>BTPG01000001.1:23452787-23515548 GCA_036245525.1 Semisulcospira habei | reverse complement strand
AAAACATTGGCCACTGGAGACCCACGATGTACAGCAAGGTATATCTGGTGAAATGACTATTTGAGAACCATGGGTCTCTGAAGACCCAGGATGTAATCCATGTAAGTTTCAACACGACGTACGGGGAAGATTAACTCATTCAACCCCGACGCACCACAGCAAGAAATGGCTCGACCATGATAGTTCAAGGGTGGTGCCAGAATAGCTTGGCGCCTAAGGCGCCAAGCTATTCTGGCACCTCCCTAGAACTATCATGGTCGATCTGTCTCCTTAAATGTAATGGACAACTCTAAAATGTAGGTATTTTGTACCTGGGAGACAATGAGTTAAATGTCAGTTTCTATAGCGCCTAATCACCATATCGCCTAAACACCTAATCCTTTGAAGGCAAATGGCAAGTCCATTCTTGAGAAAAGCGAGATTTTCACTGCATTACAATGGAAATCCTGCTCTCAACAAACGGACTTCTATCTTCTGCCCGGGCTTCACATGGCATTAACACTGAGCGATCGTTACAATGGACACTGTTAGAAACTGATAAGACAGCCACTCAGATTTTAAATTGCTTCTCGTCACGGCAAAACAAAACAGTCTCCAATAACGAGAATGGAGATAATTAAAACATTTCTGTTATGCGACTACGCGAGGGATCTCAATTGTCAATGAAAATTATGTTTTCTTTCAAAACACAACGGTAACACACGGTGGGCCATTGTACATTTTTGCTATGTGTTTGCAATGAATGTCTTAAAAATCTGTAAGGTTTGCATGTTGGACGTATCTTATGTACTAATAAACACTCTCTCTCTCTCTCTCTCTCTCTCTCTCTCTCTCTCTCTCTCTCTCTCTCTCTCTCTCTCTCTCTCTCTCTCTCTCTCTCTCTCTCTCTCTCTCTCAACTCAGCAGATGCACTCTTCTGATAGTGTGTTGTGACACACATGTTATGGAGGACAGCGTTATCTTGTCAAGAAGACTGATGTCGTTTGTCACGACCCTATCGATAAACAAAGTTTAAACAAACATGCATTTCCCATGCAAACATTTTCAAACAGAACATATCTTCATATAAACTGAGGAGATTACTGAATTTGTTTGGATAGTTTCAGCCTTACAGTCGAAACTCACAAATCTGAAAGTTCGGCAGACGAATCGACTCTGACATTTCAAGGGTAGTGCTAGAATAGCTTGGTGCCTTGAGGCGCCAAGCTATTCTAGCACAACCCTTGAACTATCTACGTCTTGAGGCGCCACACTATTCTGTCAACACCCTTGAACTATTATGGTCTATCCATCTCTTGCCGCAGCGTAGTAGAAATGAAAATGGGCTGCGCTCAACTGAGATTTATCTTCTTTTTTTTTCACGGAATACAAACACCCATATTCTGTCTATTTCATTACGCGGCGAAAGGAAAACAACATTATTTACAATTACCAGATTGGTTGACAGCGCTTTGACTCATTCAAGGATCGTCTCATCAATAGCTGTGGAAGAGTCGCATAGCGTGGCCGCCGGCAACGCTATACCACACTTTCGCAGCTATTGATGCGCAGCGCTTTGAGCTGATGTTAAGCTCAAACACAACACATAGTGTCTACTTGCTCCGCAAGTCAGACCCGTCTGTGTGCAGTCCAAAGACACGAGTCTCATGAACCACTGCAACAGCAGGGGCTCATGCGAATCAAGCCTCACGCTGGCAGAGATCGGTTCCATTTATATCCTTAAACTTAGGTGTGGCTGTCAACTCATTCAAGACGTGCTGCATTTGGATACGAGCAGTAAAGTCGCGTATTCGACGCGTCTTGAAAGACTATATTGATTCTTTATTTAAACTTTTTAAAATTCGAAAATACAGCATACATGTGTATTTTACCTGCGAAGGAGTGGAATGGGACCTGGGGAGCTCATGTTGTATCCAGCAAGCTAAGGTCTTCGGACCGACGTCGAGCCCACTGCAGCCGACAGCGGCCCTGTGATCTTTACTTACAAGGTATACAGAGTGTTAAACTCTCGTCCGAAGGGTGACGGGTACCAACTAAGCTGAGGCCAGAGTTTTGTTCACAGTCTATGCGGCGACAAGTCCTTGAAATCAGCTGCGACCATCGTGGACAAAAGACGATAAGCCCTACACGTTTAACACAGTTATTCCTTTTGTTAACTCATTCTACCCCAGACACACCACAGCAAGATAAGGATCGACCATGATAGTTCAAGGGTGATGCCAGAATAGCTTGGCGCCTATGGGCGCCAAGCTATTCTGGCCGCATCGCCCTTGAACTATCATGGTCGATCGGTGTCCCGCACTGCGATGCAGTCTTCTGAGGACAACGGTACAATTTTGGGATTTCGGTGTTGGGGTAGAATGAGTTAAGGAAGGAAAGGAGAGCATCACGAACTAGACCCCTTCATTTATTTTAA
This sequence comes from Semisulcospira habei, assembly GCA_036245525.1. NCBI lineage: Eukaryota > Metazoa > Mollusca > Gastropoda > Semisulcospiridae > Semisulcospira > Semisulcospira habei. Next base: position 23,513,132 of record BTPG01000001.1, on the reverse strand, counting down.
TTCAAAATATCTGCTAAACAAAAAAAAATATTTCCACTTAACACGTCTAACAGTATTTCAACTAATTTTTGGAGACTCACAGTCTACACAGCGTTATCTGCACATGTCAGCAATTCCCAAAAGAATGTATCTTCAGATAAACTGACGAAATAACTGAAATATTTTCTTCAGCTTAACTGAAACCTGAAGCGTTTTCCTATAAAATATGACGAAAAACAGGGAAACTCCGCGCAAACATCCACAAAGTTTCACTAAATTTCATTACAACGTAAAATGACAATATACATTTTCATAATCGCTACCAACGTTGACAACGCGCGAATCTCCATATTCGCATGCTAAGATTCTTTTTTTTTTACTTTATCTCTACATTAACAACCTTTAACGTCAACAGGTACTGTAAGCATCAGGGGTGGTTGCATGCGGAAGGGAGTTTAAAATATTGCACAAAGTATCCGCAGCCGACCCATTTCCTGTTATGGTATTTACCCTGACGCGATTCAACAGGATATATGGATCGACCATGAAAGTTTCAAGGATGATGTCAGATTAGTGAAGTAACAATCTCCTTAACCAAGGGTTCTGAAAAAACCAATTGTCATTGACTTCCCGGGTGTGTTACTGACTGTGGTCGATCGTTGCATAATCTGTCTTGTAAAGACTCTCTTAACCCTTTTAGCCCCGGGACTCTGCAGCAGGAGATGAACTGATCATGATAATTCAAGGGTAGTGCCAGATGAGCTTGGCGCCTTCAGGCGCCAAGCTCATCTGGCACTACCCTTGAATTATCACGATCAATCCATGTCCTACAACTCAGAGGTACATAGTCGTTAGGCAACACCTCTAAAATTTGAGAAATGAGACCTGGGGGCTAAAAGGGTTAATGACAACCAAACAGAAATTGCTGAATTGTGACTAATTGACTTCTAGAACAACCCAAGATTGTGACTATTGACACCGGAGAGCGAGCCGAGATTTAGCTATCGACACGGACAACATCTGTTAGCTCATCAGTGTTGATCGTAGTGCATCTGGCGTCACGGAGTTGTGAGTGTCTCTCTTGATCCATGCATCAGCCTACATGGAGGTAGCGGTAAAAGCCGATAACGACCACCAAGAAGCAAAGATTCTCTTGAGCCCTTGCAATTGCAGAGGCTCATGCGAATCTTCGCTGCTGCTTGGCTGGCTAAATCATGAGCGTCAGTATGAAGTAAGGTATGCAGGAACACATTGGGCACACTTTTTCTTTTAAATAGAAAAATACTGTTCCTGTCTTCGTCACCATGAGCAACATACAGATTTCAGAGCAGTGCGCCCACAATCGTAAGCTCAGTCCACTGACAACCCTTGATTTAACTCATTCAGCCCGACGGCCGTATTTCCCAAATTTTGGAGGCGTCATCTAATGACTATGCACCAGTTGCAGGAGATGGATCGACCATGATAATTCAAGGGCAGTGCCAGATTAGCTTGGCGCCGACAGGCGCCAAGCTAATCTGGCACTGCCCTTGAATTATCATGGTCGATCCATCTCCTGCTGTAGTGCGTCAGGGATAAATGGGTTAACCCGTTCCGGTGTGTCATCTGACGCAGGCTGTGTTTACGTAGTCTTCACTATTTCAACGCCAAAATAACTATACCTGCCGGCCCACGGTTATGGGTTCAAAGTGGTGTCAGCAAGAGGCATAGATCCGCATGAGCCCCGGCATTTGCGGGGGGCTCATGAGGATCTAGACCTCTTGCAGTTGGATTGTGATAAGATTTTCTCGGCACTGAACAGGGTTAACGCGGACAAACAGATCTCGAGGCACCTCAAACCCGAGTTAAGACCATACCGACCATATTATGATGGTATCATGGCGTTTAACCATCTAACCAACCAGCATCTAACGATCCCAATACGCACTAGGTCATCGGACCGACGTCGGCCCGATGACCTTGTGCGTATTGGGATAGCATCAACAACACATCCGGACCACGACACAAGCCACATTCATGCACGCGCAAAGCATTGCAGTCCTACGGCAAACCCCGCGCACGTCTGATTGAGGCATAAATCTATATAAGCGCCTGTAGATGTGAAGACTAATGAGAAACGGTTTTCTTTTTACCTCACAGTGTTTTAGTAGTCAATGACGCTACCGACAGCCGAAGGGTTAACTGAACACTGACCGTTATTGTACGTGTATCGTCCTCAGAAAGAAAAAAATCCGACCACATCACTCCCCTGCTCAAACTCCTTCACTGGCTTCCCATCCCCCAACGCATCCAATACAAGACTCTGTCTCTCTAATACAAATCCCTGAACAACTACGCTCCTACCTATCTCTCCAACTTACTTCACCCTTACACTCCTTCCCGCTCCCTCCGCTCCGCGTCCGACCCTCTCAGCCTTCACATCCCCCGCACCAAACTCAGCACTTTTGGCCCCCGCTCCTTCTCCGTCTACGGTCCATCCACCTGGAACACTCTCCCACTCTCTCTCCGTCAAAAACACTCTCTCTAACTTCGAGTGGTCTGACAATTTTACTACTAACCTAGACAAAGTGTACAAAGGGCAAAATGACGTCATTCTTCTTGGTGATTTTAATATAGATATGCTTAAACCCCATCCCGCATGGGACACTACATTTTCTTTATTTGGCCTAGTACAGCTAGTTAAATCCCCCACCAGAATTACCGCCACGAGCTCTACACTCATTGACCACGTCTATACAAACAAACCGCAGGCGGTGTCCGATGTTAGTGTCTCAGATCTTAGTGTTAGTGACCACTGCCCCGTGATTTGTTGCTGGTCTATAAAACTCCCCAAATTAAAGAAACATCGTCATACCACGACAACCTACAGGTCGTTTAAGCATTTCAATCGTAATGAGTTTCTACACGATCTTAATAACACTCCTTTTGACGAGGTCCTTCTCACAGATGATCCAAATATTGCGCTCTCCACTTGGTACAGGTTATTCCTTGGAGTATTAGACAGACATGCGCCGATTAGAACAAAAAGAGTAAAGAGTGAGATACTTCCCACTTGGCTGACAAAAGAAATAATGCATGCCATGTCGGTGCGAAATGACCTAAAAAGAGAAAAGAACTTGATGAATTTAAAAAGCAGCGAAACCGTGTGAGGTCAATGGTGCGAGCCGCGAGGAGAGACTTTATCCGCAACACTGTCAAGGACAACAAAGATGTGTCAACAGTGTGGCGGGTACTGAATTCGATCACCCGAGGAAATAGCAGTAGGTCAACAACCATCCCCTTAATCTCTCTGCCGACACATTCAACGAACATTTTTTGTCTGTTGCGGATTTGATAACTACTCCTAGTCGTGATACAGAGGCTGACATATGCCCCGATTACTTAGTTAATTTCTGCAACAGAAAAACAACTGGCACACCACCATTTAATATCCCCATACTTGCTGTGCACGAAGTGGGCAAACTAATTAGTGACCTAGCTAATAAGAAGTCTTCCGGCCATGATGATATCAACCCACAAATATTAAAGTTGTCTGTACCATACATTATAGAGAATGTATTCCCTACATACCTCAAAGTTGCAAAAGTCGTTCCACTGCCAAAATCAAAAGATTGTACTGACCCTAACAACTATAGACCCATTTCTCTGCTGTCAGTATTATCTAAACCCCTCGAAAGGCATATATATAAACACCTGTCTGATTACTTAGAATCGCGAAAGTTGCTACATTCGTCTCAGTCGGGATTTCTCCCTCGGCACTCATGTCATACGGCTCTGAGAAGATTAACAGACACATGGCTTTCAAATATGAATAATTCGCAGCTGACAGGTGTAATTTATCTTGACTTTAAAAAGGCTTTCGACTTAGTGAACCATACAATATTGATTTCCAAACTTAAGCATTATCTTCGAAACGACATGGCTGTTTCATTTTTTATGTCATACCTCGAAAACAGAAAACAGAAAGTAATTGCTAATGGAGCCTACTCTTCTACTAAAAATGTTAAACTCGGGGTTCCGCAGGGGTCAATCTTAGGTCCTCTCTTATTTTGTATTTACATCAATGACCTGCCTCTAAGTCTCACCTAAGAAGCAACACAGTGTGATATGTTCGCCGATGATACCTCAATCCACACAGCTAACAAAGACATACGTGAAGTTGAAAACGGCCTTCCAAAAAATCTCGACGATATATCAGCATGGTGTAAAGTCAACTCAATGATTCTGCGTCCTACTAAAACAAAATCTATGATTATTGCAACACGCCAAAAGCACCAGTTAAAACCTTAAAGCTTAATCTATCACTCGGCGACGACATCATAGAACAGGTAGCCGAACGTCGTCTATTGGGGGTCACAATTGATAATCAGCTGAGGTGGCAGATGCACATTAACAATGTCTGTAAAACGGTCTCTAGAAATGTCTTTATGTTGTCTAAATTAATGTATTACACAGATAGTGAAACCAGAAAATTGTTCAGTAATGCACACATCATGCCACATATAAACTACGCATCGACGGTGTGGGATTGTTGCAGTGATGTCCACTTAAAAAGACTAAATTCCTTACATAGGAGAATGGCAAAATTAATTCTTCCCGACCCGCACTTGACGACCGAGGAAAAACTCAGTAAAGCTGGATTCCTGCCCCTTCAAACTCATTTTAAATATAACAAAGGGGTACTGATATTTAAAGTGTGGAACCATAGCGCTCCAGAATATCTAACAGAGTTGTTTAAAAAATCAGATTCCTGCTATGGGAATATGAGGGGCCTTTATATTGTTCCAAAACCCCGAATAGATATATTTAAATCTACTTTGTCATTTGCGGGTTCCACACTGTGGAACTCACTCCCACATCACGTTACAGCCACTCCGACATTATCTCGTTTCAAGGCAAGTCTTTATAGGTATCTGACATTACTCAAATAATAATATCTAGTTATTCGTAGACACACGAATGTACGTATATATTCTAACAATCATGTGTACGTGTGTGTGTGTGTGTGTGTGTGTGTGTGTGTGTGTGTGTGTGTGTGTGTGTGTGTGTGTGTGTGTGTGTGTGTGTTTGCGCGTATGCGCGTGTTTAGTGGACTATATATTTTGTATCACTGTGCTTTGATGTCCCTGTTTTATGTATATTTTGTACTTAGTCGTAGTTGTAGCAACGGCAGGTACGAAAAATTTCATAGTCACTGACTGTGTTAATATCTTCACCGTTGTAAAATAAAGATTCATTGATTCATTGATTCTCTCCTCCTTCCAATCCGCCCTCAAAACGCACCTCTTTCAACAGTTCTAGCACTATATCACCACACGCCCCACCCCAAGCTGACTGTCGTAATGTATTTGTGGTACGTGAGTCATTATCTAAAGAGTGCGCGTGCGTGCGCGAGTTGTGAGTGCGCGCTTAGAGTTATAATCATTATAAGATAAGCGCATTAAAAAATATCGTTATTATTATTATTATTATTATTATTATTATTATTATTATTCCCAATACACACCCAATGATATTATATCGAACCAAACAGATGATCTAAAAGAAGCTGCAATATATTTGGGTGGGCCATACTCGAGTTGCCTTCAGCAGCGAAATGCAAGCCCGCGCGGTGTGGACACGAGTGTCAGAAATCATTAATGTTACTTGCACATGCTACCTTTTCCTGAACTGACATGATGCATGGTGCTTAGTGTGTATTCATATTCCAAAACTCAAAAGTCTTACATGACAGACCAGCATACATTTCTTTTGATTGCATTCGTACATGTACATGTATGTATGTCTTGTTGAAAATATTCCAACTTTCACACTCAAAGGAAGGGGAAGTCACACCTACAGTTTGACAATTGATTAACCCATTCAACCCTGACGCATTACAGCAGCAGATGGATCGACCATGATAATTCAAAGGTAGTGCCAGATTAGCTTGGCGCCTATCGGCGCTAAGCTAATCTGGCACTACCCTTGAATTATCATGGTCGATCCATCTCCTGCAACAGGTGCATAGTCGTTATATGACGCCTCCAAAATTTGGGAAATACGTGCGTCGGGCTGAATGCGTTAATACAAAAACTTCACGACATCGGTTTATATGGATGATCGATCGTATCAAACACTATTGTGACTATAACTACGTGAAATTCCCTAACAACAAACCGCATTAAACCCCTTCCCTGCCCCTGGTCGCAAAATGTGCGTCTAAAATCTTTCTAGTTCAAGGCTATAGCCGTAAACTCCCATAACTAAATGACTTCACTTCAGTAGAATGAAAGTCATTTTTGAAGGACAGGCCACAACGTGTAAATGTACACGGCAGTCTGTCTGACCAAGTGGTGCTAAATTCAGGCTGCCCTCAAGGTTGTGTCCTCTCTCCGACATTGTTTTCTATATACACAGACCAGATGCGTTGTCACACTGCCACTTCTCGTCTCTTAAAGTTCTCAGACGACATGGCCCTTGTACGCCTACTCCAAAAAGAAGACAGTCTGGCCGAGTACTTTGCACAGATAGCAGTATTAGAGTCATGGTGCAAAGATAGTTTTCTGGAAATGAATGTACAGAAAACCAAGGAACTCGTCATTGATGACAGGAAAGTTGATGATATTTTTGTACCTGTCTCAATTAATAATCAACCTGTAGAGGTGGTCACTGAATTTAAGTACCTTGGCACAGTCGTGGATAGTGGGCTGTCCTTCACTGGACACACTGATCTGATTGTGAAAAAAGCAAACCAGCGTCTGTACCTTCTTAGGAAACTGAGAAGTTTTGATGTCAGTTCCAGGGTTTTAGAATCCGTTTATAGAAGCCTGATCGAAAGCATACTGACGTTTAACATCACTGCTTGGTATGGCAATCTCAGTATGAAAAACAGGGGCAGACTGTCACGTATCGTCAGAACAGCTGAGAAGATCATTGGCCTAGGACAGTACCCAGTAGATGATCTGTACCATAGAGCTGTCCGAAGGATAGCTGCTAGCATTGTCAATGATCCTAGTCACCCACTCTCTGATCAGTTTCAAATGCTACCATCAGGCAGACGTTTCAACATGCCACTTGCCAAAAGGAATGTTTTTAAGAAGTCTTTTATTCCAACTGCTGTCTCGATTTTGAACTCTCGTTATAACGCCGCGATAAGTATGATCTACTTAACATTACCTCCCATCTTGTGACAGATTGCTTGTGATAGATTGCTGCAATGATAATTTTTCATGATATGCTTTTGCAGCGTTTGTTAATGTCTTATATTGTTGTTTCATGACGAGCCGAAAGGCAAATTTCTGTCGTGCCTGGACTCGAACAGACAATAAAGTTGTATTGTATTGTATTGTATTGTATTGTATTGTATTGTATTGTATTGTATTGTATTGTATTGTATTGTATTTAGTAATGGGAGTTGAAGAGTCGAAAACTGTATACAGCCCAGGGACATGGATACAATGTTGGGGTCAGCAAGAGGTATAGAACCACATAATCCTTCGCAACTGAAGGGGATCATGAGGACCTACGCAATGCGCAAAATGCCATCTGGCCGACGTCGGCAGCCATTGGCCCGCGCACGGCCGTGCGCGGGCCAACGGCGGCTACGTCAGCCCGATGGCCTTTGCTCACTGGGTATGTGCCGCCGGCCTCTTCGGTACTGCTTTTGTGCTTTTGGTAGCGAAGGGGTTAAGTCCATAAATTAGCTATGACAGCCATGTGTTGAGCTATCCAGCCAGTTTACAAAGCAAGCATTTTTTTTTCTTCTGCTGACTGTAGGCATCGCAGAGTGCATGGTATTCTTTCCATGACACACATGGCATCAATCATCACTGCTCTTAGCAAAAGAGTGGCCATGCAAACTGCTTAGAGGCAAGGCCAGCCACCTAGGATACTGACACGGGTGTCAGAGATCGTTAACGTTAACAGACCGTAAACGCTCAGTATGATCGGGTCCCTTGCACCACCAGTGACAATTTACCCGGTACCTGAAATTAGTTGGCTGTGCAGTTTCATGCAGTTGACGCTGGTTGTGAAATAGCTACTTAACCCCCCTTGTGCATGCAGCCACCGGCACTGTTTACAGTACCGGTGGCTGTCTGCACGTTGGGTTAATCCGTTCAGTGCCAGTCGACGGAAACTGTGTTTCTGCAGTCTGCAATTCAACAATGTGTAAAGATGTGTTTCACATCAAGCACTGCTAGACGACGTAACAAACATAACAGGTCACTCTAACCATAACGCGGATAAAGTAGAGGATATGGTACAATGCCTCTCAAAGGCGTTGATCGGGGCCGCGGAGCTGTCACTGAGACAGAAACCGCGGCCCGGTTCTCTCCGTAAACATAGGAGGAAAAAGACAACAAAGAAATGGTTCAGTCAAGACTACATAGGAATGAGAAAGGACCTGAAATCTCTGCTCAACGCAGTAAATAGAAATCCAGGCAACTTCGAACTAAAATCCAAATTATTTCAGTAAGAGTAGAACCTATAATAAATTCATCAAGAAAACAAAAGCCGCGGAGTACAAAAGAAAACTAGTGGATACCCTTAATAAAGCAATAGAAAAAGACCCAAATGCAATCTGGGCAGCAATATGAGAACTAAAAAATGTAGATACCCCAGTAGGTGCAGGAAAAACGACAGTTAGCGCTGCAAAATGGCTAAGCCACCTAGAGAACATGCCCCGGTAGCTAGAGAGGCTGACGTTCAACAGAAGAGAAAACGAGAGGTAGAAGCTAAGCTGGAGCTCAAAGAGAAAGAACCATGTTTCAATAGCTTAGATTTCCTAATCACCAACAAAGAAATAGAAACAGCTGTCAAACATCTAAAAGTGAAAAAGGCAGGAGGCAAGGACGGCATCTCCAACGAAATGATAAAGACCAGCCTGCCCTACACTATCAACAGCTTGAGAGCTTGCTTCAACGCTATCCTAACCTCGGGGCACTACCCGACCTCGTGGAAAACAGGTGTCAGTATTCCACTCCATAAAGGCGCAGACGCGACTTACCCAAATAACTACAGAGGCATAACTCTCACAAGCGCACTTAGTAAGCTGTTTTGCCAGGTCATCAACGAGATAATAGTCAACTACCTCGAACAAAATAAACTTTACGCCCCAGAAGAGGCGGGATTCAGAAAAACGCAAAGGATCACAGACCAAATATTCGTGCTCAAACACATAGTCGATAAATACCTAAAGTCCCCAAACGACAGACTATACTGCTGCTTTGTGGATATGCAAAAAGCTTTCGACAGTGTGTGGCATGACGCTATGTTATTAAAACTCCTAGACCTAGGCATTGGCGGGCTCTGCTACAACGTAATCAGAAACATGAATAGTCAGTCAACTGTGTGCACGAAAGTACTCGGCGGGTACACACAAGACATACCTTTAAAAAAAGGGGGTGCAACAAGGAAATAATCTAAGCCCTACTCTGTTCAATATTTTCACCAACGACCTCCCAAATTGCTTAAAGGATGAAGACTCCCCAACCGCTAACAACACGACAGGTACTGAAATACCGTGCTTACTGTACGCAGACGATCTAGCGGTTCTGTCCACTACAAAAGCTGGTCTCCATAACAAATTCAATAAACTACATAAATACTGTGAAGACTGAGGCCTGACTGTCAATAAAAACAAAACAAAGATAATTGCATTCGCACGAGCAGCACCGAAAGTACCCACCGTATTTAGGTATGGAAACGATTTAATAGAAACTGTAGATACATACAAGTACCTAGGGGTAATGTTCAATAACAAAGGAAGCTTTACATCAGCACAAGACCACCTAGGGAGACAAGCCAGCAAAGCCGCTCACACCCTTAAACGCTCACTATACAAACAAAACCTATATACTAAAACGATAATGCAACTGTTTGGCTCTCTAGTGGTCCCTGTCGCAACATATGCATCAGAAGTATGGTTCCCTTTCACACTAAAGGCAAATAGTATTGACAGTGACCTGAGTCACATCTTCGATGACTGCATGAAGGGACAAATGCCTCACGAGTGCATTCAACTGAAATTTGCTAAGTCTATCTTAGGCATCCACAAAAAAGCTATGAATATTCCGGCCCTAGCTGAGATCGGACAGGTCCAAGTGATGGGTTTTTGGCTTCACGTGCTAAACTCTGATAGCACCTCCTACCTCAAACAGGCGTATCACGACGGAACAGCTCGAGACCACCGCCCCGTGGGTCGCTTTTACAAGACAAATTCTCTGCTCACTGGGCTTTCGCCACGTGTGGGATAACCAGTGTACATTTAAGGGAACCTCACTTAAAACAGCCCTCCATAGAAAACTAGAAGAGCAAAACACTAGATACTGAAACAGAATTAAGCGGAGCAACACATCTAGACTGACATTCTATAAATACAAAGGGTGACCTTATGCACACAAAAATACGAGAACACAAACAAGCCCTCACGAAGTTACGAGTAAGTGCCCACATGCTAGAAGTAGAAAGAGGCAGGTATAAAAACACACCCCGGGAACATAGACTATGTCGCGCGTGTGGAGTAGTAGAGGACGAAATTCACATGCTAGACGATTGTAGCTTATATAATCAGAACTCAGCTAGCTTCAAGTACAGACTGTCATAAGCCAAGCCAACAGCTAGTCAGGGAGGATGCACAATGCACTCTATCAAAGTTCGTATTTGACTGCTTCTCCATAAGGGAGAGAAACGTAACGACCATACAGCATTGATACTGCGTACCCTCCTCTCTCTTCTTTTTTACGCCCCGGACCGTCGGAGACGCTACAAGACCGCACGGAACCACGGACCACGCGAAAATCACCGGCGGTCACAGGAATACAGACGGGACTCCACGAACAAAGACGCCGCGCGGTGAACACCAATGAACTGACTTACTGCCGACAGAAAAGTGCAAAAATCCGTGTGGACTGAAAGAGCTTAAAGAATGATATAAAGTAATGTACATGATAGTTCAGTCCGATCCACCAGTGTCCTTTGGCTCCAATGGGCCCCTCGACAATAAACGTTGTTCTTGTTCTTGTTCAACGCACACTACCCGATGCAATGGCCTGTTTTTTTTCGGCCGGCCGTACACACTCTTTTCCCACAACAATGATTGTACATTGCTTAACGTCCCGACAGCAACAAGACTTTCTCAGGACGTGCCTGCACTGCTTGTGAAAAAAATAAATAAACAGAATATTGAATGTATGTCGCCAGCCGGTCCAATACATTAAATAAACCTAACACATGGGGCCTAAATAAAGCTAAGACCATTTAGCATCACACATCCAATATTAAGGGCTACAGGCAGTGCAGACATTAGGGAGAGTTTTAAAAGGCAAATACAGGTGAATGGACAAAGGGTAGACAGAAACACATGCCCCAGAATAGAGAGGAAACCCCACCCTGTGGGGCTGACCAGGGTGACCCTGGGAAATAAAAAGTAGTTAACCCCACCCAAGTCCCCCAGGGCAGACCCGGGTGGGGTGTTTTCCCACAACAAGTCAGTCAGGTTCTTTTGTGTGAATGAGGTGTGTTTCGAGGACGTTTTGATTTCAACAAGCACTATCTGTACAAGTAACATGGATTCAAAGTGGTTTTAGCAACAGGCGTAGATCCTCATGAGCCTCCGCAACTTCGGGGGCTCATGAGGATCTATGCCTCTTGCAGTTGGGTGGCGTTCAGATATTCTCGGCACTGAACGGGTTATACCGCTGTACTACACGAGTGTGAATCTCTTTTATTTTCCGCCTTACTGGTTATCTCAAGCGGTGAAGGATTAATTGTCTGGACATGTGCATGTGAGTTGCTGTGTTTGCTGTTAATTTGCCGCAGCACGCCTTCATGATTGTCAAAATATTGAATTATTAATCGTGGTTGAGAATATAATGTTTCCCACAGATCGAAGGAACTTCCGGTGTGGGCTGTTTTAGTACGGTGAATCGTCCCCGTCGCTTGTTGCTGTATTGTGTTCGCATAAAACCAAGTAACTGACAATTTTGTGTTTATGTTTGTCAAGAAAAACGAAAAAACAAAAGTTTAACCGTTTAGCTGTTGGTAGCGATTTTTGTCGCGATAATTTCTGCAGTAATCATCGGGACAAAAACCGCTACCGACAGCCAAAGGGTTAAATTTAGGTCAGAGTATGTGAGCCTAGGCTTTCTTCACAAGACGGTTATGAACAGTTTCAGAACTAGGGAGTGGGGGGTGGGGGGGGGGGGGGGAGGGGGAATCAAAAGAAGCAACAACTCCCACTGAACACCAAAATACGAGTTCGCACCAAAATATCACTTATGAGGTGACACGTGAACACTATCGTTCTGTTGTTTATGTTCTTGTCGTTGGCAAGTGCTGTTGATGATTTTGTCATGGTACACATTTGCATCATGTTAACCTCCACAGACAAACAATTAACCTCTCTTGCGCATGCAGCCGCCGCCGGCTATTGCCCATTACAATACAGGCGGCTGCAAGCACAGGAGAGGGGTGGGGTTAAACACGCAAAGGGTTAAAATGAGTTCAGTGTAAAACTCGCTGATTATCGGTCATATCCAAAAAGAAACTCAGTGATACACTGACCTAAAACAAACATTTCAATGCAGACACTCTGCAAGCAGCATGGCTGTGAAGTAATTAAAAATCTTCAAGGAGGTGAAAATTCGATCGTTGCAGTCCGCTTACCACTTAAATTGCCCGTGAAATGAAATCTTGCCTGGAGATAGAGCTGATGTGAATAGCAGCGCCTGAAGAGACAACGACGGACTTTCCAAATGCAAGCAACAACAGGTAGAAATAAAAGTCCCACCTGTTTGGTTAACTCTTTCGTTTACACATTTTTGTTGCCCTCCTTTGAGTGTGCGCCAATTAGGCCCGGAAAGACTACGGCAAGAAAATTATTTTCGTTTTTTGCGTACCCCGTTCAGTGCCGTCTGACGCAGAAAGTGTTTCTGTTATCTTCGTTGGTCAAGTTCAACACCAAACTGAAAATCCTACATGTGTGACTGGAGCATGGATCAAAAGTGGCGTCACCAAGAGGCATAGATCCTCATGAGCCCCCGCAACTGCGGGGGCTCATGATGATCTATACCTCTTGCATTTGGTTGATGTTCAAAGTTTCTCGGCACCGGACAGCGGGTTAAAACAAAAGACAAAAAGAATCGTTGTATCGCATGCAGTCTGCAATACAAGTACTCACTCAGCTAACTGAGTGCATTGTTGTCGGCTGGCATTCTGTAGCAGATAAACCAAGGAATAAATTAGTAATACTGTGCATGTGTTCGCCCGACGACCTCACTAGACAGTGAACTGGCAACTTCTAACAGGCCTAGCAAAGATTTGTTGGAACTCATGAAGAGATACCTCTTGCTATTTATGCAATGCTCGATTTAATAATCCGACTATCTTCAGCGCCAGTTTTTTTGTAGCACGAAAGACCTCTCTCTCTCTCTCTCTCTCTCTCTCTCTCTCTCTCTCTCTCTCTCTCTCTCTCTCTCTCTCTCTCCCCCTCCCTCTCCATTAAAGGCCCACTACCGCCGTAAATGTCCAAAGATACAGTTCTATAACAGATGGTTACGAAACGCTACACACAGATCTATATATGGTTCATTTAGACACCGGACAATCCAGTTCAGCACAGTCGTTTTGATATCAAGTAATTTGACAATGACTCTACTCCGTTCTATAAATACAGCGCTTTCAGTACGAGAAACAGCTAAAAATGGATTGACACGCTGAAGGCTGGGTAGAATAAATAAGTGCGATTACGCGTGTGCTTTTGCTGCGTGTCCCAACTGCTGTTAAAGTTCATTAGGTGTGTCGACAAGGCGTAACAAATGACACATTTTTGCTGAAATGTGTCTTCAGATTTACGTGTAATGGTACTTTAAACTTTAAGTTAGATTTTGGCGTCTATTTACAGTGTATAGTTTACAAAGGACAGTTTGAAAGAGAAGCAGTTTAATGCCTAAAACTATATCCTAGTAAAACTAAAACGTTTCGTCATCATCATCATAATCATCTCTCTCTCTCTCTCTCTCTCTCTCTCTCTCTCTCTCTCTCTCTCTCTCTCTCTCTCTCTCTCTCTCTCTCTCTCTCGGGGCACACACACACACACACACACACACACACACACACACACACACACACACACACACAGTTTGTGCATTAACCCATTCAGCCCTGACGCACTACAGCAGGAGATGGGTCGACCATGATAATTCAAGGGTAGTACCAGATTTGCTTGGCGCCTGTCGCCGCCAAGCAAATCTGGCACTACCCTTGAATTATCATGGTCGATCCGTCTCCTGCAACAGGTGCATAGTCGTTAAATGACGCCTCTAAAATTTGGGAAATACGTGCGTCGGGCTGAATGAGTTAACGACCATAGGCCGCGCACCAGAAAGCACGCAGAAGACATGTAGCCACATATTGAAGCACTGCACCAACTAAATCTTATTAGCAATTGTACTAAATGCACATGGGTAAAGGTAATGAATTGTGAGTACCGATAGAAGTCATCTCAGTCACAGATGTTTCGCATTACGGCCTCGGTCACAAACTCAGCTGAGTGCTCTATACGTTTATGAGCACGTTTATGAGTATGGGTGAGAGACTGATACAGACTGAGATGTTTAACCCCCCCACCCCCTCTACACTGTAGGTAAAGCCACTTTTACTGTAATCAGTGCTGCCGGTAGCTGCATGCACAAGGGGGTTAAGTGACTGCCCTATGACAGTAAGATACCTGGCGCAGTCAATGAAAGTTGCTCTCTCTCTCTCTCTCTCTCTCTCTCTCTCTCTCTCTCTCTCTCTCTCTCTCTCTCTCTCTCTCTCTCTCTCTCTCTTTTTTTTTTTTTTTTTTTTTTTTTTTCCCCTTACCATTGCTCCAACTCCCCCAACACACCGTAGGCGTTCGTCCTATACATGTATTAATGTAATGTAATTGTTGTGTTTGTAGATGTAGCAACGGCAGATTTGAAAAATGACATTGCCTCTGGCATTGTTAATATCTTTACCGTTGTAAAATAAAGATTCATTGATTCATTGATTCATTGATTCATTGATTCTCTCTCTCTCTCTCTCTCTCTCTCTCTCTCTCTCTCTCTCTCTCTCTCTCTCTCTCTCTCTCTCTCTCTCTCTCTCTCTCTCTCTCTTTCTCTCTCTCTGCTAATACTATCGAGCTCAGTCTTACGGCTGTGATCCTATATCCCGTGATTTAGTTAACCCTTGGGCTGTCGGTACCGACAGCCAAAGGGTTACTGAGTGAATCAGAACTGTATCTTTCCAGGTTACAACGACAATTATCGTCCACCCTAAATCTGCTACCGGAGTGGCTGTTTTCGCAATCGGGTTAGCACAGAACGATTTGAAATCAGCATATGACCTATATAAGCAAAAAAAGGAATCAATATCCCAGTTGCCAGTACTGTGTGCAAACGCCAAATCAGGTCTGAAGTAAACCTGAACCCACATCAAGTTACTTATTGACACCGGCGCGGAGAAATCATAGTGATCAGATGAGCCAGAGGTCTAGACACTACAGATCTATCTTCAAGTACAAGACGGTACGAAATATAAAAGGGCAGCATATCGACCCCTGTCACAAACACGGCACGATCTTTTATAATTTATATTAGCACAACAGCCTTTATAATTTATTAACAAAACAAAATGAAATAAACCGCAAGCGGAGCAACAGCTGCGCGGTGCCGGCGTAACTATGTTATAATATCGACTGTGGTTTATGCTGATTGTTGTGTCATGAGTGCATGTCTTCAATGAGATTTTTTAAAGGGTTGTAAGATCGATGACTTATTTTTATCTCCAGTAAATGGACAATGTAATTAATATTAATAGTCAATTACAAGCAGCAAAAGATAATCGGGCCGGCACTGGCCGGCGGAATTGACACGTGCGCAGGCCCATTACGACTGGCGTTGGCCCCAGGACCATTTTCTTACTATTAACCCATTCAGCCATGACGCACTACAGCAGGAGATGGGTCGACCATGATAATTCAAGCGTAGTGCCAGATTAGCTTGGCACCTTTAGACGCCAAGCTAATCTGGCGCTGCCCTTGAATTATCATGATTGATCAAGCTCCTGCAACTGGTGCATAGTCATTAGATGACGCCTCCAAAATTTCGGAAATACGGCCGTCGGGCTGAATGAGTTAATACGGCAATAGCTCACGGAAGAAATTATGAAATTTCAACCAGTAACCCAGTAGCAAGCCGTCTTCAAGATCACCACGACCGCAGTGGGCCCGCGCACGAATGTGCGCGGGCCTACTGCGGCCGTGTTGGTCCTGAAGACGGTTTGCTACTGGGGAGTATAGGTCTGGCAAGACGAATATAATAATTATCGAGATAAACTGAACACTTTTCAAATGTGACTTACCCACACTGAAGTGGAGAACCCCCCACAAAAAGCAGACTGTCTTGAACAACATTTTGGCTGGAGTCATGATATCACTCACTGGTCACTCATTACGTATCCTGTCTTCTGGATGTGCACGCTCTGTGCCCGGCGCTGGTTCTCAGCCACCGCGACCCTGCTGACAAAACCCCTTTCGATGGGACTTACTGCCTTCAGCGTCAGATAAGAAGTTTGTCAGTACAAGTCTCCAAGGTCCGGACCGCGGTAAGCTATCAGTATTATTAATCTGGTGTCCTACTTTTTCTGACTGAAGTCAATTAAACTTTAAACATCAACGGGTTGGTCTCACGAAGGCTCAGACAGATCCACAAACAGCGCGGGTAAAACTTTGACTCTCTTTGCACTTTTCCGGCGTTCACAGACACAAGCCAGAAAAGTTGCCCGCCTCGCCGGACAGCGCTCGGTCTGGACAAGGGACGAGATTGTTATTGTGTGATCACGAGCTGCTCACAGAAGCGGAAGATATTGAACAAGTGAAGGGGGAGTAATTGGCGCGAAGTGACGCCAGGAGCAGCAGACAGTTCTCCTAGTTTCACATCTGTCCAAATGTCGTCTGCAATAGTGCTCTCTTCCACTGACGCGCATGCCCCGTACTTGTGCGCGCGTGCGTTCAACACCAGACTGAGAGCCTAGCGCGTGTCGACAATTCGTCTCACTACGCAGGGTGACCTAGAGTAAAACCAACGACACAAGTAATCGTTTCTCGAACAATGACTTCGTTCTTTTGTAAGACGGAAATTTGTAGTGTAATGTGAAGTTTTGACGGACATGAATTCAATGCTTCATACCAACACAATATTTCCTGTTCTGCGTGAAGCCGGGACGGAGTCGCGTGATCCACTCAACCTAATTCACATGCCGAGGGAGGATCAAACTGCGCAGTGCCCTCTTAATTCATTCGAGACAAACCGTATACAGATAGGCGGCAAACAGACGTATGTCCGTATACGGCACGTCTCGATGAGTTAAACACTGAGCTTTAAATCATTACATTTTTTACAACTATTTCCTTTGAGGTCTACGTCACGGTTCCGGAGACAGATCGACCAGGATATTTCAAGGGTGTGGCGCCAAGCTATTCCGACACCACCCTTGAACTAGCATGGTCGATACATATCTTTGCTGTCGTAGCGTGTCAGGGCTTTAAGGGTTAATGTCAACATTTTAAAATTTGACAGCTACCTTCATGGCTACATTACAGTTCACTGAGTCGACAGATCGCTCATCAGCCTGTGATAGTTGAAGAGTAGTGTTATATTGGCTTAGCGCTCGGGGCCAAGCCACTATTGTACCGCCCTTCAGCTATCATGGTTGATCAATATCTTATTTTCAGTGCGTTATGTCTAGGTTTAATGGGTTAATTAATCGCGATGGTAAACACCGAGAACTTTAGAGGCACTCAGCAAGCAGTCGGATTGTGAGCGACATTCAGACTATTAATTACAATTACATAATTTGTCTAAGTTTCAGTTTGTATAATTATTATCTCTACAAATTGAAACTTAGACAAATTAAGATAATTATCAGTTAATAGACACTTTCACATACAGAGTTGAAAAAGAGATTGTCTGAAAGTGCCAAATTATGCTACACTACTGTTAAAAATATGTACACACTTATTCTCCGGTCGATATTTTGCAATCGCCTTGATATTTAAAAAATCGGCTTATTCCATTGAAAACATTATCCAATTGTCGTTACCGTAACTATTTGGTGGCTATTTTTAGTTTGTCATTGCATCGCTGATCACATGCCATGGACTTTCTGCTTGATTTAAGTTATAAGCGTGTAAGCAAACAAACAAAGGAGCAATAAAAAATAAATTAAAAAAAAACCATCAAAGCCCCAAACACGCATATACAAACACGCAAGCACCTGCGCGCGTGTGCACAAGCACGTACGCACACACACACACACACACACACACACACACACACACACACACACACACACACACACACACAGAGCTGAGGGAATATTTTGAGAATCATGACAATAGCTTTTGACATGGCGGCCAGCGTTACCGTTCATAGCAAATCTGTACGTTGAGGGGTAGGTAGAAGGGTAAGACAAAACAACTTACAATACTCAACAAAATGAAAAGTGTTTTTATTTCAAAAGCTGGAAACAGGTATCTCTTAGGTCTCAGGGTATTTGCGTATAGCTGCCAGACATAGGCCACTGAGCAACTGATGTTTCAGAGGGTGCATATCTTCAATGGGCTGTAAAATCAAAACCATTTGACACCAAAACATAAAACTGGCCGCTTTTGTAGAAAAATGAATGTTGTTTAAAGGCCCCGCCACACATGCCTGATTTTGGGGCCGATTCCCGAGCAGTTTCGAATCGGTAGGTGATCGGGCCGGACTATAAAAACGTGTGCACTGCCACACATTTTCCGACTTTTTTAGCCGACCGGTTTGAACCGAGGATCAAAGTCGTACCTGTTTCTGCAAAATGGCTGCTAGTTTTGACAGTGATGATGATGTGCTTGCATTATCAGCAGTTTTGCATCATATTCGGGAAGAGGCGGGCGAGACATCGGCAACGAAGGTGGTACTGATCTTCCGCCATTTTCAAACTGAAACGACGTGCTTTGTGAGACGTGCTCTGATTGGTTGAAGCTTACAATCGGGGCCGATTCGGATCGGAAAAATAGAGCAGGTTCTATACACCCGATTCCCAGCCAATTGGGATCGGATCGGATATATGACGTCATCCGATCGCAATCGGATCGGAATCGGCTTCAAAATCGGGGCACAACCGGCATGTGCGGCGGGGCCTTAAAACAGTAAAATTCAATTGTAGCAGTTCCTCAGCAAACGAAAGATATGCACTTAAACAATGCGCCACAAGTAAAATAGAGACCTCGCAACTTTTGATTTAGGGGATTGTCACATTTCGTGGTCTAGTGCCTAAAGAAAACGCAATGGAAGAAAATGAAAGTGACAAAACCATAACGGCAAATAAATGAGGTTTTCAATGGTATGTGCCATTTTTTTTTTTTTAATATCGAGGGGATTGCAAAATATCGCCCGAGGGATTGCAAAATATATACTTTTTTGACGTAGACTGCATTTCTACAATCTTTGTTGATTCACCGCCAAAGAGAACAAACCGCCCCATGAACATGGATTGAAAGTTATGTGCTTGTCAGCAAGAGGCATAGGTCCTCATGAGCCCCCGCAACTGTGGGGGGGGGGCTCATGAGGATCTACGTCTCTTGTGCTTAGGCCGTGTTCACTTTTTTCGGCAGTGAAGGAGTTAACAGAAGAAAATAAACAAAAATGTGCACACGCTGCACGAAAAAAAAAATGCACGCACTTTGCAACAACAACAACGAAATTGCTCACCGGACACATTCAAGATTGAATATGTGTTACGATTGTGGTTGTGTTGTTCTGTCTGAACGGTCATGCATAAATCGTAGGAAACGATCCAATATTTATTTGAGCTATCATGTTTACGAATCACATACCTTTTCAGTGAATTTCACTTTCGTTTACGAATAGTGCGGTATTGATTATCTGTTGCCGCACGGAGTTGAGTCCCGAAGAGTCTAGGTACTGCTCGAGTATTCATTTGTTTACTGCACGCGTGTAGCTTAGCGGTCAGCATCGTTGCGCTAGTCGCGTGTTTTCCAAATAAAGCGGGCAAGGTCGTGACCTGTCTGGCCTACTTTTGTGTGACGTCATAGCGCGCCGGGATTTTCCAACATAGGGGCTGGTAAATAGCAGCCAGATGTTTACCGAATATTCCA
Organism: Semisulcospira habei; assembly: GCA_036245525.1. Lineage (NCBI taxonomy): Eukaryota > Metazoa > Mollusca > Gastropoda > Semisulcospiridae > Semisulcospira > Semisulcospira habei. Next base: position 23,492,989 of record BTPG01000001.1, on the reverse strand, counting down.
GTGTCATGTTTATTCATTTATTTTTAGGAGTTTTAGTTGCGTAGTTTGTTCTGATTGGTTGTGTTGTACGAACTTCCGCGATTTTTCTGGAAAGTATGTTACTATAAAAGAGTTGTGCTGGGAAGCTTATGTGTACATTATCTTGCATTTGTCAGTTGTAGAGACACTCAGTTAGCGTAGGTACGTGGCCCGTGTAGGGTGTACATTGTGTGAGACGCTGTGTATGAGAAACTTTGTGCCTCTGAGTGTGGACATTGCAGAAGAGATATTGTATCAGTGGTTGTGAGTTTGGAACTGCATTGTGTGGAGATCGCATCGCTGAATTAAAATATAGTTGGAACTGTTTCTCCAGTATTGTCTACATCCTTAAGCCACGTGTGACGGATTGCAGCTGAATGAGGTTTATTTAAAAGAACCTTACGTGCGTGCGTCTGGTGTGTTTATCATACTATGACTACAACTCCACCACGTAACAATATGCATGTACCATAAGGCACTAAAAACGCGAATATTTCAATGTAGCGTTCTGCTTTGTAAATAAGCTTTGTTCCGGGTTGTTTTAATATCATTCGACAGATAATGTTTTCATGAGTGCGTTACGTCTTGTATACAGAGAGTGTTTAAGTCTTGAACATCTCATTTCGCTTACTTTTGACGTGATCGACCCATTTTGCCCCAAAGCCCTACAGCAGGAGATGGGTTGACCATGATAATTCAAGGGTAGCGCCAGATTAACTTGGCGCCTTCAGGCGCCAAGTTAATGTGGCGCTACCCTTAAATTATCACGGTCAGTCCACCTCCTGCAACTGCTACACAGTCATTACACCTCCAGACTTTGAGAAATGTGGTCATGGGGTTAAACCCTACAATCCACGGACATTGAAAGTGAAATGGGTTGCATCTGCAGAGGACACAGCTGAAACCAGCCAGTGTGTAGTGTCACTGGGGTCAGTATGAATGAACTTGGTCTTGACTTATTTTTCCTTCGTCAAAGATACCTAAATAATAAAAATAACCTAGAAGCACGAAAAGCAAACAAATAGCTTGAAAGTAATTCAGATTACAGAATCTGATTCATTAAAACATAATTACGTGCACCGGAAATTCTGGTTCTCAAGTGACTTTTATGTTTAAAATTTCTTTTGAGGCAGTTTAGAACATAATGAGCAGTCCACAAAACATTTGTGTTATTACATTACCCAAGAAACTTGCTTGTCCAATGCCGTCCAGTTTTGATCATTTTCACAATGAATGAAACCCTTGTGTCCTACCTTGCAGCCAAGTTCGATAACTCTTTCAAATGTTTTGTAAAGGAAGCTCAGACAGTAGGCTCAGTATCTACAGTAAACAACAGACATAGTTTTCTTGTTTTCTTGTAATAATGTTTTTTCTTTACGGCAGCAGATGGATTGAAACAGGAAATCATAGGTGTACTTAAAAGGCATTTGTCAAACCAACCCTACCAACCCTCAGAGCGCGTGGATGGGTTGAGAGTGATTTCCCCTCGTTCCCCTACTGCTGTTTCACAAACAAGAGTAACAACTAGTTATTTGACTGTTCTAAAGCTAACATAAAACACAACGGAAATGGAAATGAAATTGAAAAGAAAACAACATTGCGCATAGAGTTTCCAACCCACAAACGGAAGAAAACTTCATCCATGTGATGGCAAAAGATAGCAAGTCTATTTTTGTGAACAGCACGATTTTCGTTATATTACCAAGAAAATCTCGCTTTTCACTAAATAGACTTAGTGCCGTTTACCGTCACATTGCAGAGCGGCTTAGGGGCAGTACGCTGTTAAAAAAGACGATCAGAGACAGTGAGTCCATTTTTATAATACAGGGACAATTTTGCTTTTCACAAATTGGACTTAACTCTTAACTCATTCAGCCCTGACACACCACAGCAAGACATGGATCGAGCATGATAGTTCAAGGGTGGTGCCAGAACAGCTTGCGCCCATAGGCGTTAAGCTATTCTGGCACCACCCTTGAATTATCATGCTCGATCTGTCTCTAAAATTGTAATACAGTCCTTAAGAGGGCAACTTTAAATTTTGGGGATTTGGTCCTCGGGCTGAATGTGTTAAACTCCCAGAACTAAATGACTTCCATTCTATACAATGGAAGTCATTTAGTTCTGGGCGTTTAAGAGTTAATGTCATTTGTTTTTACAGGGCACGAGGGTTTAGTGCCCGGTGTCCGTTTGCTAATTGTGAGATAACGTTTACATTGAAACAATCCCAACAACGAACGAGAGCGAAGTCATGACGGATAAGCAACTTTTACCATGACACACCAACCAACAAGCATAGACAACAAACCAAACATCTTCAAGAGGCATAGATCCTCAAGAGCCCGGAGGGCACATGGAGCAATGCCTCTTGGAGATGTTTGAAGCGTTGTCTGTGTTTCTGATAGCAGCTGATTATCACTGTGAATATTTCTCAACCTTGAGATTACCACAGTAATATGATGATGATGATGATGATGATGATGATGATGATGATGATGATGATGATGATCTACTATGGCTTCGCTCTCGTTCGTTTTTGGGAGACGTTCGTTGCAAACGTAACCTCGCTAACACAGGCACTTCATTCTTGAACGCTAAAATTCATGTAACATCCCAGTTTGAAGCTCAGCTAAAGTCTGTGGTTCTTACAGACATCTTCAGAAGCTCGATCAGTTACAGGAATATGTTCTGTAGTCTCCGGGCAGATGTGAATCAAACATTCTAGTTGATTAACTCACATTCGAGTGACGTGCCGCATCCGGGTACGCGGCATGCCGCCTCGAATGAGTTAAAGTGTCACTAGGCAATGGAATCAGAATATGACATGTGAGGCCAGGATTTCAATGTTAATCTTGTTTTTCAAATCTCTTCTTTCTCTAACCAATTACAACTCCTTCTTGCATTTAGATTTACCGTGCTACACAAATACAAGAATTCTGATGCAGTGTTGTAACCCAATAAGCAAAGGTCCTCGGGCCCACGACGGTTTATTTGGTGCCTCTCTGCTCCTGTGCGTCAAGTTAAGCTCATCAGGTACCATCCCTGTCTCGAGTGATCTAGTGAATCTAATAGGTCAAATTATTGTTTTTTGTTTGTTTGGTTGGTTGGTTGGTCTCTTGGTTTTTCACACGTATAAAACAATTGCCACCAATGGGAATTGACCAAGCTGCACCAGAACATAAGACACTTACAAATTCAAAAATATTTTCTTCGCATTCACAATATCGTCTCATCTCGACGTTCATTCAACCATCGTACAGCAACTTGACACACTGGACCTTAAATGGCCTTCTCCACTTGAATCACACAAACGTAAATTAGTCCAACACGAGGCACAGATCCTCTTGAGCAGCGGCTTATGAAGATCTGTGCCTCTTACAGATGGTCTACGTTTTGCAAGAGTGCCTACCCCTCTTCAGCGGCGACGTCTGTGACATCTTTGGTTTACCGGTCTCAGCAGGAGGCACAGATCCTCATGAGCCCCCGCAAATTGCGGGGGCGCATGAGGATCTGTGCCTCTTGTAGATGGCCTACCGTGTCTGGAACGGCAACGTCTGTCTGCTGTCTGCCGGGGCTGACCCGCTACGACAAGGGTCAAGGGTCAACCCTTTCTAGGGAACGCAACTCTTCCAGTTTGGTGGGGACAGGCGCCCTGAGTGGTCCCAACTGTCAACTTGTCCACGGGGTAGCCATCCGTTCCTCCGGAAACCCGAGCACTCTCAAGCGGGAATTGTGGCAACTTGCGTCGCAGTCTCATTTATACCCTGCTGACTCCCTTCGTATGAGGATGTAAATTATGAAGATTGTTCCAGAAAACTGCAAGCAAATGGCAGCAGTTAACAATCTTGAAAATCAGCAGAATTGCAGTCAGTCAGTGGTTCACTCGGCATTTTAGTTCGACTCGTCTAACTGATTCCAGACGTACTGCATGCTTGTCGCCGCGTATCCGGATGCAGCGCGTCTCGAAACAGTGAAGGTGATATATCTGATCTCGGAAAGGCCCATACGCGCCCATACTCATGAACTTCAGCAGGGTTGCAGTCAGTGGTTCACGCAGCACTTCAGTTCGGCTCGTTTAACTGATTCGAGTCAGTCGTGCTGCATCCGGATACGCGGCTTGACGCCGCGAATCCCACTGCAGCACGTCTCAAATCAGTTGGTATCTCTGTGCAAGGAAAAGGCCCATACGCGCTCCACCCCATACGGGCCCAAACCGCCAAGTCTTCCAAGAGATTCACTACAAACAAACAAAAAAGTCAGTTCTACACTGAGACCTCGCAGACGGACGGGGATGCGGCTGGCCGAGACATCCGCAGCACAGCGTAAGAACAAAATTTTGGTATTTTGGAAGACAGAGATGGGGTCATGGGCTCCCTTCCCATGGGGACGTAGAATCGTGGCTCAGATCTCAGAAAGCAAGCTGTTTCCTGAACCCTTTTAGTCGCACTTTTTCATGAAAATCTACGCTTCTTGCAGATGAAATAGGGATGACTGAAATTCCTGACAGCACCCTAAGAACAAGAGTGTGTTTTTTCTTTTCTTTTTCTAAGACTTTCACGGACAGTTCACTCCATCCAAGGATGTTAATGCTTACCAACTTTGGCAAGAAGAGACACAGATTTCCGTGCGGCTGCACAGGGCTCATTAAAATCTATGCCGCTCTTGCAGACGGAGTGCGACCAACAGAGGGAGAGAAATCGGGGAAACCAACCCTACCAAATGGCCCTCTTAGAGCGCGTGGAGGGGCTGAGAGGTGATGTCACTTGGGTGGTGATGCTGAGAAGGTCGTTGTCGCTGTTGTTGGATTGTTATATCCCAATGCACAAATGGTGATCGGACCGACGTCTACCGCTGTTGGCCCGCGCACGGCCGGTCAACTGCCGCAGACGTCGGTCCGATCTCCATTTTCGCACATATATGTTTGGTTATGTGGATATGGATTATATGTGTAGTTTTGTTTTTAGACTAAGTGTATGATTTGTGAGTGTATGCTTGCGTGTTTATGCAAAACTGACATAAAGAAAAATCCCAGTGTATTTATTGTGCTTTTTAATTTACAAAAATTTAAAATGGAAATAAAATAATCTTATCTTATTGTATGTGTGTGTGTGTGTGTGTGTGTGTGTGTATGTGTTTGGAGGAGGGGTGGCGGGAGTATTGAATTTATGCCACCTAATACAATTGTTATTGATGAAAACAAATTGCTTTATATAACTTTTATATCTTATCTTATCTTATGTGTGTGTGCGTGTTTGAAAGGGGGGGGGGAGGAGTGGTGGCGGGGAGTAATGAATTCATGGTACCTGATCTGATGCAACTGTTTTTGTCGAAAAAAATAAGTTTGTGTTTCTTCTTGTCGGCTTTGAGAAATTGTATTGAATATTATTGACATGATTTTACCTTTGTTTGTTGTCTTTAAACAGCCATTTGCCATTGTCTCTATACAATTGTAACCTTGCTAGAACGTAACCTGATGGCATCAGGACAGTTATGTGAACATCTGCTTATGATCGACGATACTCCACGCAGCATTCCGTACTACACCACGCACTGAGGACGTAAAAATATGCACGACAAAGATCCTTGCAGCCATATTTCCTTGAAGCCTGCTATGGACTCGGGGCTTTCACTTTGCTGCCCCTTTCTGCTTCTTTCTCTGGCCCTGCTCTCGAGGAAATCCTGCTGCGACCTTCACTGCCACTTCAAACCCCTATTACGTCCTTCGTCGACGCCGAAATGCAAGTAAATAGCGCTGATCACTAACAACAAGAGTAGTAGCCACTGCCATCGGCAGGTCGCGTGAACGTCTACGCCTCTTTTGAAAATGAATTGAGGACGGATGACAGACTGCCTGCTTGCATGCATCTTACCACTATACATTACAATAACGCAAGCAAAAACAACATATGTTTGTAAATGTATACATGATGCCGGCCGATCACTACCGGCAAGAGGTATAGATTCTCATGAGCCCCTGCCTCCGGCAGGGGCTCGTGAAAATCTATGCCTTTTGCAGAAAATGAAGTGAGGCTGGATGGTGAATGACTGACCTGGCTTCTTAAAGCAGACTCGTATACATCACACTAATGCAAGTAAAATGATGTGCATAGGGAGCCCCAATCACTGCCAACGAGAGGCTTAAATTTTCATGAGCCCCTGCCCATGAGTATCTACTCATTGTGTAGATTGAATGAGGCTGGATGATGGACTGCGTGGCAATGCATCTTACCAGCAGAAGTAGTTTATTGAGACCACAATTACGTTTCACGGTTCCTTAAACGTGTCTTAGGGAAGAAGACGCGTCCGTGGTTGCAGAAGATGTTGCTTGGCTCTCCAGGACAACGAGTGGCGTTATGCAGCGGCGATTGGGTTGGCCGCAAAAGTGTGTGATTATTTAAGGATACATTCTGGGATTTCAAAATACTGACAAGTCTATAGGAATTTAGCTTTGCGGCTTACGAAAGTCGGACCTACTTGAACTTGTTGTTGTTGTTGTTGTTGTTCCCAGTGCGCAAAGGCCATCGGGCCCACGGCGGCCGACGTCGGCCCGGTGGCCTTTTGCGCAATGGGTTGTTGTTGTTGTTGTTAAAATCCTAATGCAGTCTCTTGATGACAGAATAACTTTTGGGGGTTTAACGCCGAGCAGGCGACTAAAGCGGCCATCTCACGGCGGGAAGGGTGTCCGAGAAAGGCCTTAAAGCATTATGTAAATACAATTTAACGGTATTCTTGGCTAAAGGGTCTCACAGCTCAATCATACATGTCTATAGAGTTTTGCAGTTCATAAAAAGTCAGGTTTATACAGACTAAAGATACTCCAATTTTCGAAAACAAATTAGCTTCCTTTAGAAGGCTGACTATTTTGCCCGGGGGAACGCCCCGCCAAAACCTTCAAAAAATCAACTGTATAACAAACTGAAAACCTCCAAAAAGCGATACTGTTAAGACAATAAGTATCAACTACATGTGATAACAACAAAAACAAAATGCTTAACGCAATCACATGAAGGTGATTTACGCTCATTGTAATGCCTTTTCTACCGGGAAAAATGAAGCAACACTGACCCAACTGCAAGAATACAGATCCTCGATCATAAGCCCCTTGAGTTTCGGGGGCTTATGAGAGTCTATACCTCTTGCTGAAACCACTTTGCATACAATTGTCTTTGATGTCTGGGGATCTTTGACACTGAATTTACGATGATTTCAATGCAGTCTGCGACCACTGGCAAGGAAGGGGTTAACCCATTCAGCCCTGACGCACTACAGCAGGAGACCATGATAATTCAAGGGTAGTGCCAGATTAGCTTGGCGCCTGTCTATGCAATTGGTGCATAGTCGTTAGATGATGCCTCCAAAATTTTGGGAAATAGGTGCGCCGGGCTGAATGAGTTAAGTGCGAAAGATAGGCTATAATTAACAAAACAAACTAATCATGATCATGTTTATTTGCAGAAAGTATGCCTAATTTCTTCTTCAAAGAATATATTGTTCGACCTTTTGTTACGAACTAGTTTCCGACCTGTGGGACAAAACTGGTGCAGACCCGGATGTTGGGTTGACAGGAGATTTAGTGACGGTGCTTGGCCAAGGTCCGCAAGATTTTCCAAAACTCACGACTTGTGATTCTCAATTTCGCTTATTCCCAAAATTCACAAATCGCGGAAATCTTCCACATCGTGCCGTTTCAGAAATCCACATTTTGGAATCATGCCCTTCGTTGATCCCGGGAGGACAGAGTTCTACGAGAGGAGAGAAGAGAGGTAGAGAGTCGAGACTTCCTAACTTTTTCCTGTCGACCCGTGGTACCTACTGAAGCAAAAGTTCATGAGGCCATTGTCGGCCGCAGATGGCCCGCGCACAGCGGCAGTGCGTGGGCAATCTGCGGCGGACATCGGCCCGAACACCTTTTGCTTACTGAGTATTGATTCCGTTTGCATGAGCTATTAGAGTGACCAACAAGGTTATGGAAATGTTCCTGTGCTAAAGAGAACTAGATCAAAGCTAGAACGAAGACCAGTCATGGAAATCAGCTCTCTAACACATCCACTGAGACCTGACACATGACAATAAGACGGAATCGAAGATGGCGGACGGGAAGGGATCGCCGTTGGTTAGACTGGTTGAAAGATCTTATTTCCATGACGGGTCCTCTTGTCTGAAGATCTGAGCTGTCCTCTGAAGTCTACAATGCAGTATTAGGGGGTAGATTAAATTGCCCATGATTGTTCAAGGGTGGTGCCGGAATTTTTTTCTTCTGGCATCATCCTGGCATCGTCGATTCCATCCTGTTGTCGTGGACAGTTAAAGGGTGGTGCCAGAATAGCTAGGCGACCCATGCGCCAAGCTGTCCTGGCATCACCCTTGAACGGCCGTGGCCTATTATCTCGCTACTGTATTGTAGACATCAGAGGACAGTTCTCATCTTCAAACAAGAGGACGCGTCACGTAATAAGACTTTAAACCCAGTCTACCCAACGACTAGCTCTTTCAGTCCCCAGGAGGTAGGGATCCTTGCGAAACTTTTTAAAAGCCTTGACACACTACATCAGGATAACGGATGTATCATGACAGTTCGAGGTTGGTGCCAGAACAGCTTGGCACCTCTATTCTGGCACCAACCTTGAACTATCGAGGTCAACCTGCCTCTGTAACGATAAGAATAGAAAAGTCATGAGTGTCCCAGAATATAATTACACTGTAACCGCTTTCGGTACCGGTTTGGGTACACAGTTTTTTCTTCTGTAGGAGGCAGTGATGAAATTAGTCGCTTCAATAGTTCGGACAGACAATGTCAGCTGGAGTATCAGCATCACATCATCATCATCATCATCATCATCATCATCATCATCATCATCATCATCATCATCATCGTTAATATTAATCATCGCATTGCCACTGAGTTATGAAAGACTGAAAAGTATAAAAATCATAAACGGACAGCACAGTCTGAAGCTAAAGGTGTTTGCATCCTTTCCTTCAGAAGTGTCCTTCAGTTCAGCAGAGACCGGCCGATGGCTCTTCTAAGACTCAGTCACGCACATTTGACAACTTACACTTGCTTTATGCACGACCTTCCCTGCCGAGTCCGCACGCCAGTCCACCAAACAGATCCATGTTTTAAACCCTACGGATATCCTCCTCCACTTAAACTGAGGAGCAGACTTATTCACGTACCAAAGGCATATATTCGCATGAGACCCTGCAGCTGCAGGAGCTCATGAGAGTCTATGCCTTTTGCAGACTGGCTTGTTTTTACATACTCTAGGCTTGAAATTGTGAGTACAGACCTTCATGTTGATGCGCTTTTATTCTGGATTGACCCTTCCCGCCTTGCCGAGAAACGGTGAACACGATCAACTGCAAGAAACATAGATCCTCATAAGCCCCCGCGACTGCGGTGGCTTATGAGAATCTGTGCCTCTTGCTGAGACCAATTTGTGTCCAAGTTCTCTGGACGGTGTTGGCTTTTGGTTGTTAAATGAAGAAAGATTTCAGAAACCAGGATATGCGCACAGCAGCAAGGAAAGGCTTATAACTGACGCTGACCAGGATGTTGGGTACGATGTTTATGACGCGTGTTGTGCTATCAAGGACTAACACATTCGAGACGACAACGGCATGCGGACACGCGGCTTTTTTCCGCGTGTCCGCATGCTCGTCGTCTCGAATGAGCTAAGGCGCATGTCAGAGTTAAGAGTTATATATAAGCCTAAAAAAAAAAGAGTTTCTGCATGGGAAAGACTCTCGGTGCTTGATCAATTGCTGCCACTCATTTATCTGACTCAGCTTAGTGCGTCAGGCCGGGGTCACTGACATGTGTCTGGCAGCCGACTCGACTTTGGTTAGGACTGAATGGTGCATCTACTTTTCCCACAAATCAAAAGGTGTCTCAGCACACTGGAATCTATGCTTCTTCCTGGCACATTTGACAGCTGTGTTATTCATGATTAAAAGAACCACAGGCTGTGGAGTCAGTCTACTCAGTGTTAATCAGTGATAGTCATAATATTACATTGCTAGTTGCCTTGATCCGACAGTAATTTCTTGCCCGTTATTCCCCCGAGAGATACCCAGTAAGTGGGTCCGAAGACGTTTTGTTACTGGTGACAAGTGACTAAGACACTTGTTGAGTAGTTTTACGGCGTTAAATTTAAATAAAGCAATAACTAGTCAACAACTCCCCCCAAAAAGTCCGTCGCTGTCCGAAAAACGTGACCGATCATCCGGCGGTAGGCTCACGACTCGGATTTTTAACCCATTTAGCCACAACGCCCTACAGCAGCTGATGGATCGACCATGATAATTCAAGGGTAGTGCCAGGTTAGCACTAATCTACCCAACGACTAACTCTTTTGTTCATTATTTCAGTGACACTACCCTTGAATTCTCATGGTCGATCCAACTCCTGGAACTGGTACTCACATAGTTGATAAGTGACACCTCGAAAATTTGTGAAATGCGGTCTTGGGGTAAAAAAGGTTAAGAATTTTCTAATGAGCACTAGTATGTGTAACAATGGCCGTGACAAAATGTAACACATCCACCTAACGTATACTTCCTACCTGACAATTCTTCGTGCAGTGTAACCGCATTGTTTTTCAATTCTCCCACCAAGGTCGTTGTTCAGCTGCAGGAAAAAGGGACACAACAACTATCCCTTCGTACTACTTCTACATTGTTAGCTCCCCTGATTACTTGATCATAGTAAGACTAAGAATAAGAGTACCTTATTATCTCGAAAAGAGAAATTTGTTTGTGGTACATTTATAACAAATAGTACAAACAAGACATGAAAACAGTATAACATAACCATGAACATTTTTCTCCCTGCATTTACACAGCTACAAATTCCAAATAAACATATGAGTATACACTACAAAATCTGTACACATAACTTTTACACATCTCACACATAAACATCTTTTATGTACTGAACTGAGCGGCACATACACATTCGCAGCCACCTCTACACATGCATACATAATACGCGTATTTCAACCTAATCCTAACCCTCACTGCTTATTATATAAACGTCATGACCGGGCCAACCAAGCGGCAGGTTGACAGTGTTCCCCTTTGAGCGCCGTCACCTTTCATTCGACGCTAGCTAATCTGGCCCGTAAGTTATTCAGCTACACCGGTTATCATAGTGATAACTGGACACCCAGACTCCTGACTGAGTGCCTTATCACAGGCATTTGAAACATCATTGTCGCTCTGAGTGACAAGTGACTAGCGTCGTAGAAAATCCCAACAAAGAAACACGCTTAGAAAGACCAATTACATTTTAGTAAATTGCATTGTAGTTTTCCTTTCTAAGCGTGTTTCCTTCTTTGTTGTGATTATTTTTGTTCATGTTACGCGACTGACAGTTACCCTTTTAAGTCCCTTCTAATTATAGAAGGGACCTTTTAGGACGGGTCGCGGTGGGGCGAATTTAATAGCATGTCCATGATGTCAAAAGCGGGCAGGTTAAACCTCTAACAATTGAAGTAACAAGATAAAAATTACGTCATGTCTAGTTACGCTAACCTCGCTGCTGAACGTACTTTTGGCGCGAAGCGCCGCGTATGTGCGTATGTATGTGTGTGCGTATGTATGTAAACAAGAAAATCTCCGATATTTCTGTACATACAATCTTGAAACTTGGCGAAATACTTTCTTAAGTGGGTGGCTAAGACAGCCTCCGAGCATATTGTAATCGAATGTCTCAATGAAGACATAAAAAAAACGTTTATAGGAAGTCGGCTGACGGCCCAGGTCCGTATTTTTTGGTCATATTTACTTGAATTTTTGCATATAGCTAGTTTGGAGAAAGACATTGGATGAGTTCGTTAGCCAGCTTTGTATCCTTTCAACTTCTTGTGTGGATTGTGTCATTGTGAATTACTGATAAGCAGCTATCGACAATAACACACTGAGTGGCCCATTCATTGCCGTCATTGACACTAAAATGATGGACACTGAAACGATGGACATGCCGCATCCTGAGGCTCAACGATAACATTGAGACCAGCAAGAGGCATAGATCCTCATGAGCCCTCGCAATGTGGGGGCTCATGAGGATCTATGTCTCTTGCATTTAGGTTTTGTTCATTATTTCAGTGAAAAGTTTAACGCACGAGATTGCTTTGCTTAGGTTGACACAGCTCTATATCAGAAATTACCAGCACTCGACTTATATTGCGAAAATGGGACTCTCTTTTGCGGTATATATAACCATCTTCAGTATGACATGGCAAGGTGAGTCTGTCAAGCACGAAGAAGAAAAAAAAGACCAAAACAACATCAACACCAAACAGGTGTAATATGCAGAGAAAGAATCACGCTTCGAAAACAACATGGAGTTGCCTCTTTCCTTCGTCGCTGACAAGATAAGTAGCGCCTGAATTCTATACTTGTTTGTTTATTTTAAAACTATTAATAAATTTTTCATAAATAAGTTGTGTTGTAGCTGTCTTTTCTAAGCGTGTTTCTTACTCCGCTGGGTTGTCAAAGTAAGGTTAAACCGAATCCTCCAATCTGAACGTCGCACAAGTACAGCCTGTAAACGCATTACATACAGTATACGTTAATCGGTATAATTACGAATACGTATATGCCTGCCAAAATAACCCTCTTAACTCCACGGCCGCATTTCCAGACTTTCTAACGACTATGTACCCTTGAATTGTCATGATCAATCCATCTCCTGCTGCAGGGTCCTGGGGATAAATGGGTTGATCACACAGTTTAACAAATATGAATCGGAATGTGTATTGTATAGTGTCTGATGGCGTTTGTCTGAATCCTGCCATGGGCGACTTTGAGTGCGGATTGGACGGCTTCACTTCACCATTAGCTCAGCCGCCAGACCCCGTGAGCCCCATCTGGCACAGAGCCAACCACATAGACTACGGGCCACCTGTGGATGGAAGTAAGCAGAAATACGACTGAACTGTAAATGGCTATAGTCAGGTGCGCGTTGATATAGCACAGTATTAACCCTTTGGTTGTCGGTAGCGCTTTTTGTCGCGATGATTCCTGTCGGCATCATTGCGACAAAATGCGCTAAAGGGTTAACTTTCTTTCGTGTTAACCCTCGCACAACCAATAGAAGATAAATGTGCAGTGGGGCAGAAACATAACATGAAGGAAACAGAACGTTGTTGTTTATCCCTGCGACTGAACCTGACAGGCACCGTATATTTAATATGTAAGCGCATGTGTATGTACGTGTTCATACATCTGAATACGGGGTAGGTGCATATGTATGTTTTTGTGCCAGGCTGTACACGTGTGCGTATGCCGCGTATATGCCTGTGCACGTGTCAGTGCATGTGTAACAGAGTGAACCCGATGTTCCTCTCAGTCTGTGTACCTAGGCCGATAGCACTTATGACCATTGCTTCTCGGATTTCACTCGTGTCGACTGCTAGCTATGACGTGCGCCGGGCTCGCGGTGCCCTGCCAAACGCAGCGTTAAGTGTTGTGTACGCGATAGCTCAGTGTACGTGTTGTATTGTGTATCAGTTTTGACCGTGTATTGTAACCAAAATACAACACCATTGCTTAGTATTTAGCATGGTTATATTTGGCCCGGGTAATAGTTTTTGTAATGCATAGCATGTCTTTCGGTTAACTATAACCTATCAGAGTGATAATTGCGATTTAGTAGCCTTTTTGATTTTCTGTGGCATTTCTGAGACCGCTTTAAGAATAAATATAAACTTTCCACTAAAAGCCCATAATCTCAAATTAAATCCAGAGTACAGCTGGTAAAATTTCTTAAATTTATATTTAAAGATTATATTTTTACACTGTGTAGTTCAGAAGATATTCTAGCTCCTAGGGCTGGCAGTACTATAATACAGATTTGCCATTTATATCAGTGCCAGACCCCCGTGAACTTTGCACCGACGCTGAACTTTGCACCGATGCTGGACTTTGCACCGACGCGGAGACTCATCATGGTGGACGCCGCCCCCTGCGTCTATAAGTACAGCTGCTCGCGTGGCGGCAGACTTCCTTTTTTTCATCAAACACCAGTACTTGTGACCGAATTAACTTCTGGCACCGGTGCCTTGGAGGAAACAGTTTTTGTTTATATATTAACCTAAACTGCGCGGGTTTTGGAGACCCTGTACTGCTTTCTGCTTTCTGGTTTCTACTTTCTAGTTTTTGTTAGAAAATAAAGTAGCTCAACATGACCACGTCTCTGAGTCACTAAATCCAACCACCACCATCCAATCCTAAATTCTGACCACCTACCTCACCCCATCACAAATGGCGCTGCGAGCAGGATGGTTGAACAAAAAGAGACTCAGACGTGACAGAAAGCAGTGCAGGGCCATGATGCAGCCACGAGTATGAAACTTAGAAGTGGTAGGCAGACGCAACATAGCGCAACAAGGGCCAACGTAGTCGGACAATTGCAGGGCGAAATGGCAGAGGTCGCCCAGCCCAATGCTGAAGCTGGTGGTGTGGACCATGCTGGAGATGAAAATCAAGAAGGCGTACTAAACCATGTGCCCGGAGCTGTCCATGTCGCGGGACCGGAACAGCCAGGACCAGTAGCCCAGGTGGTCATCCATCAGAACCTGCACCCGGCACCGCTGCCCACTTTTAGCGGGGATGGAAGCAACACCAGCGTGGGGACTTTTGTTGACACCGCTCGCCGTGCCATCCGGTCATTCAGGATGCCAGAAGAAATGGCTGCAGAATGGGTCATTGGAGCCTTGCAAGGAGCTGCACGCGAGGAGGTGCTGGGACGCCCTGCTGCGGACCGGATCAACGCTAATCAGGTTTTGGAGATCCTAACCACAACCTTCCGACAGCAGTACAGCGCCCTGGACCGACTCAAACGGTTCCACGCACGTCGTCAGGCCACCACTGAAAATATCCTGGACTATGCGCATAGCCTCACTGCGCTGGCCAACCAGGCCAATAGCCTGCAACAGGATGCGATACCTGGATGGGCATTGCAGGATAAGTTCATTGATGGCCTGCGGTCTTCTTCGCTGCGTAGTCACCTGAGGGAATTCCAGCGGCTGGGGCAAAACACCTTCCTCCAACTCCGCGATGAGGCCAGGCGCTGGGACGTGGAAAATCCCGACTCGGATGCAGCGCTGGAGCGAATGACAGCTTCAACAACGCGGAATTAGAGCAGCTGCACCTCACTGTTGCTGCATTGACGGCGCGGTTGGATCATGAACCCCGGAAGCCTGACACTATGCAACAGCCGCAGACCGTACCCCCAACCCACCCGTTCCGCTGTTTTTGGTGTGACCAGGTTGGACACCGAGAGGCCCAGTGCCCAGCAAAGAAAAAGTACCAGGAGCGCCTAAACAGCGGACGTGGGGGATTCCGGGGTAGAGGTCGTGGAAACCCTAACCAGGGCGGCCGTGGAGGAAGATGGGGTGGATTTTCCGGAGACAAACAACCACGAGGAGGCCACTCAAGCCGGGAAGGACCAGAGCAGCACAGGGCTACCATTACCAGCAGTTCCCCAATCACCCGATGCCCCCTCCATTCTACCCAATGCCCAGTTCTTATCCCCAATACCAAGGACAGGCCCAGCCGGAAAACTGCTAGCCCCCGTTGTCGCTAGTCAGGCAACGGGGAAGGGAACCATTAAGGGACTGGTCGGAACGCGTCCTACCAGCACTGCAAAAATAGGAGGACAGGACCTGGAAGTTTTGCTCGACACCGGCAGCGAGATCTCTACGTTAACTGAAACCTGGGTGCGAGACAACTTAGCAGTGGAGGTGCTGGAGACCAACTACATCACCGTCAGAGCAGCAAATGGCCTCCCAGTACCGTACAAGGGGATTATTATTGTAGATGTTGAGCTGTTCGGTGACAAGATTGAGAGTGTGCCAATACTCGTTTTACATGACCAGGGTCAAGAGAGAGAATTGGCAGGTCTGATGGGGATGAACATTTTAGGAAGATTGTCGTCGTCACCATCGGTGCTTCAACCTCTACTGAATAAGGCCAAGAAAAACAAAATGGCAAAGGCCTTCATCGCCAGAGTATCTGCCAGCCAACATATTCCATCAAACTCCCTAGTTAATATTGCAGTGACGGGCGTACACCAACCAGGCCACACACTTCTGGCATCCCGTCTTTCCAGCTCTTTGCCAGGAGGACTCATCCTGGTGCCCACTCTCCTGGAGGGACGTCGAAAAGAATACTATGTCCGAATAGCAAACATTTCAAACCAAGACGTGATCTTGAAGCCTCGAACAGCTGTGGCCTACATCGAAGCGATCGATGGAGTGGTAACAGAGGAACGCGAAGTAACCGTCAACTGTGGTGAAATTTTTATCAGCTCTAAAACGGACTTGACTTCAAGACCCTCTACCGCCACCCGAGCCCCGGTTCCTGACCCATTCCCAGACTTTGCTGGAAATGCTGTGCAGAAGATACAGCTGCAGGATCTGCTGACAGCCTACCAAGATGTCTTTGCTGAGAATGAACAGGACCTTGGCTACACTAGCATCGTGCAGCATCAGATACCAACAGTCAACAACATCCCCGTCACCCAGCCATATCGTTCTATTCCACCCACTATACTACAGGAAGTCCGGAAACATTTGCAAGGCTTAAGGGAAGCTGGAGTGATTGTGGAGAGCCACAGCCCATATGCCTCACCAGTAGTCCTGGTACGAAAGAAGGATGGCAGCTTACGCCTCTGCGTGGACTATTGCCACGAATTCAAGAATCCTTCGACGCATTGGCGGGTGCCCGGTTCTTCTCCACTCTTGACCTAGCTTCCGGCTACCACCAGATTGCCATGGACCCAGCGGATCAGCACAAAACAGCTTTCACCACACCGTTTGGCTTATATGAGTACACTCGGATGCCATTTGGGCTCACCACTGCCCCAGCTACTTTTCAGCGCCTCATGCAGCGAGTTATGGCGGACTACTTGTTTGAGTACATCCTGGTGTACCTTGACGATCTGCTGGTGTACTCGAACACGTTTGATGAGCACCTGGAGCACCTCCATCAACTCCTGCAGAAAATCAGGGACACGGGTCTCAAACTACGTCGAGACAAATGCCAATTTCTTCCAAAACAGGTGAACTATTTAGGCCATACCATCTCAGCCGAGGGCATCACCTGTGAAGAAGACAAGGTCCAGAAGGTTCGCGCCTGGCCAACGCCCACGACAACGACGGAGCTGCGCTCATTCCTAGGATTTGCATCCTACTACCGTCGGTTCGTGAAGGGGTTTGCTAAGCTCGCTGGGCCATTGCACGACGTCGTCGCCAAGTCAAGCCAAGGGGCCAAGACGAGGAGGGTCAGCATCACAACCACCTGGGGACCTGAACAGCAAGCAGCGTTTCAGTCTCTCAAGGATGCCCTGACCACTTCCCCGACTCTGGGCTACGCCGACTTCAGCAAGCCGTTCATGGTGCAAACAGACGCCAGCCAGGGAGGCCTGGGAGCCATCTTGTCACAGAAGCAGGAGGATGGACGCACTAAGCCAATTGCTTTTGCCAGTCGTCGTCTGCGCCCTTCTGAGCACAATTACTACCAGAGTCACCACAGTAGTTACAAGCTGGAGTTCCTGGCAATGAAATGGGCTATCGCAGAAAAGTTTCGTCATTACCTAATCAGTAATCATTTCATTGTCCTGACTGACAACAACGCTCTCACCCACTTCAAGACGGCAAAGCTAGGGGCCATGGAACAACGCTGGGCAGCCCAGCTGTCGGCTTTTAACTTTGACGTCCAGTATTGTCCGGGAAAGGATAACCCAGCCGACCCGCTCTCCAGAGCTCCAGTTTGCAACTTGGATGCTGAGGTAGAGTGCAGCCAGATTACTGCAGAACTTCCCGAAGTTGTCAGCAAAATTCAGCTTCCTTTCTGTCAGCCATCAGTCATCCCAGTTGAAATCCGCAAGGCTGAAATCCCCTGTGACCGTCTTGACGCCTGTGACACCCCAGAAATCACCCACCAGGAAATGCCCCACACTGTTGCAGTGACCGAGCGAGACAAATCCGCTGCGGTTGCCACAGACTTGGCCGAACCCACCAATCTACTTCAGCTTCAGATGGATGACGATGTCATTGGACCCGTGTTGTCTGCATTTCCTCGTAGACCGGACGTGCGACAACACCATCCTGCTGTGAAACAACTCGTCAGACAATATCCACGGTTATATCGAGACCAGAAAGGCATTCTGCGAAGGCGTTGTAAACGGCCTGACCAAGGCCACACAGACCAGCTCGTACTACCCTCATGTCTGCGAGATGAGACAGTCCAAGCACTTCATGACCACATGGGTCACCAAGGGTATGATAGGACAATGAAACTGCTACAGGCTCGAGCCTACTGGCCAGGCATGTATGCCGAAGTTCGAAACTATCTGTCCAACTGTTCCCAATGCCTTATCTCCCGCCCCCAGTCCCATCACACTCCTACCAGTCACCTCATTGCCAGTCGTCCTCTTGAAATCGTGGCGGTTGACTTCACCAAACTTGAGATGTCGTCTGATGGCATTGAAAATGTCCTTGTCATCACTGACGTTTTCACCAAATTCTCCCAGGCTGTCCCCGCAAGAAACCAGAAGGCGCCTACGGTGGCTGCCCTACTCATCAAGGAATGGTTTACCAAGTATGGCGTGCCAGAGCGTATTCACAGCGACAGAGGGCGCAGTTTCGAGGCTGAGGTTATAGAAGAGCTGCTTGACCATTATGGTGTCAAGAAGAGTCGCACTACACCGTACCACCCTCAAGGTAACGGTCAGTGCGAACGCTTCAACCGAACGATGCACCAACTCCTGTGCAGCCTTTCGAAAGAAGAACAGCGCCGGTGGCCGAACCATCTTCGAGACCTGGTGATGGTCTACAATTCTACTCCCCATGCCACCACTGGGTTTACCCCCTACCGGCTACTCTTCGGCCGAGAGAATCGCCTGCCCATCGACATGATGTTGGAGACACCAACAACCTTTGCGCCGACTGCCAAACACTGGGTTCGTCAGCATGGTGTGGTGCTGAAAGGGAACCACCAGGAGGCACTACGCAACACCATCAAGGCGGCAAAACACCGCGCCAAGTATGCTGACCGTGGGGCAAAAGCGTTCGAGTTGCGGCCGGGTGACCACGTACTCATCAAACACCACGGTCCTGGTCGCAACAAAATGCAACACCCGTTCAAGGATGATGTGTACGTGGTCATAAAGCGCCTCCGGCCGGAACTCGACGTTTATGTCATTCAGCCTTTGGCAGGCGGCGAACTTTCCACTAGAAATGTGGACCAGCTGAAGCGATTGCCCATTCCATATGGACAGCCAGAGAGACCGGACGATACTGAGCCTCCTGTCCATTTGGGGTGCGGAAATGATGTGCCACCCACGTTTACGTTTCAGGAGCCACCTCTTCTGGTGACTCCAGACACTCCCCCAGTGAAAGATCAACTGTGCCCGCTCACCAAAGTACCAAGCCGTGTCATTGCTAAGCCCAAGAGTGTCAGACCGAACAAGGTGCACGCTGCAACGCCTACACCTCTGCGTCGGTCTGCACGCTTGCGGCAGAAACCATTAAAACTTTTAGTAACGTTGACAGCTTGAATGTGATCAGTGGGCCTTTAAAGGTATGCCTCTACAACTTTAAATGCCCACAAGACATTAAAGCTTCAATATTCCTCCAAGTGCATCGGATGCTTTAAT
Source organism: Semisulcospira habei (assembly GCA_036245525.1). Classification (NCBI taxonomy): domain Eukaryota; kingdom Metazoa; phylum Mollusca; class Gastropoda; family Semisulcospiridae; genus Semisulcospira; species Semisulcospira habei. The sequence goes on along the minus strand of BTPG01000001.1, from coordinate 23,473,305 downwards.
AGTGTTAGGAAAATAGGACAAATTAATATTGAGTAAATTGTTTTGGGCTTATTGTTTTTACTTAAAGAGACTGTCTTAGGTGAAGGATTGCTTAAGGTGATAGGTTAATTTAAAATTATTGGATTTTTAGTTAGTACAGTGCATCGGATTTTGATTTGTCATGGATTGGAATCCAAGGCACCGGTACTGTGTTTTCAAGTAGTACAATGCTTTGAATTTTGATGTCTTAAATGAATATTGGAAGTCAAGGCATCGGTACATCTGTGTCTTTCTAGTACACAACAGCTGTGCAGTTGATTTCATTTTCAAACTTAGTCCGCTGCATAGGTAAATGATAATATCCTATGTCAGTTTTCTGCTATGCATAACTTAGTTTGAAAATGACTGTGTGAGTCCAAGTCTACAGTATAATAGTGTAGACAAGAGAGCCTTGGTCACTAGTGCTATTTTGCTATATGTGTGGTTTACCATGTGGATGGTACTGTTTGATAATGTGTTTTGATGTTATGTCGTCATTGGGCCCAAAGTGTTCTTGTGTTTTTGGATTTATGGTTTTGGCATTTATTCAGCGAGGTCGCTGTATTGTTAAGGCCGATGGGAAAATGTAACAGAGTGAACCCGATGTTCCTCTGTGTACCTAGGCCGATAGCACTTATGACCATTGCTTCTCGGATTTCACTCGTGTCGACTGCTAACTATGACGTGCGCCGCTCGCGGTGCCCTGCCAAACGCAGCGTTAAGTGTTGTGTACGCGATAGCTCAGTGTACGTGTTGTATTGTGTATCAGTTTTGACCGTGTATTGTAACCAAAATACAACACCATTGCTTAGTATTTAGCATGGTTAGATTTGGCCCGGGTAATAGTTTTTGTAATGCATATGTCTTTCGGTTAACTATAACCTATCAGAGTGATAATCGCGATTTAGTAGCCTTTTTGATTTTCTGTGGCATTTCTGAGACCGCTTTAAGAATAAATATAAACTTTCCACTAAAAGCCCATAATCTCAAATTAAATCCAGAGTACAGCTGGTAAAATTTCTTAAATTTATATTTAAAGATTATATTTTTACACTGTGTAGTTCAGAAGATATTCTAGCTCCTAGGGCTGGCAGTACTATAATACAGATTTGCCATTTATATCAGTGCCAGACCCCCGTGAACTTTGCACCGACGCTGAACTTTGCACCGATGCTGGACTTTGCACCGACGCGGAGATGGTGGACGGCGCCCCCTGCGTCTATAAGTACAGCTGCTCGCGTGGCAGACTTCCCATCATCCATCATCATCATCATCATTCGACGCACAGCAGAGGACGAGAGAGCACGGTTTTTTCCGCTCTCTCCACACAGCACCAAGCAAGCAAGCCAGCCAGCAAGGAGAGAGAACGGTGTCCCGCTCTCACCGCACTCAGTCAAGTCAAGCCAGCCAGCCTACACACGCGGACCCGCCCACCCACGCGCGGCAAGATGGACAGAGGAAAGCGTAACAGAAAGAAGACGAACAAACAACAAGCGGAGGAATATGCCTCCACTCTTCCCCAAGCGTCTCGACAACAACCAGCAGCCCAACGGGAGACAAGGAGCTATCGGCCTCCTATGTCCCCACCGATTCGCTGCCAAGACTACACCAGGAGGGCCCCCGTACCTCCACCGCCAAATACGATCCAAGCCAAAAACGAGGCGTTTATAGCCTTATTGGAAAGAGGGCGCCACGGAGAGCTCCCGTCACCACAACTACAGCGGTTCATCCAAGCTAGACCGCTACGCTTACAAGCGGAAGAAGAAGAAGAAGAGGAGGAAGAAACACCTGCCCCGGACAGCCCCCAATCACCGCCCCCTCAGGATGCGGAGCCCGAGGAGTCGCCGGAGTCGGCATCGGAGCCGGACTTCCCACCCTCCCCGCCGCCGGTCATCTTCCCGGACCACATTACCCGGGAACGGCCGGCATCGTCTGTGGAGGAGGAGACCAGGCTCCGAGGTATAGACTTTGGGGACCTAGTGCTGCTGCTCCAGGATGCGGTGCCAGCGATTACATCAGCTGAAGGGGATAACTACCACAGGGCACTGACAGCCGCTCGGTGGTTGGTTTACACCGGGGCCATAAACGACCTCATCGCCCCGAGCCTCAAAGACACGGCCAGCCAAGCCACCGCCACCACCACCTACCAAGATGGCGAATGCCAGGTAGCCCCTGAGTTCAAATCAACAGGGACAACAGCGGCCCCCGCGACCGTATCGAAGAAGATAGGGACCACCGCCACCACCACCACCAAACACAAGGGTTGCAACACCGACGCAACCCCTGTACCGACAACAGAAAGGAGCACCGAAACGGATCCAGCACCGCAACAGCCGCCACCACCACCACCAAGCAACCAGACAACCACCAACCAACCTAACCGGCGACGTCACCGACCACCAAAGCGGTTTAGGAATCCACGCCCGCCGCTACTCCCCACACCGCCACCACACCTCCGTCTGCCACCTCGGCACCGCCACCCACCACGCCCATTCCAACGCCCGACCCCCAAGCCGAAGCTCCACTGGCCACCACCACCACCACCACAACTCCCCAGGCCGCACCTCGGCCAGCAGCAACGGTTCTTCCGGCCGCCACCACCCCTGCCACCACTCCTTCAACATCTTCTGGAGTGGTGGGCACACCACCACCCACCAGCCTGGCGATAGGCGACGGTCCTCCGGCCTACCACCTGCCTCCTGCACCACCAACCACCCGGCCCCGGCAGTAACATCAGCCAGCTGAGCGACGGAGCGGCAGACAGTCAGCGAGACAACCTCCCCCCCCCCCCCCCAAACCCCCTGCCCCCCCCCCCCCCCCCCGGACGAAATCAACGGAAGTTGGAAGTCCTTGTCCCTTTCAAGTCAAGCAAGCAAGCAAGGCAGACTTCCTTTTTTTCATCAAACACCATTACTTGTGACCGAATTAACTTCTGGCACCGGTGCCTTGGAGGAAACAGGTTTTTTTTTATATTAACCTAAACTGCGCGGGTTTTGGAGACCCTGTACTGCTTTCTGCTTTCTGGTTTCTACTTTCTAGTTTTTGTTAGAAAATAAAGTAGCTCAACATGACCACGTCTCTGAGTCACTAAATCCAACCACCACCATCCAATCCTAAATTCTGACCACCTACCTCACCCCATCACACATGTACACGTGTGTGTACACTTGTGTGTGTGTGTGTGTGTGTGTGTGTGTGTGTGTGAGTTTGTTGGGTTTGTGTGTGTGTGTGTGTGTGTGTGTGTGTGTGTGTGTGTGTGTGCCTCTGTGTGTGTGTGTGTGTGTGCCTCTGTGTGTGTGTGTGTGTGTGTGTGTGTGCCTCTGTGTGTGTGTGTGTGTGTGTGTGTGTGTGTGTGTGTGTGTGTGTGTGTGTGTGTGTGTGTGTGTGCGTGCGTGTGTGTGCAGACTTGTGGCCCGGATTATTTGCTAAAAACAAGTGGGTAATCATACAATTCATCCGTGTACAAGTCTCAGTTTCGACCATTCGACTGCAGGCCGTAAGGTGACAAATCACAGACCAACAGATATTTCACGTATTGATGTTCCGATGTAAGAGACATTTAATATTTTTAATAAATAGCATTTGGGTGTTCCTGCAAGCTCGACTTTCAAATCTCGTAATAAGCATAAAAACTTCACTTTCATCTAACTTGAACATATCGATCAACTGACACACATGTTCTATCATATATAGGTTACTTCATGGATTTCGTATTCAGTGAAGCAGAAGACACGTCCCTGACCTCACCTCTAGTCTCATGCCCAAATACCAGTTACGTGTGCCTGTCGTTTGACTTCGTCATCAACAAGTATGGCCCTGAGCTGATAGTGCTGACTAAATGTGGAAAACAGGACTGGAAAACAGAGGCTTCGTACAACGACGAAACGGAGCCGAGAAAGTGGGAACACAGGAACTTCACAATCTCATCCTGCCCAGATGAGATCTATCAGGTAATACATCTGACAAATGACAACCAGTTTTAACCCATATCATACTGAGGGTAAAAGCTTCAAATTTGTACACTGCCATATGCAAGCTACATTATAGTACTTACAGATAAGGATATAGACCAATGGCTTTAGTTGAAGGGTGGTGCCAGAATAGCTTGGCGCCTAGAGGCGCCAAGCTATTCTGGCACTACCCTTGAACTATTTTAGTCAAACTTGTTTCACACACTGGTGTATTCCGAATGATATTGGTTAACCTGCTCGGTGCCATATGTCGCAGACTGTTTCTGCAGTCTTCGTTAATTCGGCAACACTAAAAAAAATCTCTAGATGTCCCAAGAACATGAATTCAAAGTGGTGTCATCAAGAGGCATAGATCCTCATGCGCCCCCGCAACTGCGGGGGCTCATGAGGATCTATACCTCTTGCAGTTGGGTGGTGTTCAGATTTTCTCGGCACTAAACGGGTTAATAAGGGTACAAATGTCCGTGATGATTATCACAAAACATACCGAAAATAAATTGAGTCTATTTTCAAAGATATAACCTGCATGTAACTTTAACCATAAGACCCCAAAGCCATATTCATGGCTTTTAATCTGATCGCGTGATCTGCACAACTAAACCCAAGATGTAGGCCAGTGGCGGGCCGGGCCAAACGGCAGCTTAACTCATCATTCCGCGGTTTTTTTAAATTCTGAACCATTCAAGTTGAAATCTCAATATCCCCTACTTGTTTGCACAGCATATTTTAAAGTGTCATATGAAGGCAAATTTCAGCACCACTTGTGTTTGTTATGCCTTGTCGACACACCTAAAGACTGGTAACTGCAGTCTGGACGAGCAGCAAGAGCACACGTGTAATCGCACTTATTTATTTTGCGCTGCCGATCAATCTATTTTTTGCTGTTTTTCATATTACTATAGCGTTTTATTTCTAAAACGGAGTGGTGTCATTTCAAATCACTTGATATAAAGACGACGTGTGCTGAACTGGAGTCTCCTGTGTCCAAGAACCGTAACTAGACCTCTGCGTAGCGTTTTGTAATCATCTGTTACACAAGTGTATCTTTGAACAGTTACATCCCAGTCCGGTAGCGGGCCTTTAATATCAACGTTTTATGTTGCAGGTGGCTTTGAAAGGGGATGCACCGCCATATTCATACGACGGCCTGGCAGTGGACAATGTTTATATCGGAGATTGTGAGTTAAATGTTTTTGTACCTCTGTTTCTGGTAGTTCATAGTTCGCTTTTTGTTTATTCGTGTTGTTCTTTCTAAGGACATTAACCCATTCAGCCCTGACGCACTCCAGCAGAAGATGGGTCCACCATGATAATTCAATTGTAATGCCAGATTAGGCTTGGCGCCAAGCTAATCTGGCACTGGCAACTGGTGGATAGTCATTAGATGGCGCCTCCAAATTTGGGAAATACAGCCGTCGGGCTGAATGAGTTAACAACCTTGCAGCAAATCAACCAGTCTTTCCGTCCTGTTTGCGGGAGTCCTTCCCAGGCAGACCCACTCGGCTCGGGCAGTACGCCACATGTACACGTCTGCTCAAAAGTGATGCCTAGCATCGTATTGGAAGAGAGGTATACTTCTGGCGTACTCCCCGATGTGCGTCTGTCTGGGGAGTACTCACGCAAACGATATGTGTTTCTTCTCGTTTTCCTTGTGGATTTTTTTTTCTATTCAGACTTCAGTTGTCTTTATTTGTTTGTTGGTTTGTTTGCTTTTATTCTTAACGTCTGGAAGAAATTTGTAGTTGAATTTTACCCCTTGCGAGGAACAGACATGTCTTGTTTGATTTGCCAGAGTCGCACTTTCCACTGATTGAGTTTAACCCCTTGGTTGCCAGCGGACGCGAAATGCGCGTCTGAGCCCACTGCACGCTGACCGACATTCGCGTGAATTGAAGACAATGTAACGGGGACCGAAAACAGGCATAAAGAACATAGGACTAACAAGAGACAGGGGCTCATGAGGGATTATGTCTCTTGCAGATAGATATCCTTCGACTTTCCTCGTCAGTTAAGGGGTTAAGTTTGATACGTGATACTGATTTCAGGCGCAGGGGAACCACGAGGTCTTCTAGATATCACTACCCAGAGGCTTCCATGTGTCACAGTGCCAACAGCAGAAACGTTAAATGCAACATCTACGTCGCAGACTAAAACGCCTACCACTTCCACGAGCACAACCATTGCTGAACTCTCCTCTGCGCAAAGCAGCAAATCCCATTCTATTAGTCCCACAAGGAACGCAAATGTGACCACAGGAATACCATCCGCGTCTCAATCATCTACTACACAGTCGGTGAATGCGACAAGCAGTTTTCCGCCTACTGTCACCACACAGACAAGCGTATCCGGAGAGCCGACAAGTGTGCACTATTCCAGTTCGATAACTGTCCCTAAAACTAAAATATCAACCACTTCGATGAGCACAGCAATTGCTGAACTCTCCTCTGGACAAAGCAGCAAAGCTAATACTATGAGCTCTACAAGGAACCCAAATGGAACCACGAAAATACCGCCTACACAGAGTTCAGAACCTACCCGTGACATGAGGTCTAGTTCAGTCCCTGAGACATCATCACACACTGTATCCAAAGCTACGTCTTCTGTTTCGCCTCCGGCTCGATCTAACACTACCACGAGTTTCCCCATAACCCCCAGCCACAACTCACAACCCGTAACGCGTCTTCATTCCTCATCGACAACAGCTGCTCATAAAAACAACAGCAATGTGACAGGATTCATGCTGGCTCCCAATACTGATACTAAGAATAAGACCGACCTTATAGTTGGATGTTCGCTTGGCGCGGCTGTTATTACTGTGCTTGTGGTTGTACTTGTAGTTCGGTATCAGCGACGACGCCGTCAAGCACACAACGATATCATGATGAACGACTTGGCGCACTTTGTCCGTGCTTGTGATGCTGTAATGTGATGAACGTAATCAGTTCTGACGCAGTATCATAAAATGTGGATCGACCATGGTAGGTCAAGAGTGGTGCCAGAGTGGTTTGGCGCCTCAAGGCGCCAACCCAGTGAGCAAAGGTCATCGGGCCGACGTCGGCCGGCGCACATCCGTGCGCGGGCCAACGGCGGCCCGATGACCTTGTGCACCACCACTGTCATGGGCAATAAACGATGTAATTAACATAGTCGGCACTGGCATAGTGTAATAAACATGAACCGACCGTGATAGTTCAAGGGAGGTGCAAGACCAGCTTGGCAGCTCTGGGTGCCATCAATCTGGAATAATCTTCCTAAATCCTTGAGACACAGTGAGTCCAGTGCCAATTTTAAGCACAGCCTTAAACCTATCTTTTCTTATCGTGATTATCAGTGTTCATGTATTTAGTCATTTTCTGTTCTTTTGGGCAATCGTACATGTGGTTATTGTTTTGTCACTTTATTGTGTAATATTTTTCTTGTTCATATGTGCGGCACCTAGAGCACTTTACCATGTATAGGCGCCTCATAAATCCTCTTTATTGTTATTGTCATTATTCTAGTATCATCCTTCAGCTATCATGTTCATGTTTAGCTTTAGAGGATTAAACGCCCAAATTTGGGATTAAACCTTAGAGTTTAATGTGTTAACCATACGCCGTGACTTGTGTAGTTCGAAACTCATTTTATAATTGTTGTAATGCAGATCCATTTGGTCCACTGGTTAATTTGTATCTCAGTTAAAGGTGAGTGCAACTTCACAATAAAGAAACGTTTTTAATGTCTGCACTTTTCGGTTCTTACTGTATTATAGACGTTTAATAATATAAGTTATTGGTAGTAGAGGTTTGCTACACGGACCCTTGTAGGCCTGAGGTAGGTTAAAGAAACCATTGTACCCCGAGGGCCGAGGGCCTGATGGTACAATGGTTCATTTGACCTCCTGACGGCCTACAAGGGTCCGTGCAGCAAGCCCCTGCTACTAATAACGTATTTGTTTTCATTCCTCCACTATTTTCGTAGAAAAAAATCAAGAAGAAATCTTTCGATCTGGATCACGCGAGACATGATTGACGTCAAAGGAATATACATTTATACATAAAGACTTATGACGTAATTTAAAATCTTTCATGACTTTGCCGTCTCCAGAAGTGTGCTTGTTTCGAACAACACTATGTAACTTTTACCTAGAATGTTTTGGTGATCTTTTATAGAACAAAACTCGCATCCAAGACGGGTCAGAAAGAGGGCTACAAAAAGTCCGTCTAGTGTCACTACAAGGGTTTTTGTAGCGAGCTCACATGGTACGGTTTGCGTTAAAGTGGTTGTTCGTGTGACGTAGGAATGAAAACAAGATTATTTAATGATTGCACGCATTTGTTTTGCACGTGAAACAAATATGCTGAAACAAATGAAACTTTTTTTTAAAGTTTATATCTTCTTTTTTTATTAGTGGTTCTCGGAGGGGGCCGTTATGCCCGCCTCGCTTCACAATTGCCATCACCACCGAACTGCTAGCAGACAGCGCTTTCTTGTTAATATATTAACCCCTTCCCTGCCGCGGTTCGTACACTGTACCGCACATTTTGTTTCTGAAATTTGGGTTCATGCGACGACCAAAAGCCAACACCTTAAGTGATATATCAAGTGTTATTTATACATCTTTAATTTACCTTCGACATACTCCTCTCAACGTCGAACAAATTAACTGTACCTCTACCGTACGATAATGTTAATGTCCTGAATGAAACACTGAAGTGCCTTTACCCCTTTGCTGACAATGTACGTACACAGCACGTACATTTTTTACTCTGAAATCTTGGTTCATGCGACGACCAAAAGCCAACACCGTCCAAGAAACATAGATGCAAATTGGTCTCAGCAAGAGGCATAGATCCTCATGAGCCCCGCAGTCGCGGGGCTCATGAGATCTATGTCTCTGCAGTGGATCGTGTCAAAGCCAACACCTTAAGTGATATATCAAGTGTTATTTATACATCTTTAATTTACCTTCGACATACTCCTCTCAACGTCGAACAAAATAACTTTACCTCTACCGTACGATAATGTTAATGTCCTGAATAAAACAAGCGCCTTTACCCCTTTGCTGACACTGTACGTACACAGCACCGTCCAAGAAACATATATACAAATTGGTCTCAGCAAGAGGCATAGATCCTCATGAGCCCCCACAGTCGCGGGGGCTCATGATGATCTATGTCTCTTGCTGTTGGATCGTGTTTACTTTTTTTCTCGGCTGTGAATGCGTTATATGAGAAAAATAAGCAGAAAATACGCGAGAAAAATAACAAGCAATTTCCTGTTATTTACGGACTCGTCCATCTCGATTTCAAAACTTAATGGTATCATTCATGACAGGAGTTCTCGGGCGTTGGCGAACCAGGCCATTCTTGTTCATCTGTTTTCACCACGTTTCATCGGAAATCTGCGGCAGGGAAATGAAACTAGTTTCATTTACAAATCGACCAGAAAGCATGAGTTGCTTCCCTTGGTCCACCTGTGAATTGTCAATAGAACCAACGGGTTTTTGTAGCTTACACGAGTAACGTGTTCAGTGCTCAGCTTCTCGTCAAGGACATGTAACCGCTTCGGGCACAAGTAACTCGTTTACGCGACCGAAACCTGTGGATGTGTCCTTCATTTGACAGAAGGCGAGATCAGGGACATTGATAAGTCATTTTTATACAATCATCTCCTGTGGCGTTGTAAAATTAACACGGGAATTGCTAATATCAGTCTGGCAGAATTGATAGTAAGCATACAAAGAGTAACACAGGATTTCGGCTTCATGATAATCGTGCATGCAAACAGGTTGTCAGATAGCCAGCACAAATCTATACACTAGAAAGTAAAATTTCACATTGCCATAATGATTTATAAATGTCATTATATCCATATTCCTGGGACATCTAGGGGTTTTTTGGTGTTGAATTAACGAAGATTGCAGAAACACAGTTTGCGTCAGCTGCCGCTGAACAGGTTAACACTTTCGAGACGTGTCGCAACCGGATTCGCGGCTTTACGCCGCGAATCCGGTTTCGACACGTCTCGAACGTCTCGAAAGAGTTAAGGCACTTGATTCATTCAGGACATTAACATTATCGTACTGAAAAGGTAATGTTATATTGTACGACGTCGAGGGGAGTATGTCGAATATGAATTAAAGATGTGTAAATCACACTTGAAATACCATTTAAACACAAATAGAAACTACCGGTCAAGATTATCTTGGAGATGACAGATTAGTTTCTGTCGAGGCATGGCCGTCGTTGCGGCAGTAAAAGATATAGCAGCTGATGAAGTAGTGTAGTAGTAAATATACTTTGTGCTAAAGTAGCAGCGGTCACTGCGGGTCTCGGAGTGGTTGTGGATGACGATGAGGTTCTCGTGGCTGTATCTGAGCCTGATATTTGGCTATACGTCTATGTAGTTATAGTAAGAAAACTCATTTGGTTTCATTATTGGGGCTGTCGTAACATGATTTAACTCCATTGCTAGGAACCCTTCCGTACTCGTGTGCAGTGAAACTCCAGGTCAACAGACCCTCTCCCCGACAACTGTGAACCCAGCGAGTGCTTTGTTGTTAAAATCTGCATTGGCCGAGTTCACACATGCTGCATCAGTACCTGAGAGAATAAAGCAGTTGGGCATCGTAACAAAGTGTAAAGAATTAGTTTGGCTGTACACCCTTTACCGTCCCGACAGCAACGATGACATTCTCAGCATGTGCTTGCGCTGCATGTGAACTTAACAAAAATATTACATTTAATGTATGCCGCCAGCCTGTACACCATGCAAAAGTTGACAAACCTAATAACGTTAAGACAATAACTGTAAGACAAAAACACAACGTAATAGCTGTAAGCTACGTTGGAGGCGTTGCACATTTCTGATGACTTATCGAAGCCCAGATTACAAAAAGCGTGCAAATAATTAATTACAATCACAAATTTGCCACTAGCCGAAAACTAAAAGGACACATTTACCACTAAACACGAATCAAAAACGGATCATTTTTAGATTTCACTTTTCGCGACGATCACTCATGTTTATGGATCACGAGGATAAAAGTGTTATCACGACTTTAAACAAGATGCCATTTGTTAACGTTTCCTTGCCTGCACAAACCTTTCTCCTAGCAGCAGACTTATGAGACTATGCCAGCTTCTCTAGAACTCATACAATTTATTTGACCGAATATTATTTACTTGCGTTTATTGCAGTGGCGTAGGAACATTTTCAGGGGAGGAGTGTCCCGAACTCCCCGAAAAGCAAACAAAAGAGGATAGGAGGGGCAGCAACAAAAATACAAACACATCATACCGAATCTGAGGATTTTAATATGAATATTACACGTTTGTGTCAATATCAGCCTGACTTCTTCAAAACACGCACATGTATTATAATTTATGATTGGAAGAAGAGCACTACTGAGATACATCCCGGCAATGCGCAAAAGGCCATCGGGCCGATATCGGCCCGATGGCCCTTTGCGCATTGGAATGTCGGATGGTTCTGGGCGGGCATCATAATAGGGAGGAGAGGGGGAAAGGCCCTAATCAAAAAGGAGCGCAACAAAGGGATACTCTAGCTATCTTGTCAAGAGGAGGAATGGCCAAGCCATGCCTGGACTCCAGAGCTCCTACGCCACTGACATGACAACTGTTTTAAATTCTGCAACAGTTAGAACAAGACTCACGTTTTAAATCGGAAAGCACGAACCAATGCGCAAAAAGGCCATCGGACCAAGGTCGGCCGCCGTTGGCCCGCGCACGACCGATCGCGGGCCAACGTCGGCCTGATGCCCTTTTGCGCACTGGGAATAAGCCGCTTCACTGCCAGTGGGAGAAAAATGTTGTCTTTAAAAGCAGGTCAAAGTGAACATGGAATAATCACATGAATTCAAAAACACGGATATGAACGGCGTCAGCAAGAGTCAAAGAACCTCATGATCCCCTTAAGTGTTCCAAAAGGTTTCATGTCTTGAGGTAAATTGTTTCGAATATACTGGTTTAGTGGTACGGTGTTTGACATCACAGATCACACACCATTATTTAACCGCTTCTCTGCCAGCTGATAAACACGATGTGGTGTAAACAATCACAGACACACTGCTGATGAGCCTATGTTTCGTTTCGCCTGTCACCCCTCCCCGGGTATAGGCCGTCGACGAGAGACCTCCAGCGACTCCTGTCCTGTGCTTCTCTTTCGATTTTACTCCAGGTGGTTCCCAGCCTCTTGAGATGAGCCTATGTGCTCCATGAAATCTATGTTCTCTTGCATTTAGCTGGGGGGGTGGGGGGGAGGGGGAGGGGGGAGGTTCGCTGTGCTCTGGCAGTAAATGAGTTGAACTGCTGTTGCTCTGTTTGTCTGATGTGTTTTCTTCTGCCTCACTAACTGATACACAATCATACGCAGCCTCATTTCACAAACTATGAACATCTAAACTTGCAGTCTGCGTCATTTGTTTTTAGGATGGTGTTAGAGATATGGAAGCGTTAGTTGACATGTCGCGATACTGATAACGGGTCCGTTTTGTCACTGATACACATTATACAAGGTGTGTGCCCAGTAAGCAAAGGGCCTCGGGCACCCGACGGCTGCTGTGGGCCCGCGCACGGCTGTGCGAATACCCACTGCGGCCGTCGTAGGCCCCAATACGTTTAGCTACTGGGGTGTTGATGACGACAATCCCAATCAATCGTTAGTGGGTGTTCAGCAGCGATCTTCAGAACAAATGGCGACCCGAGCTTTTCACCTTTGTCTTGTTCTTGTGCTACTTTTGGAAAGTGAGTGTTTTGTGATCTTATTACAACTGTCACTGAAAAAAAAAGTTTTAAAATTAACACATTCTACCCCGGACCAAAATCACCAAATTGTGAGAAGTTGCCCTCTGAAGCACTGTATTACAATTCCTGGGATAGATCGAGCATGATAGTTCAAGGGTGGTGCCAGAATTGCTTGGCGCCTATGGGCACCACCCTTGAACTATCATGCTCGATCCATGTCATGTGTGTCGGGGCTGAATGAGTTAGTGAAATACTTGCTTATTAGTATGAAGCCCAGCATTACCTTAAAGACAGAGGCGGGTTAAGTGTACATAACATACGCATATGCGCAGCTCGGTATATAGGTACATCTGAGTTGCGAGCACATGCAAGCGTACTAATGGCGAGAAGCGCCGTGTGTCCGTGTGTGCGCCGGGGAGTGTTAATCAGAAGGTGAGGAAAGCGGATCAGAAGGATATTCTTAAAAATATGAACAACTCTGAGCGTTCCTAAAACACAAATGCATACGACAATACAATACGGCAGACTTTGGGAAATGTATCGCTTCAGTGCAAACGTGTCAGTGCAGGAAATCATTAAATGGCGAAGACTTTTCGAATCAGCTCTATAACGCTTAAAAAATAAAACAGGGTCCATAATCGCCGAATACATTTTTTTCACACGCAATCTTCAGGGTAAAAAAGTGATTACCCAAGTCCGTTCCCGCTTCGCTTAAACGTCATTGAATATGTGGAGTAAAATATGGTTCGCTAATGTATTCGGTTATGACAGTGAAATAAAAGAGACTCATACAGTAAGCCCATTAAACCCTGCGGTTGAATTTATTTAAATTTGTGAGTTGTCTTATGTAGGCTACATGACAGAGAAGAACCCAACGGAGACAGAAACACGCTTAGAAAAGACAGTAAACAATACAATTTATTAATATTTCGTGGCCACATTGATAAGTATCGCTGAATTGTTTACTTGTTTGTTTGTCTATTTTGAAAAAGAAATGTTAATAAATTGTTTTGCAGCTGTTTTTTCTAAGCGTGTTTCTTTCTCTGCTAAGTTCTTCTTTGCACTTTATACTCTTGGCAGTCACCTTTTTGATCTGGATTTTTTTAGACTACATTCCAGTTAGCCCGTTCAGTGCCGGTAAATGCAGCCTGTGTTTCTGCAATGTTCGTTAATTCAACACACACAGAATCCTAGCTGTCTCAGGAACATGGTAGATTCTCATGAGCCCCCGCAACTGCGGGGGCTTATGAGGATCAATGCCTCTTGCAGTTGAGAGGTGTTGGGATTTTCTCGGCACTGAACGGGTTAGGAGGTAGGATGAACATGAAAGTTCAAGGGTGGTGCCAGGATAGCTGTCCTGGCATCACCCTTGAACTATCATGGTCAAATTTATTTTATGTTAGAGTGCATTAGATATCAAGGAGTTAACTGACACAGAAATACGTATTTCTCGACTGTAGGATATCAAGTGGTTGATAATAACGACAGGCACGCCGTGTTTTACCAGTGTAACTGTCTTTGTGGAAGACATAAACTAGACTGACGAGCAGCGTTGTCCTGGGTTTATGCACCCATTCCATCAAGCTCTTCTTCTTTTATTCGTGTAGACGTATTTTGAATGATCCGGCAGCACATTAGTGATTACGAGCTGCATATAGATCAAACACGTTCATATTCATGTGCTTGGCAGGACAAGTAATAATAATAATAATAATAATAATAATAATAATAATAATAATAATAATAATAATACAGCGCTTTTCTATAGCGTCCTTCCCCACTTATGCAGGCTCGGAACGCTTTACAAATAATTATAAATACACACACAATAAACTAAAAATCACAACAACAAAAACAGTTCAGGCATACTAACCACAGTCTTTCACACAACGAACATATTTTATTTACAGTAACACCATCCAAAAATCACGTAATGGGAAGCAAAGGAAAATTAACACTGATATGCCAAATTAAAAAGATACGTTTTCAGGTTGGTTTTGAAGACTGACTCAGAGTGTCGGGGATTGACGTACATGGGGAGGTAGGGAGTTCCACACATGAGGGACCTGGTACTAAAAAGACCGAGCACCTGCAGTCTTCAAGTTAAGTCTAGGTTGGACCAGTAATTTCTGGAACAAAAACGTAGGCTACGGGAAGGGTTATGAGAGCAGAGACTGGAGGAGAGGTACAGGGGGAGCGTGTTGTCAAAGTGCTTGTATGCCAGGGTAGCCAGGTTATATTCAATTCTCTGTTTGACAGAAAGCCAGTGGAGTTGTTTTAACAGAGGGGTGACATGGTCAGAGCGTTTCTTGCGATGAATTAATCTGGCTGCGTTGTTTTGAATGCGCTGAATTCGACATAGTTGATCTGAGGTGATGCCTGCAATAAGCGAATTGCAATAGTCAAGACGAGAAAGGATGCGAGACTGAACAGACAAAAAGTTGTGCGATGGTCTTTAGTTTTGTCACAAAGGGTCTTACGATACTGAGTCTACGTAGTTCTAAGTAGGCAGTGCGAATAATGTGGCTAACCTGCCTCTCCATAGACAAGGTAGAGTCGACGTAAACACCAAGATTCTTATCTCTGCTTTAAATGGAATTTCGTGGCCACATATCGTTATGTGATCAATACACGAGACAGAGGTACGAGCACGAGTACAGATAACCATGCTTTCGGTTTTGTCATCATTCAATTTGAGCTTGTTAGAAGTCATCCAATCTTTAACTTCACTAATGCCGTTTTCCATGCTAGAGACAACAGTTTCGAAGTCCTGAGAGTGATCCGCCTTAAGAAGCTGAGTGTCGTCAGCGTATTTGTGGATTCACTCTGGCGAAATAAAAACAGAAAATAGTCGCATAATTCCTAAGTCATTTGGATCAGAATAACATTTTGTGCAGTTTTATACTCCTGTGAAATGAAATGAAATTAAATGAAACTATTTTTCAAAGATATATGATTAGGGACACAGATCTGTTTTCAATCATGTCATACACACATACACACACACACATTCACACACACAACAATACACACGCGCGCGCGCGCTCACACACACACACACACACACACACACACACGCACGCACGCACGCACACAAACACGCACACAAACACACACACACACACACACACACACACACACACAAAGCCCCATAAAAATTAAATTAAATTAAAATCTGGGCCGGCTGACCAGAGTGACCCTCAGAAAAAAAGTAGTTAACCCCACCCAAGTCTCCAGGGCAGACCCGGGTGGGAGAAAATACAAAGTAATAATACATTTACAAGAAAAAAAAGTGTAAAAAGAAATCAATGTTTGCACGTAAACAAATGTACATCGTGTATTTATATGATAAATGGTTAAAAAAAAAAAAAAAAAAAAAAAGAGAATACACTGATAAAGCTGTTTCGGGGAAAATAGGCGCTTACAAGAATATCTTCAACTAGTCTACGTTAGGTGCATATTGAAGGCTTACTACACGAACATCAGAAAAGAAATGCATAGTCGCGTGATTTACGCGTAGCAGCATTTTAATTATTCCTGATATGCTTCAGCAGCTGGGTTTTAAAGGTTCTAAACCACGGCGCTGCTGTAATATCTGCCGGAAAAAAATTCCATAATTTCGCCCCATAATAGGACAAAGATGACTTGTAAATATCCAAGTGGGGTATTAGTACTACCACATTGTTTCCTGGTGTTCGGCTGGACCGACTGGCAAAACGAATAAATCTGTGAGATAAGTAGGTGGTTCTGAGAGGGTGATTTTGCGCATGAGTACCAGTTTATTATAGATAACAAGTTTGTGAAGAAGTAAGACATCTAGCAACTTGAATTTGTCATCTGTACTAGTGCTTTATGTGGGTCTGTCAACAATTAGTTTAATGGCCCTTCTGTGGAGCGAATTGAGTCTTTTAAAGTTAGCATCACTACTCCCGTCCCAGATAGCAGAAGCATAATCCAAGTGTGGCTGATCATAAGCACAACAGACATTTTTTTCTGGTGGATTCATCAGTGAAAAATCTCAGTTTAGAAAGTAGGTATACGTTTTTAGATAGTGTTTTACAAACGTTGCAATATAAGTCTGTCAGCACAGCTTGTCGTTTTTGGTGATTCCTTGCACGCGATGCTCTCTGACTTGCTTAACGGGCTTAAATAAAAGTTTTAGGAGGAGGGTTCTGCTGGTGTTTTTGTCTAGTGGTAATCAGGAAACATTTAGCTTAGGATGAATTCGTACCATGGCGTTATTCTGACACATTTGTGAAACATCATTCAAACTACTCTGAAGATATCACGATGAAACGTCAAGAGTTCCGTCATCTGCAAAGAGACTGCAGGTTACATTGGGGTCAGATGTATGTCACAGTAGTGGAAGTTCGGTGATATAGACAGAAAACAATAATGGACCAAGGATAGATCCTTGTGGTACTCCTTGCGCTATAACCCCCTCATGTGAGTTTGTCTCATGCACATGCACATATTGTGTGCGCCCGTGCAGGTATGACGTAAGGAACGCAAGGGTGCTAGCACTTAACTGATATGCAGCAAGCTTCTGAATTAAATGCTCGTGATGAACGAGGTCAAAAGCTTTCGAAAGCTCCAAAAAGACAACCCCCGTCATTTGACAGCTATTCATCGCGGTCAGCCATCTATCAAATAAATGTGTTAGTGCTGTGACATGAGTTTTTTTAAACCCATTCAGCCCTGACGCACTACTGCAGGAGATGGATCGACCATGATAATTCAAGTGTATTACCAGATTAGCTTGGCGCCTGTTTAGACTTGTTTGGGTCAGTGCGGGCTTTTTGTTTGTTTGTTTGTTTTGTTTTGTTTTAGGTAACGGTATCACCTTTGCTGTCTTTAGGCTTGAAGAAAATTTACCTTGGTGTATGCAAACGTTGTAATTGTACGTTAACGAATCAATGATATACGGCAGAGCCAATTTGAGAACAGACTAAACTCATGGCCAGACGTACACGTCATAAACAGTTAATAATGGAAGATAAAATGATGAATCAGTAGTCAACCTTTCATTACAGAACTTTTTCAGTTGTTCTGATACCAGAGACGGCTGATCGGGAGATGTGGTCTGGAGTAGTGTAATGGCACCAGAAAGAGGATGCTGATTAAATCTATCAGCTGAGATGTGTGTACACTGAGCAGTACTTTTGGACCTGAAAGCGTTCAGCGCATGTCAAACAGATATAATATCCTTTTTGCCTATGCGATTAGCGAGACGGACGAACGGAGAACAGACTGCAGTAAGCACGTGAAACATAACCACCGCGAAGTCACATTTATCACGAATGCGATGAAAAACGTGAAAAGATCACAGAGACAAAATGGAGACATTTTTCGTCATTATCATTGATGTCCGACACACGATGAATTCAATCAGTAACACGGAATACAGTTAACTCCCTTTACAACCTTCGTCGTCTGCTCCGTTACTCAGTCCAGTCTGTTTCAAATGGGAGCAATCCATTATCTCGACGTGCTGAATAAGGTAGAAAAAAAGGAGAGAGATGCTGACTTGACTTGTTCTCACAGGCGCGGGATAGTCATTGCGTCGTTGCTCCTAACACAAACACCAATGGTACTATTTACTACTACCCGTGTTAGGAGCAATGTCGTAACGCCCATCCAGCGCTTGTGCTCCGGTTCTACTCTCATCAACGTCTCTTTCGGTTATCTCATCATTAACCCAATACATCCTGAGACTGATTTTTTAAAAATTGGCTTATTGTCCAATGAAGGCTACATTACAGATAAGGAGATAGATCAACCATTTTAGTTCAAAGGTGGTGCCAAAATAGCTTTGCGCCTCAGGCGCCAAACTATTCTGGCGCCACCCTTGAACTATAATAGTCAATTCCTTTCAAGCAATGGTGTATCAGGATGAGAAGGGTTGAGCACCACTTAAGTAGACAAACTGTGTAAGTGTGTAAGTATGTTTAAACTTTCAGGTATGGCAACAAGCAACATCACAATAACGACAACAACAACAACAACATCTAAGCCCACAATGACGGCAGCCACAACCACAACGACTGAACCCACAACGTCACCAAACACTAAAACAATTAAGCCCACAACAATCTCAACGGTCCCAAAGCCCTCAACAGCGACAACAGCTACAACAAAGCACACAATAGAATCCACAACCACTATGACAGGTAGGCCCAGAACAACTTCAACAACAACTGCAACGACTACGACAACTAAACCCACAACAACACCATTAGCAGTAACATCTAAACCTACATCAACAACTTCTACAACTAACGCAACCTCAGTGCCCTCAACAACGCCAACAACAACTAAAGCCGCAACTACGGCATTTAAGTCAACATCAATGTCAACAGTATCAACAGCCAGAACGTCTCCTGCAGCAGCCAATGAAACGACAGTCAGTAACTATACCACGCCCACACCACGAATTACAAACAGGAGCCCGAACCCTACAAACGTCAGTTTACCAGTTATCACTTCTTCCAAACCCACTAACAAACCTATACTTACTCCCGCCTTACCCTCACAGCCCATTCTGTCAACCATCAAGCCAACAAAGCTATCTAGTTCTTCAACCCCCTTATCGACCCTTCAGCCAACTACTGAAGCAGCTCAGCCACCTAGTTTTGAGACCACCCAAGCAGTTCAGCCAACCAACCCTGACACCACCCCAGCACCGCAACCTAACAACCGAAAAAAAGTACCCAACGGAGAAAGAAACACGCTTAGAAAAGACGGGTACAACACAATTTATTAATATTTCGGGCAAATACCCTTTGTCAAAATAGACAAACAAACAAACAGAGAGATTAGCCGCTACTTATCTTCATTGGCAGAAGGAATGTGGCAACTGAAGGAGGTGACGTAAAATAAAAGAAAAGGAAGAACAAAAGTGCGGAAAAAGTAAAAATGACGTCAACGAAAAATCGTAAGAGAGAGACTCGGAAAGAACCTGAACACGAGAGACAAGAGTGTGTGCAAGCACGTGCAGGAGCGAGCGAAAGAAAAGGCGTGTAGATGAGGCCAGAGAAAGAGAGAGAGAGAGAGAGAGAGAGAGAGAGAGAGAGAGAGAGAGAGAGAGAGAGAGAGAGAGAGAGAGAGAGAGAGAGAGAGAGAGAGAGAGCGAGACGGAGAGAGAGAAAGAGAGAGAGAACGAACGGGGAGTACCCTTGGGCACGAAGTAGGCTGAGTGTCTAATACACAAAGCCTGCTAAACACCAACCCGAAGGCAAACTTTATATCACCTTCAAGTTGAGGACTACCTCGGGGAAAAACGGGAGGACCCCGGGAAAAAAAAACCCCAGCATTTAGCACGGTACACAACAAGTAATAAGTCATGAAAACAAAGCAAAGAATCAAATTCAGTAAGAGAATATTGGTATAAGTGGAGAGTAGGTAGTTGTGAAACCGTCATCAAGGGTAACTCAAAAAATAAGGGGGGGGGAGAGAGAGAGAGAGAGAGAGAGAGAGAGAGAGAGAGAGAGAGAGAGATGGGGCGGGGGGAAGGGGGGGAAGGGGGGGGGGGGAAGGAGGAAGGAGGAAGGGGAAGAAGGGAAAAGGAAAAAGCGTAAAGAAGAAAGAGGGCTAGAGAGAAGTGATAAAGGGGGTGGGGGGGGGGGAGAAAGAGGGAGAGAGGTAGAAGGAGAGAGAGGAAAAAAAAAAGGGGGGGGGTTTGGAGGGTGGGGGGTGGGGTGGGGGCGGAAGACAAGCAGCCAGAGCCACCAACCCCACCCAACAGGCACCCACCAGCCCACAGAAAAACACACAGGCACGCAA
>BTPG01000001.1:22850287-23447787 GCA_036245525.1 Semisulcospira habei | reverse complement strand
TTGGAGTTCTGATCGGTCTTGTTCTTGTGGTTATGCTCATTGTGTGGTTCCGGTCACGACGTCCGGTCAAAAGTACGGTACTGAATGATGACGTCACGATGAAAAGCCTCAGTGATGGTAACTGTGTCCCGGTTGCTGTCAAACAATTTCCAGTATAAACAAGACAGATATCTAACTCCCTTGTGAATGCAACCGCAGATAGTGTTTTCACTACCAGTGTCCGAAGGCACAAGAGGGTTAATTTGTTGTCGTGTTTTTCCCGTGAGAGGAGAGGTTACAACCCTGAACAAACTGAACTGAACTACTAGACAAAGCAGTCAGTCAAGCAGTTATGCAGAATCTGCGTACATTCCCGTCACTGCTGGGGAAAAAAATTAACACCACCAAATTGCAGGAGGTATAGATCATCATGAGCCCCCGCAATTGCGGGGGCTCATGAGGATCTATGCCTCTTGCTAAAACCACTTACATTCATGTTCCCTAGATGGCGGGGGATTTCTGACGTTAAAGTTAAAATGATTTTAAAAGTGCAATCTGTGTCCACTGGCAACATGGCCAAATGTGTGGAATTATCTGCCTTTGTATGTTCGCCAATCCCCCACTGTTACGCTTGTGGTTGTGTTATTATTTTTAGGGCATGTGTGTGTTGATCATAGGAAAGATCCGGTGTTCAGTTCAGTTATTTTAGATAAGAATCATGTACCTTTTAGTATGATTCGTTTTCTTTTGCATGGCGAATTGTTTTCGATTTTGTTGTTTGGCTAGAAGTTCGCTACATTGTTGCGAAGGCCGCACTAGTTTAACTTGGAACGTTCGGGAAGGGTCGCCGTTCTAGTGACCTCAAATATGACGTCAAAGATTTGTAGTCCACACGTTCGCTACATTTCGCAACATTTACGGAATGCGCCTAGATGTTAGTGGAAGATTGTAGACAAATCTAGAGTGTTCTTTTTAATGACTATTCATGAGTTTTGGTTACGTTTTCTTTTCTGATTAGTTGATTTGTGTAGTTTGCGAAATTGTTCTGAAAATTTGTAACAGCATAAAAGAGCGTGTTAGGAAATATGTGCGTGCATTGTATAGGAGACGCAGTGTATAAGAGTTGAGAGACAGTGTACCAAAGTGTGGATGCATTTGTAGATGCATTGTGCTGAGTTTGCATTGTGAGAATAAATACTGTTGGGACTGTTACTCCAGTGTGGTCTACAGCCTTGTGCCACGTGTGACGAGTTGCAGCTGAGTGCAGTTTCTTTACAAGAACCCTACGTGCGTGCGTCTGGTGTGATTGCATCATACTACGACCGCATCTACCATGTAACACCCACTCTTGCAATCTGTTTTGCGACGTTTTCAATGATTAGCTTGTTTTTCTGTTGCAATTCACACGATTAGGTCATCTTGTTGCCACCTTGATATGCTTCGTATGTATGTGTTTTTATGTGTATTAAGTATGACTGGAATACTATGTTTGTCAAAATGTGTCAAGTATGGCTGGCTTTAAACGAGTTGATTTATTGATTTTGGTTTTGTTTCATTTGGCATATTGTGTGACTTTTGTGTGCACAGCTCTATTTCTGTCAGCTTAAAGTTCTTCTTTGTAAAGCGCTCTGAGCCTGATCTTGCGGAGATGGTCGCTATATAAAAACACTATATTAGTAGTAGTAGTAGTAGTAGTAGTAGTAGTAGTAGTAGTAGTAGTAGTAGTAGTAGTAGTAGTAACAAAGGGGATATTGGCATCAGAACTTTGTGATATTTGAATTAATCTCTAAATGCTGATCAGCAGTTTGGCACACTAAGGCCAGCGATGATCTTCATTTTCTTTTCACAAGATCATTCAGATATGCCTTTTTTTTCATCTTCGGTTTTTGGGGTTTTTGTTTGTTTGTTTGTTTGGTTTTTTTTTGTGTGTTTTTGTTTTTTCTTCTTTTTCGTTATGCATCATGTAATTATAAATTAAAATAATAATACATGGTATTTACATGGCGCATCTCTCATATTTATAATATAACTCAATGCGCAGGCGAAAACCAAGCACGCACACACACACACACACACACACACGCACACACACACGCACACGCACACGCACACGCACACACGCGCACACACGCGCACACACGCGCACACACGCGCGCGCACGCACACGCACACGCACACGCACACACACACACACACACAAATGAAATGAAATAAAGTCTTACCGAGCTTGACACCAAGATATTTGACCGAGACTGAAATGGAATATCAGTGTCATCTATGCGTAAAGACTCAGTGTGAACTTGTTGAAGCCGGGATGCTGAGCCAACGGGCAGTAACTCTGTTTTTTTCTGGGTTTAACATAAGTTTGTTACTGTCCATCCATGTCGTGACATCGTCAACACAAGACTTGATGCCAGTTTCAACAGACTGAAATTCCCTAGGTGGACTACTCTGAGCGATTTCAGTGTCATCGGCATACTTATGATAAAAACACTGATAGCTGGAAATAACATCCGACAGCGGTTGTAAATACAACGTAAGCAATACAGGGCCTATGACAGAGATCTGAGGCACTCCAAACTCCAGAATGGAAGGTCTAGAGACACTGTCTTTTACCCCTACAAACTGGTACCGATCGGAAACGTAAGATTCAAACCAAGATAGAACCGTTTCACGCATGCCTAAGGTGATTTCAAACTTCTTCAGGAGAATGGTATGGTCCAGCGTATCGAAAGCAGCGCTAAGATCCAACAGGGCCACAAGGGAGACAAGTCTCTCATCTGCTTTACAAAGCAAGTCATTTAAAACACTCAGCACCGCTGTCTCCACGATGTGACCTTTCCTATAGGCGGACTGATACACTTCCAACAGACCATTCAGCTCTAAGTGTTCCAGGAGCTGTTGTAAGACAACTTTCTCCAGTACTATAGAAATGAACGGTAGGTTGGATACAGGTCTGTAGTTTTTTCAGGGTATTTCTGTCCAAGTTTGTTTTTTTTTAGCAACGGGGTAACAACAGCCTTTTTGAAAGATTTTGAAACAGTTCCGGCTGACAGAGACTTGTTTACAATAGCAGCAATCAACGGTACAAGATCGCTGATGCGCTGCTTTTGGAAACAAGTCGGAACAGGATCCAACATGCAACTTTTTGTTGGAGACTTTGCAATTATGGCAGCGATTTCGCTTTCTGTAACAGATTTGAACTTTGCAAAACATGGACCATCATAAACAGCAAAAACGGGTGGATCACACTGCTTAGCATCTAAGTTCTCACGCAGAAGTCAGTGATTTTGTCAGTGAAAAAAATCACAAAATGTCTGCGGCAGTTCAGAAGAGGGGACATCAGCAGGAAGAGCTGCAGACTTGGGTTAACGTGCACGAAAAGCGTGCGCTTTTGCGGATTTCGTGTGTGCTTGGACTTTCATTTCCTATTGAGGCGTTCTTTGCGCTTTGTTTCGTCACAGTATATATCGGCCCATATTTACCGCAGGTATTGGTCAAGACTAGTGTTTTCACCATGTGTATGAATGTCATATACTTGTATAATTACCTCTGCTGCTCTCTGTCAAGCAATTTGAACCCCTTGACTGCTAATTTGCGATACCGTTCGACTGAAAAGACGGCTATATAGTTAACTCATTCAGCCCTGACACACCACAAGACATAGATCGAGCATGATAGTTGAAGGGTGGTGCCAAAATAGCATGGCGCTCATAGGCGCCAAGTTATTCTGGCACCACCGTTGAACTATCATGCTTGATTTGTCCCTAAAATTGTAATACAGTCCTTCAGAGGACAACTTCAAAAGTTGAGGCTTTCGGTCCTGGGGTAGAATGTGTTAACGTCTTTTCCGCCGAGCGATATCGTCAGTATCAGTCAAAGGGTTAAGAAATACACATCGTGAGAATTGAGTTTTCAACCACGAGTAATTACAATACTCTGCAGTATTTGTAAAAATTGGTTAGGTATCAATGCATCAGATCAAAGTAACAAGCAATAATACTTTTCAATCATTGATTTTTTTTTTTTACTGGTGGTGGGGTGTGATGAAGGCGGGGGGCCGGGGTAGAGTTAACGAGTGTTTTTCACATTGTTCACATCTCTTATACAAGTCTTTTGTATTTTGTATTTTAACGTTAGGTTGTTGTGTGTTATTGTATTGTCATCAAAGAACGTGCTGCATGTAAAAAAACAACTTCTAACAAATATTTTGAATATTCAACTCGCACGCTCGTTCGTTAGCTATTGTGTGTTTGTTTCTTTGTTTCTATCTTTCTTTCTTTCTTTCTTTCTTTCTTGTGAGAATGTGTGAGTGTGTGTGAGTGTGTGTGAGTGTGAGTGTGAGTGAGTGTGAGTGTGTGTGAGTGTGTGTGTGTGAGTGAGTGTGTGTGTGTGAGTGGTAGGGGAAGGAGAGCGTGGGTGTGCGTGCGTGCTTTCACGAACGGTTTAACGCATATGCGCACCACATAACTACACTCTAGATCAGGTTATATAGCCCTACAGTGGGGGTCGGCCATGGTAGTTAAAGGGTAGTGCCAGATGAGCCTGGCGCCGTAGGCGCCAGGCTCATCTGGCGCTGATATCCCACACAAATACAAAGCATAATATCTTTCGCAATCGCATTTGTTTTTACAATATGAAATCAATAGAGATTGGCACGGCGGGTTATCTGCGCCTTATATCTATGCTATTATTATTGGGATAAAGCGCCTATTTAATGCGCTTATTATTATTATTATCTGGACGTCAGGATGCACCTTACATTATGGTTGATTGTGAGCTCTTGACTCCAGCCTTTTTGACAGGATAACAAAATGAGGATGGGAGACAGGTTTATCAACCGCTTACTGATAATGCTTGTAGCAAACACGCAACACAGCTAAGCGGAAGACCTGACGGTAGGCCTTGTCACTGAAGTACTATCAGTAAAATAACACCAAACCAGATAGAAACAAATGATCGGGTTATTTGACGAAGTAACAAAATCAGTTTAACATACTATTTGTCCAGTAACCCACTAAGCTAAGGTCCTCGGGCCCACGACGGCCGCAGTGGGCCCCCGCACGGCTGTGCGCGGGCCCACTGCGGGCGTCGTGGGCCCCAAGACGTTTTGCAACTTGCAGAATAATTTAAACGATAGAAAGAACTGTCTCGCATGTCGAGAGGGTGTCCAACTGTTGATTTGGGGGGAGTGGGCAAGGGGGGGGGGGAGGGCTCGTCACAGAGTTCGCCACTAATATAATTTATAACAAATGACAACCGTATGCTTATAGTAGCAATTCTTACAATAACAACGATAGCTTCATTTGCGAAACCTCCTGTGTGGGTTAAGAAGCCATGCTATATATTAATTAATACCGTTGGCATTACTCAGTCGGTCTACGAAGGGACCAATCCTAAAAACGTAAAGTTGGCTTGAACAGATTATCTGTCGATCGTTTCAACGAAAGCGAAACAAAAACTGAATACAATAGGTTGATTCGTTCCTCCGCTAGCAAGTTAGATTAGGAAGAGGCATAGATTCTCATAAGTCACCGCATCTGACCACCTAGCTATTCCTCAAATTGAGAGTGATAGTAATGCCGGTTCAGTACACCCGATTCATTGCCAGCCGGTGTTGGCGTAGACTGTGTTTTTGCAATCTTTTTCAGTTCACCAAAAATCCCTAGATATTCCAGGAACATGGATTCAAAGCGGTGTCAGCAAGAGGCATAGATCCTCATGAGCCCCCGCAACTGCGGGGGCTCATGAGGATCTACACCTCTTGCAGTTGGGTGGTGTATAATTTTTCTTGGCACTGAACGGGTTAACTTCAGCGTACGAGTGAAGTAACCCTACCGAGGGATCGTCAGTGATAATCTTATAACAATGGTTGTAATGAGCTTTGTAATGATGTGACAACTGTCATGTATAACCTTTTGATTGTCCATCAATCTATCCATCCATCCATCTCTTTTGTTAGCTAGTTAGTTCGTTAGTTCGTTCGTTCGTTGGTTCGTTCGTTGGGTCGTTCGTTGGTTCGTCCGTCCGTCCGTTCGTTCGTTAGTTCATTCGTTAGTTCGTTGGTTCGTTCGTTGGTTCGTTCGTTGGTTCGTTCGTTCGTTCGTTCGTTCGTTGGTTCGTTCGTTCGTTCGTCCGTCCGTCCGTTAGTTAGTTAGTTAGTTAGTTAACGCCGAGCCGGCTACTAAGCCCAGCTCACGGCGGTCTGTCTTCGTGTTTTAGGCCCTTGGGTAGATCAGCGCATATAACCTGTGGATTTTTTTTAAAGAGAATCAGGCCACTTTGGGCTATTGTCTGCCCTGGGGGACTTGAGTGGGGTTAACTACGTTTTAGTTCCAGGGTCACCCTGGTCAACCCCACAGGGTAGGGTTTCCCCTCTATTCTTAGTCCCCTCTATTATTTAGCGTATTAGATCGGCTGGCAACATACATTCAATATTCTGTTTAGTTTTGTTTTTCACCACCAGTGCAGGCACGTCCTGAGAAAGTCTTGTTGCTGTCGGGACGTTAAGCAATGTACAACCAATCGTACTACCTTCATAAACGACTTAGGCATACACACCTCACATTATTTAGTTATCCATCTCGGTAAATAACTACATATGGAAATCACCGGTTATCTCAACCAATTCTAAACCGACATAACTGAACCAAATTAACGCTACACAACCGAACCAAATCTTACCAACGCATACTACCTTTAACTCAGTAGCTGTCGATAATACATATAAAAACATAACTGAAATCTAGGTCTCAGATTCTTGGAATACTGCTAGTGTATATACCATACGTCCGTCCTCCCTGATAGAATAGCACGTACCGAATAATCTAGAGCTCTGTTAGACTGAGCTGCGGCCTAAAACTCAGTGCAAATCGCTGCAATCCGGAATGCACGAACTACTGGTTAAACACTAAAACCCGCTGACACTTCAGTACAATGCAGAATCCCTGTGCGAACTCTATGCGTGGGCATAGAGCTTCATCACACCTCTTGCTGATGTTTTTAATAAGTTGGCCTCAGAAGATCACATAACAATATTCAGGAGAGAGATCGACCATGATGGCTCAAGCCTGGCGTCAGAACAGCTTGGCGCGCGCATATTAGCTCCAAGCTGTTCTGACACCACCCTTGAACTTTCACGGTCGATCTATATCTATACCGATATGTGTGTCGGGGCTAATGGTCAATTCATGTGTCGCATGCAACGGAACGCCTAGTAAAGAGAGTTTCCATAATGCACACATGCGAATGTATTCGTTAGGTTCTACAATTTTTATTGTATTCATCACAGGTGCTGGCAATGAGAAAACACCACCACCAGCCACTACCACAACGACTTTAGCCCCAAAGCTCTCAAATTTTGGAGGTGTTGCCTAAATACTATATACCAGTTACAGGAGATGGGTTGACGATGGTAATTCAAGGGTAGTGCCGGATTAGCTTGGCGCCTGAAGGCGCCAAGCTAATCTGGCACTGCCCTTGAATTATCATGGTCAATCCATCTCCTGCTGTAGGGACTCGGGGCTAAATGAGTTGATCCCTTCACTGCCGAGAAAACGCAAGATGTAAGGGAGATGTTAGAGGGGGAAGTGGAGCCGGCCTTGGATGGTACTTCTGCCGTGTGAAGGCAAAGGACAGACAGTATTATTAGTCCGCTTTGAATTGTAATACGATGAAAATTTCGCTTTTCACAAAAAACAGACTTATCATTTTTCTCCTTCACAGAACAGACTTGCTTTCATACTCATCTGTGAAACGTTTATTTCTTGTAATATAAATGCCCATTACAAAGGCTGTGACATTTAAGGTACTGCGTTATTTTCGTCAGGTGGACTAGAGTTCAATACAAAGGAACATCTTGACTCGTGCCGATAACACCACACTGATTGATAGCAAGACACTGAAGAGATCAAGATATTGACAGGTGTGATTTCATTACGAGCTACTTTTATTGTTTTACAGTATATCTACAGATTTTTACACACAAAAAAAAACCACTTTGTAAAGCTAGATATCGTGTGCGATTGCTTAGTTCTACAATTGTGCTATCACAATCTGCATTTACATGTGAGTTTCTGTGTGTGTGTGTGTGTGTGTGTGTGTGTGTGTGTGTGTGTGTGTGTGTGTGTGTGTGTGTGTGTGTGTGTGTGTGTCAGTGTGTGTGTGCGCGCGTGCGTGCGTGCGTGCGTGCTTATGTTTTCAGGTTCGCACGCGAACCTTTGCTTCAAAACTGAGAAATTAAAAAAAAAAACTCGTGAAATACTTCATATGAAACGACAATTATTTGCCTGTCATTTGTTTTACCGTTTTTAACACAGACGCCAGTTTTAACACAGGTTTGGAAAGCTCGCACGAGTTACTTGCCCATGCGGCAGGGGCAAGTAACTCGTACGGACTTTCGAAACTTGTGGCCTCAGTAGAACCTCCTTTCAACGTGCTGGGCCTACCTTTTAGTGCTATGCGATCATACCCATCACCACAACATGCAGTCAAGCACGTACGCCAATGCGTGCAAGACAACGTGTCTTTATCAGCACAGAAACCTCCGCGAGTTCTGTCAGGGACTCCCAGATTTAAAATAATTTATGTACAGACTCGGAGCCGCTGTGTAACTCGTGTAGGTCTCCTGGTCATGTGTTATCAACAGTGATATCATGAACTTGATTGTCTGATAACCAGAATCACGCCAGAGAGGTTAAGCGGGACCAACAATATAGGTATATTTTCATATATAGGTATAAAGAACACAGAACTGACAATAGCCGACATAATCCTCATTAGCCCCTGCGACTGCGGGGTGGGGGTGTATGGAAGTGGGGTGGGGGTGTATGGGGTAGTGGTGGTGGTGGTGCGGGGTGGGTCTTGAGCGTTTATATATTTTGCAGCTGGATAGCGGGGTGGCGTTTGCTTTGCCACAGCAGTTAAGGGGCTAAACTCATCGGAGCATTCCGTGGTCAGTCCTTGTAGTTTTTTAAACCCATTGAAGAGTAGTAAACTAGCGGGGCTCGTGTGCCTCGACCATGGTAGTTCAAGAAAACTGGCTGGTCAGCTCGGCCTGTGATGGCACCTAGCCAGACAGGCACTACCCTTCAGCTATCGAGAACGATAGCTCCTACCCTGCAAGTAACACGCATTCGTCAGACAACGCCCACCGAGGTCACTATACCACATCTGATAGCAGCGAGGTTTCGTTTAAAACGAACGACTCCCCAACAACGAACGAGAGCGAAATCACGGCGGGTAAAACCATAAGCAAAACAACACTCCAAATATCCCCAAGAGGCATAGATCACGCTACAAACATCTCCAAGAGGCATAGATCCTCATTTAGCACTTCAAACATCTCCAAGAGGCATAGATCCTCATGAGCCCTCCGGGCTCATGAGGATCTATGCCTCTTGGAGATGTTTGAAGTGCTAAATGAGGATCTATGCCTCTTGGAGATGTTCAGTTGTAGTGTGGTCTCTGCTCATGATACAAGCTGACCAGCTGACTAGTTATCAACCGCGATTTTCGCTCTCGTTCGTGGTCGGTAGTCGTTCGTTGCAAGCGAAACCTCGCTAGAAAAACCTGACGACTGCCCACGCCTCAAGTCTGTTACTGTTTCAAACTCAGTTTGCCATTTGTTTGCACACGAATATAACGAGGTCCACATACTGGGAAGGTCGTTCCACTACCGCCCTTGCTATACCATCCCACCATCGTCACCACACCCTACCCTTTTCCCCAAAAAGAAGATCAATGCCAGAAAAAGTCGGGTGACGCTGTTCTGTGGTCGCCCCCATCCCTCCCTTACCTACCAGCTCCCCCCCCCTCCCCCCCCCCCCGCCCTCTCCTAAGCCCCCTCTGGACAGTAAGACAAGCCCAAACTTCCCGTCGGGCAATACGGTTGTATTTAATCGCACGAAGCGTTCGAAATATGCGCAAAAACGATAGTCCGTTTCTTTTATTTGTAATGATGAAATGATTTTTTTTTTACTGTGATTATTGGAAGTAGTGTAGTCAAAGACAATATACTGTCCAGGGGCGGATCTGGGGGGGGGCTTCCATGGGTTCCGCAACCCCCCCCCCCCACTCCCACCCCCAAGAAAATTTTTTTTAAAATGCTATACCAAAGTCCCTTTTGGAGGTGTTTGGACACCCCCACCCCACCCTCTTCTCCCTGTTTCATTTTTTTGGCAAGTTTTGACAAGTCGGGCGGCGAGGCCTTTTGTGTCAGGATGAAAGTCCCAAACAAAAGGTTGGACACCCAAGGTAACTGATCCGCCCCTGCTGTCTGTGCTGTAGTCAACATCTGGGCTTGTTTAGGCTTGTTTACGGCAAGAGGGAAATCACAGTTGTTGTTATTGCTAAGAGGCGGAGAGGATGAGGAAGAGTAGAGCAATAATGTTGCTGCTTTCAAAGTATTTAACCCTTTCACTAACGAGAAGAAATTAACACAATGCAACTGCAAGAGACATAGATCCTCATGAGCCCCCGCAGCTGCGGGGGCTCATGAGGATCTATGCCTCTTGCTGACAACTCTTTGTATTATATCCATGTTGCTTGAACAGCGAGGACTCTTTGCCGTCGAATTAACCAAGATTTCAGAACCACAATCTGCGTCCACTGGCAACTAAGGGGTTAACAGATCAGCGGTCTTTATCAGTCCTCGTCCCGGTAGCTGGACGGGAAATTTAATTTCGGGCTTGTTCAATAGCATGTCCGTTAAAAGTGCCAAAGTGGCACTGTTGCAGTGCGCCTGAATTGATCAGCGTTCATGTCATTCCATAAGCAATAGATGTCCCTGTTTCCCCATAAGCCGCCCGTTAGAGTCGTCCATTGTCACTCCGATGCCGTGGACCTTAATCCTTAGACTGCCGAGAAAAGGTGAACGCGATCTAACTGCAAGAGGTATAGATCCTCATGAGCCCCCGCGATTGCGGGGGCTCATGAGGATCTATGCCTTTTGCTGAGACCGCTTTGTGTCCATGTTCATTGGACAGTTGTGGCTTTTGGTCGTTCAGTGAACACTGATTTCAGAAATGAAATGTACGTTCGCTGTCAACCCCGAACTAACTACCAACCAGTCAGTGATAAAAGGGAAGCGATCGCGGACTTAAACAGGGTAGGCTGAACCGTCTTATTTATTGGACATGTATCTTCATGGCTTGCACTATTTGTATTTTGTTTCATTGTCCTACATTATATTCCATCACAAAGTCCATGTATCATTACGCACGATAAAACGCGACCTTGGCTTCAAATTTGATACTTGCGATCAGCGAGCAGAAGGCCCTTGGGCTGACCTGGCGGCAGTGCGCGGGGCAACCCAGACCTACTCTGGCCCGCGGACCTTTTGTCCGCCATTTGACCTTTGACATTTAGATTCGACGAAGAAGAACTGCTGTTCAGCGGACAGGTCGGAGGCAGCCTATGACTTTCTTTATTTCCTGGGGAAATTTGATTTTCAATCTAACTGAAAACATAAAAAATGTCACCTTTATCTTTGATACTGTTGGTGGCTGCTTTTGGACAAACATTAGGGGACAGCCCAGTGGTAAATATGCCCTACGGGAAGGTGGAGGGAGTGTACATTGGCAATGTGTCCGTCTTCTATGGGATCCCGTTTGCTAGACCTCCTGTCGGTGCCCTTCGGTAAGTGCGGAGCTGTTTGCTGACAATAACTTCTAGTTACAATCTAGGTTTTAATGGACGATTTCCGTAAATCAGAAGTAGATCCAAACTGCACGTGTTTCGGTGAAAACAGTGGAAATCCACTGTTTTCGTCGAAACACGTGCAGTTTGGTTAGTTAGTTAGTTAGTTAGTTAGTTAGTTAGTTATTGGGGTTTAACGCCGAGCAGGCGACTAAGGCCATCTCACGGCGGACAGTTTGGACCTACTTCTGATTTACGGAAATCGTCTGTTACGCATTATATACTGACGAGCAAATCAGATACGACATCACTGAAATCATCGGAAACGCTTTAGAGCTTCCGATATACCAGTG
Source organism: Semisulcospira habei (assembly GCA_036245525.1). Classification (NCBI taxonomy): domain Eukaryota; kingdom Metazoa; phylum Mollusca; class Gastropoda; family Semisulcospiridae; genus Semisulcospira; species Semisulcospira habei. The sequence goes on along the minus strand of BTPG01000001.1, from coordinate 23,435,818 downwards.
GTGTCGCATTTCTGTGGCTTATCAGTATCAGTAGTATGTCGGGTCAGATCGGTAAGTGTGGGGTTGCATAGACCCTCATACAAACCGGCATTAACAGCCGGAACCTACATCTTTCTCTGGAGCGCCATGAAAAGTGCATTATTCTACATACAGTTTCATTAGTGTAATAGTATGTCGAGTGACTATGCTTTTAATTCATTCTATTTCTAAACACATTTTGTATGCAAAAGCATAGTACTAGATTTCAAAAGAAATTAAATACATACAGGATTTGGCGCAGTGGCTCAGGGAAAGTATAAAAGGGGGGGGGGGGGGGATAGGCTAATGGCAATACCGACGGATGCACAGTCACTGTGCCGTGTAAGCAGCTTGATACCTTTACGAGCTGTCTGGCTCCCTAGAAAAGACTTGACTGATTTGCACACACCCCTACGGACAATGCGCGCACTCACACACTACACCATTTCAAAAGCGGTAACCAGAAAAAGGGCACACGTTTCTTCGTTTCCATAGCTACGCTACTAGGGAGTGGCTAGGAGCGAAAAAGCCTCGGAATTCCGACCCATTAACCCATATCATACTGAGGCTAAAAGCTTCAAATTCGTACACTGCCATTTGCAAGCTACATTATAGTACTTAGAGATAAGGATATAGACCAATGGCTTTAGTTCAAGCTATTCTGGCACTACCCTTGAACTATTTTAGTCAAACGTATTTCACACACTGGTATGTTCCAAATGAGAAGGGTTAACCACCTTTTATATCACATCAGATGGCAGCCGCCCGAAAAACCTGACCCATGGGGAATATTGGTGTACAACGCAAGCTTTCAGAGACCATCTTGTCCTCAAGTGCACTGTGACATTCTGAGTCCACCCCTCGTTTGTCCCTCACAGGTAACTGTCTCAATTGCTATCAAATTTGCTTTACTTAGTCATTTTGACTTTATTGTGTGTTGATGCAGACCCAATCCGCAAAAGGTTATCGGGTCGACGTTTGGTCGCTATTTTCCCGCGCACATCTGTGCACGGGACAATGGCGGCCAACATCGGCCATATGCCCTTTCCGCGTTGGGGACGCTCTTTATGTGTAAGGGACATAGATTATTCGACTAAAAGTCATCTCTGAAACTGATTCACTGTGAATGTAGTGCTGCCTGCACGAGGCACATGGATGAATAAGGCCAGTTAGAGGCATATAGTATCGTCGGCTTCAGCACTCGCAATCGCGGAGGTCCTTGAGGATCTATGTCTCTTGCATGTTGGTGTTGTCCTAGACGTTTCCGGCAGACAAAGGGATAAAATGTAAGATCTGTTTATTTTTGTTACCACAGGGTTTGCCTGTTTGTATTACGAGGTCCTCCCGGCTGTGTCGGCAGAGTCTCTCTCTCTCTCTCTCTCTCTCTCTCTCTCTATGAATGAGAGAGTGTAAGAACAGGGTGGTGTGGAAGGCGGGTAGTGTGTGTGTGTGTGTGTGTGTGTGTGGGGGGGGGGGGCATAGATGAGGACGGGGGATTACTGCGGCAATACGATACTTCAGTTTGTCAATTTGAATAACAAAACGTAAGACATGAGCCCTCTCAATATTTTCACAAAACACGAGAGTCTTTCACAAAAAAACATAAATTACCACAATCACATGTAATATGTTACGTCTGAATAAAACTGAGAAAAAAAAATCGTATCTGATAAGTTGCATGTGTATCAAATACTGACGCCGAGGTTTTCCAGTTACGCCGACGATAATCACCCCTAATCAATTTTGTCCAACGTTCTATGGATCGCTATCTTCCTTTTGTGTGCCAGATTTCAGAGGACTGTCTGTATTTGGACATCTTCGTTCCACGCATTACTGGTCCAAATGTTCCTGTCAAACACGCCGTGATGGTCTTCATTCACGGCGGTAATTTCGTGCGCATGTCTGGAACTTCGCCTCTCTTTGACGGCCGGAAGTTGGCGGGTACCCGTGACGTCATTCTTGTCAACATAAACTACCGCATGGGTACGTATAATAGTCCCATGATGTGTGTTACATTTGCTTAGTGTCCCATTTTTGTGGCGGCTCTCGGATAACTAATTAGCCGAGTTGTTCAACCTCTTCCCCCTCCCCCCCCCCCTTTATTTTTTTTTTTTTCAACAGCTAACATACTTTCGTCTCTGAACATCAGCAGAACTGATACTGGGTTGAAGGGGGAAGGGGTGCTATTGTTTTTCTTTTTTTCGTTTTTTTTTTTTTTTTTTTTTTTTTTTTTGGGGGGGGGGGGGGGTAACTTTTGACACCTTGACTGCTACTGACGATACCGCTCCGCGGAAAGACGCATGACTATTTTCCGCAGAACGGTATCGTCTGTAGTAGTCAAGGGGTTAATTTTCTACGACTGGAATTATATTTCTGTTTTATTTTGTAAACTGATAAACTGTGAATTTTCGCTGCCGGAACACAACAAAATTAGTCTACCCTATTGCAAGCGGTATGCATCCTCCCATCCTACTGCAAGAGGCGGAAGACATGCTCATTTGCCACCCCACCCACCCACCCCTCTCCCCCAGCCCCCCACATGGGGGTGGGGGGGGGTACACATGAGTAGTATCTATGCCTCTTGCCGATTTCATTGATATTCAGGTTTATCAGACGTGTTCCCGGACACTCAGTCTGTGATGCTTTCAAAGACAAGATCTAAAGCCACAGGCACTGACTGTGTTTCGTAACTAATGATAATACAAGCGCAAAAGAACACGATTGACAATGCAATTAATATGCCCTGGGGTGGGGTAGATAACTCGTGCCACATGCTTTCATTTACCTATGCTTTCATGTGTGTCAGTGAATGTAAGTTATGTCTCCTTTTTGCGATGCCGCGGAGAACAGAAACAGAAAGTATCACAATGAACCTGGAAGTGAGCTATTCGCTGCAGTAAAAGACATCATTACGGAACACTGTCTGGCGCGCGAAGCTTACGACGACATCATTTTACTGCAGTGGATAGCATCGGGGCTTGTGTCTGCTGACACTGGAGAGTGCCGAGATAACTCAGTTTAAGAGTCTTACACGGTAACTGGTGGCAACGTCCTCGACAATACTGATGATGATGATGTGTCCTCTTGTACAGCGCACTAACTCGTTGGCTGTCGGTAGTGCCAGATGCACTACCGACAGCCAAAGGGTTAAATTTGTCCCTGATCACTTTTAGTGCCGTGGCCCGTAAGACCGAATGAAGAAGAAGAAAAAGAAAGGGCTAAAACATCCATTTCATTCACATGCTTGTGGCGCTATAACAACTGTCGTTTCCAGGCGCCCTGGGATGGCTGGTAACAGGAGGGACAAGGAATGATGCGCGCGGGAACTACGGTGTGCTGGATCAGCAGTTCGCCATGCAGTGGGTGCGAGACAACATCGCTTATTTCGGCGGAGATCCGTCAAAGGTAACGCTTGTTTTATATAGCGCATATCTCAGTTTGGGCAGCTGCGGAGGAATTAGAGCCTTTGTCCGTTCTCACTTCTTACAACAACCAGGGATCACTCGCGTGACGACGACAGTTAGATCCCTGCCCTGAGTCTCACTTCTTACAGTCACAGGTCTGGTTCGAAGAACGCATTTTCATGACGTTTACCAATGTACAGTATAAATTTAGTTTTGTTTGAACATAAGAGGTCAAGGTTCTCATACTTGCCTCAACTATGACTTGAGAGCTGTCAACCCCTCTACCGACAAGAAAAGGTGAACACGATCCAACTCAGCAAGAGACATAGATCCTCATGACCCCCGCGACTGCGGGGGGTCATGAGGATCTATGTCTCTTGCCGAGACCAGTTTGTATCCTCGTTTCTTGGACGGTTTTGACTTCACTTCTTTCGTTGAATGAATACAAGATTTCAGAAACAAAAATGTACGTACAGTGGCATGGAAGTGGTTAATTCCGTATTGCCTGGAGCAGGTCGCTTTAAAACAGCCATTCATTCAAACATATTACTTACTGTCAGCATATTATCCCCCTTATGCGTGCCGCCATCAATGTGTAAAACAACCCGGGTAGCAGCAAGCACAATAGATGGTTAGTTCGGGGTTTAACGTCCACGGCACCGAAGTGATAATGGACGGCTCTGAAGGTCGGGTGTGTGAGTGTGTGTGTGTGTGTGTGGGAATCTATTGAAATATGAGTACAACCTGAACACTGATCAATTCAGGCGCGCTGCAACTGTGCCACTTTGATTTACCAGGACCTTTCAGCGGACATGCTGTTGAACAAGAACGAATAGATATTGCGCCAGAAACAATAATGCACTTGTTAGTCTTTTCTCGCCTGTGCTTTCAGATCACCCTTTTCGGGGAGAGCGCGGGAGCGCAGTCCACCCTCATCCACTACACACTGCCCAGCAGCGCCCCCTACTTCCGCAACGCCATCATCGAAAGCTCACCCATCACCATCCCGTACAAGCGCTTCCCTGAAGCCATACTTCTGGGCGCCTACCTGGCTGAACTTCTTGGCTGTCGGCCGAGAGACATGAACTGTCTGAGAGGCAAGCCTGCCATGGACATTGCCAAGGCGCAGTATCAGACGCGCAACAAGGTGTGTTGATGGGAGGTTTCATTATCTCTTAACCCCTTGACTGCCGAGAAAAAGTGAACACGATCCAACTGCAAGAGACGGATCCTCGTCAGCAAGAGACATAGATCCTCATAAGCCCCCGCATTCGCCTGAACTTGTAAGCAGTCTTCAGAGGTCAACTCGAAAATTTGGTATTTTTTACCCTTATAACCCAACGGTTGCATTTCCCAAATTCTGGAGGTGTTATCTAACGACTATGTACCAGTTGTACGAGATGGATCGATCATGATAATTCAAGGGTAGTGCCAGGTAAGCTTTGAGCCTTCAGGTGCCAAGCTCATCTGGCACTAACCCTTGAATTATCATGATCAATCCATCTCCTGCTGCAGGGCGTTGGGGCTAAATGGGTTAATAAATTGTCTCGCTTGTCTGTATTCTGGGCCAGCCTCAGTATATCGCCATACATGGGAGCAGAAGATTCCGACTGCGTTAATAATTATACTTGTTAACCCTCTTGGTTGTCGGTAGCGGCTTTTGTCGCGACGATTCCTGCAGGAATCATCGCGACAAAAACCGTTACCGACAGCCTAAGGGTCGTTGGACTTCACATTAACCGGTGAATAAATTGTTTTAACTTTCTTTTCTAAGCGTGCTCCTTTCTTCGTTGGGTTATTCTGAATACTTGGTGCTTAATTTGTATTATGTCATTGTGGAGAAAAATGTCCAGTGGACAAAAGGTCAAGACTGATGTCGACTCGAGGTCCTTTGGCCCGCCAGATATATAGTTCCAGTGGAGCCAGAGAGATGTCCTTGTTGTGTGATTTCGCGATTAACTCATTCCGCCCGACGACCGTATTTCCCAAATTTTGGAGGCGTCATCTAATGACTATGCACCAGTTGCAGGAGATAGATCGACTATGATAATTCAAGGGCAGTGCCAGATTAGCTTGGCGCCTGTCGGCGCCAAGCTAATCTGGCACTACCCTTGAATTATCATAGTCGACCCATCTTCTGCTGTAGGGCGCCAGGGCTGAATGGGTTAAAGGTGCGCATTATACTTAGGCTGGGTTGTAATTCTCATACTCGTTCTCAGGTGGCGTCTCTCAAGCTTCTCGAGTTCTTCGAGCCCTGGGGACCATTCGTGGACGGAGACCTCATCCAGGCGGAGCCCATAACACTGGTCCAGCGTGGCGATTTCAACAAGAAGCCGCTCATCATCGGCACCGTGTCAGAGGAGACCGTCCAGTACATATTCGGCGCCTGGAACGCCTCTGTAAACAGGAGAACGTACGAGGAGGTCGTGTTCGCAACTTACCCCGCACACGTGTATGAAATCCTGAACAAGTACCCACCCCCTAGCAACACGACGGACGAGCGCAACACCATGGTCAAGCTGAGCACGGACCTCGTCTTCGCATGTCCCACGCGCAACGCCACGCGCAACATACAGTCCTACGGGGTCAAGGACGTGTGGATGTATGTCTGGGACCACGCTTTCTCGTTTCCGGGGTGGGGCCACGTGACGGAGTGCGAGGGACGGGTGTGCCACGGGTCTGAGCTCGTCTATTTGTTCCACACGGAGTGGGCCGGGGGGTTCCACTTCACTGCTGACGAGGAGAGACTAAGCGAACAGATCATGGAGCTTTGGACGAACTTTGCCAAGAGTGGTGACCCTAATTCAGCACAGACGCAAGTAACGAACTCGTCCACCCGAGCTATCATCAACTGGCCGGCGTATGCGAGTGAAGGCAATTGGCCTAACTACAGATTTAAAGCCCCGGCAAGCATCATAGAAACGGAATACCATGGGAAAAACTGTGACTTTTGGGACACGATTGGTTATGCGGCATGATCAAATCCCCCACGTGCTTTTCAACGTATTACTGCCGGGAAAACTATCCAACAGTCGTTTAATCCTGTCCATCCTGATACACCACTGCTTGAAATTAATTTGACTATGATAGTTCAAGGGTGGTGCCAGAAAAGCTTGGCGCCGGAGGCGCCAAGCTATTCTGGCACCACCCTGGAACTAAACTGGTTGATCTATCTCCTATAATCTATAATGTAGCCTTCATAGAATAGGCCAATTAAAAAAATCAGCCTCAGGATGTAATGGGTTAACTGCATGATCTATTCAGACACACACATAATATGTGTCGGTCGTGAAAGCTCCTGCCTGAAAAAAACTTGGCATCTGAAGAACAGAGACGCCAAACAAATCATGTGCAACCCTTGAAATGTGATTGTAGATCATCTCATACAACCTGCTTAAAAAGTTTATTATGCACCTCAGACAGGGGCTGGCTGATTATAATCAAAGGTGTGATCATGAAGTATACCTGTATTATCAAAATTATAGATCAATTACAAACGAGAGAGCTTTAGGCGTTTTTTTTCGGTGGCCCGAACGTCAGACTTTCGGTACCTACCTATTTTTGAGATCGAATAAACTTGGAAAACAAATCTACACGCATCTCCCACTTCCAAATAATGGCTCTGTTACATGTGAAGAGCTCTTTGCAAACTGTTTTTGATGAGTACAAAAATACCAAGTACTTCTCACCAGAAGGGTTGTCTCCCTTGATTTGCTGTGTGCCGATGGGCGCACTCGAACCAAGGGAGACAACCAGCGTGCTGCTCATGACCATTCATGATTTAAAATGTCTTAACCTTATCATTCGGTCGACACCAGTGTGTGAAATAAGTTTGACTAAAATAGTTCAAGGGTAGTGCCAGGAACTAAAGCCAGTAGTCTATATATCTAAGTACTATGTAGCTTGCATATGGCAGTGTACAAAATTGAAGCTTTTAGCCTCAGTATTATATGGGCTAAGCTTTGATCGGATCCATATTTTTGTGTAATAAATTTTATAAAACCCAGTTGGCGGTCTGTGGCGCAGCGGTAAAAGTGCCTGCCACCAATGCTAGAGTGCGAGGTTTGATACCCGGTTCCGGCGTCGGACTTTTCTCCTCTAGTGTCACCGTTAATTCGGGTGGACCGTCAGGGGCTTTTCCTCCCCCAGGACTTTGGTATCAATTTCAGCCCACTTAATCAAATTTCAAATATAAACTATTTGAATTTCAAAAAAACTTCAGTAGCTCGCTTGAGCTTGCCCTTAGCACCACGTGAATCTTCTGTGTTTATGTACAGTGTGTGAGTAAATTGTGTAATTCATGTGAGCGTGCTTGTTGGGTTTAGTTCGCTGCGGCGCTTTGAGCCGATTTTGAATTGGGATAAAGCGCCCATTTAATGCGCCGATTTATTTGTACCTCTATCAATTTCAAATCGCCATTATTTGTATATACGGAAGTCAACGGAAAACTATGTAAATTCAATTCTGAATCACTGTGTACGCATTCTGTTCTCCTTTGCTTGTGCTCACAAAATTTATTGTGTGAACACACACACATACACACACAATTTAAGCCCCAACACTGAACTGTATTCCAATGTCCGTTTATTTTTTTTACAATCTCACGGTGTGGTCATAATGATACAAGTCATGTAACATTATAAAACATTTTGTGAATATTAAACTTCCTCAAAATCATAAGAGCAGTTCTTATGGTGTGGATTTCCTACCCCCACCCCACCCCAACCCACCTCTCTCTCACACAGACACACACTTCTTTTTTTTTTACACGAGTTCAGTTATCTCTCTCACACACACACTGTCCGTTCAAACTTTAGTCAAACTTAACTGCGGTTCCACTGGCGGCTTCAAGGTGTGTGCACATTCTATACAGTCCAAGCTCTTTTACACACTTACACCTACAATGGCAGACTCTTTCAACAGATACCACTTTGTCATGCTTCCTCAAGCTGAAAGCGAACTCCACTGCAGTCTTTTGGGTGAAGAAAGATGGCTGGTTTACCACGCGTGCCACTGAAGGGGACATCACTCAGAGTGCAAATGTTCTTGGACTTAAGATGCTCGACGGCTTCCCTGATGTCAGCCACCTGTGATGAACGAAAACAAAAAATAGTGTACGGAGTAGTGCTGTGAGCGTCCAGTGCAAAATGGGTACAATGAACTTAACTCATTCAGCCCGAGACAAGCATTTCCTAAATTTTGGAGGCATCATCTAATGACTATGCACCTGTTGCAGGAGATGGATCGACCATGATAATTCAAGAGTAGTGCCAGATTAGCTTGGCGCCTGTCAGCGCCAAGATAATCTGGCACTACCCTTGAATTATCATGGTCGATCCATCTCCTGCTGTAGTGCGTCAGGGCTGAATGAGTTAACATCGCGTGTATATACAACCCTGTTTCACACAAGATCACTGGACCAATGCCAGCCGCACTTGACCGGTGCACCGAAATGCATGGGCCAGACTGCGGCCAACACTGGCCCAATGGCCTTGTGTTTACCGGAAAGCTGCATGCGGTACATTAGAGGTCCAAACATACTCCAGAGTTAAAGGCAAAATCAATTTGTTTCCAACAAACATCGGGTAAGTATGACATAATAACAACAATAGTTTGTTGCTGTTATAATTGTGTGACCTGGTCCCTTAGCATATTGTGTACTCAAGGTTCACTGTATAACTTTCACTGAAATCAACATAAGAACTAGTGTTGCTTGCTAAATCTCAGGAGGAGCATCTTGCGTAAAATAATAAGATATAAGACACTATCTTTCTTGTAAATATACTCTCATTATATGAGATCCTGAGCATCAAAGGAACATGGGTTCAAAGTGTTTTCAGCAAGCGGCACAGATCCTCATGAGCCCCGGCCCCGCAACTGCAGGGCCTCATGAGGATCTATGCCTCTCGCAGCTGGGTGGTTTTCAGGTTTTTTGCATTGATGGGGCTAATAATGTGGGCAGTGCATCTTTGGGTCAAAATCTCACAACTCGCTTTTGGCAGAGTGAGACGGGTCCGTAGCAGTGAAACTTCAACAAAACGTCCAACCTATATTCTGACTAAGCTGCTGGGATTCCAGGATAACTGTTTTACATCTGGACTGTCTGCCATACGGGCAACACATTTATGCACTCGTAACTTTGGGCCATACACTTAGGACCTAATTCTGAAGTGTGCTGAATAGGGCCTAAAGGTACACAAAACTTCACATATAAATTATGACTAAACTAACTGAATTCTAGGACTGTGCACACCAACAGCCCTACATGACCAAGCATGACTGAAACATCTGTTTGAGATGTTTTCCGAGATGTTACCATCAGAGTGCCACTACAGAGCAGTTAGCACATGCACAAGTCACTTCAAAAACAGTTTTTACCCAACTGATGTCCAGACTTTTATTCTTAATGAAGCAAACATGATCCGTCCATCAAACTGTTTACTCATGATGTTTAAGACTATGTACCAGTTGTAGGAGATGGACTGATCATGATAATTCAAGAGTAGTGCCAGATGAACTTGGCGCCTGAAGGAGTCAAGCTCATCTGGCACTACCCTTGAATTATCATGGATCAATCCATCTCCTGCTGCAGGGTCCTGGGGCTAAAAGAGTTAAGGAATCAGCGTAGTGTTTCATCAGTGATGCAAGTGACGTTATTTGCATTAAAGTGCAATCTTACTTTATCACCTTTTAAGTTTAGATCATATTATTTATAAGAACAGTTGTGTGTGTGTGTGTGCGTGTGTGAACATGAGAAGTTTAAAGTACTAATACGCATAAATCTGAAGACACATTTCAGCACCATTTGTGTTGTTATGCCTTGTCAACACACCTAATGAACTTGAACAGCAGTTTGGACATGCAGCAACAACAAAAAACATGCATAATTGCACTTATTTATTCTGCACAGCTGTTTGCATGTCAATCTATTTTTATCTGTTTCTCATACTGAAAGTGTCATATTTCTAGAATGGAGTGGAGTCATTGTCAGGTTACTTGCTGCACTGGATTGTCCTGTGTCTAAATGAACCCTAACTAGACCTGTGTGTAGCATTTCGTAACCATCTGTAATGGAAGTGTATCCTTGAACAGTTATGGCAGTAGTGGGCCTTTAATTCAATTTATGTGTCTTATGTCCTTTTATTTTGCACAGCACCAAGACAAATTCCTAACGTATTTTTACATATGGCAATAAATTTCTATCTTATCTTACCTCCAGACAAATATGGTGTACACCACCATCAGGGTGTTTGTCCAGGAAATTCTTGATGGGACTTCTGTCTCCAAGAGGCTGTAGAAGCTGCCAATGAACATCAGAAAGAAAAAAAAAATAACCAGAGAACACGTTAACCCCCTCACTCTCAGTGGACGCAGATTGTGTTCCTGAAACATTTGTCAGTTCAACGCCAAAGATCCCCAGCCGTGAAAGGAAGATGGATACAAAGTGGTGTCAACAAGGATCACAGAATGAGTGCCCACAACTGCATGGCTCATGAGGATCTACACCTCTAGCACTTGGGTAGTTTTATTTTTCTCAGCAGTGAAGGGGTTAATAACCAGACAACTCATTATCAGTCATGCAGATATATGCCATGTGGCCACTGGTGGTGAAGTGGTCAATGAAATGAAGCCAAACTGGCAAACACATATTGGCTGATGTATATACATTAACTACACATTGGCTGATGTATATGCATTAACTACACATTGGCTGATGTATATACATTAACTACACATTGGCTGATGTATATACATTAACTACACCTTGGCTGATGTATATACATTAACTACACCTTGGCTGATGTATATACATTAACTACACATTGGCTGATGTATATACATAAACTACACCTTGGCTGATGTATATACATTAACTACACATTGACTGATGTATATACATTAACTACACAATTGACTGATGTATATACATTAACTACACATTGGCTGATGTAGATACATTAACTAGTTTTCTGCCAGTGGACACAAACTGTGTTTCTAAAATCTTTGTTAATTCAATCCCAAAGCGCCCCAGCCATCTCAGGAACATGGATTTGAAGTGGTGTCAGCAAGAGGCATAGATCTTCATGAGCCCCCGCAAATGCGGGGGCTCATGAAGATCTATGTCTCTTGCAGCTGGATCACATTGATTTCAAGAGGCTAAGTAAAAAGTTAGAAAACCTACAGACCTCGATTTTTGTCTCTCCAAGGTTCACCAGGACTGTAGTTACTCCTTGCTCAAGCAGTGGCTGAAAACCCCCACAGACAAAAAAGCGTAGTTATCATCACTTTATTGGTATAATGGAAAGAAACCTCTTCCCCCTTGTGCCTTACACAGGCAAACTGTACACATGCTTGTGCCAGATGTATAACAGATTCAGACTTATAACCTAACTTGTTTTATTAAAATTTATCATCCTACAACAGCCCATATAACATAACAAGACAGGCCAAGCCATTATGGCTCATGTGTATGACCAATTTACATATGTGTGACCTTTGTGACAAGGGCTGGCTTCTGAAGCAGCAAAATCCATGTTTTCTGAAAATGTAAGCATTTTTCACACATCTGTCAATCCCCCATGACCCTTGACCTTTGTGATGAGTCGACTAAATTAGTATGCATAGGAAGGTGTTATCAGCTATCTTTGTACCAAATTTGGTTAAAAGATTTGCAAAAATTTGGGAATACCTACAATTTTATCAAAAATCAGCATTTTACACACATTTGCCAGCCTCTTGTGACCCTTGACCTTTCCAAGGGGTCATCCAAATTAGTATGCATAAATAGGTCTTACTATCAGGTATCTCTGTACCAAATTTGGGTTTTACGGTGTGAATAGTATTTGAGAAAAAAAAACATCTTTTGTCAAAATATGGCTATTTATACATATTTCCTGAGCTCTCGTGACGCTAAACCTTTCCGAGGGATCAACCAAATTAGTGTGCATAGAAAGGTCTTCCCATCATGTATCTCTGTAGAAAGTTTAGGTTTAAAGTTGTGAATAGTATTTGAGAAAAAATCTCTTTTGTCAAAATAGCTATTTTGGACCTATGTCCTAAGCCCTTGTGACCCTTCACCTTTCTGAGGGGTCATCCAAATTAGTATGCATAGATAGGTCTTACCATCAGGTATCTCTGTACCAAGTTTGGGTTTGAAGTTGTGAATAGTATTTGAGAAAAAAACATCTTTTGTCAAAATATGGCTATTTTTCACCTATTTCCTGAGCTCTTGTGACCCTTGACCCTTCCAAGGGATCAACCAAATTAGTACGTATAGAAAGGTCTTACCATCAGGTATCTTTGTACCAAGTTTGGTTTGAAGTTGTGAATAGTATTTGAGAAAAAATAAATTATGTCAAAATTTATCTATTTTTGACCTATTTCCTGATTCCCCTGTGACCTTGACCTTTATGAGAGGTAGCTCAAATTGGTATGTTTAGAAAGGTCTTACCACAAAGTATCCTTGGGCCAAGTTTGAAGAATATGGCTTGAATAGTCTCCGAGAAAATGCCAACGTTAAAGTTTACCATGGACGACGGCGGACAGCGGATGGACTCACTTTTGCTTTGCACATGAGCCAAAAATGTGCATCTTCTGTTATCTTGGTACTACATCACATCTAAAATTCACAGTATGTTATGTAATTAACCCCCCCTGTGCATGCTGGTGCCAGCGCTGTAAACACAATGGGAGTTAACCCCTATCATACTGAGGCTAAAAGATTCAAATTTGTGCACTGCCATATGCACGCTACATTATAGTACATACAGAAAAGGATATAGACCAATGGCTTTAGTTCAAGGGCAGTGCCAGAATAGCTTGGTGCCTCTAGGCGCCAAGCTATTCTGGCACTACCCTTGAACTATTTCAGTGACAGTCAAACTTATTTCACACGCTGGAGTATTCCGAATGATATGGGTGATTTGGTAAAAACGTCAGTCCAGAACTGTACAATGTGCAGATGAAGCTCTACCAGTCAGTACCCCCCCCCCCCCCCCCCTCCCCCCACACACTTTGGTACCGGTCTCAGGCCACAAGCGATCAAAAATCTCTGTAACTTCAGTAGCTGACTGGCCCTTCGTTTGTCTTGTACTGTGTTTGTCTTAAATGGCGTAAATCCGTGTCTGTTTCGTGAGTGTGTGTGTTGGGTTTCAGGCGCGGCGCTTTGAGTCGATTTCCCAAAAAATTGAGAAAAAGCGCCTATATAATAACGGTATTATTATTATTATTATTATAAGCCATACTGTCCATACCTTCTTTGCGCTCACTTTGGCCTGCATAACATTTCTATACAAGAAGATTGCTTTGTCCAGATCTGGGCAGGCCATAGCGATGCGATTCACTTTCCCCACACTCCAGGCCTGCAAGAAGAATGGGTGAAAGTTTCAAAATTTGAAATGACTGAAAACCATCCATAAGTGTCAGACATTATCTGTTCAGCAGTAGAGTTAACCTATTAAGGACAAAGGACGACATTAACACATTTTGGAGATACCCTCTGAGGTCTACCTCACTGTTCCAGAGACAGAATTTTCAGGAATTTATTTAACGTCTTTTCACACATTGGTGATATTAGATTCCAGAGAGAGACTGAAGCTGATAGTTCAAGGGTGGTGTCAGAATAGCTTGGTGCCTGGAAGTGCCAAACTGTTCTGACACCAACCTTGAACTATCACGGTCGATCCGCATCCCATCACATCATGTTGGGACTTTATGGGTTAAACATGGATGAGCAACTAAATCGCCCAATGTAGCTGTGGCTGATCTGTGCAAGCACAAAACAAATTCTCATGAGCCCCTGCAGCTGCAGTGGCTCATGAGAATCTGTTTCCTGATTGCATAGATGTGACAAAATGTGCAGATGGAACAAGCTCGTTAAAGGCCTGCGTTCTGACCGAACAACGAAGCTAAGTGAAATCCCCTTTCGGGATTTTGAATCGGCTGAATCAGTCTCCAGGATCAACGACTCAACTCAACCGCCTAAAGGTCAAGAATATGACTGTACAACATGTAACACAACTTGAACAAGCATTCTGTCAAATGCACACACACACACAGTCCATCCAAAATATATATTTATGTCTGTGACACTTCAAACATTGACTGCAACATGAGCAATCTATGCCTCCGGAACAGGTGTAAACTTATCCTACACGATTCCCCTCAATCTGAGGAAGCAAACAGAGCAAAAGGCACAGATTCTCATTAGCCCCTGCAGGCTGCATGGGCTCATGAAAATGTATGCTTCTTGTAGATGCACTAGGCTAATGAAAGAATGTGAACGTTAAGTGAAATAGTGTAATCAACAAACTTCTATTTCAACAGCTCTTTTACAGAAAAAAAATACCTTATTTGATATGTCAAGGTTTCTTGATGGAGTGATCACCCTCTGAAGATGAAAAAAACCCAATACAAACATAAAATAAGTCTGCTGTTTACTATGCAATGTCTAGTAATTAACAAAGAAAAGACCATAACGATTAATCCATTAGTACATTTCAACACCCTTGTAAAGAGTACCAGTCGCTGCATGCAGAAAGATTGTTTACAGAATTGCACTTTTATTTGGTAAGATTTTGTGTTGAGTGTCCGATAAGCAACGCATGTATTCAACAGCAAAAGTTGAACCGCTAATCAGCAGATGCAAAACCAAACAGAAAGAAAAAACAAGAACGGCAAAACCCTTAAGGCTCACTTGCAAGACGAATTCACATAACTGATCTGAGCTTTGTGACTTGGTCTTTGTGACTCGTGACCTTTCCGACAGGTCACCGAAATGAGCAAGTATTCAAGTGTTCTAACACAAGTAAAGGGTTGGCTTTTGTACATGTGAAATCCATGTTTTCTCAAAATGTATGCACTTTTCACACTCATCAACCTCCTGTGACCCTTGACCTTTGCGAGTATTGAACCAAATTTGTTATTGTATGAATCCAAAGGACTACCTTTTTGTCAAATTTTGCTTGAACGGTTTTGCAAAAATGCTTACAAGTTCGACGATACTTTGTGACCCTTGCCCATTCTAAGTTGACATCCTAATTTGAATGTATGGGACGATCTTACCATCAGGTATCTATAGACCAAGTTTGGGTTTGAAGATGTAATTAGTATTCAAGAAAAAACAATTTTTGTCAAAGAAAAGGGCTATTTGTGACCTATTTCTGATCTTTTGTGACCTTTCCTAGGCGTCATCTAAATTAGTATGTATAGGAAGGTACATCCTACCATCAGGTATCTATGTACGAAGTCTGAGTTTGAAGTTGTGAATAGTATTTGAGGAAAAAAATCTTTTGCCAAAATATAATATGATTATTTTTAATAAAATATGGCTATTTTTGCTATTACCTATTTCCTGATTCCTTTCACCTTTGAGCGAGGTCACTCAACTTTGTATAATTAGAGAGGTCTTGCTACAAAGTATCCCTGGGCAAAGTTTGGAGACTGTGGCTTGAATAGTCTCTGAGAAAATGCCAACAATAAAGTTTACCACAGACACCGGACCAAAGACAACCACTGGCCCATTACATAGACTCATTTTTGCTATCACATGTGAGCGATAAACAAACCAAACAAGAACAGATTTTCATCTTAAGTATATCATATATGAGCTGGCATGCAGAGACAGTCATGTTTACACATAAAAATGTATTTTTCTTTAAAATGAATTTTTTTGAAAAATACTTACCGATGGTATTACTATATGGGATTAGTTCTTAGCTAGTCTAATTTTAGCCCAAAATTCATTGTGTACGATTATGGCCGTTATGGCAGGAGAGGGGCGCCATAGACTGGGCGGAAGCCCGGTTAGCCTCCCTTCCTGTATCACCACGCATGCGCTCCGCGCTTCCCACTTCAGTCAGTTTCTTAGCAGACCAGCGGCAAGCGGGGTAGGTGGGAGGGACCTCCGAGTAGTATTTTTCAAAAAAATTCATTTTAAAGTAAAATACATTTGTTTTCTCAAAACATATTACCGATGGTATTACTATATGGGAGAATTCCGAACAGGAGGCGGGTGCCGCTAAGACGCCCCTACCCCTGCCATCGCACTACTCCTAGTGGCCCTCCCCAAGCAACCTCCCTCTAATCTTAGCAAAGATACTTACGGCGCCCTAAGGCGCCTGGAGGGAGTGTTGCGCCACGATGTCTCTCCCCAGCGAAGGTTCTGGCGCTGGCTGGAGAGGTCCCTCAGGTAGAAGCGTGCGAAGGCGGTCACTGCTCGCCTGCCCACAGCCAGGAAGTCTTGACAGCATAGTAGCGGTCAAACACTAGGCTTGCAGCCGTGACAAGATCTCATGCGCCCTGGAGTGCAAGCGTGTGGCTGTGTGAGAAGCCAGGTCCTGATAGGCTGAACGTGACATCACCGAAGCCAGTAGGGTATCGTCTGGGCTGAGATGTCATTCTACCTGGGGACAGAGAGAGGAGAGTGTGTCCTGCGTAGCAGCTTGGTCCGGCGCAGGTACACATGTAAGGCCCGCACTGGGTCCTGTTGTCTGGACTCACGGCGGAGCCTGGGTCTCTTAATGGTGTAAGGTTCGCACCGGGTCTGTGTCTGGACTTACTGGTGGAACCTGGTTCTGTTAATGGCTGAATCATAACCAATAGAAGCACAGACAAGGAGATCTGGCCTTGACTCTGAAGGCCGGGTCGGGCAGCAGCTGAAGTGAGCCGTCCGATCTGAACTGCCGACAGTCGGGGCGTGCCGAAAGGGGTGCAGCTCGCTGACCCTGTAAGCAGAGGCCAGGGCCGAGAGGAAGCAAGTCTTCCGCATCACATCTGGTCGTGTTGCCGACTGGATGGGTTCGAAGCCAGGTGCATTGAGCCGAGTGTGCATGTAAGGCAGGTCCCATCTAGGCACCCCGGAGCGTAGAGTGGGACGTTGTAGACCGAACTGGTCCATCAGGTCGGCAAGGTCTTGGAGGCACCGGGGTCGGGCCGTCCCAGATGTCTGTACGCGTCCGCAATCATGGCCAAGTAGCCTCAAGGTGAAGGGCGCTAGGTGCTGGTCGGAGAGCAGCCAGAGGACGAACTCCGCCAGCTGTGGATCTGTCAATTCAGTGGAGGAGAGGCGTCTGTTGTCGCACCAGGAGCAGAGGACCCTCCACTTGCCTTTGTAACTCGTCTGGTCGAGGTTCTGCGAGCTGTAGCGGTCGCATCCACTGCCGCGCGCTAGAAGGCAGAGATGCTCTGGACACGGGTGGTAACCGCACAACGTGGTTGCTTGAGCCTCGCGCTGGGGTGGTGAGCGTCAGCGGGGTGGCCATAGCGAGGATCAGGAGGTCGGTGGTCCCCGACCTGGTCCATCAGAAAGGCGCCACCAGGAACAGTATCGTGTTGCGCCCTCAGAGCTTGAGGAGAACCCTGGGGACTAGCACCGTCGGCGTGTTAGGCAAGGCGACCAGGCCGTCCCAGGGAATGGAGACGCGGTCAGCTACTGCTTACCGAGTGGTCGCTGCGTCCAGACATCTTCGGATGATCGGCGCAGCCGGGGAGTCCCCCATGGTCGACCTCTTCGCCCTGAGTTGTAATCTGAAGCTCCCTCTTCGTCTCTCCACTTCCAGTTCCCTGGCCTGGGCAGGCAACTGGAAGTGGAGAGACGAAGAGGCTGCAGTCTTCGGTGTCTCTACCCGGATGTCCACCGGAGCTGCGACAACTGCCTGTTTGTCTTCAGCGACTGTTTGGAAGCCACCACCGTGAAGCGCCCACCCAACGGGACAGTGGTGGATACCGGTGAAACACTAGAGGCTTAGCTGGTGGGCCTCGCCGATCCGGAACCGCACAGCGACCACTCGACGGGACTGTGGTGGATGCCGGTTTTAGAGCTATAGCGCGCAGCCGAGGCCGCGGAGACGGAAGCTCTACCACACGGTAAGGGCCACTCGGCGGGTTGGTGGCGCGTACCGGGGATGGATCGGATACCGGTGTTTCACAAGAGGCTTAGCTGGCGGGCCTCGCCGATCCTGAACCGCACAGCGACCACTCGACGGGACTGTGGTGGATGCCGGTTTTAGCGCTCTAGCTCGCAGTCGAGGCTGCTGAGCCGGAGGCGCTACCACACGGTAAGGGCCACTCGGCGGGTCTGTGGCGCGTACCGGGTATGGATCGGAACTCCGTGCTGGGGTCGGTCGTTCTCGGCCGTAGAAGCTCTGTAGTTCTGACCACTACTCTTCTGGCCATGGGGTGCAGACCGGGCACGGGATAGATGAGGCACATTCGGAACATGTCAGGCAAAGAAAATTCGTCACTTGGCCACTGGAACTGCCCACATCGCGTGCAGGTGCAGACTTGCCAACTGCAACACAAAGGGTACAATGACAATCGAGCGAGCGTGCCCCCGTGGGCACGCAAAACGAACCGGGTTTGAGCGAAAATTTCGATAAACGGCTTATGCTGAGGCCCGGCGCTCTACCCACACCCCTGAGCGCCTGGCGTAGGCTCAAACCGAATCTATACCTCGCCATTCGAAGAAGAAGGACCAACCACCCGGCCAAGACCAACCAGCCACGTGGAAGGTAGATGACCTGGCGTAGAGGAGGCTCGAACTGTCGCCGGTCGAGACACCAGTCCACGCAGGAACGGCAGGGTCGACGGAAGACGCCAGCCACGCACCAACACTCCAGGGCTCGTCCCGCGAAACGCCAAGGGTCGAAACGACGAGCGAACACACCAGTCACAGTTCTCAATCACACAGCCGCAAACCTGAACCGGCGCAAGCAAGCGCAGGCCAGAACCGGGCACACAAGGGCGAAGCTACAAGTCCGAGTGGCCACAAACACGTGAAACCAATTCACCGGCGCCGCTGAAGGCAAGCCCTAAGGTCACAAACACAAACTGCAGAGGCAGTCCCGCACG
Source organism: Semisulcospira habei (assembly GCA_036245525.1). Classification (NCBI taxonomy): domain Eukaryota; kingdom Metazoa; phylum Mollusca; class Gastropoda; family Semisulcospiridae; genus Semisulcospira; species Semisulcospira habei. Next base: position 23,416,547 of record BTPG01000001.1, on the reverse strand, counting down.
AAAGCGTCCAAGCCTAAGCCACAAGGCGAAGGCAAAACAACAGTCCAACGACCGGTTAATGGGCTCAGAAGAACTACGAAGCGTAGAGCTCACGACGTACACAACCGCTCAGTAACTAGCAGAGAAACTGACTGGAGTGGGAAGCGCGGAGCGCATGCGTGGTGATACAGGAAGGGAGGCTAACCGGGCTTCCGCTCAGTCTATGGCGCCCCTCTCCTGCCATAACGGCCATAATCGTACACAATGAATTTTGGGCTAAAATTAGACTAGCTAAGAACTAATCCCATATAGTAATACCATCGGTAATGTGTTTTGAGAAAACAAATACACATGCACAAACATACACACAGCATTTGGTACCAGAAATACATTGAGCAGTGCAGTTAGCCTAGCTATACATGAAATAACTACATCATGGGTGAGAAGTAAGATGTTCCTGAACATGCCCCAAAATGACCCACCTCAATAGTGTATCATTATTATTAATATGATTGACTGAAACTTGGAAAATGCAGCAGCATTTAGTAGGGCTAAGTTGGTGTACCTCACCCTATCCCGCGTGTAAATGCACCCAGTTCAAACATACCCAGCATTTGTGTACCCTACACACCCATGCAGAGGTTATAAAGTACCCAGACAAACATGCAAACATACGCAAGTATGCAATCTAAGAGAACGTGTCACATGACTTCAGAACAGTCACATTCAAACCCTGACTACTGGCATAAGAAACGAGAGTCTTAAAATATACTGTTTCATAGATCTCACAAAATAATTAACCTTTTCATCCTGATGCACTACTGCCTGAAATAATATCCACTATGACAGTTCAAGGTTTGTGCCAGAATAGCTTGGCACCTGAGTGACCAAGCTATTCTGGCACCACCCTTGAACTAAAATGGTTGATCTATCTCCTAATTTGTAATGTCACCTTGATAGCTAGGCCAATAAGCAAATTTTTAAAAATCATCAGGATGTAATGGGTCAATACACAATGTACCAACATACCTCAAAATCTGAACCTGAGCTGAAATCTTCTTTATCACTAAGATCCTCACTGCTTTCTCGTGTTGGAGGACAAGGCTGTACCTGAAGCGGCTTCTTTTGGGGGACAACTGCAGTCTGCGAAAGTGACTGTTTTCGCTTCTTCCTCTGGAGGACTCTAGAACAACGCATGTACACACACACACACACACACACACACACACACACACACACACACACACACACACACACACACACACACACACACACACAAACAACGGTCAACCCCTTCGCTGCTGGTGGGTGCATAATTATTTTGTTTCTAAGATCTGTGTTAACCTAAGGACCAAAAGCCACAACCATCCAAAGGACATGGATACAAACTAGTCTCAGTGAGAGACATAGATACTCATGAGCCCATGCAACTGTGGGGGCTCATATGAATCCATGTGTCTTGCAGTTGGATCATGTTGACTTTTTCTCAGCAGTGAAGCGGTCAGCATACACTAAACTTCACCTTGCTAGTCTGAAACTACATTTACCCATGTATCATAGCCAATCCATCTCCTGCTGTGCTGTTTTATCATTGAATATACTAAGAAGATGACTATGTTTAACCCTTATGGCCCCGGGATCCTGCAGCAGGAGATGGATCATGATAATTCAAGGGAAGTGCCAGATGAGCTTGGCGCCTGAAGGCGCAAAGCTCATCTGACACTTCCCTTGAATAATCATGATCAATCCATCTCCTACAACTGGTACATAGTCTTTAGGCAACACCTCCAAAATTTGAGAAATGGGACCTTGGGGTTAGAAGGGTTAATGATGCACGCACATTACACAGACTTGGATTACTTCTGTTCCACAACAAAATCAACAGTGACCACCAGTAAATTAAGCCAACATCACACCAGTACATTCCCACCTACCCCGGTATCTTTATTTTTGTCACAAAGTCCACTAAGTAAAATAGGGAAAACTCATTTGTTTTACAGTTCCCAATCAGAAACTGGTGTCTTGCGGTTTATCACGATTGAGTTGATTACAACATTAGCTAAAAGCTACTGATGACAGAGATAGTAAACACTTGCTTCTAGAGACATGTAATCGTGCAGGTTATACACAGGGTTTGTGCTGGTGTTTTCAGTGCTGCGTTTGCGTATATATAAACACAAGGTGAGTAAAAAATGCACACAACACACTAAAAATGCATGACACCTACCATAAAATAACAACTAAACAGACCACAACATAAGATAACTAAGGTGAAAAGGTACAAAACTCTCTTGTTAAAAAAAAAAAAGCAGCATTCCTGTCAGTTCTGACTGTAAAAATTATTGTTTCCATGTTTGCTCACTGCCATCCAACACCTGTCCAAGTCAGGATAGCACCTAAACAATGTGTAGCTAACTTGTAAAACATTGGCCCCAGATGCAACAAGGGCGTCATCTGAAAGATCTGTGCATGTACGCATACACCACACAAAAATGCACAATTGACACACAAACATGCAACAATCGTGACCCCAGTATACAAAACACAATACTGCCTGCGCTCACCTTACAAAAGATTGCAACTGGAACTTTTCTACTTTCTCTGGGGTATTCACTGCTGCCTCCAGCTGTGTACAAGAGGTATAGCCAGCCTCATACGCCTTAATGTACTGTTGCCTAAGCTGAACAAAAGAAAGACATGACTTGTGTGAATGAATGCAGACTTTCAATTTCATGTTCATTATTTTAGCCCTTAGTGTGTCGGTAGCGGGAACATAAAGGATTAAAGGACACATACATATTTGCCACCACACTAACAACAGGATACTTGTGCTGAACAGAAAAAAAAAAAGAAAACAAAACAAGAGGACATCAGACTTTTATCAGATTTATTGTTCATACTGACATAGCAAGCATGATGACAACTGTCAGGTAACAACGCACAAAGAAAAGGTGAAAAATGTTTAAATAGTAGCTATTTTAGATCTCTTATCAATTAAAGTATACTACTCACAATGGCATAAAGCAATCTTCTCCAGCAGCGCTGGTGCTAACCAGTTATTATCAGTATTTTTCAAGTTTTTGAAGGCACATACCAGAAAAAAAATTAACTGGTGATAGGTACTGATTAGAAAAGAGAAATACCAATTGTAGAGACAGAGATACCGCAACTGAAGAATACCAGAATTTTCAGCGAAGCTATTTGCAAAGTTGCATGTATGTTGAACCCCCACCCCCCCCCCACCCCACCCCACCTCACCCCCATGTCTAGTTATGCTAACGTAGTTGCAAAACTGCTTTTGGCGTGAAGCACCGCATGCATGTGTGTGTGCATATGTATTTAGACACAAAAATCTCTGTCTGTGTACAAACATGCTTGAAAATTGAGTACATGCTAGTAATGTAAAGTTTAAGACAGCCTATGAGCATATTGAAATTGGATGTCTCATTGAAGAATTAAATGACCATCTATAAATGAAAGTTGGTTGACCCACATTTGAGTCCATACTTTTTGTTATATTCACTTGAAATTTTGAATATAGCTAACTTGAAGAAAGACATTAGATGAGTTCATTAGCCAACTTTGTAACTTTCCAACATTTTCCAAATGAAATAAAGTTTTTTAAAAAAAAACACTCAAATTTCAGAGAAAATCAGACATTAACGGTGACGTAAAAGCAACAACTTCGTCACTCACACAATATTCCAGACATCACCTGACATAATTTTCTCTTTCTCTTTCACAGGCACATACGCACAAGCAAGCACACACGTGCTCGCACACACGCGCCGATGCACTGATAGAAGAGCATGTGCATATAGTATATCATGTATGCATGTAGTATCAATAGACTTAACCCTTATCATTCTGATACACTTTTTCTTGAAATTAATTTGACTCTGGTAACTCAAGGGTGGTGCCAGAATAGCTTGGCGTCTGAGGTGCCAAGCTATTCTGGCACCACCCTTGAACTAAAATGGTTTATCTATCTTCTAATCTGTAATGTAGACTTCATAGGACAAGAAGCAATTTTTTTTTTAAATCAGCCTCAGGATGTAATGGGTTAAATGACTTCAAAATGGCTTCTCACAAATTAAAACAGGACTGAAATTCTACCATAAAATTCTAGTTTTGTCACCAATGGTCCCAAGTCTAGAAGCCAAAGTCATAGACAGTTATGTAAAATCTCAAATTATGTACAAACTAAAATTACACCCTGTCAAATGAGGTTTTTCAAACAAATGATGTGTATCCCTTACAAAGCTCACCGAGGCACTGGCAAATCTGCGAGGCTTCTTCAATAGGAAATTTCAACATCAGAATAAGGTCAAAGACAACACATAGAGACCCTTGACAGCAAGGACAGCTCTCATACATAAGAAGGGACTTTGTGGGCATGGTTCATTTCATCTTGTTTAGTTTATTAACACACAGGTTACTTATAGCAAAGAAATATATATATGAAAAAGAATGCACATGGTGGCTTTGAATGACTTGAAATTGGCAAATACAAAGCAGTTGCAAAAAACAACAGTCTCCTCAGTACGTCTGAGGTACTGAACGATCAAACAATGACTTCCCAAGCAAAAACAGCTCAAGCACATTTGCCGACTTGGCCAAACATTTATCAGGCATTTTCAAGTAGGTATCCGACAACATTCAAAACCAGTGTGAGACACTGGTCTAGCAGCGTTACATACCACTGGGTTGTGTAGAGGGTTTTCATCTGGTGGACTCCAAACCTCATCCGGCCCAACATGTGAACCTCTGATCGAAACATACCAGACACCAATCGTGCCTGTGTACATTATCAGTTTCACGTTGAAAGCGCAGAAGTGTCCATTAGCCATTTTTTCCCTGAAGTGAGGACACCCTAAAAAAGAAACAAAAGCAGCAATAATGATGTGGTTTACAAATGCATTACAGCATATTGTCTCTAACCTGTGACTGCCCTTGTCAGTCACCCACAAAAGGAAGCAAGCGTGAAAGTATCTTGCCAAAGGTCATTTGTATCAAATTTGACTGCAGAGTTGGCCGAAATATGAACTTTATTATTATTTTTTTTATACTATTGTTGACCATCTACTCTACGACCATTACAATCACTCCTAGGAAGCTGCACTGCACTACATAAATGTTTTAATATTTCCTCCGAGATATCATTACCATGTGGATGAGCTACAGGTATGTGTGGAGTATTTGTGTCGCGACTTTATTTTGTGAAAAACTGAAAGTTGTTAAGAAATTTGGAATAGGTGTATATTATATTTTGTGCTCTAATGTGGTCTAATACTGTCTACGTGTATTCATTTAGGACTCATCTGTACAGCACATAAAGCTTTTTAAGGATATGTGCTTTATAAATAATCTTTATTATTATTACTATTATTATTATTATTATTATTATTACTGACTTTGCGAAAGGGTCAAATAGCTGAAAGTTGGAATCCTTTGGATTGAGCATCCCAAATCAGTCACATGACTTCAGAACAGTCACATTCAAACCCTGACTACTTACATAAGAAACAAGAGAGTTCCAAAATGTACTGTTTCATGGATGTCACAAAATAATTAACCTTTTTCATCCTACTGCTTGAAATAATATTGACTATGACAGTTCAAGGGTTGTGCCAGGCCCTTGAAATAAAATGGTTGATCTATCTCCTAATTTGTAATGTAGCCTTGATAGGACAACAAGCAATTTTTTTTTTTTAAATCATCAGCAGGATGTAATGGGACAAAACAGTCAGAAATTTGTTTGCAACAGATACTGCTGATACTGTGTGTATGGATTACTGGCACTCTATCTTAGAGATCTGCAGAACCACTACATTACCAAATGTCACTAATCGTATGAAGCCGTGTGTAGTTGTGTATTCTGCATCGGTGTTAATTATCATTAGTACATGCCAAGTCACGTCAATCTTAAACTTGCCATGCCCATCAGATAGCATCGCTTTTTCTGACCGAATTTACAATTACACTGAGACAGACACACACTTGAATGACCCCTGACTTACTTTGACAGGCAACACTCTATTAAAAAATAATGCATATATGGAGAACAGTGTGTTGCAGATCAACGAGATCCCTCAGTGTGTGTCAGTTTAGACACCAGCCCACTGCTGACACTTTGCTTCAGGAGTTACGTTACAAAAAAATGTCGGGGGTTCTTCACCTTGTACTGACAAAAGAAGTTTGGTGGGACAGTAAGGCAGTCATAGATTATCTAAGTGGGTATGTACCGTGAATCCCGACAAAAGCTTTTGGCAACCTTTGACCTTGAGTTCTGAGAATCTTGAGTTCTGACCCTTTAATCAAATTAGAAAGAAAGACTTTCTGCTGAATGTATAAAACAGAAATTGTGTTTAGAATTCTCAAGGGCTTGGTGGGGAGAAAAAAAAAACAACAAAAATAATCCAATATGGTATGGTATGGTACGGTGTCTCCAAGGTGCACATATCCATCTAATTAAAGATGCTCAAGGCGCCGCCATAGGGATGGAGGCTGGAGCTTTGAAAGCCTGCTGCTACTAAGCGCTACTTTATGTGCAAACCTCCTCCCGGCTATTAATTTTGGTGCATGAGAAATATTTCTGTTTCCATTTCACTGGCCCTTCTCTTTTCGATTAGTGATAATGGGATTTTTAAAGTGCGCACTTGATGATTATGTGTGCTGTGCACACGAAGGCGAGACAGGCAACCGTAAGCCGAGTCTGTACGTAAATGTGACTCGATGGGAATGAGGAAAAGTCCACATCCCATTCCTGCCCATGAGGGGATTCGAACCCGGGATCTTACGACTGTCAGTACAAGAAGAATCAAGAACGTCAAAGCCCTTAAGACTCACGTGCATGACCAATCCACAAGGTAAATCTGACCTTTATGGCCTAGACATTTCTGACAGGTCACTGGAATAAACAATTGTTCAATTATGTGTTCTAACATAAGTAAATGGTTGGCTCTTCCTGCAAAATTCATGTTTTCGCAAAATATATTAATTATTCACACATCCGTCAACCTCCCAAAACCTTTGACCTTGCAAGTAGTGGACCAATTTAGTATGCATGGAAAGGTCTTACCATCAGCTACCTTTCTGCTAAATTTGCTTTAAATGTTTTGCAGAAATGCTGAAAAAAAAACTAAAATTCTACAAAAATAAACATTTTTCACATCATTTGCCAATCTCTTGTGACCCTTGACATTTGTGTGGTCATCCAAATCAGCATGCTTAGGAAGGTCTTACCATCAGGTATCTCATGAAATTACTGTACATTTCTTGTGTCCTCTCCACAGTCATCATTATGACACTACATGTAGAGATTGCACAGCATGTTTTCATAGCCTACCAGTATTCATTTCCCACAGCTGGCAATTTCACTTAAAGGTATGTGAAAAACTTCAGCAACTCACCTTCTGCACATTTTCCACTACCTCCACATGCTCTGCGACAGTTTCCTTGTCCGTTACAAAACAGCATCTCAAGCATGAGAACCATGTCTTTCTCTGGTGGTGAAACACCTGATTTCAAAGTGATAATGTCTGACAAAAATCCACGTTCGCCTGGCTGAATGCTGACCAGGTCTGGAATCTTCACAATGCGGCCTTTTCTCAACAGTTTGGCTTTGCTGATTGTGTCCACAGATGCAAAATATGCTTCTAGTTTTGTCTGCTCCACAGCAATGCCCTCTTTTTGTAAGCTTTCCTCCTGCTGAAAAAAATGATGGAACAAGTTAACCCTTATCATTCAGAATACACTAGTGTGTGAAATAAGTTTGACTGAAATAGTTCAAGGGTAGTGCCAAATAGCTTTGCGCCCCCCAGCTCCCAGCTGTTCTGGCACCACCCTTGAACTAAAGCCATTGGTCTATATCCTTATCTGTAAGTACTATAATGTAGCTTGCATATGGCAGTGTACAAATTTGAAGCTTTTAGCCACAGTATATGGGTTAACACATCTAACCAATTGGCCGCATTTCACAAATTTTGGAAGTTTCACTTAATGACTATATGTACCAATTACAGAAGACGGATGAACCATGATAATTGAAGGGTAGTGCCAGATTAGCTTGGTGCCTGATGACGCCAAGCTAATCTGGCACTACCCTTCAATTATCATGGTGTATCCATCTCCTGCTGTAGTGTGACAGGGCTATTTGGGTTAAAACCTTAGTAACCCACACAAGTTATGCAGGTCACTCTGGACTGCATGGCGAGTACAAGCAGCATGTTTTATTTTTTTTTTTTATAAAGTTTTACACTTCAAGCACATGTTGTGGATGCACTGAATATATATATGTACCAGGTACATGTAACAAAATGCCAGAAGACCTTTTTTCACTCGTCACGTCTGAAGTTTGTTATAAGCATATTAAATTTGTAGAAAAAGTGTGGTCCTAGCCTTATAGAAAAGAATAGTTATTCGATTTTTGTTAATATATCCAAAGTTGTTCTAGTGAGGTCAACTGTAATGTAAATACAGTAAACTCCCGATATGACAAATCGCCAAGGGACCTGATTTTTGTTGTTGCTATATCCGATGTTTGTTATAAGCAAAGTAATTTACCTTGAAAAACTGCTGTTGGAATCTTTCAAAAAGTGTTGCTACATATATCTGATTTTTGTTAGATAAATAATAATACCGGTTATTATATAGACTCTTTATCCAATTCTGTGAATGGGCTCAAAGCACCGTGAACTGAACCCAACACACACGCTCACATGACACACACGCATTCACTCTGAAGACAAACACAGTACAAGACAAACACAGGACATTCACATGGTGCAAAGGGTCAGCTCAGCTACTGATTTTGGGATTCTGATCGCTTATTTTTGAAATTTAGAAAGTGGCCTGAAACCGGTACCAAAGTGGAGGGGGAGAAAGAGTCGGAGTACCCGGAGAAAGAACCCCCCACGGTCCGCCCGAATTAACGGTGACACTTACTAGAGGAGAAAAGTCCGACACCGGAACCCGGTATCGAACCTCGCACCTACAGAATTGGTGGCAGGCGCCTTTGCCACTGCACCATGGACCGACCCATATATTATATCTGACCTTGTTTTAAGCGGAGTAGACTGTATATCGGACTACAATGTGGGATAGTGATTTTATTAGTTGTTACAACATAGCACCTTTACACGTCACACCTCAATCTATTATTGTGCTACTGGGTTAATTTACCTCTGAGAAAATGCCAACATTAAAATATTTGGCAAGAGGACGAAAGGTAATGGATGATGAATAGCTTGTTACACGGATTTAATTCTGCTCACTGGGAAAAGCTGGATGGCTTTGTTTGTACTGCCATCTGTCTCACACAATCAATGACCTTACAACAGAGCCTAAGTGTTCTCCTCAAACGTTAACTCTTTCGAGACGTAGCACATCTGAATTCATGGCGTAAAGCCGCAAATCCGGATGCGGCACGTCTCTAAAGAGTTAAACAGATGCAGACTTAACCCCTTCACTGCCAGTTAACACAGACTGTCTCCACAATCTCCACTAATTTAACACCCTCTAACCCAGGACCAAAATCCCCAAATGTTGAAGTTGCTCTCTAAAGGATTGTATTACAATTCTAGCGACAGATAGAGCATGATAGTTCAAGGGTGGTGCCAGAACAGCTTGGCGCCACTGGGTGCCAAGCTATTCTGGCACCACCCTTGAATTATCATGCTCGATCAATGTCTGGCTGTGATGTGTCAGGACTGAATGACTTAATGCCAGAGCCATGTATTCAAAGTGATGTCCGCAAGAGGTATTGCAGGGGCTCATGAGGATCTATGTCTCTTGGTTGGATCATGGTCATTTTTTTCTCAGCAGTCAAGGGGTTAACCTGAATGGTACCTCTCAGTCTGAGCAAGCAGATTGATTCCATTTTTCAAGCAAGAGGCACAGATGCATATAATTAACTCCTACAGGCTGCAGGGGCTCACAAACATCTATGCCGCTAGTTGATAGGCTGTGCTGGATGACTGAATATGAAGGTGCTGCAGTACTCTCAACAAGCTTTCTTTTCAACAACACCCCTGCCGTGAGATGGCTATATAGTTGCCTGCTCGGCGTTAAACCCCAATAACTAAATTTTTTCAACAAACAGTCTTCCTCAGGAAAAAAAGCAAACATTTTACCTTACTTGAAGACTCAAAAGAGTCAATGTGTGTCGATGGAATGACTTCTTTCTGGAGAAGAAAAAAGAAAGGAAAAAAGCTCAGTACACAATGCAAATGTTCTGATAACAGATTTGCGACCATACAACAAAACGGTACACTGTCAGAACCAGAGGTAGGTAGTCGCTATATAATTCAGCAAATCTGCATGTGAGATTCACTATTTTAGTCTACTGTATTGAAAATATGGAAGACTTTGAAATGGGGCTGGGTTGGAGCGCATTCCGGCGCATGCACATTAAGTTTTTGGCGAGCGACACAGAAATTCTGGCAAAGAAGTAACACGATAAAAATGACATCACGTCTAGTTACGCAAACCTTGCTAGAAAATGTCTTTTTGGCTTCAAGCGCCGTATGTGTGTATGTGTGAGTGTGTGTGAGTGTGTGTGTGTGTGTGTGTGAGGATGTGACAGCAACTAAAGCCCGTGTTTGAGGACAGACAAGCTTAAAATTTTAGGACATTGTCCCTAAAAGAATTATCTCTGGGCCTTTTTTTTATTTTTTGCTCATTGGTGAGAAAATGGCCGTTTCACAAAAACGGTTGATCCACACTGGAGTCTGCAATTTTTCTTATTTTTACAGGACATTTTGTTTATAGCTAGATAAAAGAGAGATATTAAATAAGTTTGTTAACCAGCATTGTACCTTTAAAACATGAGTGATAATTGAATATTTCTTTTAAAAAATATATAATTTTCACATTTTTGGGATTAATTTCACGAAATCTTAAAACAATTAAATCTTTTTTATGAAAAAAACCCCAATCTTCTCATTAATAATCGCATGATTTTTTTGTATACAGTATTTACATAAGCCTACAGTTTGTCTCGGCCGTCGGGTACGATTAGGTCAATTGTGACCTTAGATGTGAAAATCAGACAATGTTCTGCACCAATTTTTAGGAGTCATTTGTAAAACAGCTAACATAACTTTTTCTTTTACCAAAAAAACCCTATCTTCTCAATATTACCTGCATGATTTTTCATGAATAGTGTTTGCATAAGCCTGCTTTTTGTCCTGGCAGTGGGGTAAGATTAGGTCAAATTGTGACCTGTAAGCCCTATAGCCCTGAAAATCAGCAAGAAAATTGCAAAGTTGATTCTCTGATACGTCAAATGTTAGTACTGCGATAAGTGACGTATAGCATCAAGTCGTCAAATGAACACAGCGTCGTGGGACTAATGATGCCATGACGTGAAGATGCTTGAAGTGACATCATTTCACTGCTTGCGCTATTATTCTTCTTCAGAAAAGCTATGCTACGCCAGACCACAGAGCTTACAAATGGTGGGAATCGCCATGTGTCCATCTTTTTCTGTGTGCCAGTGTGTGTGGATCAGAGGGTGGGTTACAGTAGAAGGAGATAGATTCCTGTCGCTACACGAGCCCACAGAGCATACTAATGGTGGGAAGCGCAGTGTGTCCGTCTTTATTTGTGTGTGCCGATGTGTGTGTTATCAGAGGTTGGCTTAGAGAGGAAGGAAAATGATCAGCATAATAAGCCTAAAAATATGAACAACCCTGAATGTTCCTAAAAGATAAACGCATCTGAGCTCCAAACAATACGGGAGACTTTAGGATGAGAGCCTCATCTTGTTTAAATATTTAAAGAACATGCAACTGATTACAGATTAGTGTTGCTGATCCAAATTTCATACCTTCAAAAGGTTTGGATGGGGTTTGTGTACCTTTTAATATTTACACATGGAGGTATACAGACCCTTCAAGCTAATGTGAAAACGGGAGCCCTGCATGTTGCCATACAATCGTCTTCTGTCTACAGTCTTGGCCAAATGACACAGACGCAGGAAGGCATAGACATGAGGGTCCCACATTTTCTGACCCTTGAATAAGTTGAAAATAAGACGGGTATGGTGTGTTTTCCCAAGACTCGCCTACACAAGTATAAAAAAGTGTGACCTAGGACTTGGGTGCATCATTATGAGTGCCACAGAAATTCCCAAAATACAGTGAAGGTGTCAGAAGGCAGGAGCTCTCCTAAAATTGGAAGATGATGTTGATCTGAAAAGGATGTTTTGCAAACTGTCTTTTACAATACAGTAGGATTTGTTCTAAAAGTACTGTGTATGTATATCAAGGCACAGTGAGACCACACCTAGAGTACGGATCTAATGCATGGTTGACGGCAGCCCAGTCACACCAGCAGACCATTGACAGAGTTCAGAACCAGGCACTGCGTATCATCACCGGCGCAATGAGATCCACACCAATTGAAAAGATGGAAGAGACAACGGGCATCCCACCCCTGCGCATGAGAAGAGATTGCAAAGCCTTGATACAGTCCACAAAGGTCAAGTCTTCCAAAGACCATCCTATGAACGCTAGGATGAAACAACCAACCTCAGGGAGACTGAAAAGATCAAGCTTTGTGAAGGAGACGAGAGCACCGCAGAGAAAACACCAGGCAAAGCTGCCTGCGCAGGTAGAGGCTCTGAATCCTGCTAGCGACCTTCCACCTTGGGAAAGTAAGCCAGAAAACATCACCATCTCTTTCACGGTACCCTACATCACCACCAGAGATGAGCACAGCACTGTGAGCAAGAAAGCCCTGACACTGGCCATGCTCGAAGAAAAGTATCCCCAGGAAGCATGGATACGGGCATACACCGATGGATCGGCCACAGATGCAGTTCAGGATGGAGGGCCTGGGGTGTACATTCAGTACCCAAACGGAAAATGGCAGGCAGAGGCAGTACCAACAGGCCTTCACTGCACAAATTACAGAGCTGAGGTGGAAGCCCTAGTCCGCGCAGCTAACACCCTTAGTGGCACTGCAGACCCTGATGCCCAGATTGTCTTCCTTACTGATGCCATGTCTGTCCTTGAGGCAGCAACAGCAAGCAAACTGCCACGTCTACAAGAGGCACTGCAAAACATCAAGTGCACCAGACTGGTGCTGCAGTGGATCCCTTCACACTGTGGCATCTTCGGCAATGAAGAAGCTGACAGAATGGCAAAAGTGGGCGCAGAGAAAGAACAAGATGAAAATGGAGTCAGCTTCACAGAGATGAAGACCATCATTAAGTCTGTGTACAGACCACCACAACGGCCTCTAGACAGTTACCATCAGCTGTCCAGACAAGAACAGGTGACCATCTTTCGTCTGAGGACCGGGCACAACCGACTCAATTTCCACCTGCACAGACGCTTCCACCTCATGCCATCTCCCCTGTGCCCTTGTGGAGAAGCAGAGCAGACCGCAGAGCACATCCTCCAGGACTGCGGGAACCACCAGCCGCTGAGGGAGGAGATATGGCCGAAGCCCGCCACTCTACAAGCTACAGAAGACCACAGATTTCATTTTGAGAGCCAAACTCCAAGTGTGACGGCGTTCGAGAAGAAGAAGAAGAACAACAACCCGGAAAACACATCCTTCTAGGCGACAAACTTCCACTTTGACAAACCCGACCACCCTGACACAAAACGCCTTTGCACGTCACTTTCAAACCACAATCTTACACAACACATCACTAAACCCACCCACCGACTCGGCCACACCCTCGACTGGATCATCACCCGCACCTCCGATCAACTCTTTCTCGACTCTGACACCTCCTCTGTGCTTCCCTCTGACCACCTCGCTATTCTCACCTCCCTCAATCTACCTCCCCCGAAAAAAACCAAGCTCATTGTCGCTCGTCGCAAACTAAAACCTGTCAACTGCAAGAGCTTCTTCGACGAAGCTGTCGACCTTCTCTTGGACCCCACCCCCTCTCCCGATCTTGCATCCCATTTCGATTCCTCCCTTCGAAAACTTCTAGACACCCATGCCCCTGTCACCACCTGCTCCATACCCAACTGACTCCCCTCCCCCTGGCTCACTGACGACATAGCTGAGGCCAAGCGCGAGCGCCGACAAGCGGAACGCTGCTGGCGCTCATCTGACCTCACCGTTCACAGACAGATCTTCCAAACAACTAGATCCAAAGTCTGCAAAATGATCTCCGACTCTAAACGCAAACACCTTCAAAACCAAATCCTGAAATCCACTTCTTCCAAAACCCTCTACGCCACCATGAACACATTCCTAGGCACTTCTAAAGACTCTCCTCTCCCCAACACACACAGCAAAGAAGAACTCCCGTTCGCTTTTTCTACCTATTTTTCGGACAAAATCCAAACTCTGCGCAACACACTCGACACTCTGCCTTATCCGCCTTGCCCTCCTGACCCCACCTTTTCCGGCACTCCCCTCTCGTCCTTCCGCCCCGTCTCTCAGGATAAAGTCCTCAAGACCATAAAGTCCATGCCCTTCAAAACCTGCGAACTAGACCCCCTCCCAGCTTCTCTCTACCGTGACGGCCTTCCAAAACTTCTGCCCTTCATTACCGACATCATCAACGCATCTCTAGAAAACGGCTCCATCCCCGATATCTTCAAGTCCGCCATCGTCCATCCTCTCCTAAAAAAACACAACCTCGACCCAAACGAACTCAAGAACTATCGCCCAGTCTCCAATCTCTCTTTCCTGTCCAAGCTTCTTGAGAAGGTTGTTCTCAACGAGCTCAACCTCCACCTCACCGACAACAACCTCCTCAGTCCATTCCAGTCTGCCTATCGCAAACATCACAGCAATGAAACAGCCCTTCTACATATCTTAAACGATCTGCTTCTCTCCACCGACTCGGGCAACATCTGATCTCCCTTCTTACACTACTCGATCTCTCTGCCGCCTTTGACACTATTGACCACTCTATCCTCCTCCACCGACTCCACCACTCCTTCGGCATCACTGACTCTGCTCACTCCTGGTTTCTCTCCTACCATCAACGGCGTCTCTTCCAACCCAGTCACGCTCTCCTGCGGAGTTCCACAGGGGTCCGTCCTGGGCCCGGTCCTTTTCACACTCTACACTTCTCCCCTGTCCAACATCATCCAGTCTCACCGCATACACCACCACCTCTACGCTGACGACTCACAACTGCTAGACAAAGACAAGCTCGACAACACTCAGTCAATACCGACTCGCACGGCTGACTGCTACGAAGACGTGAAAAACTGGATGACAGCAAACAAGCTTAAACTGAACGACAACAAAACGGAAGCCATGCTGGTAGGCACTCTCCCAGCTCCCTCCCTCTCTCCACCTTCAACTCGATAACACCCCCATCTCCCTCTCTGACTCGGCCAAGCACCTCGGTGTTATCCTCGATTCCTCTCTGTCCATGACCAGTTTCGTCTACGCCACGGCCCAGGCATGCTATTTCCACCTCCGCCGCATCAGTCAAATCAGAAAATACCTCACTACCGAAGCTGCCACCAAACTTGCTGTCTCCCTCATCTTATCTCGCATCGACTACTGCAACTCAGCCTAAGCATTTGTTGTGTTGCTACACAACAGGCGAGGAGACTCCAGGGAGTCGTTACCTTCCGTTCCTCCCTATCCAGTCACGTGTAGACTGGTCTCCCGTCAGTCTTACTCTTAGAGTACTGGTGGCAAGCGAGACAGGTGGGAGGGTCCTTCGAGAAATGCCATCGGTAAGTATTTTTCGAAAAAATACATTTTAGAGAAAAATACGTTTGTTTCTTCAAAATCTTTACCGATGGCATTACTAATAGGAAGAATAGCGAAGAGGGGGAGGGTGCCGCCCTCTAAAGCCCACCCGTGCGTAAAGCTTAGCGAGGCCCCCCCTCAGTAGCAACTCCCGACAATTTCAGCTAAGCACGACCTAGGGCGCCAGAGGCGCCGGGAGGAAGCGTTGTGCGGCCGAGATGTCCCCCACTAGGGCCAGGTTCTCACGTTGGCCGGATAGGTCCCGGAGAGGAGGGTGGGGGTGGGGGCGTGGGGGGGGGGGGGAGGGGCAGATGGTTAGCATCTGCTGTGTGGCCGAGGGGAGCCTGTGCTTGGCCAGGAAGGCCGGGTCGGTGAGGAGCTGAACTGACCCATTCCCGCGGAGATGCAGGCAGGAGGGATGCACTGAGAGCGTGTGTAGCTCGCTCACTCAGGACGCCGTGGCGAGGGCCAGAAGACAGCATGTCTTCCTGGTTAGGTCAGAGGATTGAGCCCGCGGAGAGGCTCAACGGTCCGAGTTCAGCCACGTTAGCACCCACGGCAAGTCCCAGCGTGGAATTAGCGAGCGTGAGACCGGTCGCCGGAGTTCCAGGTGCGCCCTGAAGTACGAGAGGTCCTGGCAGGATCGCGGGCCTGAACAGCCCAAGTGCCAGCACGTGTCAGCAATCATGGACAGGTAACCCCTGAAGGGACAGGGGCCAAGGTCTGTACAACGAAGAGCCACAGAAAGAACTCAACCATTTGGGGCATGGTCAGCTCTGTGGGGGAGAGGCGCTTCGCGGCGCACCAGGACCGCAAGACCCTCCACTTGCCCTCGTAGACCCTCCATGTGGCCTCACTGCACGCTGCAGCGATCGCCTCCACCACTGCATTCGAGAACCTCTTGCAGGAAGGGCCAGCCGCACAACCTCCAGGCATGTAAGCGGAGTCTCTCCGGGCAAAGGTGGAACAGTTCCTGCCGGGGTTGCTTCAGGAGCGTGCGAGGAGGGGTGGGGAGCTGCAGTGGGGGATCCATGGTGAGGTCCAGGAGGTTGGTGGTCCAGCTCTTGGAGAACGGGGCCACTAGGATCAGCACCGTGTTGCAGCCCCTTAGCGCTAGCAGGACCTTGGGAACCAGCCCGTTTGGGGGGGGGGGGGGATGCGTATGCCAGGTCCTCCCAGGGGATGGAGAGCGCGTCGACCGCCCAAGCGAAGGGAGCCGGGATGGGCAAGACGAGGAGGAGGAGCAGCTCGCTCCACCTGGTGGCAAAAGGTTGATCATGGGCGTCTCCCAGCACGCGCAGACGAGGTGGAAGACGTCTGTTCGGAGGGACCACTCGGTATGGAGCAGTTGGCCTTGGTGGGACAAGGAATCCGCCAGGACATTCAGGTGGCTGGGAATGAGGCGAGCTCGCAGGGAGCTGCCGCTACCCCTGCACCACAGACAGAGCCGGCACAGGACGCCGAGGGAGGGGAGCGCGTCCCGCTCTACATCTGAATGCACGTGACGACTGTCGTGTTGTCGGAGAGCACCAGGACCTCTCGTCGCTAAAGTCCGAGTTCCCAGGCACCGAGAGCCAGCCAAACCACCTTCAATACCAACCAGTTAAGGCCAGAAGTTGTGAGGAACTGCGGGATGAGGTGTGCTCCACAGCCGGCGAGGCTTGCGTCCGCTCAAAGGGTGTAGAGAGGCATGCCTGTACCTGGCCAGGCCGGGTCTGTCCACCGCAAGAGTTGAGGTCGGACCAGCGGGAGTACCGGAACAGGTCCGCGAGGTCGCCGGTGGATGGGAGCCAGGAGAAGGAGACACAACTGGAGCAGGCTTGAGTACCGCCTGCCGAGGGGTAGGAGATCCGCCGGCGCAGAGAGGAGTCCCAGACACTGTAGCCAGACTCTGGCTGGGACCGCACCTGCGAGGGACACCTGGCACGCCAGGGCTGCTAACTTCCGAATCTGGGTTCCCGGGCAGTCTCACCCTGTCAATGATGGTGAGGAACTCCATTCCTAGGTGTATCAACCTGCAGGATGGTGCGAGATCTAATTTGCCCCAGTTGACCATGAAGCTGAGTTGGCGGAGAAGGGAGCGCAGCGCGGCCCTGTCCTTCTCTAGCGAGGCTGCGACCTGGTTCCAGAGGAGGAGGTCATCCAAGAAGTTGGAAGCCGGGCTCGACAAGGTCTGCTGGAACCTGGCGACGACCATGTTCCTCGCGAACACCCAGTGCCGAGAGGAGGGGTGTACTGGAATGTGCAGGAACGCATCCGACAGGTCGAGGCTGACGGCGAATCCAGCGGCTGGATCGATGCTCCCAAGGTACTGGAGGATTCAATGCAAAAGGATGGGACCACAAAGTACTTGTTTCGTGCCGAAAGGTCTAATACTACCTGCCGTACAGCTTCGGCATGATGAAGAGGCAGCCATAGAAGGCTGGGGAGTCGAGTCGTGAGACCCCTTCCGTTGCAGCTCTCCCAAGTAAGGGGACCACCGCGCTTCTGCCATGAGCTGGTCGCCCGGAACTTATGTCCAGAGAGGGGTGCACCGTAGCAGTGGAGGGGACCAGAAGGAGATCCGTAGTCCCTCCGAGACGGTCGAGATGATCCAAGGGTCGTCCGGGAACAGCGAGCGCCACATGTCGCTGTGCGAGGAAAGCCTCCTGCTGACTGGAGACCCTTTCGAAATCGGCGGGGGCAGGCAGGGAGGTGAGACAGCGGGCCCTACCACACCGAGTGGGGGGGGGGGGGGGGGGGTCGCGTAAGCCTCAGGGAAGCGGGGGCGGGTCTGGCAGATGGCATGGCGTGACCCACAGCCTTGCAGGACACCTGAAGTGGGCTGAGGAAGGGGAGGAGGCACTGGGCCAGAGATCCATAGCCGGCTCCTAGACTGACTGCCAGGTTTGTCCAAGAGCAATGGTGCGCAGGTCGCGCCAGTCTGCCCGAAAGCGCAGCCCACCCACGGGAGGCAAACATCGTGGGTGTCTGATGGCCACTGGAATTCCCCGCAGCTGGGGCAGGTTCTCACTAGTGCACTGCAACAGAAAGCAGACATATGCCACCGTGGGAGCGCGGGGCGTCCCCAGAGGCCACGCACTCACAACCGGTCGCGGAAGGAGTCCCGTCACGGCTGTACAGAAAGGCTGATTTCTCACTCTTTAGTTTGGCCCGCAGCCTGCTGCTGTGGTGTGCGGTAGCCCCTCCCTCCTGCGAGCAGGTTATCTAGGTCACTGGCTAGCAGCAAAAAATTCCTTCTCTATTCTCTGTAACGGACTACTAACGTGTGATGTGTTATGCCTGTGTTTAATGTTCTCTATCTCCTCTTCACCAGTTTTCTACATAAAAAAGTTTAACACACTTGTGCACCATTGCCTGCTGGTTCCTGTGTTGGTGGTATTATTCAGGGGACGGTTTTTTTAAGGGTGCAATCCGAGGATAAAGGCAGGTACCGTTTTTGTGTGTGACTGAATAATAAGACATGCCTCGCACAGTACCGAACATGTAGGTCTGTACATTCATTCTCTATGGAATACTGTTGTGTGTAGTGTAATCGGCCCTGTGCTTTATACTCTGCATATAGCGTCCAGTATTCTCTGCGATACTGTTTAGTAGTTTCAGGTACTAACTGTTGTCTGCTCATTCATATTATCCTGGTTCCTTTGTTCCAACGGAAAGACAGATCCCCCACAGTTATGGCGGGAATAAAACATACACAAGAAACATTTGCACACACAGAATCCTTTCACTTTAAAAGGTTAAATTCTCTATGTAGAGTATGTGGAGGAAGGTCAAAACGAAAACTTGATGAAAAACCAATCAAACTGTGCGAAATGTATGCAGCTGAACTTCAGGAAATACATGGAATCACTATAGATGAAACTAGTGGACTTTTGTACTCAAATTCGTTTTGTGTGAAATGTTACCATAGACTAATGAAACTGAAAAAAAGTTAGTGGTTATGATTCAGTATTGTGTAAACCCAAGTGTACGGCATAAACACAGTGCACAGTTGCTGGTATCAGCATGTTTGTGTTGATCGTCTTGATGGACCTAACGGATTACCAGCTTACCAGCTTCTCAGCAGTGGAGTGCTTTCTGACGCTAGTATTGCTCTAGCAGGAATGGACCCGGAATTCTAGTAAGTGATAACAGTAGAGGCTAGAATGCTGCATAGATACATCAACTTTTCATCCCACAGAAAAGGGACATGCACAACTGATTGAGCTTCAAAGTTAACGCTTTATTTTGTCAGTGCATGTTCATTGTATTGCAAATATGAAATGTAACTGCTCTTGCAGGTGTGCTGGTAGTAAGCAGCATGGGCATGTTTAGTATGAAAAGAAAGCAAATTTTATCAGCTACAAATTTACACTTATGTTATAATGACATTCTTGAGACAAAAACGCATTTTGTGATTAATGTTCAGTTACTAACACTTTTCAGCGTTTCCGCTGCAGTGCGCCACTATGCAGCTGTCGGCACGTACACATAGTGTAGGGTAATGGAAGAGTACTCCTTTCTAGGACCATGAACGGCTCTTCCACTTTGCCTGAAGTGGCGCGCTAATGATCAAATGCCCCTACGCCCGGCCTTGCAACAGATGGCTTATCTTGCACTCAGTGAACCCCGGTCCTCCTAAACTAAAAGTGTGGTTCTGCACAGCCGTGCCGTGGAAAATGCCGCCACTAGGGAGAAAACTCCAGCGAGATGCATTACCCGAGGCCTTACCTTGCCATCTCCAGCGTGAGCTGCCCAGTAAAACCAAACCCCAAGCAACTGGTAAATCCACACCACGGTAAACCAAGGTAATCCAACGAAATCCAAACAACACTCAGGTACTCCAAGACCATACACAGCCGAAGAGTCCACGAAGGCTGAAACAGCAACTGTTCACAGTGGGCTAAGTGTAAGACTGACGGGAGACCGGTCTACACGTGACCGGATAGGGAGGAAGGGGAGGCTACTCAGGGTCTCTTGGTAACGACTCCCTGGAGTCTCCTCCCCTGTTGCATAGTGACACAACAAATGCTTAGGCTGAAATTGGTAAGCTAAGTGTACCTTCCTATTGGTAATGCCATCGGTAAAGATTTTGGAGAAACAATGGAAAATGTCCAAACTTTGTTACCACCAGCCTTCTCCCACGAATTAGCTCTAGGTGATTTTGTCTTGTTCGCACACCTCAACAAATGCCTTGCTAGAAGCATTTCAAACACACACTCAACCCTCAGAACCATCATTTTCCAGTATCTGTCACCTAACCCCCAAAATAGCTACCTAAGGGCATTTCTGCAATGGGCAAAACAGCTAAACAAGCGTGTGGTGGTTGAGGGAAAGTACTTTAAACAGCTCCACTAGAAGATGAATCCTACTGGTGTGTATACTGTTACAAATTTATCATGTCTCAAAATACCTGAAAATACCCTTGTAGTTGTACCGTACTCACATACATGCCATCCATAAACATACCTCCAAATCTGAGCCTGAGCTGAAATCTCCTGAAGAGCATTCTTCCAGATTCAGATCTAAACCAGGACTGGATACTTCAGCATCATCCTGATCCTCACTGCTTTCCCTTGTATATAGATGTGGCTGTATTCGATGCTGCTTTTTTTGTGGGACATTTGAATTAGGTGTGCGTGATTTTTTCTGTTTTCTTTTCCGGAGTGTTCTGGAAACAGAGCATGGACGCACGCAGGCACACACACACACACACACACACACACACACACACACACACACACAAACAAGTCAACAAATAAACAAATCATCAAAGGTGTTATGCTAATCTGGAGGCACAATTCACAGTATTGGCGGTGAAAACTTACTGAAATCGGCAAACATGAGATCTGTTACACCTGAATATACTCACAATAACTTGTAAAATATACAAACATTTCTTAATTTTTCAACTACAAATTGTAAAATATACAAACATTTCTTAATTTTTCAACTACAAATTAAACTCTCATTTTTCCGGTGTAGAATTTGACAATAATTAGCAACAAAATCAGATAAATAGGTGTGGTTTGAGGTGTTTCAAAACACAAGCCAAATTGGTAGCAAACATGAAGTTTGTCTCAGACAGTAATAATTCTCCATTAACTCCTAAACTACAAGATGTTTTTGAAATCTAACAAGTTCTTCTAGTCCTACACCATTTCTATCAGGTCTGATATAAACTACACATGCAGAAGAACAGACCATAAATTTATTAAAGATTAAAATAAATAAATTCAATTAAAGTAAAAAAGGTCTTCCACAAATCTCCAATGCCGATAACTCGGCAACCACTTGGTATTTTTTCACCGAATAAACGTCAACGGAGAGTGTGTGGTTCTAACTGTGCATCACTTCAGTTACAAAAAAAAAAAAAAATAAAAACTTCTGAAATTATCTAGAAGCAAAACTGTCTGCTGATTTGGTTTCCAAATAACATGAATCCTGCCTCAAACTATCTTTGAACGATCATGGCTGATCTATCTTCTGCTTGACTGTCTTAAGGCCCCGCCACACATGCCAGTTGTGCCCCGATTTTTGAAGCCGATTCCGATCCGATTGCGATCAGATGACGTCATATATCCGATCCGATCCCAATCGGCTGGGAATCGGGTGTCTATAACCTGCTCTATTTTTCTGATCCGAATCGGCCCCAATTGTAAGCTTCAACCAATCAGAGCGCGTCTCGCAAAGCACGTCGTTTCAGTTTGAAAATGGCGGAAGATCAGTACCACCTTCGTTGCCGATATCTCGCCCGCCTCTTCCCGAATATGATGCAAAACTGCTGATAATGCAAGCACATCATCATCACTGTCAAAACTAGCTGCCATTTTGCAGAAACAGGTACGACTTTGATCCTCGGTTCAAACCAGTTGGCTAAAAAAGTCGGGAAATGTGTGGCTGTGCACACGTTTTTATAGTCCGGCCCGATCACCTACCGATTCGAAACTGCCCGGGAATCGGCCTCAAAATCAGGCAAACTGCCCGGGAATCGGCCTCAAAATCGGGCATGTGTGGCGGGGCCTTTAAGGCCAAGGCCCCGCCACACATGCCCGATTTTGAGGCCGATTCCCGAGCAGTTTCGAATGGGAGTGTGATCGGACCAGGGCCCGCATGCATGTCACGCCATTATCCATGGTAATGAGCCATTTTGGTTAATGGTCACAAATCTTCCATTTAACGAAATGCATGACCCATTTTAACAGCCTAATGATTCATTAAATTTAATGCCGCTATACCCCAACATTAGCGATCCTAATGGGCGATTTAGTGTGCGGTGGTGGTGAAAAGCCGGTAAGCTGCACGGGAATTTCGTGCTTGAGTGGCTATTCAGTTCTCGTTGGACGACTGCCCGAGGAAGAGAAAAGTCAGTTAGTCCATAATATTCGTCATGGCTGCCCCAGTTCTTCTACAAACCCACACATTTAGTTAGGGAGTGCCGCGCGAGGTGACCTAGTTACAGCTACAGTTAAACTGCCTTGATACTGATACATTTTAGCCGGTTGCCTGTCTTCTAGTACGTTGCATGCATTGCTCATTAACAGCCAACCACGTGGGGCCGAAGAGAAGTTCTCCACCAAGGGGCGCCTGACGAAGTTGAAGCTTCAGGTCATTGGAGAGAGGACAGGAGCGGAGGAGGAAATCCCGACGCAAAAGGTCACAGTTGGCCGCCGCAGCCATAGCGTTGACACAGCTGTGGTAGGAGGCACGGTTACCAGAGACGGCTAGAGCGAGCAGATCTCCCAGCAGCGGCGTGAGGGACGCATGCCAAGCCTCCTCGACGCGACGAACCATGGCCTGAGTCAGAAGGTCAAGGAATCCCGCGGAGGCTAAGGCGTTGCGTATGAGATTAGGTGTCTGATCGACGCCCGGAAGCAGAGGGGTCCGTGCCGGAATAGCCGCCAGGGCCCAAGCAGCCGGGTCCAGTTTGGGTAAGGCGCAGGTAAAGCTCTGAGTATGTCCCGCGTACCAAGATTGCCGAAAAAACATGTGTAGGTCTGCCGGCCACTTAAGAGTCATTGAAGAATCCGGCGGCGCCCCACGGCAGTTTAGCCTATGCTCTTTAGTTTTCAGCTCTATGCCCGCCGGCGCGAGCCAGCACACTTAAGAGATCGGCTTCGCGGGAGCACTGAGATAGCGAGGCAGCCTCCTTCCCCTTCCTATCAGCGCGCTAAATACCATCACTGATAATGCACCAGCTATGCGGTCTCGCTTCCGCTGGGGATACGAATAGCGCAGCAGCCGTCTTTGTCTACAGTACTACTGTGCTTGACCCCGATTAGCTCTTAGCCTCTGCTGCATACATCGGCGAATAAGCTGTAAATTACAGATGTTGTCTGTAAACCGGAATTAATTCACCTGCAGTTGTGAGTGATTTGAACATACGTCGTCGTGTAGAGGAGAAATTGTACTATCTTTGGACACCAAACATGCTGGGGTAATCTGCGTGGATGTTTGTCTTGCACTGGCTAAAAGTATCACTAGGAGACGGATTAGATGCCGCCTTCCGTTAGTTTATCAAACTTTTTATCACATCACTGTTCAAAAACAAAAGTTGCTGGAAAGTTCAGACAAAGTCAGTGCTGTCAACAGATGTCTTAACTCGCATATCCCATGCTAAAAATCTTCACAACCACATACCTGAGTCCTGCTAAAGCCGGTTTGGTGGGCCAAGTAAAAACGGTAATCCATTCACAGCGCGCCGACATGAAATATGCGAGTTTCACCGATACAGTCAATGTTTTTAACAATATCACAATTTTAACACAGTTTAAAAACAATACACAAAGCAGAGGTTTACTGTTTGCTGTTACGAGATTCAGTTCCGGCTTAGTGTCACATTTAAATGGCTTAAAATGAGTGTCTACAGGGTCAGATGCCTATCAAAACTTGATAGGCCGATCAGTTTCGTTTTTTTTTTGGACGAGTGGCAGTCTGTGAATACCTGATGAAAATGTGGAGAAACCAAAGCCAAATGCTCTGTCAGAAGGATTCTAAGCTTCTGTTGTGTGACACATGCAACAAAATGATTTAGAGTGCTTCCCTTCCTGGTCGTTGAGCACATCAATGTTGTAACACGAAAATATATCACTGGTGTATTTAGTGCACAAAAACCACGGGTTTGTTTTTGTCTTTGACTGCTCGCCTAGACCTTCTACCACAAAGTTTACACAAAGAATTCACAGCTTCCAAATGTCTTGGAAAGGAATGTCCATTCTCCATGGCTTTAACAAGCTATACTATACATAATGCATCAGATAAGGGCACACATTGGAGTGATACATCCGGCACAGAAAACAAGTCATTTACACACAAGCACTGTCTACAGCTGAAGGAAAGTTCCTCGAACTACACACGTTGTAATCAAGTAATAAGCACAGAATTCGAAGAGGTGTTCAAACCAAACTTATATGAGCTTGAAGAGGACAATTTCAAGCATAGTGTTACATAATGATATTTACGATTGCAACTTTGTAGCCACGGTAATAATAAGTTATAAACAGGCTAAACTTATCACATGCCTTACAGACTTCAACAGGGAACAAAGAGCGCAACGCTTCCCGCCAGCAGCTAGGCTGGAGCCTGCTATGACTCGCGCGCACTTATCAGTGAAGTGGGTCATGGCTGGCACAGAGCCCAACTAAAAAGAGGAATTCAGAGAAGGGTGAACTGCCGTGGCCCAAGTGACCCTGAGCGAGTCGAGCTGAGAACGCATCCCGTAGGCTGCTGAAACCCGGAGGTTGAGGAAGAGTCTTAAAGGTCTTGGTATGGAGTTCCGCATCTACATAGGCCGCGGCCTTCTTCTTCACAGGCGGAGAAGGAGCGCAGTCTTCCAGCGGGAGGCACGCCGAGATGATGCGAGCTGCCTCGTCCAGGGCACGTAGAGTCTCCAACCTGTGTCCTACCGCCGACGGATGTTGCTCCTGCTCATCTTGATCCAAGACAGGGGGCGCCGGGATAGAGCGCGTGGGGCTGTCATCCCGAAGTAACACCGAAACTGAGTCCTCAGGAGTTAGGCTGAGAGCGTCATCCTCTAAGTGCAGCGTGAGGTGGGGCGGGCCAGTTCGAGCTAAGAGTGTGGGCCCAGTCTCCGCGACGAGCCGGGAAGTAATCGAGGCCTTAGTCGGAGAAACCCCCACGGAGCGGTGACGACACGAACGGACCGGGGAAGTTACTTGAGACCCAGACCGAGAACGATGAGCGTAGCGTCGAGGCGATCTCCTATCCCGCGGGGAGGGCTCACGGCGAGAGCGGGGACTCCTAGAACAGGAGTGGCGGCGGTAAAGGCGACTGACTCTGGCCGACGACGGCCTAGAGCGTGGAGTAGAAGATTGGCGCGCTCTACGAGGAGAATGTCTCTCATCTGGGGAATGCGGTCTGGACCGACGAACCACTTGTGGAGATCCGGCCCCGGACAACGTCCGCGATGGCCTACTGGTACGGGAAGATCGGGAGGCCTGTCTACGCCGCGGTGACCTGTCCCTAGAAGGTGAACGGTGGCGAGAAGAGCGGGAGACCGTCCGGTGCTTCTGCTCTCTGGAACGAGGTGAGTAACGGTCCATACCTGAACGCCGAACTCTGTCGATGCGTGGAGGAGGAGTATCCTTCTGCTGGGAAGCGGGCATCTCCTGAGTCGAGACCGCTACCAGTACTGAAGCCTGTAACTGTACCCTCTCTCGAGCCGAAAGGATCGGCGGAGCCGGACAGCGTGCACTAGTCGGGTCTGTGCCTGCTGCCGGTGTAGTAGAACGAGCTAGCGACCGAAGTCGCGATGGAGAGCGTTCTAACGTCTGGTAAGCACCACTAGTCGGGTCTGTGGTGATTACCGGCGTGTCTTTATTGTTCAAAGAAGCAGGCCTGACTGAAACTTCAGTTCTAGTCTCTGCTACCAGACAGCACGCACTAGTCGGGTATGTGTTCGCTGCCGGCACAGGAGGACGGGCTCGCGGCTTAGGGCGCGGCGTAGACTGTCCTCTCACCAGGTAATACCCACTAGTCGGGTCTGTGGTTCTTACCGGTGTTTGGCCCTGTATCCGTGCTGGTGTCGTAAGTTCACGACGGTAGAAACCCCACACCTGAGTCCATTGCTCTTCCCGCCAGGGGGCGCAGACCAGGCACGGCTGTGAAGAGGTACAGGTTGAACAGGGCAGGCACACCTCATGTCCGTCACTCGGCCACTGGAATTGTCCACATCTGATACAGGTGCGGACTTGCCAACTGCAACACAAAGCAGAACAATCTATTTGAAGGTAAATGAACCTGCCGCAGCCGGCAGGCAAACGAATCGCGGAAACGAACGAAGAAGATACGGCGTATGCTGGCGTGCGGCGCTCTAACACTCTCCTGAGCACCGTACGGAAGCAGTGACCGAGATTTTACCTCGCCATGCTGGGAAAGGAGAGGAACGAAGAGCGGTGCCAGCAGTGAAGCCCGAAGCCGTCCTACCAAAATGGCGCCAACGGGTTCCGACAGGCCACGCAGGGACCGGTGCCGGGCGCAGAGACGACAGTCACCAGAGTCGACAAGGAACGCGCCGCCAGCCACAGAACCAGGGCCTTCCCGCCACGAGGTAGGCCAAGGTCGAAGCCCAAGGGCACAAGAAGTTGAAGGCGACCGGCCGACCAGTGAGTACAGTTCACCAGCGTCGTCTAAGAAGTCCTCTCGAAACAACGCACACACGAAAGCGTCCAAGCCCAAAGGCCACAACCCCTCTCTCACAGAAGAATTCTCGAAACCAAGTCCAACGATAGCCAAAACTACACCCGAAGGGAGCCACAGGCGTACACAACCGCACGCGACTAGTGAAGAAACTGACTGGTTGTTTGAGCACTGAGCACATGCGTGGTTGAACCGGAAGGGAGGCTACCGGGTTTCCGCCTAACCTATGGCGCCCCTCTCCTGCCATCATGGCCATTATCGTACACAACAATTTTGGGCTAAAATTAGACTAGCTAAGAAACATTTCCTAGTTGTAATACCATCGGTAATGTTTTTTGAGAAAACAAACCCTCAAAGCGAAGGCCAAAAAACTATCAAACTCTGGTAGAAAAAAGTTTCCGAACGGAGTAAGGCAAAAACGGTCGAGCTATGAGTGAAAACTGACAGGGTCGCCCTACGAATGCCGGGATAGGGTAGTAAGGGGAGGCCACCCGGGGCCCCGGTGCGTGTGTCTCCTCCCCAGTTGTGTGGGTTACACAATTTTTGGGCTGAAATCTATAGGCAATTGAGTGTATTCCAGATAGTAATGCTATCGGTAATGTATTTTGAAAAAACAAATGTATCCCGTGCGGTAGGCCTACACGGTCAACGCTGAGCGTGTACACACATAGCGTGCTCGAGTAAAACAGTGACGAGAATAGCGAGATTATAGTTGCACAGCCGTAACAGATTGCGCTCAGCTCTGTGCTGCCAGCTGGCAATATTAACAGAGACGACGTGCTGCGCAGCTCCTTATCTTACGGCGTCGCACGCACGTGCGCCTCAAAACTAAATGGGAGGCCTTGAACTGAGCATGCGCGAACTAGTCAAAGCGGAAGGGATTCCCTCCAGTCTAAACATAAGTAGCCCTTAACTAATGGCACGTTTTTTGGACAACGTGCATTCCAATTAGGTTCCGTACAAATGGTCCATTTACAAATGACCCTTTAGTCCTAATGGGCCAGTACTTTTAATGATGCAATGTGCATATGGCCCCAGACTACAAAAAGGTGTGCACTGCCACACATTCCCGACTTTTTTTTAGCCGACCGGTTTGAATCGAAGATCAAGGTCGTACCTGTTCAGCAAATGGCTGCTAGTTTTGACAGTGATGATGATGTGCTTACATTATCAGCAGTTTTGCATCATATTCGGGAAGAGGCGGGCGAAACATCGGCAACGAAGGCAGTACTGATCTTCCGCCATTTTCAAACTGAAACGACATGCTTTGCGAGACGCGCTCTGATTGGTTGAAGCTTACAATCGGGGCCGATTCGGATCGGAAAAATAGAGCAGGTTCTAGACACCCGATTCCCAGCCGAATGGGATCGGATCGGATATATGACATCATCCAATCGCAATCAGATCGGAATCGGCTTCAAAATGGGGGCACAACCGGCATGTGTGGTGGGGCCTTTATGCGTAAATGTGACAAGATGACAATTACTACTATGTTACACACACAGCAGACTGGCTTAACCCATTCAGCCCCGATGCCCTACAGCAGGAGATGGGTCAACCATGATAATTCAAGGGTAGTGCCAGATTAGCATGGCGCCTAATCTGGCACTGCCCTTGAATTATCATGGTCGATCCATCTCCTGGAACAGGTGCACAGTCATTAGATGACGCCTCCAAAATTTGGGAAATACATGCCCTGGGCTGAATGAGTTAAATTTCATGTCACAATAAGAGCAACTAAATCAAACAAAAAAAAAGATAAGTAACATAAAAAGAATGTATGTAATCACCTCACAAAAGTACGCAACTTAGACTTTTCTACTTTTTCTGGGGTATCCACCACTGCCTCCAGTTGCTGACAAGTTGTATAGCCAGCCTCAAATGCCTTGATGTACTGTGCCCTAATCTAAAAAAAGAAGACATGAGTGCTCCTGAATGACAGCATCTTGTAATGATGGTAAGAACTGACATCCTATTCTAAATGTTGGTAATCACCTTCTCCCAAACATCATTTATTGTTTTCCATTTCTGCATCACACTCATTCTTCATGGCACAAAATTAACCTTAGGGATGTGGTGCAGATAAACAACACTAAAACCATTATTATAGCACTTTTTGGTACCAGTTTGCACCACTAATAGAGAATTTTTAAAAAATCAATAAAAAAAAAAGAAATTAAACTTTAACAAAGCTACATAGTGTGATTTGAAATAATGAATATGCAACTGATTCGTTTTAAGCCCATTTGCAACAATATTTTATGTAAACATGAATTGCAAAGCCCTCATTGCTCACATGCATGGTGAATCTGTATTATTTTAGTGACCTTGACCTTCACAAAAGGTCAAGTAAATGAGCAAGTGTTAAAAGAATTATGTAGTTGGCCATAGTAAATACGAAATCCTGTTTCACAAGTGTGCACTTATTACTACAATTATCAACCTCCTTGGACCATGTTGACCTTTATAAGTGCAAAACATAAGAAAGCTCATCTTCGAAGTACCCACCAAGTTTGATGAAAAAAGTTTGCAAAAGTGTCTATACAAAATACAATTCTGTTATAAAACATGAATTTTTTCACACACTAGCTGGTCTCTTATGACCCTTGACCTTTGAAATTCGTATGCAGAGGAAGGTCTTATCATCAGGTATCCCTGTGGTACATTGGCCTTGAAGTTGTAAACAGTGTTTGAGATAACAATTTTTGTCAAAATTTGGCAATATTTTTACCTATTTATCGACCGTCTGTAACCTTGACTTTTAAGACAGGTCACTTATAGCTGGTTTGGTCAAAAAGACAAAGTATCCTTGGGCCAAGTTTGAAGTTTGTGAATTGAATAGTCTCCAAGAAAATGCTGGTATTCAAAATTTACCAAACATAATAGATGACAGACAGACGATGGATTAGACGACCACTGGCCCAGTACATACTCACTTTTGCTATCGTACAAAGGCAAACAACATGCAACCTGTAACAAAAAATATTTTCCAGAAACGACCTAAATAGATTTGTCACTTGCAATCACACTATCAAAAGCTGAATATTTTATAGAAGAATTCTAACAGTCACTGACAAAACTATCACTTGCATGTTCCACTGAATTACTCTAATGACAATCTGTAAGCATAGTGGCTCAAAATGTTCTTTTCAAAAGTCAAATAAAACTTTCTACAGATGGTCTGAGATCATGGGAGACATTTTTCAGGTAACGTCATCATATTGGCTTCTATAGTCACAAAAGATGCTGCTTCAAATCCAGCTGAGCAGGCAATCAGATCAGAACAACTAGGATGCATTATCTATGGTCGATTCAGACCGACAGAGGCCCATACGCATTTTGACATCAAGTCTCATGCAGTCCAGGTCTGTGAAGACTGTGGCTTGAGTAGTCTCCAAGAAAATGACAACATTACAGTTTACCACAGATTACGGTGCATGAAGGATGGATGGATAACCACTGGCCAATTACATAGACTTACTTTTGTTATCACACATGAGCCAAAAACGAGTCATTTTCCCATTTCATGACCTTATCTGACCCCAGACTTTTTACAGTGGTTAACCCTTTTACCCCAAAGTTCCTATTTCTCAAATTTTGGAGGTGTTGCCTAATGACTATGTACCAGTTGCAGGAGATGGATTGACCATGCTAATTCAAGGGTAATGCCAGATTAGCATGGCGCCTGAAGGCGCCAAGCGAAATCTGGCACTACCCTTGAATTAGCATGGTCAATCCATCTCCTGCTGTAGGGACTTGGGGCTAAATGGACTAAAGAAATACTAACAGGTATGCATAAAAACTGCTTATAATACATGTCACAGATCATCCAGGTCAGAACATGCCTTTTCATCTTGAGAAATCATTATAGTTCCCAATATCAACTTGATTTTTGTCACAGTGCAACAGAGGGATTTGTTATTTAAACAATTGTAGCTTTACATACCATGGGATTGCATAGAGGGTTTTTATCTGGCGGTTGCCAGACCTCATCTGGCCCAACATGTGAACCTCTGATCGTCACATACCAGACACCAATGGCACCTGTGTACATGGCCAGTTTCACATTGAAGGCACAGAAATGTCCATGCGATGCTCTTTCCCTAAAGTGTGAACACCCTGAAACAGAAACACAAATGGCAATAAATGTTACGGTTGACAAGCACACCATATTGTTGCCGACATGCAACTGCTCTTGCGCATCTCTCATTCAAAGGAGTAAATGCAAAAGCATCTCAGCCCTTATGATTCGGAATACACCAGTTTGTGAAATAAGTTTGACTAAAATAGTTCAAGGGTAGTGACAGAATAGCTTGGCACCTCTAGGCGCCAAGCTATTCTGGCACCACCCTTTAACTAAAGCCATTGGTTTGTATCTTTATCTGTAGGTACTATAATGTAGCTTGCATATGGCAGTGTACAAATTTGAAGCTTTTAGCCTCAGTATGATATGGGTTAACAATTAAACTCTCAGAACTAAAGGACTTCCATTCTGTAAAATGGAAATAGTTTAGTTCTGGGACTTTTATAAGTAACAAATGTTTCATCTTGCACAAGTTTAACTTCAAAGTTGATTCTGCTACTGAGTGCTACCTACTACATTGAGAAAATTTCAACATTTGCATACTACTGCAGCATTCTATGACCATTGGCCTATGGGAAGGTTCAGCTTAGTATGTAGATGGATGGGTAAACCTACATAAAACTGATGAATTACTCTAGTGCCAAGTGAAAGAGGTAAGACACAAGACTCACCTTCTACACACTTTCCACTACCTCCACATGCTCTACGACAGTTTCCTTGTCCATTACAAACAAGCATCTCAAACATGAGGACCCTGTCTTTCTCTGGAAGTGAAACGCCTGACTTCAAAGTGATAATGTCCGACAAAAATCCATGTTCTCCTGGCTGAATGTCGACGAGGTCTGGAACATTCACAGTGCGGCCTTTTCTCAACAGTTTCGCTTTGCTGATTGTGTCCACGGATGCAAAATATTCCTCTAGTTTTGTCTGCTCCACAACAATACTATCTTTATGTGGGCTTTCCTGCTGCTAAAATAAACCCAGAAATTAAACAGGAAATTAGTTATGCAGTAAGTTAAACATGATCAGGAGAACACCCATCTGCAAAAATATGTTAAAAACAAAATGCAACAACTTTTAGTGAATTATCATTAATTCAATATCCCTCAGGTTTACAACAGGGAGGACCAAATGTTTTAGGATCCTAATAGCTACTCAGACTGTCATCCAACTAAGAGTCTAGTTTTTTAAAGTTTTGTGTGTGTTTCCATTCAAGCTTCCAGAAATATGACTGCCTCTCCCGACAAGAAATCTCTGTTTATTTGGCTCACTGTTGAATAAAAAAGCTTTCAATATAATATTATTTCACAAGACGAATGTCACTGTACTTAAAGTCAAAGTCTTACATACCACTGGTTTTTTATCTGGCGGATGCCAAACTTCATCCGGCGCAACATGTGAACCTCTGACTGATACATACCAGACACCAATCTCGCCTGTGTACATGATCAGTTTCACATTGAAGGTGCAGAAGTGCCCACTCGTCACTCTTTCCCTCAAATGTCGACATCCTAAAAAATGTATTTTTCTCTAAAATGTATTTTTTCGAAAAAATACTTACCGATGGCATTACTAATAGGAAGGTACGCGTAGCTTACCAATTTCAGCCTAAGCATTTGTTGTGTATAGCTAGCTACACAACCAGGGAAGCAACTCCAATGAGTTGTTACCAAGATCCCTGAGTAGTCTCCCTTCCTACCATACGGATACATGAGCAATGTAGTCTTACCAGTCACCCAGTCTCGCTCTCAGCTTACTGGCAGCAAGTGGGGCAGGTGGGAGGGTCCTCTGAGTAATGCCATTGTTAAGTATTTTTTCAAAAAAATACATTTTAGCGAAAAATACATTTGTTTCTTCAAAAACATTACCGATGGCATTACTAATAGGAAAAATAACGAAAAGGAGGAGGGTGCTGCCAACCAGCCCTGCCACTGCGTACGCATTAGCGAAAAAGACTGGGATCAATACCTCACAATTTCAGCTAAGTGTTACCTAGGGCACCTGGGGCACCGGCAGGGAGTGTTGAGCAGCGGAAACGTCGCCAACCAGAGCCAGGTTGTCCTGCTGGCTCGAGAGGTCTTGTAGATAGAAGCGGGCAAAGGTGGACTCCGGTCTCCAGCCTACTGTGGCTACAATGTCCCTCACAGTGCAGTTGCGGCCAAAGGCGAGGCTGGTCGATACAGCTCTGATTTTGTGCGCCCGAATTCGCATCCGCTTGGCCTCTGCGGGGGAGAGGTCCTCGTAAGCGGAGCGGATAACCCACCGCAACCACAATGAGATAGTCTGCACTATAATGTCCGCTCTGCCACGATACAAGGACAGGAATAGGCGGGACCGGCCCCTCCGGAAAGGCTTAGTTCTACGGAGGTATATCTTTAAGGCCCTGACAGGGTCCTGTTGGTGGGACTTCCGGGACGGGGAAACGCCCGATAGAGGCCGGAGGTTGATTATCTGCGCCCTGGCAGAGGGGAGCCTGTTCTTGGCGAGAAAGGCCAGGTTAGGCAGGTGCTGTGCAGCCCCATCAGCTCTGAACTGCAGACAAGACGGCTCTATGGAGAGGGGCGTGCAGTTCGCTAACCCTCGCCGCCATGGCTAGGGTAAGGAGGAAGCAAGTCTTCCTGGTCACGTATGCCAGTCGTGCAAGAGGCAGGGGTTCAAACCTCTCTGAGTTGAGCCACGTGAGCACCCAGGGAAGGTCCCAGTGGGGAACCTGCGAGTGCGGGACTGGTCGTTGGAGCTCGAAATGGGCCATCAGGTCCGAAAGGTCGCTATGCCCCATGTGTCGGTATGTGTCGGCGATCATGGCCAGGTAGCCGCGGATGGTGATAGGCGCCAAGTGTTGTTCCCCAAAAAGCCACAAGAAGAAGTCGGCTAGTTGCGGCATTGTCAGCGCCGTGGGAGAAAGGCGCCGAGCTGAGCACCAGGACTGGAGGACCTGCCACTTTCCTTCATACACCCTGCGGGTGGAGGGTCTGCGGGCTGCAGTGATAGCCTACACTGCTGCATGCGAGTAACCTCAGGCCACAAGAGCCGTCCACGCAACCGCCAGGCGTATAAGGCTAGCCTCTCCGGGCATGGGTGGAAGAGGGCCTGCTGGGGCTGCTTTAGCATCGTGCGAGGTGACAGAAGCGCCATGGGGGAATCTGTGGCGAGACTCAACAAGTCGGTTGTCCAACTCTTGGCCCAGTTGAATGGAGTGACCAGGAGGAGGACCGTGCTGCAACCCTGGAGTTTCTGAATGATCTTGCATACCAGTACCATGGAGAAATAGGCGTAGGCCACAAGGCCGTCCCAGGAGATGGACAGGGTGTCTACCCCCCACGTGAGGGGGTCCGGGATGGGAGACACAAAGACCGGCAGCTGTCTGTTCCACCTCGTTGCGAACAGGTCGATCAAGGGAGTCTCCCAGCTGGCACATATCATCTTAAAAATCTCCAGACTGAGGGCGCACTCGGTGCGGAAGGGCTGGCCCCGATGGGATAGAGAGTCCGCCAGCACATTCAGGCGCCCCGGGATGTGGCGAGCCTTGAGAGAGATCCCGTGGTCCCGGCACCAGAGCATTAACTGGTACAGGAGCATGCAAAGCATCGGCGAGTGCGTTCCTCCCTGCTTCTGTATGTACGAGACAACCATCGAGTTGTCGGACAGGACCAACACATCATGGTTCTGGAGCCGAGATTCCCAGTGATGGAGAGCCAACCAGACCGCCTGTAACTCCAGCCAATTGATGTGCTTGCCCACAAGGCCCTGTGGCCACTGACCCGAGACAGACGCAAAGCTCGGCAGGAGATGTGCGCCCCAACCCGCACGGCTGGCATCCATGCAGGGGGAAAGCAGAGGTGGGGGCGAGTAAAGGGGGACTCCCGTCCGCAGCCACACCGGGTCCATCCAACGAAGGAGGTGAGTCTTGATCAAAGGGGGAACTGGCACCAAGGCGCTCAGGTCGCCCGAGGAGGGGTGCCAGTGGATCAGCAGATGCGGCCGGGAATATAGCCTGCCGAGGGGCAACAGGTCCGCTGCGTTCAGGAGACCCAGAAGCTGAAGCCAGGTCCTGGCCGGAACGGCTTCTGCGAGGTACATGAGGTGGGCTAGGTCCGTCAACTTCTGGATGCGGGGCTCTGGCAACCGCACAATGTTGAGGTCGGTCAGGAATTCCATGCCCAGGTGGACGAACAGGCGAGACGGGGAGAGGTCTGACTTTCCCTCGTTGACCTGGAACCCGAGGCGCTGAAGGAGATTCAGCAGTGAGTCCCTGTCCTTTTCGAGGGCGGAGGAATCTTGGTTCCCGGAGCAGGAGATCGTCCAGGTAGTTGGAAGAGGGGCTGGAGGACGACCGCCTGGCCGTGGCGATGACCGCATCCATAAGCCTTGTAAAGACCCAGGGGCTGAGGTTGAGTCCAAAGGGGAGGGCACGGAACTGGTAGACCTTCCCGCCAAAGGCGAAGCACAGAAGCGCTACGACGACGGGTGGACCGGGACATGGAAGTGTGCGTCCACGAGATCGAGACTGACAGCGAAGTCCAGTTGCTGGACAGTGGCCCTCAGCGCCATCGTTATTTCCATGCGGAAGGAAGGGGCTGAAATTAACTTGTTGAGCGCAGACAGGTCGATGACTGGACTCCACCTGCTGCCTGGCTTTGGTACCATGAAAAGGCAGATGTAGACGGTTAGTGAGTCGTGGCGCATAACCACCTCTGTGGTGGCCTTCTGAAGCAAGGCCGAGATCTCGTCCCGAAGGGCGGCTGCCCTGAGCGGATCCGCTGGGGCCTGCGTCCACAAGGGGGAGAGTCGGAGCGGAGGGGGTTGTCGGAACGTGAGGCGTAGTCCGCCCATGACTAAAGAGAGTATCCAAGGGTCACGCGGCAGCAGCGACCGCCACTTGTCGCTGTGCAGTGCCAGCCTCCCACCGACTGGAGACCCTGCAGACGTCGGCGGGGGCCGAAACGGGAGTGAGTCACTGGATCCGGCCGCGCCCAGGCTGCCTAGAACCCCGGTGCCAGGCGGGGGCAGACGCGGACGGGACCGAGCAGGGGCGACCGAAGTGGGGCTGTCGACCAAACCTGGAGGCATTTCCAACCGAGGTCCGAAAGGAGGGTCTAGGAAACCACAGAGCATGACCCCCAGCCCTGCGGGAGAGTGGAAAGCGATGGCGGTCTTCTCTAATGAGGCTGGGCCACAGGTCCTTGGAGGATTCCTTGACCGCCCTCCACGTAGATCCAAAGAGATGGGATCCCCCAACCGGGGCCTGACGAAGCTGCATCCTCACTGAGCGGGGGAAGCTGGAGCAACACCGAAGGACGCTGTCGTGGCACATAAGGTCGCAGTTGGCCGCACCAGCTAACGTGTTCGCCGGGGCGTGGTATGCCGCCCAATTGGCCGCCGTGGCTATGGAGCGGATGTCCTGTAACTGAGAGTCGCTGGAGTGTCCCGACTCCTCAGTGCAACGCACGATGCCTGTGTGGCCAAGCTCAAGAAAACCTGTACACGCTAAGGTATTCTTATTCTGGATGCGGACCGCAGTTGTGTCGAGGCCGGGGGGCATCCGACGCCAAACTGTTGCCCTGCCACCTGCTTGAACCTCTGCATCAACGTCAATGGGCCAGAGGGGGCAAAGGAAGAAGGGGGAGTGCCAGTTGTACCAACGCTGCTGAAAGGTGAGCTTGAAGTCCTCCAACCAGTGAAAGTCCGAGAAAAAGTGCTTGTCGCCCAGCCGACCCTGTCCGAGATGAGCGTTAAAGGCCTCCGTGATGTCTCGAAAGCAACTTAGACCGCTTTGGCTTGAGGTGGGCATCAATGAGGGCCGAGGCCTTCCGCTTGGGGGGGGGGGAGGGGACGGAGGGCATACGTGCTCAGGAAGGATGCTCGAATTCAGCCTAGCCGCCTCGTCCAAGGCCGTACACACGTCTGACCCCGGGGTGCCACGGGAGGGAGGGAGGCCCGGGTCAAGGGAGTAGTCGACGAAGAGCGAGAGGGGGAGAGAACTGTCACCTCATGATCCGAAGAGCACGAACGGTCCCACGGGGACCACAAAGCTGAAGCGGAGTCTTCCAGGTGCAAGCTAATTTCATCCCCTAAAACTGACGCGCCCGAGGGGTCGCTCGGAGCAAAGGCAAGGTCCACCAGGGGTATAAGGCGTGATGGAGGGGAGCGGGAGGCATGCAAGGAGGCGTCACGGGGGCGGTGAGAAGCTGAAGGACGCCAGGGCGGGGGAGGGGGGGGGGGATGGGTCGGGTCCAGCAGGACCTGAGCCCCCCCTGGGAGAATCAACTACATGAGAATAAAAAACGGCTACCTTGGAACTTGCATGCCCCAAGCGCAAGTGGCGCCAGTCCATGATGACTCCTGTTGGGGCGAAGCGTGAGAGGGGGATCCACTTCGGGTGCGGTGAGGCAAGGTGGGGGCGGCGGCGAGGGTGGGAGAGACGTTCCATGGAGGAGCGGCACCGCACCAGTGAGGAAAAGGGGGGGTCCTCGGACAGGCGTCGTGCATCTGCTGGACCCCAGGGGGCCGTCGAGGAGGGGCGAGCACACCAGGAGTCCAAGGGGGAGGGCAAACGATGGCGCCATGTCACTGTCTTCGTAACTGTCGAGGACGGCCCTGCAAAGGAGGGAACAGGCAAGGAACAGTGTGTACTCACGTGTGTGACCACGTTAGTGGTCGGGTCGCATCGCCGCCTTGCGCTGGGGGAGGCCACCTCACCATGTCTGGGAGGGGGGGGGGGGGGGGGGGGGGGGGGGCGACACCAAGCTCCGTTGCCCACGAACTGTCTCAGAGAGTGGGGAGCGTCGTGGGTGAGACAACTTCATGTAAAGATGGTGGCTGGGCCTGGTGGGCAGAGGACACGACGACATCGGAAAGAGCATGCCGGTGGCCGGGTAGGGCAGAAGGCATTGTAGCAGTACGGGTGTTCCTGGCAGACAGACTAGCCTGCTGCGCGCATGGGTCCCAGGGGGCAGCAGGTTGTTCCCTGCGGTATAAGCCCCATAACTGCGACCACTGAAGTTCCCTCCTGTCCAAGGGGCACACATGCTGCACGTCCAAGAAGAAGAGCAGCCGGAACACGGGAGGCAGAAGGTGTGCGTGTTGGTGGGCCACTGAAAGTCCCCACACTTCCGGCATGTCTGGACTTGCATAGTGCAACACACAAGTGAGAGAACAAATAAAAATGAACGAACAGGCGCACGAGTCCGTGAACGAACCGGGCCCGTGGAGCAATGCGCGACCGCGCCAGTTAAAGTGCGAAGAAAACGAAAATATCCAAAGGGTAGTGCCACTGCCGGTCAGGAATATTCCTGGACACTGGCAGAGGCAGTACCTGAGGCCTTACCTTGTCATGTCAAGAGACCGGTTAGGAAAAACAAATAATTCACATGAAGTTGAAGCCGTAGGCTGAAAGACAACCTGCTAGTAGGTAACTAAGCGGGAGACTGGTGAGACTACACTGCTCACATACCCGTATGGGAGGAAGGGAGACTAATCAGGGATCTTGGTAACAACTCAATGGAGTAGCTTCCATGGTTGTGTAGCTATACACAACAAATGCTTAGGCTGAAATTGGTAAGCTAAGTGTACCTTCCTATTAGTAATGCCATCGGTAATGTTTTTTGAAGAAACAAAGACAGAAATGGCAAATAGCGTTATGGTTTATCAGCACACCTCATCATATTGTTGCTAACATGTAACAGAACTTTTCAGTCACTCACTCAAGCGAGCAAATGTAAAAGTATCTTGACAACAAGTACATTAAGCACCAACTTTAATTTCAAAATTGGCCATAGTACCTACCACAACATATATCGCTAACACTTTCATACTTCCATAAATTATCTATGACCACTAACAAGGGCTAGGGTCAATTTAGTAAATAGATAACAGTCTCATCATAAAACTTTGGTGCCAAGTGAAAGAGGTAAGACTCAAGACTCACCTTCTACACACTTTCCACTACCTCCACAAACTCTGCGACAGTTTCCTTGTCCATTACAAACAAGCAGCTCAAACACGAGGACTGTGTCTTTCTCTGGTGGAGAAACACCTGATTTCAAAGTGATAATGTCCGACAAAAATCCACTTTCTCCTGGCTGAATGTCGACCAGGTCTGGAATATTTACAATGCGGCCTTTTCTCAACAGCTTTGCTTTGCTAACTGTGTCCATAGAGGCAAGATATTCTTCTAGTCTTGTCTGCTCCACAGCAATGCCATCTTTTTGTGCACTCTCCTTCTGGTAAAAAATAAAAATTAAAGAGGCCTCTAGTTAACACCAAGTTAATCCTATGGCAATGTCACTCTGGTCCACATAGTGAGTACATGTGTATATATCACTGATATATCACTGATATACTAGCCATGTAGTCCAGAACAACCTATTATGGTGATATTATCACACATGAGGGTATTTTGAGACACGACCAATTTTTTAAATTGTACACACTGAGGAGATTTATGTTCTAGTGAATCTGTTCAAAGTACATAGTGCGCAAAGGCCACCGGGCCACCGTTGGCCTGCGCATGGCCCACAGGTGTGAGGGCCAGCGGCGGCCCGATTGCCTTTTGCACATTGGGTACTTCCCCTCTACTGTCACACACTTGTTTGGCTGTTCTATCTACTGCAGAAATGCCCTTGTGTAGCTGTATTTGGGATTAGGTGACTGACACCGGAAAATGGCAGTTGCAGGGGTTGAGCGAGTGCTTCAAATGTTTCTAGCAAGGCACTTGTTTAAGTATGGGAACAAGAAAAACTAAGTCAGATCATAAAAGTAGTTAGGTCATGGCAAAGTTTTGACATTCTCCTGTAGAAGGTATTTTTGTATCAGCCTGTACTTGTGGGCAGGTTCGTTTTCATGTATGGTTTTGATTATAGGCATCCCAGTGTTTGTTCTCACAATCTTGTAGAATCAGTTTACCTCAGCAAGCAGTTGTAGATAGTACTTGACATTGATGGTGTCTACTGTCTTGCATGGTATTTATAGAACAACTTCTTCTATGTTGAAAAAGACAGTGCACA
The DNA here is from genome assembly GCA_036245525.1 of Semisulcospira habei. NCBI lineage: Eukaryota > Metazoa > Mollusca > Gastropoda > Semisulcospiridae > Semisulcospira > Semisulcospira habei. The sequence continues at coordinate 23,376,152 of BTPG01000001.1, read as the reverse complement.
AAACTTTCTTTTGAGAGTGAAGTCTTCTTGCAATTTGGGGATCGCTCCCACCTTTTAGCATCCTGACATTCTGCGCCTTTCTGTTGGGTCCATAATGACACAAACAAATCTTACCACAAAGAATTTTGGGTCACAGATTGCGTACTTTAGTATGCAAGTTTCGAAGAGAAAAAAAAAAACCACCCTATCCTAAAAAATGCGAGACCTATCACATGTGTGCCATCATGTGTCCGAGTCCTTTGGTCAAGACTGTGTGGACAGATGACAAATGTACAGCAACATGTTCAGCAATATTTGTAAGGCTAATTTTCTGGCCTGTGTCACCTACCAGTTGTTGCTGTAGCTGGAGCAGCATGCAAATCGCTAATATCTGTGCCACCTATTTTGCCAGTGCCATGATTTGTCTTTTATGCAGACAAAATCAAATATGGAAAACGTCAAATTTTGGGCCAATGCTAAATTTCAAAACCCCATGGATATAAATTTACACCAAGCCAAATGTTGCCATGCTTTACATTATATGTTGCTCTTAACCCTTTTCATCCTGATACACCCATTGCTTGAAATATGACTATGATAGTTCAAGGGTGGTGCCAGAATAACTTGGCGGTTGAGGCGCTAAGCTATTCTGATATTATCCTTGAACTAAAATGGTTGATCTATCTCCTAATCTAATGTAGCCTTCACATGACAATCAGCACATTCTAAAAATCAGCTTCAGGATGAAATGTGTTAATATGACATAAATGATTTTTTGTCAACCGTATTGAAAATATGGTAGACTTTGAAATGGGGCTGGTCGGAGCGCATTCTGGAGTATGTCGGAGCGCATTCCGGAGCATGCACATGACGTTTTTGGTGTGCGGCGCAGAAATTCTGGCAAAGAAGTAACAAAATAAACATGACGTCATGTCTAGCTACACAAACCTTGCTAGAGAACGTCTTTTTGTCGCCAAAGCGCCATATCTGTGTATGTGTGTGTGTGTGTGTGTGTGTGTGTGTGTGTGTGCGTATGTGACAGTGACTAGAGACCTCATTTGAGGATGGACAAGCTTGAAATTTTAGGATATTTTCCCTAAAAAAAATTATCTCAAGACCATTTTTGGGATGTTTTGATTAAGATGCTCATTAGAGAGAAATGGACATTTCACAAAAACCGGTTGATCCGCACTGGAGTTCAAAATTTTTCTTATTTTTACTAGATATTTTGCATATCGCTAGATAAAAGGGAGATATTGAATGAGTTCGTTAACCAGCATTGTACCTCTAGAACGTTTTGAGTGATAATTTAAAAAAAAAATTAAAAATATATTTTCATGTTTTGGGGATTAATTTCATGAATTATATGGGCTAATCTTAAAACAACTGAATCTTTATTATGTAAAAAAACAATCTTCTCATTAATAATCACATGATTTTTTATATACGGTATTTACATAAGCCTACAGTTTGTCTCGGCCGTCGGGTATGATTAGGTCCATTGTGACCTGTATGCCCTAGATGTGAAAATCAGACAATTTTCTGCACCACTTTTTCAGAATCATTTGTAAAACAGCTAACATAACTTTAATTTTTCTTTTACGAAAAAAACTAACTTCTCATTAATACATGCATGATTTTTCATAAACAGTGTTTGCATAAGCATGCTATTTGTCTGGGCCCTGGGGTAGGATTAGGTCAAATTGTGACCTGTAAGCTCCAGGCATGAAAATCAGCAAGAAAATTGCAAAGTTGATTCTCTGATACGTCAAATGTTAGTACTGCGATGAGTGACGTATAACATCGAGTTGTCACTATGAACACGGCGTCGTGGAACTAATGATGCCATGACGTGAAGCTTGAAGTGACGTCATTTCGCTGTTTGTGCTATTATTCTTCTTCAGACCACAAGCTTACAAATGGTGGGAATCGCCGTGTGTCCATCTTTATGTTATGTGTGCCAGTGTGTGAGGATCAGAGGGTGGGTTAGAGTAGAAGGAGATGGATTCCTGTCGCTACATGAGCCCACAGAGTGTACTAATGGCGGGAAGCGCAGTGTGTCCGTCTTTATTTGTGTGCACCGACATTGTTGGCTTAGACAGGAGGGAAATGGATCAGCATTATATGCCTAAAAATATGAACAACTCTGAATGTTCCTAAAAGATAAACACATCTGAGCTCCCAACAATACGGTAGACTTTGGGATGAAATCCTCATCTTGTTTTTGTTTAATTTGGTGGTTATGCCAAAAAATGCTTCGTCTCAAATTATCTGAAAAGCCCCACAAATACTTTTTACGAAAATATAGTTTTCTCCTCATGTCTATGTCAAGGATCCTAGAACACCCATACACTATACTAAAGTAAACTACAGATGTAAACAAGAATGGAAAAGCCCTCACACTTGCATTACTGAACAGCATCATTTATCTGACCTGTGACCTTCACCTTTCTGACAGGTCACTCATATGATCACACACATAAATGTTAAAGGTCATTAGTACATGTAAAATCCTATGTCTTGTGAAGCATTTTCCATGCATTTGTTGACCTATTTTGACCCTTGACCTTTAGGAGTGGTCAGCCAAATTAACATGCATAGGAAGGTGTTTCTGCCAAGTTTAAAAGAAATGTTTGGAGCATGTCTCCAGGATGGAGGATCATCGCCTACCAAAGATCACCCTGTTCGGCGAGCTTGCTACTGGACACCGTGACAGAGGGGCACCAAAGAAGAGATACAAAGACTGTCTCAAGAAGTCACTTAGTGCCTGCCAAATCGACCACCACCAGTGGTCTTCGCTTGCTGCGGACCGTGACACCTGGCGCTCCACCATTTACAAGGCAGCTGTCTCCTTTGAGGACTCTCGCAGAGCTAGCCTTAAGGACAAGCGGCTCAGGAGAAAAAACAGAGATGCCGCAGCTCAGAACCCTGGCCATACCTTCCCCTGCAGCCACTGCGGTCGAACCTGCCTGTCTCGGATTGGCCTCCGCAGCCACGAACAAGCCTGCAGACGTCGTGGGCAACTCCTATAAAATCTTCGTTCGCGAAGTCAAGCCAAGTAGTAGTAGTATAAAAGAAATGTTTGCAAAAGTGCCAAACAATACATACATTCTAAAAAAAAAAACAAGAAAGGCAAAGCCCTTATGGCCCACATGTATGACCGATCTACATGTGTGACCTTTGTGACAATAAGTAAAGGGATGGCTTCTACACCAGTAAAAAAAAACATGTTTACTCAAAATTTAAATCAAACCCCCGTGACTCTTGCGATGGGTCAACTAAATTAGTATGCATAAGAAGATCTTATCATCATCAGCTACCTTTGTGCCAAATTTGATTGAAAAGTTTGCAAAACTGTTGATAATAATTACAATTCTATCAAAAATTGGCATTTTACACACATTTGTCGACCTCTTGTGACCCTTGACCTTTCCGAGGGCTCATCCAAATTAGTATGCATAGATACGTCTTACCATCAGGTATCTCTGTAGCAAATTTGGCTTTGAAGTTGTGAACAGTATTTGAGGAAATAACATCTTTTGTCAAAATATGGCTATTTTTTACCTATTTCCTGAGCTCGTGACCCTTGACCTTTCTGACATTGACCTTTCTGAGGAGTCATCCAAAATAGTATGCATGGATAGGTCTTACCACCAGGTATCTATGTAGCAAGTTTGGGTTTGAAGTTGTGAATAGTATTTGAGAAAAAAAAAACATCTTTTGTCAAAATACGGCTATTTTTTACCTATTTCCTGAGCTCTTGTGACCCTTGACCTTTCTGAGGGATAAACCAAATTCATATGCATAGAAAGGTCTTCTCATCAGATATCTTTGTACCAAGTTTGGCTCTGAAGTTGTCAATAGTATTTGAGAAACAAAATCTTTTGTCAAAATATAGCTATTTTGGACCTATTATCTGATCCCTTGTTACCTTGTCCTTTGTGAGAAGTCATTCAAATTGGTATGTTTAGAAAGGTCTTGCTACAAAGTATCCTAGGGCCAAGTTTTTGAAGACTGTGGCTTGAATAGTCTCCGAGAAAATGCCAATGTTAAAGTTAACCACGGATGACAGGAGACAGCGGACGGACGGACTTTGCTTTGCACGTGAGCCAAAAAGGCATTTTTCATTTATTTCCTGACATCCTACGACCTTTGACATTTGAGCAGGGAAGCTTTTATGATCAGGAAGCTTTTATCATCAGGTATATGCATACCACGTTTGGCTGTGAAGTTGAAAATAAGCATTTAAACATTTTTTGTTAAAAACAGGCAGTTTGGGATCTAATGACCCACTGTGACCTTGACATTGAGCAAGGTCACTAAAATTCATACGTTTAGAAAGGTTTTGCCACATAGTACTCTTGAGGCAAGTTTGAAATCTGTGCCTTGCAAATCTGAATAGTCTCCAATAAACTGCCAGCATAACAGTTTACCAAGGAAGACAGACAATGGATGATGGACAACCGACGATGGACGGAAGATGGATGGATAAATACATATGCTCACTTTTGCTATCGCAAGTGAGCCAAAAACTGCCAGTGGACCAATCTGTTTTTTGTTGTCAAATCAGAAGTTTGTTCTATGAAGAGGCAAGTTACAGACAAAAAGTGAGGCCAGTGCTTATTAAAGTCTGTTCATATCTCAATGATGTTGAAAGTTGTTATACATGTACCTGAAATAAAGGACCATCATATTTGTTTTTAGAAAACGATTAACATTTTACCTGAAATGATGTGTCAAAGGGCCCTGATGGAATAATCACTCTCTGAAAATAAAAACAATCCAAAAGGTCACTTATGCATGCTAAAATGTATTTTTGGAAAAATACTTACCGATGACATTACTATTTGGGAATGTGTCTTAGCTAGCACAATTTCAGCCAAAATTGGTTGTGTACCTGTATGGCAGGGGAGGCAACTAGGGGTGACCTAACCTAGCCAGTATCCCGAGTGGCCTCCCATCCATCCTCATCTGGTCACGCGCTCACCGGATTCCCGCCAGTCTGCTTGCTTAGCTGACTAGCGGCAAGCGGGGCAGGTGGGAGGGTCCTTCGAGTAATGTCATCGGTCAAAAAAATACATTTTAGAGAAAAATTCATTTGTTTCCTCAAAATACATTACCGATGACATTACTATTAGGGAGAATAGCGAATAGGAGGTGGGTGCTGCGTAAAACCCAATAACCCCTGCATACTGTCAACGAGACCCGCCCTCCCTGGAGCAACCTCCCGACAATTTCAGCTAAGAATGACCTACGGCACCTGGGGTACCAGGAGGGAGTGTTGCGCCGCTGCGATGTCTCCCACCAGCAACAGGTTCTCGCGCTGGCCGGAGAGGTCCCTCAGGTAGAATCGGGCGAAGGTGGACTCTGCTCGCCAGCCCACGGCCGCCAAAATGTCTTGGACGCCGCAGTTGCAGTTGACTTCGAGGCTTGCGGCCATGGCTCTGACCTCGTGCGCCCTGATGTTCATTTGTTTGGCTGCATCAGGGGAGAGGTCCTGGTAGGCGGAGCGTATCCCCCATCGGAGCTAGGAGGATATCGTCTGGGCAGAGATGTCAGTTCTACCTGGGGACAGAGGGAGGAATAGGTGGGTGCGTCCCCTGCATAGCAGCTAGGTCTGGCACAGGTACACACGTAAAGCTCTCCCGGATCCTGCTGTCTGGTCACCCGGGCAGGGCTTGAATCTCTCAAAAGTCGAATGGTGATCACCTGTGGGGCGGCCATGGAGAGCGGTCTTGGCTAGAAGCTGGGTCAGTCAGTAGTTGCACAGAGCCATCCATCTGGAACTGTAAGCAGGAGGGGCGTGCTGACAGCGTACAGTTCGCTGACCCTGGAAGCAGCGGCGAGGGCCAGTGGAAAGCAGGTCTTCCGCGCCACATCGGCCAACCACGCCAAAGGGAGTGGTTCAAGCGGTCTGAGTTAAGCCACATGAGTACCCAGGGTAGGTCCCATTGCGGAAGCAGTGAGCGAAGGGCAGGACGTTGTAGGTCGAAGTGAGCCATCAGGTCGGCTAGGTCTTTGCAGTCACCAGAGTCCAGCCGGCCCAAATGGCGGTACGTTTCAGCGATCATGGCCAAGTAGCCCCTAATGGTGATCGGCGCCAAATGCTGTTCGGCGAAAAGCCAGAGGAAGAACTAGGCCAGCTGAGGAACGGTCAGGTCCGTAGCAGAAAGGCACCTGTCGTCACACCAGGTGCACAGGACTCGCCACTTTCTCTCATAGACTCGTCGGTCGAGGGTCTGCGGGCTGTAGCGATCGCTTCCACTGCTGCAGTTGAGAAACCTCTAGCGGTGAGGGCTTGCTGCACAACCTCCAGGCGTGGAGGAGGAGTCGCTCGGGGCACGGGTGGTACAGTGCCTGCCGCGGCTGCTTGAGCATCGTGCACTGGGTGGGGAGCCGCAGAGGAGGGCCCGTGGCAAGGTTCAGAAGGTCGGTGGTCCACGACTTGGTATAGCAGAATGGGGCCACCAGAAAACAGGACCGCGTTGCACCCTTTGAGCTTGAGCAGGACCTTGGGGACGAGCACCTTCGGCGGGTAAGCGTATACTCACTTGGTAGTTTCTTCTAAATTACAAGCACTGGCAGTCAACCCTTTCGGTCTAGTTTTTTACTACAATTTCGACTGCAACCCCTTCCCCCTTTTTGGTAGGTTCTCTCTTATGGTGCATGGAAATTTAGCTCTAGGTGGAGGCATGGAATGTATGCCCCTGCAGAAACCACAGTAAAATGTGGTCTTCTTTGCAGGTAGGCAGAAATTCCTTCTGTTCCTCCAGTATTGCCGATGGTGTGCTGAAGAGGTCGCCAAGACTGAAACAGCTGTCCACACCGGCTAAATATCTGGACCCCCACTTGGGGGACCTAGATTTAAATTTCCATGCACCTAAGGGGCTGTGAACAGTGGATATGTGATACGCCCACTTCGGGGGGGCTTCCATATGCATTGCTTCCAGTCACTTACTTAGCGCACCCCCTCTTTCCTATCTTTTTTTTGTGTGCTTGGACCAAAGTAGATCTATGATCATTGGTCTATCATGCACACTTCTCTCCCTTGACAGTGCTTTTTCCTACTCACTTGGTAGTTTCTTCTAAATTACAAGCACTGGCAGTCAACCCTTTCGGTCTAGTTTTTTATATATCGATAGAAACATATATAGAAATATACAAATACACATGCAACCACATATGTACAGGGCCGCGACCGTCCAAGAGGGAGGCCTAGTGTGTCAAGCGTCCGGGCTGCGGTATGCACTCCGCGGCCGAAAAGACCTATCCCGTGACTAACAGGGTCGGGCACGGGTGCCCACTCAGGTTTTCCCCCCTCATGCGTCTTACTCTAGCAAGCGCATTGAAGAGCGAGGCCAACAGGTGGGCGGTGGGGTGGGTCGAGCAAGCTCGCTGGGCCAGACTCAAGCTCTTCACTGGCTAGCGGGTGCACCCTGGTCCAGCAGTCTCGTGCAGCCGATGGTAACTGTCACTGACCTTCAGGCGGGACACCGTATGTCTGTGCTGGACTTGATCCAAGGGCTCGGAGGGTAGTACTCCCGTAGCCACGTCGAGACCCGAACAGGCTAGACAGGGAGCAGGTGCGGGCAACTCGCTGAGGGCTAGGCTCAGAATGGAAACTCTCATTACTCACCAAGCGGGAGCCCAATCCGGCCAATGTCTTAGGATAGGTAACTGCCCTGTGGGTGTGGCTCGACGTTCTGTCCTTAATTGGCGATCGGCCGCACACTGGTCCAGCAGTCTCGCCTGGCCGCAGGTTCTGTCCTGAACTTCTATCCCCGAGTACCCTTCCCGCACTGGAGGGTAGGCGGGGCCATCAATCTCCCTGGGGGCTAGACCCAACAACGCCTGCCAAGCGTAACCCCCCCTTTCACGGTCTCGCCAGGCCCAGGGTACGTAACGGCTCTGGGGCTAGGAGCTGGCATTGCGTGCTGGTCATATCCCGAAGGTCTGGAGAGTCAAAATCCAGCAGCCATGCCGATCCCTGGTCCAGCTCGGGCGGGGAGGCGGGTCGTGTCAGCACGTTGTGGGCCAGGCTCCAAACGGTCACTCACATCAGATCGGGAGCTGGCATGCCATCTGTCCGAAGCTCTAGCCTCGGAACCGTCTGTCATAGCCCATGTCATCCGAGTGTCCACCTCCAGGGGCAAACGTCTCATCGCATCCACGGAGTAGGTAGGGGGGACATTGGCTGGTACTTGCTCTCGGGCTGGTGTCGGCCGATCGTGGCGATAGAAGCCACAAAGCTGCGACCACTGTTCCTCCTGCCAGGGGGCGCAGGTAGTACATGGGTGAGTGGAGGCGCAGCCGGAACAGGGCAAAGATACGGCATGTTGGTCACTCGGCCATTGAAAGTTTCCACAACGCATGCAGGAGCGTACTTGCAAACTGCAAACATAGTGCACACTGAGAGGAAGTCGAGCGTGGCTCTCTGAGGCCACGCAACCGCGTATGCAAGGGAATGGTAAAACGAACACAAGCGAAATGCACGGGTGTGCTGACGCCCGGCGCTCTATCTTCCCCCCAGAGCGCCGGTCGAGGGCAGCAACCACGGTTTTACCTTGTCATGTCTGAGAGGTTGGCGCCCGGCCAAGACAAGGTACCCCCGTGTCGTAGAGGCGTAGAAGCGAAGTTCCTCAGCACCCGGTGGTAGAGGTCACTCAACGCTGACGCCAAGCTCGAACCGTGAACACAGAAACTCTGCAGGTACTGCACCCGTAAGCAAGTCCAAGTCGCCAGCACCACAAGTACACGGAATTCCTCAAAGGCTGCACCTAACGACATTAATTCCAAGCTAGCAGAGTGAACAGTGTAACTCAGGCTAGCACAGAGCACATGGAAGCAACCCAAGTGAAGCAACCAGTCACACCGTACACAGCCCAAGCGCAGAAGAGTAGGTACACAATCGTCCAAGGCTAGCTAAGAAACAGACTGGCGGGAATCTGGTGACCGGATGGGGATGGACGGGAGGCCACTCGGGATACTGGCTAGGTTAGGTTGCCCCTAGTTGCCTCCCCTGCCATACAGGTACACAACCAATTTTGGTTGAAATTGTGCTAGCTAAGACACATTCCCTAATAGTAATGTCATCGGTAATGTATTTTGAGGAAACAAAAACACAAGTGAGTGCATTAACCCTTATTATTCGGAATACACCAGTGTGTGAAATAAGTTCGACTAAAATAGTTCCAAGGGTAATGCCAGAATAGCTTGGTGCCTCTAGGCGCCAAGCTATTCTGGCACCACCCTTGACTAAAGCCATTAGTCTATATCCTTATCTGTGAGTTCTATAATTTAGCTTGCATATAGCAGTGTACAAATTTGACGCTGAGGTAGTAAAATTCCTGCAACATACATGTATGAGGAATTCTGAGGGAAACTGGTCAAATCACCATGCACTCTGTTGTATGAATATATGTAAACCATCAGAGATATCAACGCATACAATAAAACAAGATGGGATGAACCATGCCCACAAAGTCTCTTCTATATGAGCTTGCATGCATTTTTCCCGCTTTTTTGCACAATAAGTTCGCAGACATCATAAGAAAAATAAGAGGCTATGCCTTCCTAAATCAAATTATCAGAGAGAGAGAGAGAGAGAGAGAGAGAGAGATTGACTGAAACTTTATTTATCAAGGATTGAGATATTTGGCACTCAAAGCACGTGCTAAGCACATCACTCAAATAAATGGTGCACCCGCGCCGCATCCCCCAACCAGGCCATACGGAAAGCATCCCCACAAATGGCACATGAACACAAGTGGTACACTGTATGATCAAGAAATATTAATTGAAAAAAAAGAAATTTAGAATAATAAAAAGAAATATATGTTTAGACAACACGAGATAATTAAATTTGGTTTTCCTTAGATAAATGCTTGTACAGTTTTGCTTTAAACGCAGCTAGGGAATTAACTTGCTCTAGATGCGGAGGTTGAGAATTCCACAGGAAACCACCTGAGTATGACAAACTGGATTTATACTAATCAATGTGGGGCCGCTTTATGCTCAGGCTGCTCCGAGAGGTGCTGTATCTCTTCTCAGTACGAGTAAAGAGTTCCGATAAGTAGCCAGGGGCCCCCACCGTTGTGAGCTTTGTGCACTAGTACACACTTGTTAAATACTTAGTGTTTGCCAAGAAGATGGAGTCTAGCTGCTTCGAGCCTCGCCTCAGTGGGTAGAGAGGAACTAGAAATAATTAGTTCGGCCGCTCTCCTGTATAGCAAATTTATCTTTTTGAACTGGACCTCGCTGCAGCCGTCCCAAACTGTCAAGGCATAATCAATGTGGAGCTTGATGTATCCATTGAAAAATAGTTTACGTATGGTCAAATTAATAACAGCTTTCAGTTTAGACAGTAAAAATAATTTTTTTGAAATTGTCTTTCCGATGTGTATAAGATGAGGTTGCAAACTGAATTGGTTATCTACAATTACGCCTAGTAAACGGTGCTGCTGTACTTGCTCTATGGGGACAGCTTCAAATGAGAGGTTTAGAGGTGCGGTTGCAGCTGATGTTTCTGTCTTGTTTTGACTAGTATGCTTTTTGTTTTAGTTGGACTGACTACCATTCTATTGCTACTGCACCATTCAGAGACTTCTTGTAGGCTCTGCTGGGGGCTGTTAGTTATGTCAGCTACAGTTTTACTGGCCACATGTAGCATCCAATCGTCAGCAAACATGTCACACTCAGCACTAGCACATGTGATGTATAGTGGTAAATCACTAATAAATATACAGAATAACAATGGGCCCAGAACCGAACCCTGAGGAACACCAAGTTCCACCTTACCCTCTGTGGAATAGTTTCCATTTACATAGACAGCTTGTATTCTCGCAGAAAGGTAAGAGTTAAAAAATGAAAGGGCTGACGGGTTGCTGTTGTTGAGATAAACATCAAATTTCCTCAGCAAGATTTCATGGTTTATAAGATCGAACGCTTTTTTTCAGGTCCAAGAATACCGTTCCAGACATTTTGTTATTGTTGATGTTATCTAGCCATGAATCAATCATATGCTATAGTGCTGAGTGGAACTTATTTAACAAGGACCATTCTTCAAGGTACTGGAGAAGATGCTTCTGAACATGCTTCTCAAGTGGCTTTGATAAAACTGACAGAAGAGAAATGGGACCAAGGTTATTTACATCAATTGTATCTTTGGTCTTGGGTATAGGAACAACTTTTGCCTTTTTAAAAGCCACAGGAAAAGTATTGTACTATATGCATAAGTTAAAAATGTAAGTGTGGGGCTCAACAATAAAGGGCAGCGATAGGTGGAGTATATACCCATTTATATCGTCCACACCAGCAGATGTCTTGTTCTTAAAGCCCGTTATGTAACGCCTGACTTCGTGAATAGTGATAAAAGGGCTATTGAACTTATCATTGGACAATAATCGTTCCTGGCAAAACATGGACAGTTGATCCGATATTACATAAGAGAGCGAGAGAGAGAGAGAGAGAGAGAGAGAGAGAGAGAGTGCACTGTGTCACAATTCATGTATAACACTGATGTGTCAGGTGCTTTGTGCTTAGGAACACTGTATAACACTGACACTGTCAGATTCTTTTCCAAAAGTCAACGATTCTTACTTTTGATTTTTTTTTTCTGCAATGAATTATTTTTTTTACAAAACTGTTAAAGAGGTAAAAGCTGGCTAACGAACTCATCCAATATCTTTCTCCAAGCTAGCTATATAAAATTTCAATAGAACATAACTGTGATGAAACTCTATGCCCATGCATAGAGTTCACACAGGGTTTTCCTATGGTACGGTTTTGTCAGCGGTTTGTCTTGTGACAAATATTCTGTGTAGGCACGAGGCCACGTGCAAACATAGGGACAGCGTTTTGCACGGGATTTTAGCGAGAGTTCAGGCGAACAGATCTGTAGGGAATTCAGTACGGGCTAGGCTGTCATTGTGGACGGATGTATGTCAGATACACTAGCCGTATTCAAAGACTCTGAAACCTAGAATTCAGGTATTTTTTTTTATATGTATTATCAACAGCTACGGAGTTAAAGATAGTATGCGTTAGTAAGAGTTAATTCGGTTGTGTAGCGTTGATGGGTTTGGTTCAGTTATGTTGGTTTGGAGTTCGTTAAGACAACCAGTGATTTTCTATGTAGTTATTTACCGAGATGGATAACTAAGGAATGAAAGGTGTGTATGACTAAGTCATTATGAAGGTAGTACGTGGTTAAGTATAGTCTTTTTCAGTGTATGAAATAATTTATGGCGAGTGTTAGGTTATATTCTGTTTCAATGTAGTGACAGAGTTATGGAATGTTACGAAAGTAGTTTGGGTTGTGAAGCCCGAGTGCGTGTGAATGAACGTGTGAGAGTTATTTGTATTAGCCAGGTTATGTAATAAACCTCATATCATCCAATATGTGTGTTTAGCAAGTGTTATGATATTAGGACTTTATTGTACAGAGTTCTTGTGTGGAGCGGAGCGACGGACACCGAGACGTCAGTCAACAGAGGCTACCGCCGAGGGACCTACTGCAAGGTCATTTTTTCACTCAGGGAGTGAGCGACCGGTGCCGAGACACCCGGGTCAGCAGGAACTGCGCTACGGAGCGAGTCAGGAGGACATCCACGGTGCGAGAAACGGAGCGACTCGGAAGCGTGCGATGAAAGACCTACACGCCAAGACGTGGGAGGACAGAATGTTACCAAGCGAGAACACCAGTAAAACAGGTTGGATTGTGAGAGACAATTACCTAGCCTGGTGTTTACATTGTGTATGTGTATGCAGTGTTGATGTGCTTGTAGTGAGAAGGGGTGGTGTACATAATTTTGACAGTGTTTTCGTTGTTTGATTTATATAAGGCAGGAACTGCGCTACGGAGCGAGTCAGGAGGACATCCACGGTAGCGAGAAATGGAGCGACTCGGAAGCATGCGATGAAAGACCTACACGCCTAGACGTGGGAGGACAGAATGTTACCAAGCGAGAACACCAGTAAAACAGGTTGGATTGTGAGAGACAATTACCTAGCCTGGCGTTTACATTGTGTATGTGTATGCGGTGTTGATGTGCTTGTAGTGAGAAGGGATGGTGTACATAATTTTGATAGTGTTTTCGTTGTTTGATTTATATAAAGATCCATAGTAGAAAGAGAGCTAGTGTTTGTGTTTTACCATGTGAATGTGCCCGACTGAGTCAGTGGCGGTGTATGCGTCTGTTGTGCGAGAGTCTGTACGTGCGACTGGGGTAAGTCTGCATGCGTTACACGCATGCGTGTGTGAACTCTATGCATGGGCATAGAGTTTCATAAAAAATTACAGATTAAAATGCTGGTCAACTGACTTTCTAATATGACTATTTTTCGCAATGCATCCTGGGGCCAAGTCTGAAGTACACTGGATGTGGCTTGCACTGTCTACAAAAAAAAAAAAAATGCCAATACTAACATGTGCATTCTACCCCAGGACCGAAATCCCCGAATTTTGAAGTTGCCCTCTGAAGGACTGTATTACAATTCTAGAGACAGACTCAGCATGATAGTTCAAGGGTTGTGCCAGAATTGCTTGGCGCCAATTGGCGCCAAGCTATTCTGGCACCACCCTTGAACTATCATGCTCGATCCATGTCTTACCTGTGGTGTTACTTACTTACACCTGTCACCCCTCCCCGGGTATAGGCAGTCGACGAGAGACCTCCAGCGACTCCTGTCCTGTGCTTCTACTTCAATTTGATTCCAGGTGGTTCCCAGTCTCTTGATGTCTGCTTGGAGGTCTCGACGCCAGGTGTTTCTCAGCCAGCCTCTTTTCCTCTTTCCCTGGGGGTTCCATGACAATGCCTGCCTAGTGATACTGGAAGCTAGCTTTCTCAGACTGTGACCAATCCATCCCCATCTTCTTCGCCCAATTTCATTCTCTGCTGTTATCTGCTCTGTTCTCTCCCAGAGTCTGACGTCGCTGATCTTCTCTGGCCAGTGGATTTTCAAAATTCTTCTAAGGCAACTGTTTATGAAGATCTGTACTCTGTTGACTGTGGTTTTTGTCAATCTCCTAGTCTCTGCTCCATATAGGAGAACTGCTTTTACGTTGGAGTTGAAAATCCGGACTTTGGTGTGCTGTGACAGCTCTCTGGAACTCCACACTTTTTTCAACTGGAGAAAGGCTGCTCTGGCTTTACCAATTCGTGCTCTGACATCTGCATCAGTGCTGCCTTTTTTGTCTATGATGCTCTCGAGATAGGTGAAGGACTCCACCTCCTCCAATGGGGTGCCAGCAAACAAGACTGTTTCTTCCCTGGTTGTGTTCAGCCTCATTGTCTTTGTTTTCTGTTTGTGGATGACGAGGCCCACTTGGGACGAGATGTCAGCAAGCCTCGTGGTCTTGTCCTGCATTTGTTGATGAGTGTGGGACAGTAAAGCCAAGTCGTCTGCAAAATCGAGGTTGTCAAGCTGTGTCCACAGTGTCCACTGTATTCCACTTCGTCTGTGCTATGTGGTCCTCTTCATGACCCAGTCTATGGCCAGTAGGAAGAGGAGCGGAGACAGCAAACACCCCTGCCTGACACCGGTTCTGACCTGGAGCTCTCTGGTGAACTGCCCTTCGTGGATCACGCGACATGTCATGCCATCGTAGCTGCTCTTGATCAGGCGGACAAGCTTTGTGGGTACACCGTAGTGTCATAGGAGTTTCCACAGAGTCTCTCGGTCCACGCTGTCAAATGCTTTCTCGTAATCCACAAAGTTGACGTACAGCGGGGAGCTCCACTCCAGAGACTGTTCCACGATGATGCGGAGAGTTGCGATCTGGTCTGTACATGATCGGTTTTTCCTGAATCCTGCTTGCTGGTCTCTCAGCTGGGGGTCAACGGAGCTCTTCATTCTCTCCAGGATGATCCTGTTGAAGACCTTTCCTGGTTCCTCTGTAGTTGGAACACTTGCTGAGGTCGCCTTTCTTGGGAAGCTTGATTAGGTACCCCTCCTTCCAGTCAGCTGGCATCACCTCCTCTTCCCAGATCTTTCCAAACAGTGGGTACAGCATCTCTACTGTTGTCTCTAGGTCTGCTTTCAGAGACTCCGCTGGGATGCCATCTGGCCCTGCTGCTTTGCCGTTCTTTAAAAATTAATTTTTCTCTAAAATGTATTTTTTCGAAACATACTTACCGATGACATGACTGTCAGGAAATAGTCTACTTGCTTACCAATTTTAGCCTAAGACCCAAAGGGTCCCCCCAGGAGGCTCTCGGGGATCCCTAACAGGGATGAGAGTAGCCTTCCCTGCCCATCCGGTCACGTGCCAGGTGGTGTCTCCTTTAGCCAGTTGTCTACGGAGTTACCAGCGGCAAGCGGGGAGGAGGGAGGGACCTCCGAGTCATGTCATCGGTAAGTATTTTTCGAAAAAATACATTTTAGAGAAAAATTAATTTGTTTCCTCAAAACACATTACCGATGACATGACTGTCAGGAAGAATGACAAAAAGGAGGAGGGTGCCGCACAATCCCTTCAGAAACCTCGTTCGGGACAAACCGGCCCGTCACTCCTAATCGCACACTCCTGACAATTTTAGCGAAGTGCAACCTAAGGCGCCGAGGGCGCCTGGAGGGAGTGTTGCGCCGCAGAAAAGTCGCCCACCAGCGTAAGGTTGTCGCGCTGGACTGTCAGGGCGCGGAAGTAGAAGCGGGCGAAGGTAGATTCGTCCCGCCACCCCACTGCAGCCACAATGTCCATAACCGCACAGGCGCGGGCGAAGGCAAGACGTGCGGCCCTAGCGCGCACTTCATGGGCGCGGATCCTCAGTGCCTCAGCTCCCTGTGGGGAGAGGTCGCGATAGACGGACCGTAATACCCAGCGGAGCGAGGAGGAGAACGTTTGGGCTGAGGTGTCGGTTCTGCCGGCGGTCAGCGGCAAAAAGAGACGAGTCCGTCCCCTCCGCACGGACTTGGGGCGACGCAGGTAGATACAAAGTGCACGCACCGGATCTTGCTGCGGGGTCTCCCGAGGAAGTCGGGCCCTGAAGCGGCCGAGGTGACGGTAGGCGTCGGCAATCAAGAGGGGTAGCTGCGGAACCAAAGGGGAGCCAAACCTTGGTCTTGGACGAGCCCGAGAAGAAGTCCGCGAGCTGAGGAGTCGTCGGGCCGACGGAGGAGAGGCGGCGGTTAGAGCACCAGGCACGAAGCACCCGCCACTTTCCCTCGTAGACACGTCTGGTAGAAGGTCTGCGGGCTGAAGCGATAGCATCCGCTGCCACACTCGAGAAGCCTCCAGCAGAGAGGGCTTGCCGCACAATCGCCAGGCGTGAAGGAGCAGTCGCTCGGGGCAGGGTGGAAGAGCGGCTGGTGGTGCTGCTTGAGCATCGTGCACGGGGTGGGAAGAAGGAGGGCGAGTCCGTGGCAAGACTGAGAAGGTCGGTAGTCCACGATCCGGTCCTGGAGAACGGGCCCCCAGAAAAAGGACTGCGTTGCATTCCCGGAGCTGGAGCAGGACTTGGGGACCAGGACCGTCGGAGGGTAGGTGTAAGCGACCAGTCCGTCCCAAGGGATCGAGGCGCATCGACTGCCCAGGCCAGAGGGTCGGGAATCGGGGAGACGAAGAGGGGAAGCAGGAGGTTCCACCTCGTGGCGAAGAGATCGATAAGGGGAGTCTCCCAATGAGCGCAGATCCGGCGAAGGATGTCCAGGCATAGGGTCCAATCCGTGTGAAGAAGCTGACCCCGTCGCGAGCGGTAGTCCGCCAGGACGTTCAGGTGACCTGGACTGTGACGGGCCCGGAGGGAGATGTCGCGGTCCTCGCACCAGCGAAGGAGTCGATAGAGGAGGATGCAGAGGTCGGGAGAGCGGGTTCCTCCCTGCTTCTGTAGGTAAGCCATGACTGTGGAGTGTCGGAGAGGACGAGGGGGTCCTGTGTCCCGGATTCCCATGCGCAGAAGGCCTGCCAAACTGCATACAGTCCCAGCGGGCTGACGCGCCGTGAAGTCAGGTTAGCGGGGCAGCGGCCGGCCGTCGAGCGAAACTCGGAAGAAGGTGAGCACCCCAACCGTCGAGACTGGCATCGACGCAGAGAGAGAGACGGGCAGTGGCGAGGTCAGGGGGATCCCGGAGCCGAGCCAAGAATGTCCGTCCAGCGAAGCAGAAGGGCCGCAGCACAGGAGAGATCGGCATCATGGCAGAGAGATCGCCGGAGGACGGTCTCCAGTGGAGGAGAAGATGCAGTTGGAGAGAACGTGAGTACAGAAGACCGAGGGGAAGGAGATCAGCCACCGCACTCATCAGGACGAGGAGCTGGAGCCACAGACAGGCGGGGACCGCCGCGTCCTCAGCTACCCACGGGCTAGATCGGCAAGTTCTGGATCCGAGGCTCGGGAAGACGCAACAAGTTGCGGTCGGTCACAAACTCCATCCCCAGGTGAACGAGTGGCGAGAGGGCGAGAGGTCGGACTGTTGGCGTTGACCAGGGCGACCAGGCGAGAAAACAGGAGGAGAAGAGCATCCCTGCCCTACGAAGAGAGACCACCGACTGATTCCGCAGAAGCAGGTCGTCTAAGGAGGAGATCTGCCGGAGGAAGACCGAAGGGCACGGGCAACCACGGCATCCACGATCCACGCAAGGACCCAGGACTGAGGGAGAGACCGCACAGGAGAGGCCGAAACTGGAACGGTCCCATCGACGGCAAGCGAAGGCAATGGTGGGGGGCGGGAGGCCTGGGGACGCGTAGAAGCATCGGGCAGATCCAGGCTGGCGGCGACGACCATGGGCTGAAGGCGACGCGAAGGGTCCAAGGCGGGGGAGACGCACCAAGTGACGAGCACTCAGTCCACAAGGGTGGCGCTGGGCCCATGGGCCTAAAAGGGTTCCTTCAGAGACTGCCAGGCAGGGCCGAAGGGCGCGGGTACCCACAGGTGCACGGTAGAGCTGCGACGTCGCATCAGGGGGGAAGGCCAGGGAAGGGAGCCAGTCCGCCACGAACGAAGGAAGGCTAGGGGGCGGAGGGTCCGAAGCCACGCGGAGGATCCGCTTGAGCTGGGAAGAGTTGCCGCACGTACGAGCGCCGGCGGGACCACCAGAGGCAGCGGGCACGAAGGGGAGCGAGTGGCCAGCGAACCAGGGAGCCGAAGGCGAAGACGACACCAGCAGGCCAGCGGCAAACGGAAGGACCGTGTCAGCGGCGGAACTCGTTGGAGGGACAGAAGAGCGTCTACAAGGCAGCAGCATCCTCTGAGCTGTGGCAAAGCGCGAAGAGACGGGCCTCGTCGCTCCAAGGCGCGAAGAGCCCGCCACGAGGAGGGACAGGGCAGCAGGACGCTGAGTCATCCACCGGAGAGGGTCGGGGAGACGCTGGAGGCGAAGGGTGCTGAGAGCGGGGAAGACGGATGTCCCGAGGAGAATGACAGCGCCGAGCACAAGGCGAAGGTCGACAGGGACACAGGAGGGAGTCGAGCGGGCGGGCGACGAACGCCGGGCGCCACAACTATCCAGGCGACAAGGCTAAGACGTCGATCCCCTCTGCACTGGGTGTACCAAAGGGCACCCATCCAAGTGCTAACCGAGCGCGACGTTGCTTAACTTCGGTGAACAGACGAGAACCGGTGAAAACAACGTGGAAAGGCCGTAGGGAAGCAGATGGGCCGCAGCACAGGCGCCAGGGGAAACGGCCCGAAGTCCCGAGGAATATGAAAGACGATCCAGACGCAGTGCCCGAGGCTCAAGGAGGGGGCACGTAGCTGGCTGGGCGACTCGACGAAGGAGTCAGCGGGTTGGAAGGAGGGCCATAAGGCCGACTAGGGTACTAACAGGCGATAAGGGTCGCGGTGCCCGGGGCTCAAGGAAGGGGGCACAAAGCGGCTTGGCGACTCGCCGTAGGAGTCAGCGGGCCCAGAGACTGAGGCCGAAGCGCCGAAGTGAGAACGAAAGGCGACAAGGTGCGGTGCCCGGCTCAAGGAGGGGGGGCACATAGTCGGCTTGACGACTCGCCGTAGGAGTCAGCGGACTTAACAGCTGGGACCGAAGGCCGACGCGTGAACTAATAGGCGACAAAGGTCGCGGTGCCCGGCTCAAGGAGGGGGGCACACAGTCGGCTTGACGACTCCCCGTAGGAGTCAGTGGACTTAACAGCTGGGGCTGAAGGCCGACGCGTGAACTAATTGGCGACAAAGGTCGCGGTGCCCAGGGCTCAAGGCGGGGGCACGTAGCGGCTCGGGGACTCGCCGGAGGAGTCAGCAGGCTTAGGAGGGGCTGCGAGGCCAACGCGTCTACAAATAGGCGACAAGGTCGCAGTGCCCGGGGCTGAAGGAGGGGGGCATGGAGCCGGCTTGGCGACCCGCCGGAGGAGTCAGCGGGCTTAGAAGGTCCGAAGGCCGACGCGTAAACTAATTAGCGACAAAGTCGCGGTGCCCGAGGCTCAAGGAGGGGGGCACGTAGCCGGCTTGGCGACTCGCCGGAGGAGTCAGCAGGCTTAGAAGTAGGGCCGAAGGCCGACGCGTAAACTAATAGCGACAAAGGTCGCGGTGCCCGGGGCTCAAGGAGGGGGGCACGTAGCCGGCTGGGCGACTCGCCGGAGGAGTCAGCGGGCTTAGGAGGGGCCGCTAGGCCAAAGCGTCAACTTTTATTTTATTTTTTTTTTTTTGTATATAACAGGTGACAAGGTCGCGGTGCCCGGGGCTCAAGGAGGGGGGCACGAAGCCAGCTAGGTGACTCGCCGGAGGAGTCAGCGGGCTAGAAGTTGGGCCAAAAGGCCGACGCGTGAACTAATGGCGACAAGGTCGCGGTGCCCGGGGCTCAAAGGAGGGGGGCACGTAGCCAGCTTGGCGACTCGCCGGAGGAGTCAGCGGGCTTAACGCGTCTACGAATAGGCTACAAACTTACCAGGGATTTTAGGTGTGGGCTATCCCAAGTCCGAGGGGAGCTTGAACAATCCCACCGTGCCGCGGGAGGTCCCAAGGAAGGCGGACAGTCGCGGGTCGCTCGCCAGTAGAAACACCAGAGTAGAGACCAAGAACCTCCGGTCAAGAGGCTTAGCCAGCGCAGCCGATGACAGAGGAGCAGCCGGCACCCGGTCGACACACTGTGTGGCGGACACCAGGCCACTGGAAGTCGCCGTCCTGGGCAGGGGCGCACTTGGTAACTGCAACACATACCCATACATGAAAGGCGACGGGCGGCGGGTAACTAACCCCGCCAGTTAAAGCTCCGAAGTAAGTAACGAGCGAAACTCGCCGTGAAATGCAGAGAGAAAACAAACAGAAGTCCGAGCCAAGCACGACGTCCGACCCAGCAGGGCGAGACGTACGAAGCGGCCGAGACTTTACCTGTCCATGGCGGAACGGCAGAGTGACGAAGCACAAAGCACCGGACACTAGGTCACTGGAAGTCGCCGTAATGGGGAGAGGCGCACTTGGTAACTGCAACCCATACCCACACATGAAAGGCGACCGGCGGCGGGTAACAAACCCCGCCATTTAAAGCTTCGAAATTTAAGAAACACGCGAAACTCACAGTGAAATGCAGAGAGAAAACAACAGTAGCTCAAGCGAAGCCCGACGTCCGGCCCAGCCGGGCGAGACGTAGGAAGCGGCCGAGACTTTACCTGTCCATGGCGAAATGGCAGGGTGACGAAGCACAAACCACCGCGCGATGGAAGCCTAGAAGGTTCTCGGGCCAGCAAACTGCACGAGGGACAGAAGCGGCCAGGCAGAGAAGAAGGAGGCCACACAAGGAAGCGGAAGACGAAAGGCAAGGAGAAGGCAAGCCGGTGAGGAACGGTCGCACCGTACACAGTCTCCGTAAGGTCGGGTCCGTAGGCTCTAGAAAACACGTGCGTACGCTAACAGCGAAGTAGACAACTGGCTAAAGGAGACACCACCCGGCACGTGACCGGATGGGCAGGGGAGGCTACTCTCGTCCCTGTTAGGGATCCCCGAGAGCCTCCTGGGGGGACCCTTTGGGTCTTAGGCTAAAATTGGTAAGCAAGTAGACTATTTCCTGACAGTCATGTCATCGGTAATGTGTTTTGAGGAAACAAATGCCACTGCTCTTCTAATCTCTTCCCGGCTGGGTCTGTCACAGCTGATGGGTAGGTCGGTCTCTGCTGGCTGGATGTCTGGGGGGTCAGGTGGTCTGGGTCTGTTCAGTAACTCTTCAAAATACTCGGCCCATCTGTCGAGTTGGTCTGCTCTGTCTGCAATAGGCTTGCCTTCTTTGTCTTTTACTGGTCTTTCTGTATGGCCATACTTGCCAGACAATCTTCTGGTGATGTCGTAGAGCTGTTTCATGTTGCCGCTGCCTGCTGCCTTTTCTGCCTCTGCTGCCAGGCTGTCTGTGTAGGCCCTCTTGTCTGCCCTGATACTCCTCTTCACCTCGCGGTTGGCTTCCGAGTATTCCTCCTGTGCCCTTGCTTTGGCTGCTCTCGTGCGACTGTTGTTGACAACTGCTTTCTTCTGCTTCCTCACTTCTATCTTCTTCAAGGTCTGTGCCGACAGCCAGTCCTTGTGATGGTGTTTCCTGAACCCTACAGTGTCTTTGCAGGTTGAGTTCAGCGCCTCTCTAACTGCCTTCCACTGCTGCTCTGTGGTGACCGCCTCCTCCTCATTTACTAGCTCCTGTAGCGCTTGAAACCGGTTGGACAGCACCAGTTTGAACTCTTCTCGCACACCAGTCTCTCTCAGGAAGCCTACATTATAGCGCAGTCTTCTTGTTGTCTCTGTGCGGCTTTTCTTTAACTTGAGCTTTATTCTTAAGGTAAGCAGATGGTGGTCTGAGGCGACTTCTGCTCCCCTCCTCACTCGAACATCTTGAAGGGATCTTCTAAATTTCTTGCTAATGCAGATATGGTCTATTTGGTTCTCTGTAGTATGGTCAGGTGAGACCCAAGCTGCTTTTTGTATTCTTCTGTGTGGAAAGATGCTGCCTCCAATGACAAGTCTGTTTAGAGCACAAAAGTCTACAAACCTCTCCCCGTTCTCACTCATCTCCCCTAGTCCCTTTCTCCCCATCACCTCTTCGTATCCGGTGTTGTCCTCCCCTATTTTGGCATTAAAATCGCCCATGACGATGGTGATGTCTCGCTCCGCACATTTGTCCACAGCACCCTGGAGTCGGTCATAGAACTCTTGTTCCTCTTCCTAGTCACTGTCATTAGTGGGCGCATAACACTGGATGACGTTCAGCTTAATGTTTTTCTTGGTTCTAAAGGCTGATGTGATAATTCTTGGCCCAAGAGGTTCCCAGCCCATCAGCGTTCTCTGTGCCACTGGTGACAGCATGAATGCTACTCCTTCTGTATGGGGGGGCGTTCTCCTCTTCATGACCTGAATACAGAATCATCACCCCACTTAACAGCCTTTCTGGCCAGACTGTGTCCATCTGGCTTCACTGATACCTAGCAGGGAAAGGTTGTACTTTTGCATTTCCGCTGCTATCTGGGCAGCCTTGCTGCTCTGGTACATGGTCTTGACATTCCATGTGCCCATGGTTGTGTCCCTGTATAGAGAGAGGCGGCTCGGTCCTGTGGCTTCCGAAGACTTCCGGCTTTCACCACAGGACGTCATAAATCTTCTGGTAGAACCTTCCTCCTCCAGGAAAGGAATTGCTGTTTGTCTTTTCGTCGGCGTTTTTGTAGCTATTTTCTTATTGCAGGGTGGGGAAGCTACCCCCACGCCCAACCCCCTACTAGGAGGACCAGGGGTTTTCTGTCGGGGTCACCTTCCCTTAGACCATGCTGGTTCACGGCACCTTATTTCATTCAGTGCACCCCTCTAGCGAGGGACCCCCTATCCACCACCCAGGGGACGCGCCTCAACGCCATATGGTCCCAGCGCGAGGTTACCTGTGGTGTCGGGGCTGAATGAGTTAACGTTTACCATGGGCGACATACAACAGACGTATGACGGACGGGCGTCGGACAGCCAGTACATAGACTCATGTTTGCTATCACATGTGAGCCTATGAACTACCCACAAAAAATGTATTGAAGAACACTACAACCATATTACAGAAGCATGCATGTGCTAGCACACAACCATGCACAACACACGTACCAGCACATATTCATGTGCATTCGCATTTCACAAAATACCTCAAAATCTGAGACAGAGCTGAAATCATCCACACAGCAGACTTCCAGCTTCAGATCTAAATCAGGACAAGATACTTCATCATTCTGATTCTCCCTGCTTTCTCTTCTCTTCTGTATTTGATGCTGCTTCTTTTGTAGAACGTCTGCATTCGGTGAGTGTGACTGCCTGCATTGTCTTTTCTTGAGGGTTCTGGAAACAGAGTAAGTCAGTTATTACGATTCAACACCAAGCAGGCAACTAAGGCCATCTCATGGTGACAGTGGAACACAGCATGCACACACATGCATGCACCCACACATATACATGCACACACAAGAATGAACAACAGTCAACAAATAAACAAGAATTCTAAGGTACCAAGCTAATCTGGAACTACCCTTGAACTGTCATGACCAATCAATCTGCTGCTTTCTTATCATATGGATGAATGTGAGAAGATTTTAACTATGCATACAGACAAGCAAAAGCAATGACCCATCCATCTGCTGCTTTATTAAATATATCATGACCAATCCATCTGCTGCTTTATTATCATATCGATGAATGTTATACGATATTAACTCATTCAAACCCAAGGCTGTATTTATCAAATTTTGGAGGCATCATCTAACGACTATGCACCAGTTGCAGGAGATGAATCGACCATGATAATTCAAGGGTAGTGCCAAATTAGCTTGGCGCCTTCAGGCACCAAGTTAATCTGGCACTACCCTAAATTATCATGGTCGATCCATCTTCTGCTGTAGTGCATTGGGGATGAAATGAGTTATCTATGTATACAGACATGCAAAATAAATGTCATTCCAAAAATGTTGCATTTCTTTTGCTCATCAGTATATAATATTGCACAAACAGCATACTGACTTCTTCTTCCTTGTGTTCCTTGATAAGGATAAGAGTGACTAACTTTGACAAACAACAATAAATCACTCACTTCACAAAAGCGCGCAACTGGGACTTTCCAACTTTCTCTGGGGTATCCACCACCGCCTCCAGTTGCTGACAAGATGTGAAGCCAGCCTCAAATGCCTTGATGTACTGTTGCCTCAGCTACACAAAAGTAAGACATGACTGCTGAGTGAATTACTGTAACTTTCTGCTTATCCCATTCAGCCCTGAAGCACTACAGCAGGTGATGGGTCGACCGTAATTCAAGGGTAGTGCCAGATTAGCTTGGCGCCTGTCGGTGCCAAGCTAATCTGGCACTGCCCTTGAATTATCATGGTCGATCCATCTCCTGCAACTGATGCATAGTCATTAGATGATGCTTCCAAAATTTGGAAAATACGGCCGTCAGACTGAATTATTATATTCGCAATAAGGACTGTCATCCTAGTCAAGCAGATTTTTTAAAAATTTTTACATGTGCATCATTCACTTATCTTATTTTACAAGGTGAACACTATCTTCACCCATTCAGTGTCAGCTGACCCACACACTGTGTTTCTGCAATTTTTGTTAATTCAAGACCAAAAAATCCCAGGAAGATGGATTCAAAGTGGTGTCAGCAAGAGGCATAGATCCACATGAGCCCCCGCAACTGTGGGGACTCATGAGGATGTATGCCTCTTGCAGTTGGGGGGTGTTCAAACTTTCTCGGCACTGAATGTGTTAAATAGTAGCAACACTACATACCACTGGATTGTGCAGAGGGTTTTTGTCTGGAGGATGCCAAACCTCATCCGGCCCAACATGTGAACCTCTGATCGTCACATACCAGACACCAATGGCACCTGTGTACATGTTCAGTTTCACATTGAAGGTGCAGAAGTGTCCACTCGATGCTCTTTCCTTGAAGTGTGGACACCCTGAAAAGAAACAAAATTGGCCATCAAAAGTTGTGGTTTGTACACACACCACGTGCTGCGTCTTGGCACTGACCAGAGACTTTGCCCTATTCAGTGGCTCATTCACTGGAACAGGCGAAAAAGCACCTTGATTTATCTTTTGTACCAGGTTTGACTTTGCTATGTTACTTATATACTGATGAACAAAATAAATGCAAAATTATTGGAATAATCAAAAACACTATACTGATGAGCGAAAGAAATGCAATATTTTTGGAATCATCGGATACAATTTATGATTCTAAAAGTGTTGCATTATTTTTGCTTGTCAGTATACAGTCGCATTTTGTTTGCTCATTTCCACTTTTTGTTTGTGGGGACCAGGACCAGCCCCCCCCCCCCCCCCCCCCCCCTCCCCGCCCCCCCCCCCCGCCCATGTCGCTGCAATGGAAATTTTTGCAAAACCTGGACCTACCTTTTACTGAGATTTCAGTGAATAAGTTTCATATATAGTTCCTACTGTTACAGTTAGTTTCTTTCACTTTGTTGTTACCCACACTGACTAGTACTAATACAGTAGTAGTAGCTAGTACATACACACAAAAACTCACTTTGATGTATGACTGGGATGATGGCAAATTTAGAATAAGAATGACTCATGTCAAGAGCACACTCAGACTTGCACTGTTAAGTTTGTGGTTGTGTTATTCTGTGAGAGCATGTGTGTATTAATCGTAAGAAAAATCTGATATTTATTTTAGCTATTTTGGATATGAATCACGTACCTTTTTAACCTTTTGCCACCGTAGTCTGCCAGCTAGATTTTTCCCTGCTACCGTAGTAATTTTGACAAATTTCATTGGCCTTGTCTGTTGTAAAAATCTTATCATACCCCAACATATTTGGTATCAGTGGAAAAAGCAATTCAAGGTGAACTCGTAGACACTATGCTGAAGAAAATATTTTGTAATGTTAAGATTTTACAGGTGTATAAAGAAGATGGGGTAAGAAGCCAAAAATCAAAAACAGTTTCACACTGGGTTCTGAAACTGAACATGCTGTTAGTGTATTAGTTAGCCAGAGTGTGAAGATTAC
This sequence comes from Semisulcospira habei, assembly GCA_036245525.1. NCBI lineage: Eukaryota > Metazoa > Mollusca > Gastropoda > Semisulcospiridae > Semisulcospira > Semisulcospira habei. The sequence continues at coordinate 23,350,251 of BTPG01000001.1, read as the reverse complement.
AACTCACCTAGCATTCCAGAGACATATTCTAGTGTGTCACCAGTAAATAATCCAGAAAGAAAGGCACAACAGAAAAGTTTCTTCACACATAAAAGTTTTTACACCAAAATCCGCCATTTTTTTTTGCACATGGGGACGTTTTGTATTAGAGCTTCTGATTCGTTGGTTTCAGCCCATACAAACAAGAAAAGTCACTCTACAAGTAAAGAAATGAGTGCTTGACATATTATAGTAGATTGCTTCCCTTAGACCATACTGCCGGTATTGGCAATGGGAAACTAGGCCAGCGCACATATGTGTGCGTTACGTTGGCAACGGAGCTTTGCTTGGGGCACACATGTGTGTCAAAAGGTTAATAGGATTCATTCTCGTTTGCACGGACAGCGGAATTGACTTTGTTATGATACGCTAAGATTTGACTGGAAGTTTCTAGCAAAGTCACACGGATAGTCGTGGTCGATTTTTGCGATGCGTGGTTTCGTTGAACGTTCGAGCAAAGTCGCGATCTGCCTAGTGACCTCACATGTGATGTCAAAGTGTTGGCAACATTTTGCAACACTGTATAAAAGGCATTTAAAATAATAGTGGAACCTGGTAGCTCATTCTAGTAAATTCTCTTTCATTAATATTAATAAGTTTTGGTTATGTTTTCCTTTCTGATTGGTTTTGTTGTGTGAATTTGCTGGATTATTCTGGAAAGCTATAATACTATAAAAGACCATGCTAGGAAGCATGTGGGTACATTGTCAGTGACAGAGATATGCGGTGTATCGTAGGTACATTGCCTGTGACGGAGTGATGCAGTGTGTAGTGTGTACATTGTGTGAGAGACGCAGTGTAACAGTGTGTACATTCAGGGCTTGTAATGGTCTGGAGTTAAAAAAAGAGGAAATTGGCCGGGGGGGGAGGGGGGGGGGGTGTTAGAAGTAGCTGCCGAAAAATGAAACGATGGGGGTGGGGGGGGGGGGGGGGGGGGGGTACTCACGCAACACCTAGCTCTGGCCGAATAATCGAACACCTTGCCAATTAGCAGCGATGTTTATGTCTGCCCGGCGCATTTTACGAAAGGCAAAGTGTTCACCCTTTCTCGATTCGTCGACGCTTGTAGTCTGGATGAAACTTCACCAACTACTTCTGCTTCTTTGGAGGCATGGTTTGTGAAAATCGCTAAGCATGTGCTCCAGACGGCAATTTCGAAGCAACCGGAACAAACACAGAATGGACGGAAATTTGCTGCGCATGCGTAATCAAGACTGGTTGTGGGTCCCCGAAAGCTTAGCGGTACAGTATAGCGTTAGGCTCTCAACTGCAGGCGCCTGACCCCAAGCGCTACGCCAAAATGCCTTTTTTGTTCCGCGGAAAACCATACTCTTCTCGGCGGAATTTTTTTTGGTAATAGCGGAAATTCGCGAAACCGCAGAAAATTACAAGCCCTGGTACATTGTATGAGAGACGCAGTGTGTCAAAACTGTTGATGCATTGTAGAGGTGTTGTTGCATTTGTGAATGCATTGTGTGGAGATCACATCGCTGCAATACAATATTGTTGGAACTGTTACTCCAGTGTGGTCTACATCCTTAAGCCACATGTGACGGGTAGCAGCTGAGTGAAGTTTCTTTAAAAGAACCTTATGTGTGTGCGTCTGGTGTGATTATCATACGACGACTATGACTACCGCGTAACATTTGGCACCTGCGACGGGACTTTTTCAGTTGGCTCTGTGGAAAGGGTAGCCGGAGACAACAGCCAGCAGTGAAATGCAGAGATGGCGACATCAGAAATGGAGACATTCCTGAAAATTGGAAAGGAATGTGGACTGGAAGGAGCCAAGCTCCTAGAGTTTGTACAAGGGAAAGAGAAGGAGAGAATGGAGAGAGAAAGAGAAAAGAGACTCGGAGAAGAAAAGAAATTGGAGAGAGGAAAACAGACTGGAGAGAGAAGAAAGAGCTAAAGAGCGTGAAATCAGGAAACTCGAAATTCAAGCAGAAGAGGCAGAGAAACAGCGAGAAGAGGCGAAGAGGCAGCGACAACACAAATTTCATTTAAAGCAGATGGAGATAGAAGCACAGAGCCAGAGGGCAACTGAAGCGACAGCCTTAGCCAGCAGAGAGCAAACAGCCCATGTGCCAAAGCTACCACCGTTCGTAGAAAATTCAGATAAAATGGACACTTACCTAGAGCGATTTGAGCGCTTCGCAAGCAGCAACAACTGGAGACAAGAGACTTGGGCCATCAAACTGAGCGCACTTCTAACCAGCAACGCGCTTGAATTTTACACCCGCTTGCCAAGAGAAGAAGCTGAAGATTATACGCAGTTGAGAGCCGCCCTGCTGAGACAGTATGACTTCACTGAAGGGGGTTACAGGCGACGATTTCGGAACTGCAGGCCTGAGGAAGGAGAAACACCCGGCCTATTCATTGAAAGAATCAGGAGCTACCTGGAGAAATGGATAGAGCTGGCTGGTATAAACAAGGAGTACCAGGACCTGTGTGACCTCATCATCAAAGAACAAGTCCCCAACGCATGTTTTAAGGACCTGGCCGCCCATCTCAGGGAGCAAAAGGACCAGTCCCTGAAGGCCCTTGCAGACTTCGCTCAAAGATACCTGGACGTCCACAACATGAAGTTCGGGCCCGGTAGGCCGCAGCGCGGGTCTACACCAGCAGAGGAAACCCAAAACGTCAGAGACACCCTGAAACAGCTAGATGGAGAGCCTGACATATTTCCTTTGTGGAAAGAAATGACACAAGGCGATACAATGTCCTTCCAAGGATGTTCCCTGAGGCGATAACACCAGAAGACCCAAACAAGATCGTGGGATAACAGGCATAAGTGGTACCACGTCTCAACACAGAGCCGCCGCTGTACTGGCCAATGATGTGACATCATCTAGTGACTTGGAGTCTGGAGAAAGGCGAGCAACACCGGAGCTGATTGAGTCTTTCAGAAAGAATGGACGCATCCCAGTTGGCGATGGGGCTACATTCTTACCAGTCTCAAACATTGCGCTGCCTGAGAATGAAGTGCCGAACATGCCGGTGGTGTCAGGATTCGTCGGAAACACATCCGTGAGAGTGCTGAGAGACACCGGTTATAAATACAGGAGTGGACAACCCTCATCTTGGCTGACGGAACTGGGAGAGTCATCCCCCTTGCCAAGGTCAGTGTCAACACCCTCTACCTGACAGGAGAGGTGAAGGTGCTATGCGTGAAGACCCCAGTATACGATCTTATCATCGGAAACGTTAATGGTGCCAGAAACGCAGTGGATCCAGATCCGGAGTGGAGACCTGAAACTTGTGCAGTTACTATGAGAGGTCAGGAAGAGAAGAGCCTAACCCTACCATCCCTCTAAAAGTGGCTGACAACATAGAAACAGCCATGGTGAATAGAGACAAGTTGGAGGAAGAGAAGCGCAAGGCGCTGGAGCGACTGCAGAACCAGGTGGACGCGAGATAGGCTGGAGGCGGAACAGCGAGCAGCCGTCCACCGTGTGCAGCAAAAACAGGCGCAGGAGTTGGACAGTCGGCGGCACGATGCCGAATGCCGCCACAATGATCAGATGGGGTCGCCAAAAAGCCAGGTGAACGAGGGCCATGAACGAGATAGGGCTCCTCTGAGACAGATGTCGGAACTGCAGGAGGAGGAGAAGGAAAGAGAGAAACAGGAGCTGGAGTCAGCATGTGAAAGCCGTCGACGATCTCAACAGAGGTCTGGATAAAGTTCGACAGGAACAGAAGCAAGACCTGAAGGTCAGTCATCAGAACCATCTGGAGCGATTGCGGCAGGAACAAGACACAGAATGAGGCCGACTGCTGCTGGACATGCGGGATAGAGGATCGTGCGTGTTTGACACAGTGGTTGACATCGACGACTACGAAGTCAAAGTCAACAACAAATCGAATGCTTACCACGTGAATTTACTGAAGAAATACATCGATAGAGGTCGTCAGTGCAAACCACAACAAGCTGCATCAGTGCGTCTGACTGCTGACACTGAGAGACTAGATGACGAGAAATTGTTCAATTTTGTGGGTGTGGAGGATGTTCAGTCTGTCGGAAACTTGGCCCAGGCACAGCAGAAGAAGCTGAGAATCCTAACTATGGAGTTTGGGCATCGATTTACGCCTGACTCAGGGACTGCAGACACCGTCCAGTGTGAGGTTGGTCTGACATCGTACGAGCCGGTTCGTGACGAACCGTGTTGTCTACTTTCCAACACGAGGGAGGGACTGAGGAAGAATGTTGGGGAGACGCCAGACCTAGGAGTCATCAGGTATTCCAGATCACCAGTGGTCATCGTGAAAAACCAGAAAAATCCAATTTGGCGTGTATGGACTATCGTACATTCCATAAGCCGACAGTATTCGACCCTGGACCATTAACCCTTGAACTGTCTGAACTGTGCCCATCTCATGATTTGGCGATGTTCCAGAAATAAACTTTGACATTGAATTACAGTCTATCAAGGGTTTGCAGAACTTTGGAGCGGATTACCTGAGCAGAGCAGTTTTAAGGAACATTTTAAGTCGCGATCTTTCTAGTGACCTCACATGTGACGTCAAAGTGTCGGCAACATTTTGCAACACTGTATAAAAGGCGTTTAAAATAACAGTGGAACCTGGTAGCTCATTCTAGTAAATTCTCTTTCATTAATATTAATAAGTTTTGGTTATGTTTTCCTTTCTGATTGTGCGAATTTGCTGGATTATTCTGGAAAGCTATAATACTATAAAAGACATGCTAGGAAGCATGTGGGTACATTGTCAGTGACAGAGATATGCGGTGTATCATAGGTACATTGCCTGTGACGGAGTGATGCAGTGTATAGTGTGCACATTGTACGAGACGCAGTGTGTCAAAACTGTTGATGCTTTGTAGAGGAGACAGTGCATCAGTGTTGGTGCATTTGTGAATGCATTGTGTGGAGATCACATCGCTGCAATAAAATATTGTTGGAACCGTTACTCCAGTGTGGTGTACATCCTTAAGCCACATGTGACGGGTTGCAGCTGAGTTAAGTTTCTTTATAAGAACCTTACCTGCGTGCGTCTGGTGTGATTATCATACTACGACTATGACTACCATATAACATGCACTCCACAAGAAAGTTAGGTCTTGTTAATATTTTTTAAGGAAAATATACACTACATGACTTGTATTGCCTAAAAAAAAAAATGTGGATATACAGCGGTTGTTTGAAATGGATTTGTCATGAGAGTACATTTTGTGTGGCCTCTACATATCATTATCAAAATCGGACTACATACAATTACTTGCAAAGGAATTACCGGTACTTTCATGGCAGATATATTTCCTACAGTTGGAACATTAAAATAGAGGATGTAAATTCACCTTCTACACACTTTCCACTACCTCCACATGCTGTACGACAATTTCCTTGTCCGTTACAAACGAGCGTTTCAAACATGAGGATCCTGTCTTTTTCAGGTGGTGAAACAAGTGATTTCAAAGTGATAATGTCTGTCAAAAATCCACGTTCTCCTGGCTGAATGTTGACCAGGTCTGGTATATTCACAATGCGACCTTTTCGCAACAGTTTGGCTTTGCTGATTTTGTCCACTGATGCAAAATATTCTTCCAGTTTTGTCTGCTCCACGGCAATGCCCTCATATTCTGGGTATTTCTTCACCTGAAAAACACAAATGAAACAAACTATTACTCACCCAACATAATAAACCTGGCCATACATCTCTCTGGACTACATGGTGAGTATGTCAACAAGGATCAGGGTGGCCCCAACAAACTTGGGTATGTCACAAGCTGAAGCAAATCATGAAGAAAACCAACATATTCCAGACAAAGTCTACGATTCTTGGTCAGACTTAATTTACCTTCATCAAGTCCCATTCTAACCCTTGCAATGATTCTGGCAGAAATCATAGCAATAAAAAAAATGCTAACGACAGGCAAAGGAATATGTGACATACCTAAAGTTTGGGGCTGGTGGAACGCAGTTTTACATTTAACCCTTATCATTCGGAATACACCAGTGTGTGAAATATGTTTGACTAAAATAGTTCAAGGGTAGTGCCAGAATAGCTTGGTGCCTCTAGGCACCAAGCTATTCTGGCGCCACCCTTGAACTAAAGCTATTGGTCTATATCTTTATCTGTAAGTACTATATTGTAGCTTGCATATGGCAGTGTACAAATTTGAAGCTTTTAGCCTCAGTATGATATGGGTTAAGACATTGGAGATGTATGTACAGATACATGTAGCAGCCCCTCCCATAGGTGTGTACACACCCACAATGCACATCAAAGGTAAAGTTTAATATTAGCGTATATACAGGGGTCACCATTTTACCTCGGTGTATGAACACTCTAGGCAAAAATGCCAGCACAGTTGTGCTAGTGTTTTCAGTTTTGCATATAATGAAAGGGTAAACATGCATATGGCACACAAAAAACAACCACATGTGAACTTACTTGAATAAAAAGTTCCATAAAAAAAATTAAACACATCATAATATAATACAGAATGAACAAGAAAGGCAAAGCCCTTATGGCTCACGTATATGACTGATCCACATGTGACCTTGACCTTTCTGACATGTTACAGAAATAAGCAAGTGTTCAAGTGTCTTAAAATAAGAAAAGGGCTGGCTCCTGTACCAGCAATATCCATATTTTCTGAAAATTTATGCATTTTTGGGTCACTCTCCTGAAAACTGCTCAGAACTGTGACATGGGGATAAAAAATGACAGTGCTAGTATTTTTTTTATGTCAACTGCCCCCATTATTCCTCATTAAAGTTTAGACAACTTGCATGCAGTTTACAGTCTGTGAACAGCAAATTGTAGAAATACCTCGGAAGATGATAGCAGCTTAATAAAATTACTTAATTATAAATGCATGCATCACGCCTCGCACGTAACACGCTGCTCAGGGGGTTCACACCATGCGGTACACGTATATGATCGATCAACCGGAAACAAGAGAGGCACCCAAAATAGCTTGCGGATCACACAGCCCCACTGTGGTGTGAATATATTCATCTGCGAAAGTAGGGCAAAATCGTTGTTCATCCGCGAAAGAGTTCTCAAAGTATACCCACACATAACGCAATTCCGATCACGCCAGACGGGTTTCATACAATTGTCTTCATAGACAAGCTTCATTTGTTCTTTATTTCACCAGGGCTAAGTTGTAAAGGTTAAAAAATAGACCCTTTTTTCATATGTGTTGGTACACACGTCTCTACACAGCGTGTTGTTGTACAATGTTGTTGTACAACGCAGCGTTGAGGGGAGTGCTTTTTTGTGTTTAAACCACATGTTACGTGTGGGACAGCAATTTTACTGATGTATCATCGCACAAAAGCCTCATTTTGTCAAATCCAACCCAAATCTACTGTACAGAAATATCAATTATCTTCACTATTCTGGGGTTTAAAACATTAATTCTGAGCAAGTGCAGTGCTTTGTGGAAGGTTCTTTAAGACCACCGTAGCCATGTCAAACACCAAGGTGCCGGAAAACAGACCAGTCAGGGAAAACGTGCTTTAAAAAGATAGTGTTAAATGCACAAACGGAGTCTGTATATTACCCTAATTAGTTTATTCATAGTAAAGTCAAACAGTAGCAAAACTGTAGTGAAAAATATAACAGCATTGGTTTTTGTGTTTGAAGAACATGCACTGCAGCTGAGCAGATTTCAGAAGAGTGACCCTTTTCACAAATTTGTCAACCAACCGTGAAAATTGTCCTTTGTGATGGGTTAACCAAATCAGTCTGCATAAAAAGATCTTGTCACCAGCTACCTTTATTCCAAATAAACTACAATTCTATCCAAAATTGGCATTTTTCACACATTTGCTGACCTCTTGTGACCTTTGACCTATCCAAGGGGTCATCCAAATTAGTATTCATAAATAGGTCTTACAATCAAGTACCTCTGTACCAAGTTTGGGTTTGTTTTTTGAAACAAAGAAATGTTTTTGTCAAAATATGGCTATTTTGTAACGTGGAGCCCCTGTGACCTTGACCTTTGAGAGAGGTCACTAACATTGGTATGTTTAGAAAGGTCTTGTCACAATGTACCCTTGGGCAAAGTTTGAAGTCTGTGTCTTGATTAGTCTCTGAGAAAATGTCAATATTAAAGTTTACCATAGAGGATGGCCGATGGACACCGGACAACAAATGAACGACCACTGGCCCAGAACATACTTATTTTTGCTTTGCACATGAGCCAAAATTTACAAAACTCACTTGTTAAAAAAAAGATCAGCACAAAAAAATGTTTTATTCAATTATTGTCACCAACACTTTCCATCACATCTAGAACGATCACAGAGGGCATGCTTTACCTGTAGCCCATTATTTTTAACAACCATTGATTGTTAAGTAGGGGGTTTCTCATACACACAGACATCCCCAAAAGGCATCCAAAAATGCATGACTTACACCGCACACAAAAATGCAATGCTCATGACCCTTGGTTGCATTATAAGGGGCAGGAAAAACATGTCACTGTCAGCTTTATTTTATGCAAATATACAGCAAAGATCATTCATTCACTCACTTAAAAGTGCACTGCACTTTGTTGAAGTGGTGGATGGCTCTCTGAATGAAAAGCTCTGTTTGGGGAGAAGTAAAACTTGGTGCTGCTCTGCTAAGGAGCATCAGGTCGTTGACCTTTTTGTTTGAGAAGTATGATCATTCAGCAATCTTGTTCTGATTTATATCAAACTGCCTCTCGCCTCCGAAGAAAGCGAAAATGACGCTTAGACATTCTGCCCATCGTATTTTTGTGTGTAAATATCAGACATTTCCAAGCAGTCTTAAAAAAAAGCGATTTCCCAATTGAACACACTTTCATCCTGATACACCCATTGCTTGAAATAAATTTGACTGATAGATCAAGGGTGCTTCCAGAATAGCTTGGCGCCTGAAGCGCCAAGTTACTTATGGTACCACCCTTTAACTAAAACAGTTGATCTATCTCCTAATCTGTAATGTAGCCTTCATGGGACAAGAAGCAAATTTTACACAATCAGCCTCAGGATGTAATGGGTTAAAGCTTGCATAAAATTTCAGCGCACCCTCTGCACCCCTCTTCTCATCTTGATTTAAACACAGACATGAGAAGTTTGCAGCAGACATTTGACACTAAACCTGGGGGACCATCTGAAACCTACAGCAACTGCTTGGAGACATTCCAATGCACAAATGTAAAACAGGGGGATTGGAAGTGGGGGTGCTGAACCTCGAATCATATTAGCCTACACACAGAAGCAGGAAAAAAAGAGGCTGTCACTATAAAAAAAAAAGTGCAATTAACCAAGATTTTTTGTGGTGACCCCTGAATATAGCTGAACAGTAAACTAGTACAAGCCTCAGTAAATACCTGTTGTGTCCAAAAACTGTATGTCACTGTATTCTTCTACTTCAGTTTTTCACACAAAAGACATACATTTATATGCAGTGAAAAAAAATTATTCGGAATGCACAAGTCATATACATAGTTCATTTCTCTCAACAGATTAGATTACTTGACAGTACATCTAATGATGTACTATAGATTCTTACATCGAGGCTTAGGTGATACTGATAATCTTATTCTTAAGCAAAAGTGAGTAGTATAAGCTTTTACGACCAGGAGAGTGAGATTTTCAGTATCACCTAACAGTAACACCGAAATCAGAATCAATTTCTAACACACCTTGTTACTTGCATTAATCAGATATGAGTTGGTTTTCAGCACACATGTCAAACAGTAACGTATAACACAACCTTCATAATGGCTTGGCTCAGACCTCGACGTAATATGCTGCACTGTGATATCAAACTAATGTACATTCGTAACTTACAAACATGACAGGTACATGATCTTTGTGAACAAAAAAGAACAGGTCATGCCGGTAAGTGGAAAAAAAATGTCAAGTCATGCCTTCAGTTGTGCATGTGCCCCTAAATTTTATGTTTCATGAGCCGATTGAGTTTACAGACTTAAGTGCACATGTGCTGTATGTGTATGGAATGTGCAGCGTGCCGTATCACACACAAGGGATATTTTCAAGAAGCATCACATGTGGAGAAGAAATTTCTGCTTGATGAAAGAAAAACGAGGTGCATGTCAGAAAGTACAATACAAAAAGTAGAAGTTACATTACCTCCGGGTTACGTAGAGGGTTTTTATCTGGCGGATTCCAAACCTCATTTGGACCAACATGTGAGCCTCTGATCATCACATACCAAACACCAATGGCATTTGTGTACATAATCATCCTCACATTGAAGGTGCAGAAGTGCCCTTTGGACCGTCTTTCCCTAAAGTGTCGACACCCTAAAAAAAATTTAAAAAAAGAAAGGTAAAGCCCTCATCAAACACTGTGTGACCTTTGTGACCTTGACCTTTCCAGCAGGTCACTGAAATGAGCAAGTGTTCAAATATCTAAACATAACTGAAGGGTTGGCTTTTGTACCAGCGAAATCCGAGTTTCCTCAAAATCCATTTTTCACTAATTTATCAGCTCTCCGTGACCCTTGACCTTTGTACGGGGTCATCCAAATTAGCATGCATAATAAGGTCTTAATGTCAGGTACCTCTGTACCATGTTTGGGATGGAATTCGTAAATAGTATTTGAGAAAAAATAATTTTTGTCAAAAAATGGCTATTAGTATTAGTGACCTATTTCCTGATTTCTTGTGACCCTTTACCTTTCTAAGAAACCATCCAAATTAGTATGCATAGGAAGGTCCTACCATCAAATATCTCTGTACCAAGTTCGGGTCTGAAGTCGTGAACAGTATTTGTGAAAACAAATTTCATCAAAATATGGCAATTTTGACCTATTCCTGATCCCCTGTGACCTTGACCTTTGAGAGAGGTCACTCAAATTGGTATGTTTAAAAAGGTCTTGAAACAAAGTATCCTTGAGCCAAATTTGAAGACTGTGGCTTGAGTAGTCTCCAAGAAAATGCTAACACTAAAGTTTACCACGGCGGACAGATAACAGATGAACATACTCTTTTTTGCTTCGCACGTGAGCCAAAAAAACAAACAACAGAATATAAAAAGACAAAGGTTAACCATACTGTTAAGGATGAATGTATATTGAATGACCAAAGCACACAATCGCATACCAACTTACTCAATGAAAAAGGCCTGTTAAAAGTAGGGCTATTAAAAAAATTTTAAAAATCAAATATATATATAAAATGAGAAAGGTGTCGCTGCATTAAAATGAATTTTTCTCTAAAATGTATTTTTTCGAAAAATACTTACCGATGACATTACTGTTAGGAATAGTGTCGTAGCTAGGGTAATTTTAGCCAAAACTTGGTTGTATACCTATGGCAGGGGAGGCAACAAGGGGTGCCATAAGCCTAGCCAGTATCCCGAGTAGCCTCCCTTCCATCTCCATCCGGGTAACTGCTCACTGGATACCCGACAGTCTGTTTACTTAGCTGACTAGCGGCAAGCGGGGCAGGCGGGAGGGTCATCCGAGTAATGTCATCGGTAAGTTGTTTTTTTTTAAATACATTTTAGAGAAAAATTCATTCGTTTCCTCAAAACACATTACCGATGACATTACTGTTAGGAAGAATTACGAAGAGGAGGTGGGTGCCGCTTATAACGCCCCTAACCCCCCACTGCCGACTAGGCCCGCCCTCCCAGGAGCAACCTCCCGATAATTTTAGCTAAGAATAGCCGACGGCACTGAGGGTGCCGGGAGGGAGTGTTGCGCTCTGGGGATGTTCCCCCCCCCCCCCCTCCCCCGCGACATGTTCCCACTGGGCTGGGGGGACCCAAAAGGATCTCACGCTGTCCGGAGGGGTCCCTCAGGTAGCATCGGGCAGAGTAGACCTTGCTCACCCACGCACGGCCGCCGCAAGTCTTTGAACGGCTCCGTAGCAGTAGTATGCGCGGATGCGGTCGTGGCTCTGACCTCGTGCGCCCTGATGTACATTGGCTGCATCAGAGTAGAGGTCCTGATAGGCGGAGCGAAGTACGTAATGGAGCCAGGAGGCATACGGTCTGGGGTGAGAAGTCATCCCCACCTGGAAGGCGGGTGTGTCCCCTGCAAATTGGTTTGGTCCGGCGCAGGTGTCCACATAAGGCTCTCACCGGATGCTGCTGTCCTCTATCCCGGGCCGGACCTGAAACCTCTCAGGGCCGAAAGGTGACCGACTGGGCGAACCAAGGAACCGGGTCGCAGCTAGGAAGCCGGGGCGGGCGGCCGACGTCCAGCCAATCATCCAACTGCAAGTCCGGGGACGTGCTGAGTAGCGTGCCGTTCGCTGGGTCCAGGCCTTCTGACCCCAAGTACCCTCCCGTAATGAAGGGTAGGCAGGGCGATATCTCTCGTTCGTTCAGGCCTTCTGACCCCAAGTACCCTCCCGTAATGGAGGGTAGGCAGGGCGATATCTCTCGTTCATTCACACCTACTGACCCCAAGTACCCTCCCGTAATGGAGGGTAGGCAGGGCATTATCTCTCGTCCGTTCAGGCCGTCTGACCCCAAGTACCCTCCCGCAATGGAGGGAAGGCAGGGTGATATATCTCTCAGGGGGGGGGGGGGGGGGGGGGGGGGGGGAGACTCGTCAACAGCACCTGACGAGCTGGGCCCCATGGGTCCAGCATCTTCTCCAGACCCACAGTACTGTGCAATGGTCCGAGGGCTGGAAGGCTACGTGCATGCTGGCTGTGGCCCGAACGCGCATGCACTCTGTGGAACAGACTAGAAACGTTTACGCACATCGCTCCTCAAGCTGGCGAGCCGTCCTTTTAGAGGGCCAAGGTCCGAAGTTTGTCCAGGCCTCCTCACCCCAAGTACCCTCCCGTAATGGAGGGTAGGCAGGGCGAACCATCTCACAGAGGAGGGGGGGGGGGGGGGTGACTCATCAACAGCACCTGACGAGGGGGTCCCAATTGATCCAGTATCTCTCTCGACCCACGGTACTGCGCAACGGCGGGAGGTTGAACTTGCCCACGTAGACCAGGAAGTCAAGTCAGCCGAGAAGATCCCGAAGTGCATCTTGATCCTTCTCCAAGGAGGGCCTCGACCAGTGTCACAAAAGAAGATCGTCTAGGGGTGCCGATGAGGAGCATGAAAACATCCGACTGGTCCTGTCTGCAACGGAGAACAGCCACGACAGAACCCAGGGGTCAAAACACGTGCTGGGGAAAAAGGTGGAAACAACGGGAGGGCGCGGGGGGCGGGGGGGGGGGGGGGGGGGGGGGGGGGGGAGGGGGGGGGGGTGGTTAGGCGCGAAGAATCACGGTACACAATGTTGCTCACTTCCGCCGATTCCAGCTTCAGAATGTGCTTTTATATCCGTTCAAACGTGTCAGGGTTCGACTTCACTTTCACACCACTCCCATCTCCATTTCTTTCTCACTCCCGTTTCATTAAAAGTTTAGCCGCGAGCAACAATGTGTCCTGCATCGCTAGACGCCATCTTGGAAAAACGAAGCTTGCCTAAAGTTAACGATAAACGAATCTGACAACTTGTAGACCTGCGCCGTTTAAAAACCACGACCATTTCAGATTTTTTACGTTTTATTTTTTTCCACGCGGAATTGCCTTTTTTTAAACAGCGGATTTTTTTAAATTAACGCTGATATCCTCGGAAAAGCGGAAGATTTTGACCCCTGAGAACCCCCAGAGGCTGCGATTGACACCGAAGGGAGCGCGCAACCCAGGCAGATCATGCCGTTGAAGGCAAGGCGGAGGGAACGGCTGGAGACGGTGTCTGGGGACGAGTAGAACGCAAACTTCTCCAAGGAGGTCTCCGACTGGTTCCGCGAGCGATGATCGGATCTAGGAAGTCGACGAGTCCAGGGTGATGGCCCAGTCCAAGACCGCATTGCGAGGCGAAGTCACGGGCGGTCTCCACGCCAAAGGATGGGGTGGCGATGAACTAGTACAGCGTGGTGCACGTGTCGACTGTCGTAGCCGCTACCAGGTCGGGAGGTTGAGGCCGCAGCGCAGGGGGGCATCCTTGGTCCGCCGAGGGCATCAGCGAACGCCGACACTCTCCTCCTGTGTGTGGGGAAGGCGTGCCATCCTCCGGGTGAAGACGGGCTGCGAAGCAACGCACCACCTCGTGCAGGGCTGGGGAGTCTCGCACCTATTACCTGCAACACACAGAAAATTATAAGCCCGTGACCCCCCGAACCACCGGTTCCCAGTATAGTCGGGACGCTGAGTTAAGTGCATCGAATGCACGGTGGTGGCTGGCAGATTTCAGCGCCGGAAGGTGCAAACAATCCATCTCAAGATATATATAACTATATGTATCCATAATTATGTAAACATAAAAGACATGTAGACACATGCACAGGGCCGCGTGCATCCTAGGGGGAGGCCTAGAGTGCCGGGCGTCCAGAACCTGGTAGCACTCTGTGTAACTTCTCCTGTGGAGAACACGATCGGATATGGAAGGCGGCTCTGAACTCCCGCCATCGCTCAGCGTCCTTCCCATTGTCGAGCGGGCGCACACTGGTCCAGCAGTCTCATCCGGCCACGGTCGCTGTCACTGAACTGGGGCGGGACGACGGACGCGTATGCTGGAGCTGTGCCGACGTTAGCTACTCAGCGTTGTGACTGCGCAAGGCAGACTCCAGCCTGCCTGGGGGCTAGACTCGACAGCGACAGCCGAGCGTAATCCTCCTGACATGGCGTCGCCAGTGGCCGGGCTACAGCACAGCCCTGGGGTTAGGAGCCGGCATGCATGCTGTTCATATCCCGAGGGGCTGGAGAGTCACATCCAGCAGCCGTGCCGATCCCCGGTTCAGCTCAGGTGGGAAGGCAGGAAGTGTCAGCACGCTGAGGGCCAGGCTCCAACGGTAGGGGGCACGAAGTCCTGTCCAGTGAGTGCGCAAGAGGCCGAGGTCTGAAGCTAGTCCAGGACCTCTAACCCCAAGAACCCTTCCCGTAATGGAGGTCAGACAGGGCGAACTATCTCTCCGAGACAAGACTTGTCAATGGCACCTGACGAGCAGCAGCCCAATGATCCAGCATCTTCTCCAGATCCACGGTACTGCGCAACGGTCCGGGGGCTGGAAGGCTACGTGCAAGCTGGCTGTGTCTCGATCGCGCAAGTACTCTGTGGAACAGACTCGAAACGTTCACTCACATCGCTCTGCAAGCTTGCGCCCATCCGCTTTGAGGCCGAGGTCCGAAGTTTGTCCAGGTTTTCTGATCCCAAGTACCCTCCCGTAATGGAGGGTAGGCAGGGCGATATCTCTCGTTCGTTCAGGCCTTCTGACCCCATGTACCCTCCCGTAATGGAGGGTAGGCAGGGCGATATCTCTCGTTCATTCACGCCTACTGACCCCAAATACCCTCCCATAATGGAGGGTAGGCAGGGCGTTATCTCTCGTCCGTTCAGGCCGTCTGACCCCAAGTACCCTCCCGCAATGGAGGGTAGGCAGGGTGATATATCTCTCGGGGGGGGTGGGGGGGGGGGGACTCGTCAACAGCACCTGACGAGCGGGGCCCCATGGATCCAGCATCTTCTCCAGACCCACAGTACTGTGCAATGGTCCGAGGGCTGGAAGGCTACGTGCATGCTGGCTGTGGCCCGAACGCGCATTCACTCTGTGGAACAGACTTGAAACGTTTACGCACATCGCTCCTAAAGCTGGCGCGCCGTCCTTTTAGAGGGCCAAGGTCCGAAGTTTGTCCAGGCCTTCTCACCCCAAGTACCCTCCCGTAATGGAGGGTAGGCAGGGCGAACCATCTCACAAGGGGGGGGGGGGGGGGGGGGGGGGTAGGGGGGGAAGGGGGTGGGAGGAGGGGGGGGGTGGGTGGAAGACTCGTCAACAGCACCTGACGAGCGGGTCCCCATTGATCCAGCATCTCTCTCGACCCACGGTACTGCGCAACGGTTCTGGGGCTGGAAGGCTACGTGCATGCTGGCAGGGTCCCGAACGCGCAAACACTCTGTGGAACAGACTCAAATTGTGTACTCGCATCGCTCTGTAAGCTGGCGTGCCGTCCGTCTGAAGTCCTAGTATCGACGACGACCGCCGCTTGCGCCGTCCGAGTGTCCCCTGCCAGGGATGCACTCACGTCTGATCGGGGGTTGGCATGCCATATGTCCGACGCTGTAGCCTCGGAACCATCCGTCATAGCCCGTGTCATCCGAGTGTCCACCTCCAGGGGCCAACGTCTCATCGCATCCACTGAGGAGGAGGTGGGGCATCGGCTGGAGCTCGCTCTCAGGCTGATGTCGGCCATTTGCAGCGAAGTAGCCCCAAGGCCGCGACCAGTGTCCCACCTGCCGGGGGGGGGGGGGGGGGGGGGGGGGGGGGGGGGGGAGGTGGGGGCCGGTAACATATGGGATGGTGGAGGAGACGCTGGCACAGTGCAAGCAAATGGCATGTAGGTCACTCGGTGCGTGCAGGGGCGTTATTGCAAACTGCAAAACATAGTGCATAGTGAGAGGAGGACAAGCGTGGCCCTAGAGGCCACGCAACCGCGTACGCGAGGAAATGGCGAAACGAACACAAGCAAAATGCACGGGTGTGCCGACGACTGGCGCTCTATCTCCCCCCAGAGCGCCGGTCGAGGGCAGCCACCGCGGTTTTACCTTGCCACATCAGGGTGTCGTTTGGCCCAGTCAAGGTACCCCCGTGTCGTAGAAGTGTAGGAGCGAAGCTCCTCGGCACCAGGTGTCAGAGGACACTCAAAACTGACGCCAAGCTCGAACCGTGAAGACCGAACCCGGCAGGTACTGTCCCCAGTGAGCAAGTCCAAGTCGCCGCACCACACTGAAGTACACGGAATTCCACACAGGCTGCACCTAATGACGTTAATTCCCAGCTAGCGCATGAACAGTGTAACTCAGGCTAGCACAGTGCGCACGGAAGCAATGCAACAAAGCAAACGGTCGTACCGTACACAGCCCAAGTGCAGTAGAGTTCAGTAGGTACACAACCGTCCAAGGCTAGCTAAGAAACAGACTGGCGGGTATCCGGTGAGCAGTTACCCGGATGGGGATGGAAGGGATGCTACTCGGGATACTGGCTAGGCTTATGGCACCCCTTGTTGCCTCCCCTGCCATAGGTACACAACCAATTTTTGGCTAAAATTAGGCTAGCTACGACACTATTCCTAACAGTAATGTCATCGGTAATGTGTTTTGAGGAAACAAATGGATCAGCCCTGAAAGTACATAGGTATTGTGCAACCAAAAGGTTACATAGTCAATCTATTTCTTACAGTTGGCACTGAAACCCTATGTACAGGTGGCTGCAGGCACATCAGGTTATGTTGCAGTAAGTTGCATGCACAAGAGAGTTAAAAAGGAAGAAGTAAGACTCAAGGCTTGCCTTCTACACACTGCCCACGACCTCCACACATCCTGCGACAGTTTCCCTGTCCATCACAAACAAGACTCTCGGACATGAGGACCTTATGTTTCTCTGGAGGTACCATACCCTCTTTCAGGGTGATAACGTCTGACAAAAATCCGCGTTCTCCGGGACAAATGTTGACAAGGTCTGGAATCACTACTCTGCGGCCTCTCCGCACCATGATGGCTTGGTTGATTGTGTCTACTGATGCAAAATAATCCTGCAGCCGTGTTTGCTCCACAGCAATGCCCTCCGTTTGTGTGCATTCCCCCTGCTAAAAAACAAAAGCGAAACAGCCCATTGGTAACCCACTCATGTATGTGACAAATTGTGGCTAAATGCACATGCAAAATTAACTAAATAAATACATGAGACAAAGAGATTGAATATCATACTTTCGGTGCACAGCTAAATCAATTTTTAACGAAGAAAAAAAATCCATACCAAAAGAGTGACTTCTAAGTGTGTAAAATGCAAGCAAATTACTAACAAGATGGGATGAACCATAACTCACAAAGACTCTTCTATATGAGACCTGTCCTAGCTGTCAAATTTTCTCTACCTTTTGTCTTTGAACTGATTCTGATGTTGAAATATCTCCAATGGAAAAGCCTTACTGATCTGACAATGCATCAGTGAGCTCTATAAGGGGCGCAGCGCATACACGTCATTGGTTTGTAAAACATCATTTGTCATGACATTTGTTTTTTGTTTTCATGCAATTTTATATTTTACATGATATAAGTTTCACTTTCGCTTCAAGACTTGAGAAAATGGTGACAAAATTAGAATTTCATGCCGATTCATGTTACAAATTCAGTCTTGCATTCCCAATAATTTGTCAGGTTGACGACATACTTCATAATATACTAAGTACACCTGCATGCTTGTCTGAAAGCAAGTTGATGTGTTATAGCACCAATCCTGCTCCATGAGCAAACAGAAAGTAGCTGGTGATCTTTATAATGGCCTTTGTGGGGGTTATATCACATTCAGGTGTCTTACTCTTATATTTATAAAAATATATTATTAATATCTGACTGTCAGCCTGCAAACCAGATGTTACAATGTATTTCCCTTAATGGAGGTTCGTGTGAGTAACAGTCGGTTTCAGAAAGAATAGTACCCTTTCTTTCGTCATCCGAGAATTCCAGAATTCCGACAGCCATTTCTCTCTCCCCCCCCCCCCCCAACCCCCACCCCTCCACTCTACACACATACACACTCACCACACAAAATCCTGCACTGTACAACAAAAGTATTCTTTCAACATTGCATGCTAGAACATTATATGCCAATACTTAATAAGACGAACATTTTATTACATAAAATTAAATTAAAGACTTCTGTGTATCTGGCTCATGCGGTACTTTTTACCAATACCAGCATACTCTTCGCACCTGGGCTTATTTACAGGATTCAACACCGATTCAGCCTTCAATGATGGATTTAAAGGCTGTGGGGAGGCAGCTGATGGGGCATTGGGTGGATCGTATTCCACAAGCGCTAAAAAAAGAAGTGGAGGTACACATCGGTCCTGCTGTGTGGCCTGGAGACCATGGGTGGAGCGTGTGGCAAAATGGACAATTTCTCCGTCCCTAATGTTGCTGCCCTCGAAACGAAACAAATCCCAGCGATCTTGCAAATGTGATACATATTACGAGTTCAAAACAATGCTAGTGAGTTTTACTGGGCACTTTTACCTCAAGTGGTGGTGGTGGAGACGCGGGTTCAATTTTCGCCGCCATGATGAAACTTTATGCAGACAATCACTTCCGCCTGTGGTCAATTTACTACAAAATGTATAAATGAATATATAAACTCCGCGATATATGTTATCACTTTCAATCACCAAAGAAACGATAAGCAGTATCTTACGTACTTCTTTGTATGTCTATTTCGAAAAACAGTATAATCCAAATGTTCCATGAATTGTGTTGTAATTTTCTCAGCGTGTTTTTTGTTAGTGTTGGGATTTTCTTTGCAGTTTTACACGCTTAGCACTGACTGGTCACCTTTCCGGTCTGGATTTCGCGACTAACTAAAACATAGGCGAATGTCATGGAAGAACTATGTAAGGTCTTTCTTTGATGCCACTTTCATCGGTGAATTTGAAACCCGCAAAACGCAGAGTTCGTCTTTTTACCCAAAGAATACCTAAATAATACCCAAACAGGTCTATTTATAAATATTGCAAAGTCTTATTGTCAATAGTTTCAACAGGTATTTCCAAGTGTCTATTTCAAGACATGGTGTGTAGAGCAAATAGCAGAGTAGACCTTAAAAAAAAAGGTGGGAGCCCCTTATACATAGACATCTTGTAGATAATAATGGACATTGGCATTTTCAGTGTCGTGGCATGTCTAGGCATGTGAGGTTGAAAGAATACTTTTGTTGTAGAGGAATGAATATCCCAAAAATATATTAAAAAACTAACTGCAACAAAGCTGCGAATAGTACCGTTGTCGGCTGGATAGATTGACATTGCTCGGTCATTCGTTTCTGGAATTATATAGGCGAATGGCCGTTGTGTGGTATTTCAACTTTTAAAATATAGTGTTAAATTGTACCTTAGGTAGCCTGGAGGGTCGTGCATAATTATGAAGCCTCTTCTCTTTCACAGCATGCTCATTAATAAAATGATTATATTAAAGAAGAGTTAAATAACATCTTTATCATAAAAATATAAATTGGCATAGTCACCACCAAACCTGACCTGCTGCTAATCCGCTGACGTCATATAATGTCCAGATCAAAACGGTTACTGCCAAGTACTGACGTAAAAACAGGGATACTACATGATATAGAATCCCTGGTAAAAGCAGAAAATAATCCAAGGAAGAAAGAAGCACACTTAGAAAAGCCAGTTACAAAACAATTGAGTGTTGATAATGATTCGGGTGAAAATCCTTTTTCTCAAAATAGACAAACAAACAAGAATATCTTATCGTGTCCGTGCATGTAGATGTTTTCTACACGTGTACGCTCAGACACGATAAGAAGTAGCAAAGTGTATTCTTGTTTGTCTATTTTTTTTTTTTTTTTTTTTTGTACAAACCCAAAATATCAATAAATTGTGTTGTAACTGTCTTTTCTAAGCGTGCTAGATCTCAGTCCTTCCTTGGGTTATTCTGTCATACAATGTGTCTATGTGGTGCATTATTTTGCGGGTGAGCTTTTGAATGAGTAAACAATGTGTGTGTGTGTGTGTGTGTGTGTGTGTGTGTGTGTGTGTGTGTGTGTGTGTGTGGTTGCCGGTCAACTCGCCCATACGTCATCTCGCCCAGGTAAGGGTCAACTCGCCCATAGTAGCAGTCACCTCGTTCAAAGTAGAAGTCAACTGCCCAAAGCTCGAGTCAACTCGCCCAAGACTCGAGTCAACTCGCACAAGCAGTTTTAGCTTAGTCTCACATGTGTGTATATGTGTGTTTGTGTGTGTGTGTGTGTGTTTGTGTGTGTGTGTGTGTGTGTCAGTGTGTGTGTGTGTGTGTGTGTGTGTGTGTGTGTGTTGATTGATTGATTGTACATTGCTTAACGTCCCGACAGCAACAAGACTTTCTCAGGACATGCCTGCACTGCTTGTGGAAGAAAAAAAAAACTAAACAGAAAATTGAATGTATGTCGCCAGCCGGTCAAATACGTTAAATAAACCTACAACATGGGGCCTAAATAAAGCTAAGACCATTTAGCAACACACATCCAATATCAAGAGCTACAGGCAGTGCAGACAGTAGGGAGAGTTTTAAAAAGGCAAATACAGGTGAATGGACAAAGGGCAGACAGAAACACATGCCCCAGAATAGAAAGGAAACCCACCCTGTGGGGCTGACCAGGGTGACCCTGGGAACTAAAAAGTACCTAACCCCACCCAAGTCCCCCAGGGCAGACCCGGGTGGGGGATGTGTGTGTGTGTGTGTGTGTGTGTGTGTGTGTGTGTGTGTGTGTGTGTGTGTGTGTGTGTGTGTGTGTATGGCAGTTAAGTTTACTTGAAATGTGTTGCCACCCAATGGTTGGCATAATTTAGGCATTACAGCACAGCCAATGATGCTTTTTCACACTGACAGTGTGTGTTGTCTGAGAACTGTCAGAGATATGACGTTTGAGTATGATAATCTACAAGAGGAATAACTGATTAGTTATGAATAAAGTATTTAGAGACATTCTTATCTGCACTCACAGACTAGTTTTACTTACTTACTTACTTACGCCTGTCACCCCTACCCGGGTATAGGCCGTCGACGAGAGACCTCCAGCAACTCCTGTCCTGTGCTTCTCCTTCGATTCTACTCCAGGTGGTTCCCAGTCTCTTGATGTCTGCTTGGAGGTCTCGACGCCAGGAGTTTCTCGGCCTACCTCTTTTCCTCTTTCCCTGGGGGTTCCATGACAATGCCTGCCTAGTGATACTGGAATCTGGCTTTCTCAGGCTGTGACCGATCCATCCCCATCTTCTTCGCCCAATTTCATTCTCTGCTGTTATCTGCTCTGTTCTCTCCCAGAGTCCGACGTTGCTGATCTTCTCTGGCCAGTGGATTTTCAAAATTCTTCTAAGGCAACTGTTCATGAAGGTCTGTACTCTGTTGACTGTGGTTTTTGTCAATCTCCAAGTCTCTGCTCCATATAGGAGAACTGCTTTTACATTGGAGTTGAAAATCCGGACTTTGGTGTGTTGTGACAGCTCTCTGGAACTCCACACTTTTTTCAACTGGAGAAAGGCTGCTCTGGCTATTACCGATTCGTGCTCTGACATCTGCATCAGTGCCGCCTTTTTTGTCTATGATGCTCCCGAGATAGGTGAAGGACTCCACCTCCTCCAACGGGGTGCCAGCAAGCAAGACTGGTTCTTCCCTGGTTGCGTTCAGCCTCATTGTCTTTGTTTTCTGTTTGTGAATGGTGAGGCCCACTTGGGACGAGATGTCAGCAAGCCTCGTGGTCTTGTCCTGCATTTGTTGATGAGTGTGGGACAGTAATGCCAAGTCGTCTGCAAAATCGAGGTCGTCAAGCTGTGTCCACAGTGTCCACTGTATTCCACTTCGTCTGTGCTCTGTGGTCATCTTCATGACCCAGTCTATGGCCAGTAGGAAGAGGAACGGAGACAGCAGACACCCCTGCCTGACACCAGTTCTGACCTGGAGCTCCCTGGTGAACTGCCCTTCGTGGATCACGCGACATGTCATGCCATCATAGCTGCTCTTGATCAGGCGGACGAGCTTTGTGGGTACACCGTAGTGTCGTAGGAGTTTCCACAGAGTCTCTCGGTCCACACTGTCAAATGCTTTCTCATAATCCACAAAGTTGACGTACAGCGGGGAGCTCCACTCCAGAGACTGTTCCACGATGATGCGGAGAGTGGCGATCTGGTCTGTACATGATCGGTTCTTCCTGAATCCTGCTTGCTGGTCTCTCAGCTGGGGGTCAACGGAGCTCTTCATTCTCTCCAGGATGATCCTGTTGAAGACCTTTCCTGGTACTGACAGCAAGGTGATTCCTCTGTAGTTGGAACACTTGCTGAGGTCGCCTTTCTTGGGAAGCTTGATTAGGTACCCCTCCTTCCAGTCAGCCGGCATCACCTCCTCTTCCCAGATCTTTCCAAACAGTGGGTACAGCATCTCCACTTTTGTCTCTAGGTCTGCTTTCAGAGACTCCGCTGGGATGCCATCTGGGCCTGCTGCTTTGCCGTTCTTCAAAAATGCCACAGCTCTTCTGATCTCTTCCCGGCTGGGTCTGTCACAGCTGATGGGTAGGTCGGTCTCTGCCGGCTGGATGTCTAGGGGGTCGGGTGGGCTAGGTCTGTTCAGTAACTCTTCAAAATACTCGGCCCATCTGTCGAGTTGGTCTGCTCTGTCTGCAATAGGCTTGCCTTCTTTGTCTTTTACTGGTCTTTCTGTATGGCCATACTTGCCTGACAATCTTCTGGTAATGTCGTAGAGCTGTTACAGACTAGTTTTACACTTCGGTAATTGGGGTTATGTATCCATGGGACAGCTTCTACTGTCATTGGAGATAAAAACTGGGGTGTTAACAGATATGAGGAGCTTCTTACTTCTTAAAAGTATATGTTTGGTCTTTTTACTGCAAAGTGTCATTTGGGATTTTGCGGATTTTATACCTTTGATCTAGTTCCCGCAAAATGCATTATTTAGGGTTTTGCAGTTTTTTGGATGTTTGGTCTATTTACCTCAAAATGCCTTTTTTGGGGTTTTGTAGTTTTTAGACATTTTGTCTATTACCAAAAATTTCATTTTGGGGGTTTTGCTGTTTTAGACGTTTGGTATATTTGCCACAAAAATGCGAGTTTGATGTTTTGCAGCTTTTAGACTTTTGCTCTATTTACTGCAAAAAATTTTATTTGGTTTTTTTTGTGCAGACTTTAGATGTTTGGTCCATTTACCTCAAAATGCCTTATTTGGGTTTGTAGTAAGTAGTCTTTTTGTATATTTTCCACAAAATGCTATATTTGGGGTTTGTGATTTTTAAGACATTTGGTCTATTTACCGCAAATGACTTATTTGGGGTTTTGCAGTAAGTAGGCGTGTAGTCTTGCTGCAAAATACCTTTTTGGGAGTTTTGCAGTAAATAGACGTTTTGTCTATTTACTGCAAAATACCTTAT
The DNA here is from genome assembly GCA_036245525.1 of Semisulcospira habei. Taxonomy (NCBI): domain Eukaryota; kingdom Metazoa; phylum Mollusca; class Gastropoda; family Semisulcospiridae; genus Semisulcospira; species Semisulcospira habei. Next base: position 23,326,307 of record BTPG01000001.1, on the reverse strand, counting down.
TTAGGATTTTGTGGTTTACCTCAGAAAAAAATCCCTTTTTGCAGTCTTTACACATTTGATCTGTTTACTGCAAAATCCCTTATAAGGGTTCGTCAGAAGTGAATAAATTGACTGCAAAATTCATAAACTTCAGAAGTGTAAGCAAAGAAAATTGCTGCAATGAGTCACATAGACTAATTACTTTAGAGTGACATTGAGATTTTGCAATAATTCAAAATTTGTTTACATACTGCAAATCTGATGCCAGATCCACAGTGACTAGTCAATTTACCACAGTCCTTGTCATAAAACTACTAACCTTGAACTGGGGCAAGATGGTGGCCAGGCACCATCTTGGCCGGCGGCTCCGGCAAAATCCGTCAACTGTGCTTTGAAGCGACGTCTATAATTATTATTTTCCAGGCAGTGTTGTGCCATCAAGTTTCTAGGAAACAGTGATGTACTTTTTCACTAACTTTTACTTATTTGATAGAATATCGTCTTTATTTTGTAATACTGAGTCGGATCGTCTTCATCTTCAGTGTAACAGTCAGAATTTCAACCTACTTCTAGCCAGCCTCTATAGTCAAAGAAGAGCGTGCAGACGAACTGTGGAATAACTAATCATGTGCTATCCCGGGTTCATCCTACAGTGTTTGCACACTGGTGCCAGATTTTTTTTTTTTAAATTCTGTCCGTCTCCACAGAAAAGCGTGAAAGCATACAGAGAAGCATCTACCAGCGAGCTTTGCTACTTTCTTAGTTACTGCGTTTCCTTCTCGGCGGCCGTGTTTGTCTAGCATCTGCCTGGCTCGCCGATTTTCACTGTTGAAAAACATTTCCCAACAAGCAGTGTGCCAGTGAAGTGAACAGGACTGTGTGTGGGGTGTGTGGGTATTTTAATATAATGACTCATGACGGATACCAGAATGATATTTGTATATTTTAAACAGTCAGTGTTGACGGACTTTGTCGGAGAGGTGCCCTCTAAATACCGGTGCTGTACTAAAGCGACGGGCCTCCCGGTGCAGCTTTGACCGTTGTTTTTGTGTTGCCTAGATAGGAGATTATTTTCCTTTCGACGGTAATTTGTTTCTGTTGTGAACTTGCATTTTTATGTACGAGCTTTTGTCAAGTAGGAATATAACAAAAGAGCATACACTAGTGTGTTCAGGAGACTTAGGGCTGTCTTAGCATTCTGTTTGTGTCAGGGTGGTTGGGGTTGGCATGAGGCCACTGGCGCCACGCGGCCATTAGATGCCTTGGCGCTGGGCTTCACCCATCTCGAGTCATTGTCCATTTTGTAGCTCTGTTATTGTAATTTGTGGAATGAGCGAGTGAGTGAATGTGAGCAGCACCTGAGGTGGCAAGACAATTTTTGCTGTGTATGATTATTTTCTATCACAGGAACAATAAAGTCATCTTGAATCTTGAATGTATCCATCTGTGCTAAATGGAACAGTCAGCTGACAGGAGACTGTGTGTGTACATGTGTGCAGTTTAACAAGCTAAAACCATCCGTTTGTGAATAATGCAAAATGTGTGCACTTTAAATTCAAATAATAATTTAAATTTAAATGAGCATGTATAAATGTCATGGCATCAACTACAAATGTATCACTGTCATGGTAGAGTTCACCAAAGTATAATTGGAAACTAATGTTATTTTTTTTTAGCTGTGACCTTTTTGCACACCTATTCTAGCCCATTAAAAGTGTGAAATCTAAGTCAGTGAAATTATCCACAATAATTATGTTTTGCCAAAGTATGAAGTTTTTCCTGCAAGAGAACCTGCACTTTCAACTTCAAAGGAGGCAAACTATAAATTGTTATTCAAGAAATAGTTTAAATCTTTTATTTCTTTTCTGTTGTTTTTGAAGATTTATCCAAAGTGTTAAAACAAAAGAAAGTAATTTTACACATATTTGCTGACCCCAAAAAGCCATGGTCATCCAGTCTCACCTTTGACTCTAGACAACTTTTTCAAAGTGGTTCTTTTGTGGCTCAGTGGTTCCTTATTTTATGTACTTTGTGGTGGCTTCCTCCTACAGTCTAAAAGGTTACATAAATTATCTTTGTCTGAGAACACAGTTTTGAGCTGATTTGTGATTTTTAGAGTCACTATGGTTTCAAGCTGTAACTGTAACATCAAAAATGAATTATTAGCGCATCATACTTTTGTAGAGTCAGCGTGTAAGGCTTTAAATAAAGGTGTGATATTTTCCTAGCCATAAGATATGCAAGGATTGTGCTTTCTAGTGTAATGCGAGAACTTGATAGTATCTTATCATGAATGAGTGTATTTTTGGTGAGAGAGAGAGAGAGAGAACTTTGTTTTTTTTTCTGTAAGTGTAGCTTGTTCTTTGTTCCAATTAAATTTGTTCACTGTTTACTGGGAGCGTATATGTGATGGATGGACACATGCCACAGTATGAATGTACCTAGAGTGGTTCAGTGGCACCGAGATTTTGTGCGCGTGCAAACCAGCAACGTGTAATATCTATTGCTTATATAGCACATTATTGCAGTTTGTATTGTATATTTCTAGCATTTGTACACTGCATTTTTGGACTTAAGTCAGCGACATGTCTTGCTGATAAAGTAAAAAACAGGAAGTCGATAACTGATTCTCTCCGGCTCTCAGGGTAGCATCATATGTAACAAGGTTCAAACTGACAGATGGGCAACACTGATTTATGATGGGAGGACAAAATCCAGACAAAAAAGTGACTTCAGAAAAACAGATAGAACACGAAATGTTCACGCAAACCGGCTTGGATAACTACTTTTTCATTTCAGCGGACAAACACACCCACTCAACATACAAATTAGTCTATCAGTTGTCACATTCATCTTTCGTCGTTCGATCTTGTGTCAGGTCATATCAAGGGTGGATCTTGGGGGGGGTGGGGTTAGGGGTTCCAGACCCCCCCCCCCCAACCCAAAATTCTTTAAAATGCTATAACGTTTATTTTATTGGGTGTTTGGACCCCTTCCCCCCCCCCCCCTCCCTTCCCCCCCCCCCCCCCCCCCCCCCCCCCCCCCCCCGCATTCCTGTTTCATATTTTGGCGAGCTTTGACGCACATACACTACCCCACCCCCATTGTTTGATATTTCGGCAAGAGTTGAGAGTCTTGACACATGCGCCTACACCCTCTCCCCCCCCCCCCCCCCCCCCCCCCCCTTCGTCGTTTGATTTTTCGGCCACTGGAAGATAATCTAGTGTCCGGAGGCTTTTGTGTCAGGTTAAAGGTCCCGAACACAAAAAGTTGGACCCCCCCACCTGAGGTAACTGATCCATGCCTGCATATGCATGACGATTGCTGATTGGAAGGTATGTCAAAACAAATATGCCTATCTGAAACAGCACCCTTGATTTCTAGAACAGCTGAAGCTGGCCAGTCTTGGTCAGAGGCTCAGACAAATCCATACCATCTGTGAGTAGAAACGGTTGGCCGAGAGACTGCATGGTTGATGTTTGCTGTGTGTGTGTGTGTGTGTGCATGCGTGTGTGTGTGTGTGTTGCATTTCTGCCACGGTATTTAACAGAGGGTTGCTGAGGTCACATGTGAATCTACCTGATCGCCAGAGAGAAATGAGGGAACACTGACATGCACAAGGACATGCAGGTTATATCAGTCCACACACACACACACACACACACGCCACGCAAAACACACGCACAGTATAGGAACAAGCAAGCAAACAATCTTGGGCGCGTTGACTCTTGTCTTGGGCGACTTGACCCCTTACTTTGGCGACTTGACCCGTATCTTGGGCGACTTGACTGCTTACTTTGCCGAGTCGACATGTATGTAGGGCGAGATAGCACATGGACGAGATGGTATATGGGCGAGTAGACCAACAATCGTGCGCGTCGGGATGCGTGTGTGTGACCAATCCAGAACAAAACTGAATTTTTCTCTAAAATGTATTTACCCCACCCGGGTCTGCCCTGGGGGACTTGGGTGGGGTTAGGTATTTTTTAGTTCCCAGGGTCACCCTGGTTAGCCCCACAGGGTGGGTTTTTCTCTCTATTCTGGGGCATGTGTTTCTGTCTACCCTTTGTCCATTCACCTGTATTTGCCTTTTTAAAACTCTCCCTACTGTCTGCACTGCCTGTAGCTCTTGATATTGGATGTGTGTTGCTAAATGGTCTTAGCTTTATTTAGGCCCCATGTGTTAGGTTTACCGGCTGGCGACATACATTCAATGTTCTGTTTAGTGTTTTTTTTCACAAGCAGTGCAGGCACGTCCTGAGAAAGCCTTGTTGCTGTCGGGACGTTAAGCAATGTACAATCAATCAATCTAAAATGTATTTTTTCGAAAAATACTTACCGATGCCATTACTATAATGGAACAACCTATAGCTTGCATAATTTTAGCCCAAAAACTTACGATGTGTACCTTTAGGGCTAGGGGAGGCCACCAGGGGGTGCTGTGACCTGGTACCCGGGTAGCCTCCCTTCCCACCCCATACGGGTAACTGCCAGAGCAGCCAAGCCAGTTCTTTTCGTTTAGCTGACTAGCGGCGAGCGGGGCAGGTGGGAGGGCCGTCCGAGTAATGGCATCGGTAAGTATTTTTCGAAAAAATACATTTTAGAGAAACATTTATTTGTTTCCTCAAAAACATTACCGATGCCATTACTACAATGGAGAATAGCGAAGAGGAGGAGGGTGCCACTTAACCCAGTAACCGACCGAGCTAGCAAGACACGTCCTCCCCGGCGCAAGCTCCCGGTAATTTTAGCTAAAGGATTACCTACGGCACCGAAGGTGCCAGGAGGGAGTGTTGCGCCGCCGCGATGTCCCCCACCAGGGCCAGGTTATCTCGCTGGCCAGCCAGGTTACGGAGGTAGAACCGGGTGTAGGTCGACTCAGTCTGCCAGCCTACTGCAGCCACAATGTCTCGGACAGCACAGTTGCGGTCGAATGCGACACTAGCAGCCATGGCTCTGACCTCGTGGGCCTGGATGTGTAGTCGCTTGGCAGCGTCGGAGCAGAGGTCTTGGTAGGTGGAGCGTATCACCCATCTTAGCGAGGAAGAGATCGTCTGGGCTGAGATGTCTTGTCTACCTGGGGACAGAGGGAGAAAGAGGCGGGTGCATCCCCGGCGGAGCGGCTTGGTTTGGCGTAGGTACACGCGTAAGGCTCTCACCGGGTCCTGTTGTCTGACTTCCTTGTTGGGGTCGATCGACTTCAGTGGTCGTATAGTGATCACCTGGGGGACTGTCAATGGAGACTGATTCTTGGCCAAGAAGGCCGGGTCCGTTAGTAGCTGCATGGAACCATCCGACCTGAACTGCAGGCAGGCGGGGCGCGCAGAGAGCGTTTGCAGCTCACTCACTCTGGAGGCCGTTGCTAAGGCGAGAAAAAAGCAGGTCTTTCACGTAACGTCGGCCAGGCTTGCTAGGGGAAGCGGCTCGAAACGCTTAGAGTTCAGCCAGGTGAGGACCCAGGGTAAGTCCCAGCGTGGGATCAGGGAGCGGAGGGCAGGTCGCTGTATGCCGAAGTGGGCCATAAGGTCAGCGAGGACCTTACACTTGCCGGGGTCCACTCGGCCCAGGTGCTGCCCAGGTGCTGGTAAGTGTCGGCGATCAGCGAGGTAGCCCCTGATGGTGATTGGTGCCAAGTGCTTGTTCGGCGAAGAGCCAGAGGAACAACTCGGCCAGTTGGGGGGGAAGTCAGATCGGTAGGGGAGAGACGACGGAGGTCACACCAGGCTCCAAGTACTGTGTGCCGAAGTGGGCCATAAGGTCAGCGAGGACCTTACACTTGCCGGGGTCCGCTCGGCCCAGGTGCCGGTAAGTGTCGGCAATCATAGCGAGGTAGCCCCTGATGGTGATCGGTGCCAAGTGCTGTTCGGCGAAGAGCCAGAGGAAGAACTCGGCCAGTTGGGGGGAAGTCAGATCGGTAGGGGAGAGGCGACGGAGGTCGCACCAGGCTCCAAGTACTCTCCACTTTCCCTCGTAGACACGCAGGGTCGAGGGTCTGCGGCCTGAAGCGATAGCTGCCACTGACTCACTCGAGAAACCTCTAGCGGCGAGGGCTTGCCGCACAATCTCCAAGCGTGTAGCAGGAGTCGCTCGGGGCACGGATGGTAGAGCGCCTGGCGCGGCTGCTTGAGCATCGTGCGAGGAGTGGGAAGCCGCAGCGGAGGGCCCGTGGCGAGGTTCAGGTTGGTGGTCCAAGACTTGGTCCAGCAGAACGGCGCTACTAGCAACAGGATCGCGTTGCATCCCTTGAGCTTGAGAAGCACTTTGGGAACAAGGACTGAGGGAGGGTAAGCGTGAGCGCAGAGGCCGTCCCAGGGAATGGAGAGCGCATCGACCGCCCAGGCTAGGGGGTCTGGGACGGGAGAGACAAAGAGGGGAAGCTGGCGGTTCCACCTTGTCGCGAAGAGATTGATAAGGGGGGTCTCCCATGTGGCGCAGATCATCCGAAAGATGTCCGGCCGAAGCGCCCACTCGGTATGGAGGAGCTGATTGCGCCGTGAGAGGGAGTCCGCGAGGACATTCAGGTGGCTGGGGATGTGTCTCGCTCGGAGAGAGATGCAGCGATCCTCGCACCAACGGAGGAGTGGTAAAGAAGAATGCAGAGGGAAGGGGACCCTGCTTCTGTATGTAGGACACTACAGTGGAGTTGTCGGAAAGGACGAGTAGCTCCTGGTGTCCGAGAGTCGGTTCCCACGCGAGGAGAGCTTGCCACACCGCCTGTAGCTCCAACCAGTTGATATGCTTGACCGCGAGGTCCGGTGGCCAGCTGCCGGAAGCTGTGGCGAACGTCGGCAGCAGGTGTGCGCCCCAGCCGGAGCGGCTGGCGTCGACGCAAAGGGACAACCGGGGGGGGCGGCGTAAATAGTGGGACTCCGGTCGCGAGTCAGACAGGATCTGCCCAGCGGAGGAGGTGTGGAACGAGCAAGGGAAGTACCGGAACGGGAGCCTCGATGTCACCGGTCGAGGGACACCAGTGAAGAAGTAGATGAAGTTGAAGCAGGCGTGAGTGGAGCCGGCCAAGGGGAAGGAGATCCGCAGCCGCGCTCATCAGGCCTAAGAGCTGCAACCAGACTCTGGCAGGGACCGTCTCCTCCTGAGAAACTAGACGGGCCAGGTTCGCCAACTTCTGGATCCGCGGTTCCGGGAGTCGCACCAGATTGAGGTCCGTAAGGAACTCCATGCCAAGGTGGACGAAGCGGCGGGACGGAGGCGAGATCCGACTTGCCTAAGTTGACTATGAAGCCAAGGCTGTCGAGGAGTGCCAGCAAGGTGTCTCGGTCCTTCTTAAGGGCGGGTGCCGACTGATTGCGCAGGAGCAGATCGTCTAGGCAGTTCGAAGAGGGACTCAACGAAGTCTGCCTGGCCTTAGCGACGACACCGTCCATGAGACGGGTGAAGACCCAGGGGCTGAGGTTGAGGCCGAAGGGAAGAGTGTGGAACTGGTAGACGACGCCGTCGAATGCGAAGCGCAGATAGCGTCTGGAAGCCGGGTGCACGGGCACGTGTAGGTAGGCGTCCGCAATATCCAGGCTGACAGCGAATTCCAAGGGCTGAACCGCGGCGCGAAGGGCCCTGGCGGTCTCCATGCGGAAGGATGGCGCTGCGATGAACTTGTTCAGCACTGAAAGGTCGATGATTGGACGCCACCTGTTGCCGGGCTTGGGGACCAGGAAGAGGCGACTGTAGAAGGCAAGAGAGTCGTGACGCGACACCATCTCCGTGGCGTTCTTCCACAGCAGGGCGGAGACCTCTTCTCGGAGCGCAGCAGCCTTAAGGGGATCCGAAGGGGCGGACGTCCAAACGGCGCTGCGCCGCAGGGGCGGCGAAGTCCGAAAGGAGAGCAGGAGGCCCTCGGAAACGGTGGACAGGATCCAAGGGTCGTCCGGGAACAGCGACCGCCACACGTCGCTGCAGGCGGCAAGCCTCCCGCTGACTGGAGACCCAGGAGCAGTCGGCGGGGGCGCAGGGGGGCGGGAGTCACCGGGCCCGACCCCACGCCGGGCGACGGGCGGGCTTGGGCCAAGCGGGGGCGCTGCGCCGCAGGGGCGGCGAAGTCCAAAAGGAGAGCAGGAGGCCCTCGGAAACGGTGGACAGGATCCAAGGGTCGTCCGGGAACAGCGACCGCCACACGTCGCTGCAGGCGGCAAGCCTCCCGCTGACTGGAGACCCAGGAGCAGTCGGCGGGGGCGCAGGGGGGCGGGAGTCACCGGGCCCGACCCCACGCCGGGGGGGCGGGCGGGCGCGGCGAGATCGAGAAGTGCCAGTTCCGCTCCAGAAGGCTGACGACAGCTTGCATGGCCGAGTTGAGGAATCCAGCACAGGCGAGGGCGTTGCGGATGAGGATCGCCGTCCGTTCCAGGCCGGGAGGGATGCAACGGCGGGAGGCGCGAAGTCCACCAGCTTGCTGCTGCGCAGCCGGATCCACTGCGGGGAGAGCAGAAGCAAAGGTCTGTGAGTGTCCGGCATACCAGCTGTGCTGAAAGGCGATGTCCAAATCCGCCGGCCAGCGAGCGTCAGAGAAGAAAAAGGCCGCGTCAGAGCCTGAACCCTGCTGAAGGAGAGTGGAGAACGCGTTGCGCAGTCCTTGGAAACCCAATGGTTGTGGCAGGGACTTGAACTTTTTGGCAGGGCGATCGGCATCCACGAAGGCCGAGAGCTTCCTCTTGGAGGCCGGGCACGATGAGCAGCACGGACGAGGGAAGAGGACGCCGACCGGGAGGAGTGACAACCGGAAGAGGGAACCTCCAAGACCCGAGGGGAAGAAGAACGACGAGGAGGGCGAGGCGTCCGCAAAGCTGAAGCGGCAAGGGAAGCCGGGCGCGAAGAGCGAGAGGCGACCGAAGAGCGCTGGCAGCGGGAGTCGGGAACCAAAGGGCTGCGGGTCCGAGGAAGGGAAGCCGTAGTCCGAGGGGGCCTACGCGGGTGAGGGCTGCGTCACGAACGGGCATCCTAGGGGAGAACGTCGGTGTCCAGGCGGTCGCGAACCCGGGGTCTCACGTCAGGAGTCGGAGGTTGATGCCGAGCGTCCGGCGTCGGGGAGAGACGGCGTCCACTTCTGCCAGTGATCTTGTGAGGCTTGGGTTCCGCAAGGCGGGGCGAGCTAGCTCGCTGCGGACCTGGCTCGAGCGAGCTGGTGCGCAAGGGGGGAGAAAGGCGTCCCCCAACAACGGGCGTTGGAGTACGTTTGTTTTCCGCAGAGCGGGGCGAGCGGACTTGCTGCGGACCTGACTCGAGAGTGGGTGCGCAAGGGGAGAGCCTTTGTATGCCGTCCCCCAACGGCGGTGTAGGTGCGTCGTGGTGGGTCTGGGGCCAATGCATGCTCGTGGCTGCGGGCGGGCGGCGGTCCTCATGTCACGCCGATAAAAACTCCACAGCTGGGCCCACTGTTCCTCAACCCAGAGAGTGCAGACGTCACAGGTGTGGCCCGAAGCACAACCAGCGCAGGGGAGGCAGACCACATGCTTGTCACTCGGCCACTGGAAGTCGCCACACCGGTTGCAGGTACGGACTTGATAACTGCAACATAGAGCGAAACTACAAGGCGACTGGTCGTAGCAGAAGGCCACGAGACGAAAAAAAACGCGCACGACTCTCCACCATTCCTTCTATCCTGCGCCGAACAATATCGACCAAGAATCGATAAATCAAAATGATGCCGGCGCACGACACCAGATATCGAGACCTTACCTGGACATCTCGCAGGGGGCAGGGGAAGGTAGCACCTGAGCCGAAGAAGAAGACGAAAAGGGGGCACCCAGGCGGCTGAGGACCACATAAAACAGGAAAGGAGGCTGGGTCCTCGACGAAGGTCGCGGCAGTCCAAAACCGGCGAACTTGACCGGGGCAATCGAAGGGAGGCCCACCAGACACCAGGCAAAGGCTCCAAGAGGCCCAACACAAGCTGCAAAAGTCTCTAAGGCTGGTACAACCGGTGCAGCACAGAGCCCCCACGTGGGGCGAAAGGCCGGCTCCAAGGCCCGGAGGGACCGGAAACCAAGTTCCCTGCCGGCAAGTCAATCACAGAAGGCCTCTCACAAATCACACTTTCTTCCAAGAAAGGCACACACAAGGACAGAGAAAGTTCCAAGGCAAGGAAGGCACAGGCTGGGAACTAAGTCCAAGTCAACGATACAACCACGGTAGCTGAACCATACACAGCCGAGGTAGCACTGTAGAGGGCTAAGATCACACGTCTATACGCTGCAAGCTAAAGGAAAAGAACTGGCTTGGCTGCTCTGGCAGTTACCCATATGGGGTGGGAAGGGAGGCTACCCGGGTACCAGGTCATGGCACCCCCTGGTGGCCTCCCCTGGTCCTAAAGGTACACATCGCAAGTTTTGGGGCTAAAATTATGCAAGCTATAGGTTGTTCCATTGTAGTAATGGCATCGGTAATGTTTTTGAGGAAACAAAGGTGACTGCCAAGCATGTAAAATGCAAAGAAGTACCCAACGGAGAAAGAAACACGCTTAGAAAAGACGGGTACAACACAATTTATTAATATTTCGGGTAAATACCCTTTGTCAAAATAGACAGAGAGATCAGCTGCTACTTATCTTCATTCGCAGAAGGAAGTGGCAACTAGTGTGTGTGACCTCTGCAGCTTATGTCAGCGTGTAAACATTTGGCTATCATTCAGTCGGGTTTAAGTGTACTCGTTATGTACTATTAAAATGTTACAGGACAGCAATTACTGACTGACACATATGCATACACACACTGATACAAACGCACCCACGGACATACCATTACACATGCAGAGACATACATACACCACCCTAACAGTATCGTTTGGGTTCATTTTGATAAAAATACGGACCACTCATTATATGTCGCCGATTCCGATGTTGGGTTGTAGCGTTAGTTGGGACCCGACACTCATCCCTGAGAAAATCAAGTTGACCTATGTATGTAACCCGGAAGTCAAAGATCAGCTTGTCCACAAAGAACGAGAACTCGTTAAAAATTATTTAAACATAATTACAACAACAATATATCTAATCGTGTGTAAAATAAAATATTTGTTATTACGTAACTAGTAGATTCTTCACTTTATGGTAGAAACAAAGGAAAATTGATGGAAAGTAAGAGTGACTTCCTCCCGGATGCGCAATAATTCAAAAGGTTACCTTCTGGCTAGCCGAGTCTAGTAATAATGAGAATTTTGTGCAGACGACACAAGCGCATTTTGCTTCCGCAAACTTGACTCTTACCGTGATCGATGAAGCGAGACAAGGGCACTTTATTTTAATCTTGTAAGGGACGGAAATACAGCTGCGTTTGAAAAACAAGACAGTGTAGGATTTCAAATGTTGTGGTTCATTCCGCGTTCCCAGCTCTGGTTCAAGACAGTTCCAACCAGGAATTCACCCTGCCAAAAGATTTATATACTATTGTTATGAGGCGTTTCGTGCAGCCATCAATAAAACAGTTTGAATTATAATTACTTGTGCTGACATTTTCAATGTCGAAGCTTGCTTGTGGTTTAGATTTCAGGATTTGCGCTATCTATCCTCTCCTTATATTAAATTAGTGTGGAATTTAATTAAAACTGCTTCTACTTTCGGTTTCAAGTCTTACGTGTTCTGACGTGTTTTGTATTTTTGGTTTTACTGGTTGGACATGGGTTTAGCGAGCGTAATGAACTACGCGGTGACGTCCAGCAAAGCAGCGGATTAAAGTTTAAAGCTGTTTACAGCGTGGTGATGACTTAAAAGAAGAGGCACCAGATTGTGGGGGGGCTGCAATCCAGTCTCACCCTGAAGGAGTTGAGGCAGGAATCTGTGTTTTAACTGCATAAATGGATAACTGCACATATGTGAAACACATAAGCTCATAGATTTTAGGAACATTTAACATTTATCTTGTGTTTGTGTAACTATTAAACATAGCTATGAATAATTAAAGTGCTAAAATCTATGGCGTCCTAAAAGTTGTGACCATGCAAAAGAAGGAAGTGAGAGAACTTTGAGCCTCCAGTGGAAAACAGATTGTATTGCTTATCTTCAGAATCTGCTGTGCAAATAAAACTTTTATCGCAATTAGAGCACGGTTAAAGTTAAAATAAAACATACACACTTCATACCATGGCCTCGGCACCATACCCAGCGGACAGACGTCTGCCACAGCATGTCACCAGGTTCATTCTCAGCTCCAGTAGTGAATGCAAGGCAGTGGTTACCGACATTTTCCAAAGACTGAAACATCAGCTCAAAGACTTTGGCATCAAGGATGCTGCAGCGCTAAAAGTGTTTCTGCAAAATTACCCAGAGATTTTCTATGTGCGTGGGTATGTAGATTCTGATTTTGTGACGGTGACAACAGACTTGTCCTTATGTTCAGAACACAGTAAAACAGCTGGCTCCTGTCATGGAGGCTCCTGCCAGGGACTTCACTTCTGTAAGTTCTATCTTCTCTCTGGAAGCTGTCGCCACCAGGAGCGTTGTCTCTTTGGCCATGATCTGTCAACACCTCATAACCTACAGCTCCTGAGGGATCACTTCCTGGACAACCTCACGACAACTGACCTGCGTACAGTGTTCACTTTGCCAGCCAATCGCCATGGTGTGCTGCGCCCCCAAGTTTGCAGATACTACAACATCCAGAGTGGCTGTCGCAAGAGGGGAAACTGTCACTCACTGCACATCTGCCGCCCATATGTTGATGGCAGCTGCAAGTTTGGCAAGAAGTGCAAACGCAACCACAACATCACCAATGACACACAGGTATATTTGATTCTGTTATTGTTAGCTTAGTTATCATTGCAGATTTAGTCAGGCATCATGTTTGAACTGTTCAGTCCTAACATGCTGCAACAGGAGCTGGATCAACCATGATAGTGGGTTCCAGATTAGCTTGGTGCATTAATATATAGGCATCCATGCTAATAAAGTCTGCATGGTTCAAGATCGGTAGATCACATAGTTCAAGGATATACTTTAACCCATAAAGCCCTGAAAGACTACAACAGGATGTGGATTGACCATGATATTTCAAGGTTGGTGTCAGAATAGCTTGGCGCCTAAAGGCGCCAAGCTATTCTGACAACAACCTTGAAATATCATGGTCGATCTGTCTCCAGAACTGTGATATAGAGCTTGGAGGATACCTACCAAAAACTGATAATTTCATCCTCAGGGCATAAGGAGTTAAGAGTTCAGTTCAAAATAGGATCTTAGTGGTTGGAAATTAGTACACACTTCATTCACCATACCCCGCTGAAGTCTTCCCAGAGTTTCTTTCAGTATCACAACAACAGTGGCCAGATTGGCTTGGTGGCTCTGTGCTCTGATTTAGGCTACCTGTTACTCTTTGATCTGTTATAATTCATTCTTCTCACATTGAAATTTACCATATATATGTAAATGTTCTAGTTAAATCTTTGTGCATGCAGCTGTTGTAGAGGGGGGTATGTGGGCTCTTTCTCACGCACTCACACCCTGGGGTTCGCTTCCGTGAGGGTTGAGAAGAGGCTTAATTGAAGAACATCTTTTTACTCACAGCATCAAATCAAGGCTCTTAATCAATGCCTTTAAGTCAATGATGCCACCCTGCAACAAACATTACAGGTCATAAGTATATATCATACACAATATAGCGTGAACGTACGTTCTAGCTATTACTATTATCAAACTACCACAAATATACATACGCCGCTATAGCTGGAACATACATTCTAGCCATTGTCAAGCAACCGAAATTACAAAAGAATGTACAGTACAAATCGGCTCTAAACAACGAATTATAAAAACAGACAGTCAAGTAAAAATAACATAAAATGCAATAACATTTTTCAGTTAATGTAATATTCTATTACCTTAACAAATAACCAAACATCTAGCTATTCAACATACCTTAGCAAAGTGTCAAAGGTGGATAACATCAAGGTAGACTGAATGTCATTGACCAGATGCAGTCAAGTAACAAAACTGCTGTGTCTGACTGCCCAAAAATGTCACAGCAGCTATAGGTGAATACGGTTCAGTCAAAGCTCATGCACCTGACTGAAAACTCATGACAAAACATACCGCCCAAGATGCACTGGATTCTTGGAGCACTTATAGCTACATGCTGTCCAAACACAGAGTCAGGCAGCAATATTTATACATTTAGGCTAGAGCTAGGCACAATATACCTCTATGCTTCCACTGACTAAACTGTTCTAACTTACAGTGAAACCTGTCTGGTATGCAGTGCAGTCTATCCACAACCACCTTATAAAACAAGACAACGAAATGAAGTAGATCAAGTTAAAAGAGAAAAAAGATCTAAGAAGACAATACTACTAGGAATTAACAACCTATTTGGCTTTATCCATTAAATTAACATTTATTTACCTTACAAATCATAATCAGTGGAAAATATAGACTAAACACTTCCATTCCTCTATTTAACCGCATGATCAAAGATCACTCTACCACATTCACCCCTGCCAAGTGAAATGACGTCCTCGGCATTTCCGTTTAAGTACTAACTAATTAAATGGTTAACGTTACAAAACCATGGACAATATAATAGGAACAAAATAGAAAAGAAAATGATACAGGAAATATGACTATTGCAACACAAAATTCAAAGTATCCACTAAGTATACGTCCGACTTTGGCATGACATTCGGCGCCATGGTAAGCTAGGCTCGGTACACTGGATGTAAGAGGTTATGGTGAAGTGTGAATGAACTACCAAAGAAATATTAAGTATCACACGTCTCTTCTCTGCCGGTCGCACCACTGCTATCCTGTTGCAGTTCCTCGATAGTTGTTTCTCCTGAAGCGTGATGCTTTTCAGTGCCAGTTGCCAGGATGTCTGTCTGTCCGGGTTTTGTGTACAGCAATCATCAGTGCGCTGAGTACAGCTGTCCTTCACTCTGGTTAGGAAGTTAGTACCCAACAGAATCGGAGTCGCAGCACTGTAGTCAGTCCCTGGCACGACGAGCAAAAGACAGGGGTGTACGGTGCTGCTGAGTCCTGTGGCAATCACATCCGCTTTAATGTAGCCAGAGTATGGTAGCGGCTCTCCATTAGCGCACTCAATCCGTAGTAGGTGTTCAACCTTTTGAAGTTCCAGGTGGGTTAAGTGTTTCGCGTAGAAATCCTGTGTCACAGTCGATACGGCTGATCCTGTGTCTAAAAGTGCAGATGTTTCAACACCTTCAACTTGGATTCCTGCTTCGTTAGGCTGACCCACAAGATCATCCAATGTCTCATGGTCCATATTTTGGAATGCCTGTAGTTGGGGCTGATACTGGCGGCCGCGCATCTGCCCCTGCTCGCGGGCCCCTAGGGAAAATCCTGTTTCAGATGGTCAAGTCGTACTCTGCAGCCGATCCGCAGATGACCGTACTGCCCACAACGGAAACATCGAGGTCCTCTTGGGTCAGACTCTGCAGTTTGTCGGCGATATAAACCTCCAGCGCTTGATCCTCCGCGTGGTTGATTCTGGTGTTGAGTCCTGTTATCTGGTCCTGAAGTCTGCAGAGCACTTGATCCGTCCCTGCCCGCTGTTCCAACCTTGTTCCTGTCCAATTGCAGCTCCTTGACTGCGGCAGTCAGTTGGCGTAAGGCTGCTCTCACTTCGTCCAGTTCCGATTTTTCCTTTTTCTTTTCAGACATCGCAGATTTGCAGGAAGTGGCCGCTATGCTTTGTCTTGTGGCAGCTGGATGTTCTTTTTCCACCCGACGCAGCATCATCCGCAGATCGTCAAATGTATTGGCTTGGTTGTACTGGTATGCCGAGACATCCTTCAGTTCCTGTCATATCCCTGACCACATTATATTCATAAGGGTTTCATCCACGCTTTTCTGCAGGGGTATGTTTTGTTGCTTTACATGCTCCAACAACATCTCTAGTCTACAACCCCACTCTGCGACCGTTTTGGTTGGCTGTTGTCTTGCACCGTAGAGAGCAGCGAGAGCATCAGCCTCTGTCTGAATGTCGCCATAGATGCTGTCCATTTTTGCGATTATGTTTGGGATAGACGACTGCGGATCCAAATGAGTGATAATGTGACCAGCTCTCCCCTGCAACGACGCGCGTATGGCATCTCTGATGTCGCGTTCTGGGTGCCCCTCACCTAATAGACTCTTCACTTGGTGCCTCCACACTGCGTAGTCCACTGCTGTTTCACCATTGAACCTCGTCAGCCAGGGTTTCCGTCCGATGGTCAGAACTGGTGGAGCTTGCAACTGGTGGGGTGTACTGTTGGCGTGGACTACGGTGCCGTCACCACTGTCTTGTTCTGCAGCCGACTGGATGACGGGGGATGGAGACGCACCTTGTTCCATCTTTATTGGCTGACCCTGCGGGAGCGCTTTTACGTACTCCGTCATCCAAGCCTGTAGCTCTTCTTTGGTTCTGACCCTTGGTCTGGCCCCACGTTGGGCGCCATTGTTGTAGAGGGGGGTATGTGGGCTCTTTCTCACGCACTCACACCCTGGGGTTCGCTTCCGTGAGGGTTGAGAAGAGGCTTAATTGAAGAACATCTTTTTACTCACAGCATCAAATCAAGGCTCTTAATCAATGCCTTTAAGTCAATGATGCCACCCTGCAACAAACATTACAGGTCATAAGTATATATCATACACAATATAGCGTGAACGTACGTTCTAGCTATTACTATTATCAAACTACCACAAATATACATACGCCGCTATAGCTGGAACATACATTCTAGCCATTGTCAAGCAACCGAAATTACAAAAGAATGTACAGTACAAATCGGCTCTAAACAACGAATTATAAAAACAGACAGTCAAGTAAAAATAACATAAAATGCAATAACATTTTTCAGTTAATGTAATATTCTATTACCTTAACAAATAATCAAACATCTAGCTATTCAACATACCTTAGCAAAGTGTCAAAGGTGGATAACATCAAGGTAGACAATGTCATTGACCAGATGCAGTCAAGTAACAAAACTGCTGTGTCTGACTGCCCAAAAATGTCACAGCAGCTATAGGTGAATACGGTTCAGTCAAAGCTCATGCACCTGACTGAAAACTCATGACAAAACATACCGCCCAAGATGCACTGGATTCTTGGAGCACTTATAGCTACATGCTGTCCAAACACAGAGTCAGGCAGCAATATTTATACATTTAGGCTAGAGCTAGGCACAATATACCTCTATGCTTCCACTGACTAAACTGTTCTAACTTACAGTGAAACCTGTCTGGTATGCAGTGCAGTCTATCCACAACCACCTTATAAAACAAGACAACGGAATGAAGTAGATCAAGTTAAAAGAGAAAAAAGATCTAAGAAGACAATACTACTAGGAATTAACAACCTATTTGGCTTTATCCATTAAATTAACATTTATTTACCTTACAAATCATAATCAGTGGAAAATATAGACTAAACACTTTCATTCCTCTATTTAACCGCATGATCAAAGATCACTCTACCACACAGCCACCAGTAGTGTAAACAGTATCAGTGGCTGCATGCACAAGGGTATTAAAACTAATATGCTTGTGTATATTATACATATATTAAATTTTGAGCATTTGATTGTTACTGGCTTGTTGCAGGTTGACAATGTTTTGACGATGTACGGTGTATCCTTGCGACGCACACCAAAGGAGATCCTACAGGAACTTCAAATTTACATGACAGATGATGGGGATGAGGGAGAATACACAGATAATGATGACAGTGATGTTGATGTTGACAATATCAGTGAAGGTGGCTGGGCAGCTACACCTACCTTTCCTCAACGGAAAAGGCCACCAAAGAGGTTTGGTTCCATGCCCAACCTTCTCCATAAGCAACCTCTTTCTCTGCATAATCCTCAAGGCATTGGTGTTGGTTAGTAATTAAATTTCTTTTAAAAGTCTGTTGATTCTTGTGCGTGTACAGTATCTTCCAAAAGAAACACAATCACTTATGCACGTAAAAATTAATTCTAATGTAAGAGGTGGACATTTTATCATGATTTTGGTGTGCAATTATCTCATGATATATTTTTTTATATTCGTTCGGTAGACAAAAACAAAAATTTGATGACAGTGTATTTTACTGCTGGTTAAATGATGATGCAAGAAGTTATGGGTCTAAAACAATACAAACATTAGGAAAAAGAAAATATGCTTGTGCAAGTAGTAGGTATGTCCGTCCCTATACAAACAGTGGGTAACTTCAGTGCCGGAGAGCGATATTTAGCTATTTTGCAACAAGAGCTGCTCTCACCACATAGCACACATAACAAAAATAAAAACATGGGCGAATAAAGCATCATCCGGACTACAGTTCTGTGGTGTTTGCTTTGTTCTGGAAAGAAAGATGTATTTGTAGCACCGCCCAATGTCGAGCAAGGGTAAGCATAAAAAACAACTTGGGTCAGCCGTCCGTGAGCGCCCCGCACAGAGCCGCTCTACAGTGGTGTTAGAAAAACCGCTTGCACAAACCCAAGATAGAATGCACATGGTATCGTTGGAAAGAGCTTTTCCTGCCCTTTATCACAGTGCCTGGCGCATGTTTGAATTCAAGAGAAAACTGCATTAGATTTTGACATGAAATTTTTTTTTGTTTTACTCATGAGATATATGTTATCTGGGAATAATCACACGCACATGTGCCAGCTGCCGATGAAAAGCTCATTCAAAAACCTTTTGATCGATATATCATCTGACATGGACGATCAAATCTTGGATTTGTGCAGTGTCTTTGAAACTGACACCCCAACACACGAACATGACTTCACAATGGCGCCCGCGATAGAAGCTTCTTTCGTCATACGATGACGCAAACTTTGCTTGAGACTTGCAGAAAACATTGCACAAGTACACACATGTTTATGATTAATAATAGGCAAAGAAATTTTCAGCATTATAAACTAACACTGATTGACAGAATTGATTATTTGGACCCACAGTTTATTTTTTACTGTGTGTAGTCGATTTCCAGCCTGAAGTTCGTGCCCTATTCATAGGGTATAATTTCTTTTAACCTAAATTATAGCTTTTACAAGTCTAGACCTACTGAAATGCACGCCATATTTACTGCACTACTTCCAAGTTGCACTTGAATTTTTCTTAGAGACATATGTTTGACGGTTTCTTTGAAATAACCGAATGACAACTCTTTTCCAGTTCTCAGACGAATTTTTCAGAATGCCAACTCATTTGGTTTTGACTGCCTAAACTATGAAAAATTCATATTTTTGTGTTGTATGTTTTGGTCGTCGTAACATACTTGTAAATAACGCAAATGATATGAACACACATTATTATTATTATTATATTTTATTTTGGAAGTTTTACTCTTTTTGTCAGTTTCTTACTATAGATAAAAGAAAATCACATTGAACAACAAATAGTTTCGGATGCTTTTAATTTTATTTAGAAAAACACTTCAATATGCTGTGAGACAGAATTCAGCAGAGGAAACGAGGAGGATCAACCTAAACCTCCCCCGTCTCAATCAACAAACTTTTCTCACAGCTGAATATATGATACAACGACAGCAAACAACACTCATTTATTTAACGAGACGCTACTCTGAAGGTTTGCCTGTCTATCCAGTACCCTTCTATGATACAGACGCGTATCCGTCAAATAAGAAAATATAGACATGACGAAAGACATGAATATCTTGACCAAGAAATGAGTGCTACAATCCCAGACCACTTATCCTTTCCAGTCTACTCTTCCCTATCTTCTCAGCTGACCAGCATCTTAAGCAAACAACGACTGCATCTTTTTCTTCTTTTGCAGTCATATCAGATTCATGTATGTACAACTGAAACTAGCATCCATAAGGTGTAAAAAAGGTGAGCACTGACCTGAAACGATGAGTGCAAAATGTTTGCCTTTTCTTGCTTTTGCTGATGTAAGCAAACCTCAGAAAATGGTTACGCGGTTAAAAAAAGACCTACAAAGAATCCAGAATCTTTTCCCCGCCCCCACCCCATCCTCCTCCCATGCCTCCCCACCCGGGTCTGCCCTGGGGTCTTGGGTGGGGTTAGATACTTTTTAGTTCCCAGGGTCACCCTGGTCAACCCCACAGGGTGGGTTTCCTTTCTATTCTGGGGCATGTGTTTCTGTCTACCCTTGGTTCACCTGTATTTGTCTTTTTAAAACTCTCCCTACTGTCTGCGCTGCCTGTAGCTCTTGATATTGGATGTGTGTTGCTAAATAGTCTTAGCTTTATTTAGGCCCCATGATGTAGGTTTATTTAACGTATTTGACCGGCTGGCGACATACATTCAATTTTCTGTTTAGTTTTTTTCACAAGCAGTGCAGGCACGTCCTGAGAAAGCCTTGTTGCTGTTGGGACGTTAAGCAATGTACAATCAATCCTCCCATGCCCCCACAACAGACAGCACATCTCCTCCCACTCATAACGAATAGCATCTCCCTGAAGCACGTGAGCCCCTGTCTCCACCCCTACCCCCACCCCCCTCCCCGTTACTCCGTTTACAGTATTTTAGAAAAGCAATTTTACAGATATACAATAGTACTTTACAAAACCAATAAAATCAATTACGCCGCATTGACGGTTAAATTTCGGGATTTTTAACAATAAAAAAACCATTGCCCCCATCACCACCATGCTATGACCAAATCACCCTGTTAATTTCAAAAGATCATGACCATGACCATTGCAGCATTATGACAACATAAGGTAACCCACGGCGATTGATTTTTCCACCCCCACCCACCCACACACACACACACACACACACACACACACACACAGGTATTTATTTATTTAACTGCAGCCACCTCTATTCTAAACCCATGGTATCTGACTACCTCGTACTGAGTACATAAACAACTTGAGGTTTTACAAGAGGCTAAAATCCTCGGGAGCCCGTTTCCATGGCCCCGCAGGCTTAGATTCTTATGAGCTGACACAGGGTCAGATTCTCAAGAGCCTGTCCCCTGTTTCACAACGTTTCAGTCAACTGTACTGTCACCAGTTTAACCCAACAGACATTTATTGATTTACTGGCAACATTTCTAAAGGTTTTGTTTGCATGGCTGAGTACATGTGACCAGGAGATTTATTGATTTTTTGACGCCTGCTTGCCTCCCCACACATTAACACACTAACACACACTAACACACACACTAACACACACTAACACACACACACACACACACACACACACACACACACACACACACACACACACACAAACCTATTACAAAAATGCTGAATTTAGGTTACTGTGCCAAAACGAAAATCTGGACCAAAAAGAAAATGTAGTTCAAATTTTGGTTTCTAGGCCAAAATGAAAAAGTAGTTCAAATTTTGTTTTCTGGGCCAAAATGACAAATCTGTGTCATTAGGTCATTTTGAAAAATGTAGGTCGTTTCGGAATAAGGAGGTCACTTTCTGGTTTGAACAGTAGCAAGTTATCTCAAAATGAATTTCTGTTTGTAACTACATGAGCACATGAAAAATTACCCTCCTGGAAATGGGCTCGTCCCTAAGGCTATTCAATTGGTCGGGTCTATTTTAAAGGGGTGTTTGTCATTACCCCTTTCCAGTCCACAGAGGTATGAATAGATTTTGAACTAAACACCTTTCTTCGCCAGGGTACTATGTAAAATGTGACAAGCCCAGGCCTTAGAACAAACTGATTTTACCAGCCGTGTCTGGCTGTCTGTTTGCTAATTTTATTGATCAATCCATGCCGGGAACGTTCTGAAGAAAACACAACTTTTTATCGGTGCACTGCCAACACAACATGACGCAAATTTTTGGAACAAAGGATATTAAGCAAGCTGGAATTTTTCGCAAATGTCTAAACATTTGTACCAATAAAGATGGTGCCCTCAAGCATGAACTAAAACTCCTGAAGGACAGAGCACAGGAGTTACAATGTGATTTAAATGATATTGAAAAAGATATGACAGACTCTACGTCTTTTTTGGTGAAATATCATGATGAAGGCAATGATGAGGCATTTGCAAATGAGATGATAAATCATGGCGTACTTAATGAAAAAAAGAAAAGATTTTTTAAAATATTAGTCGATGTGCTCAAAAAATAAGCCCCCACCCGGGTCTGCCCTGGGGGACTTGGGTGGGGTTAGGTATTTTTTAGTTCCCAGGGTCACCCTGGTCAGCCCCACAGGGTGGGTTTTTCTCTCTATTCTGGGGCATGTGTTTCTGTCTACCCTTTGTCCATTCACCTGTATTTGCCTTTTTAAAACTCTCCCTACTGTCTGCACTGCCTGTAGCTCTTGATATTGGATGTGTGTTGCTAAATGGTCTTAGGTTTATTTAGGCCCCATGTAGGTTTATTTAACGTATTTGACCGGCTGGCGACATACATTCAATTTTCTGTTTAGTTTTTTTTCACAAGCAGTGCAGGCACGTCCTGAGAAAGCCTTGTTGCTGTCGGGACGTTAAGCAATGTACAATCAATCAATCAATCAAAAAATAAGATTCAAAGATAGGGCTATACAGCTGAATGAAAAGAAAGCAAACGACTTTCGTGAAAAAATAATACAATTAGAACAAAGCCCCTCAATTGCAAGCTTGAACGCATCTATGGATGAGATGCGGCTAAAGATGCAACAGTGAGTGAAAGCGGATATAACAAAGCCGAAACATAAGGTAAGTGGAATTTTGTTTCACTTTTTATTTTTTTTATAATAAAATGAATCAAGACGAATTACTTTTTCTAAGTGATAAGCACATTAGAGAACAAACAGACTCTAAAAAAAAAGCTTCTTTTGTCTGTAGTTGTTTCAGGCAAATCAAAAGCTTATCTCGGAAAATGTTATTCCACAGATGATATTGAATCCCTTAGCGGAAAAGAAATCATCAGGCTACACACCAAATATGAAAATCACATCGCTTCACTAATGACTCTTGATCTGAGTCGGTCTCTCGTGTCTCTTTATACAAAGGCTGTTAGTCACTTTTTTTAGAGTAGATACTGACAGCCTAATTAGTGACTTGGAATCAAATCATATTGTTTCAAGTTCAATTGGCAAATTAGCATGCATCATGTATTACAAGTTTGGCAGTTACCTTGCACCTGTGGTAACTTTGCTTGTTACTGTGAGTCATATTGATTTTTCTAAAATAATTTTGTTAGGAAAAGAAAATGATGGATGACGCACAGATGACTCCACAACCGAACCCTGTTTCGATACAGATTCAAACTGTGACCAAAACTAAAAGCCCAGGCTGGATAGAGGCAGGAAAATGATTAGCCAAATGGAACAGACAACAAAAAAAATTACAGCTTCAGGCATTAACAGAAAAGGCTCATGTAACTGACCCGTCGTCAGGACCACCAGTGTCACTACCGACAGGACCAACACAATCTCCCCCACATCAAAGTGAGAGACAAACAACTGAGTCTAAACCCGAAATAACAAAATATATAGTTGGCGGATTTCTTGTTGGATTTGGTTACGTAGGCTACAGGCTATGGAAAAAATACAAACCCCACACTCAAACAGTGTCCAAAAAATTAGACACTCCAAAAACAAAACCAAAAGACACCACATTACCAGTAGCGCCAAAACCGATTCACCCATAAATAAGTTTATTATTTTAATTTTTATTGCATTAGAAAATGAGCGACACAAAAAATTAATGAACCTAGTCTATCACTCTGCTGTAATAAGCGGACTAGCCGTTGCTTACACTATGCTTGCAAAAAAATATTCTCAAAATGAAATTGGCAGACTTGAGTAGATTAGACTTCGAAGATAGGGCTAAGCTAGTAGCTGTTGTAACAGCGTCAATTGCAACAAAAGACTTTCTCATCAAGCAAGGAATTATTCCTGAAAATGTTTCTATGTAAATTAAAAAGTATGGCGACTTTAGCTGTTATAATTGGAGGGGCCATTGTCAATGCCCTGGCTTTCAGTGGATCAAATTATCTCTTTTCAAAAGTGAGTAGAGAGGAATCTGCAGAAGAAATGAGACGTCACAATGAGGCGTCTGAAAAACTTGCCCACGCTCAACAAGAGTATGAGAAGCAAAGAATAGAGAAACTTGATTATATCAATGAAAAACTCAGACTAGAAGGTCACGCGCAGCATACATTTTGTAATGTCGATGATGCAATCAAACAATATTTTCTTGTTACTGGTGAAGACATGTCCACCCCAAAGCCAAAACTTAGTGATTACTATCAACCAAGTCCAGAACAAAGAAATAGGGAGATAATCTTTGTTCTAGTAGGCATGACATTTGTTTATTTCACAGGAGTTTTTATTGCTAGAAAAAATGAACGACGCTGGGACTAAGCTATCAAAAATATATTACTCGATCCCCTATTGGCTACTGGAAAGGAAAAACTGCATTAGAAAAATTACATGTCGCTGTGGGTGGTGATGTCACACTCGATCAAATACGACAATGGCTGCACAAACAAGCAATTTGGCAAATATATCTTCCTGCACCAAAAAGAATATCAAGTCCCCATTTTGAAAACGTGACGCCAAATAACACCCATCAAATGGATCTTTTGTTTCTGCCACATGATACAGTAAGAAAGAAACGATACAAGTATGCACTAACTGTTGTTGACATTGCTTCAAGGTATAAGGTCGCCGAACCCATAATTGACAAAAACGCTAGTACTGTAGCAACAGCTTTATCAATTATCTATAAAAGAGGCCCTTTAAAATTCCCCAGACTTGTGCAAGTCGATGATGGATCTGAATTCAAAGGCGCTGTTAATCAATTATTTGCAAAGCATGGTGTACTGGTTAGATGCGGGATCCCGGGCGTGCACAGATCACAGGCAATTGTTGAAAACTTTAACAAACAATTATCAGAGAGACTTTTCAGCTATCAGTATTCTAAAGAACTCATGCATGATGCACGTAACACTGAGTGGGTTAAAAGATTACCGTCTGTGATAAAAGCAATGAATAACGAAGGTCAACGCTTGCGCCCTAAACCTGCTGATTCTATTAAATTAAAATCAATACCGTCAGGGTCAGAGACTGGGCTAAAAACAACAACAGCCCCGCCTCCTGACACAAACTTGTTTACAACACAGGTGAGATATTTGATCAACCTGGAGAGGCTACAATTGACGACGGGCGCAGAGCAACTGATCCAATTTGGTCCACGTCTGTTCACAATATAAAAAAAATAGTCCCCGGCAATCCATCAATTTATTATCTATATGAGCCTGCCCCACAGAGGGCATTTGTCAGAGAAGAATTACAGATTATTCCCCCAGACACTGTTACTCACTTTTAACCATTTGGGTCATTTCAGTAACTAACTCGTCGATTAATTCATCAGCTATTTCTTCAGATAACTTAAGTCTGTAATGACCAGGTGCATAATCCTTTTCCCTAATGTGAAACACACGTTTTGTGTCTCCTACTGCAAGTGACTTTTTATGTGTTTGGATCATTTCAAGATTGTGTCTATTTGACCTCGGTGTCTTGTTTGGATAATCAGGCATTAGTTCTCCATCTAAAACGTGCTTGTAATGTTCATGATGGATGTCTTTATTTTTTATCGCTGTTTTTTTTATATTCCTTTTACCTTTTGACTGACTACCTTTCTGGTGTAAAATAGAATACATGTTTGATCTCAGTCCAACGTACTCAACTATAGGCACTCCATTCAGTTCGTCTTTAAACTTTCCAGGCACTTTCTTGTTTTGCATGCTATACAACAGATGATCCTTAGGATAATCAGACGTGTCATACATATGTAACTCTGTTTTCATGTCTTCATAAAAGTCTTCAGTAGGCACATCTATGTTCATAGAGTCAGTGTCAGTGTATAACAGGCGACAGTCAGGATACTTTGGTTTAAAGTAATCATAGTAAAATTCAAGCATCAATAATTTTGATAACTCAAGAATTGCGATACCAATAAATACTGGCTTGTCCAGTTTAACAATCTTTTTTTTTAGTGTCACTGCATACAATGATGAATGAAACTCTTTGTACCCTGTGTACTGTGGCTTACCTGTAAGTTTAATCGCACCTGATTCAGTTGTGACCAGTCTCACATCTTTGCGGTGATGAGGATTTTCCATTGTCTTACCAAAACAGACATTGTTCATAAGCTTAAAGAAGTCTTTGTCAAATGAAGTGTTACCATCCTTTGCACGCAGGGTTGTGTTTTTCATTATGTAATCTTTCATAAAAGCACACTGGTCAAAGCTTATGCCTCTGTGAACTTTCTTTAGTATTAACCCATGTCTGAAGTAAAACTGCAGTAAATGCAGTAAGCGATAGTGACAAATGTAATTGAATTTGTCATTAAGATTTGGCACTAGTTTAGTGTCTTCTTTTTTTCCTGTCAAAGACATTTTCTCAACAGCTAATGGATAATCATTATGGTAATCATGTAGATGGTGTGGGTACTCCAGGTCGACTTCAAAGATCCAACCCTTTGCATCATTCTGGTCATGAGTCATAATACAGTTTGTTAACTCTGTTATGTCACACTGTGACAAATCATGCAAACAAAAGTTTTTCAAGGGCAATAACTCACACATCGCAAAGCCATACAAATTGTTAGTGTCCACGTACGTAATGAATGACCTTGACCTTGAGGGGTCAAAGCCCTGGCCAAGGTCACCATGACCATCAAGATATTTGTTGTTCGCTTTGGCATAGTTGTTTGCGGCTATACTAATACCTCCCCTCAATCCGCGTTCCACCATTTCACCCATTGTGCGATCATACAACAGGTCTATAGATATCTTACTGGATTTTTAAAATGCATCCCATGTCATGCCAGGACTAGTTATATAGCAAGCCAGGTCAAGACCGTACTGCAATAGACCCTTTTTAACGATAACTTTATAATACGTCTGCTAGCAAAAAAACGTCAGCTTTCAAGTACTGGTTGTGGTAGTCACCAATCGTTTCACACCCTAGTTTATCCCATGCATCAAATGCATGTTGGTATTCAGAGTCAGAAATACCTTTTCCATTTAGTGTAGAATAAAATGCCTCTTTTGGTGGCAGACTCCTTTCTTCAAACACAGCCCAGTGATCAATGTACTCGTAGGGGTAGACTCCTTTCTTGATTAACTCTGGCTCAAAATATTTACTTGTTATTGGAAAGTCAGTCAGTCCTTCTGCCAGACTAGCAAGCCCTAAAGATAAATGTTGCATTGAGTCATAAAACACTAATTTGTTGTCCAACCTAAAAGTCAGATATTTTTCAGTTGTCTGAGCAATGCAACTATTTTTTGGGTAAGACTCATCCACAGCATGCATGATAATGTGTGAATCATATCCTTTGAGATTGTGGAAAAAGATTGGTAACTTATATGTCTTAGGATCTATTTTTAATTTCAAGTTACATGCACCATGTGCAGCACCTCTGTAACGCCCAGTTATTTGGTCATGGTCGCAAACTTTGTCACCTCCCAAAGGTTGTTCACAATCCAACACATCACAGCTGCATCAAAATTTAGTTTGTCTTTTTCTGTCATCACCAAAGGCATCTGACATGTTGTGAGATACTGTACTACACTACTATGCAGTTGTCTCATATCTGTTAAAAACTCAGCTGCTGCATTTTCACCTCTGTAGATCACAGGCTTGGTATGCACACTATCTGACCTAACAAGAATGTATCCAAAGGAGCACACCACTTGGTCACTCAATTTTACTGTCTTTGGTAATGATTCTGGAACAGGACCATCATAAGGTACAACCAGTGATTCAAAATCAGCATACACTACAAACGGCAGTTTTTACTGATTCCCATAGTTTTTAAAATATACCTGACTACCAGGATCTGGGTACTTAAGTATTGTTTGAATGTCATCAGCTGACCTACAATGTTTAACATGTTTGTGTGCTATTTCAATAGAAGAAAACCTTTGTAAACATCTCTTACACACTTCCTGTTTTCTAACATGTTTTAAAACAATACTGTGAATTAGCCGTGACATATTTCTGATAATTGTGTAGTGAAAGTTATCGTTAACATTTTCATCACCTATTAGCAAAAGGTCAACATGCTTATCTTCTGGCTGTCCGTAGGTTGGAGCTAGTGGTGATACTCTAATGGGTTGTAACTTGTTAGGAGAGTCATTATCCCATACATACACATTTACAGATATCCCAGGATTTAGTTCTTCAAACAAATCTATGTCTTCTACCTTTATAGGAAAACCTATACCACTGAAGTTGAGTTCATTTGCAAATTTGGTATAGTTAGATACGCGATCAGGTTTTGTTTTTACATGGTGTAGTTTAGCTTCTTCTTCTTCCTCGATCGCTTTGATGAAGCGCAATATGCATGATGCAGCCGTTAGGCACCTGAGAGGTCCTGCATCTCTGTCTTCAGCCAGGAATGTGTATCGGGGGACCCTCCCCTAGACCGACTGTCGTTCAGGACTGTTGAGCTCGGTCTGCCCACCAATGAGTAACAACATATTGGCCCCTAACATCGTTTAGCCCGCCAGCAGAAGCGGTTTACCAGGGTGTGGCCACTGTTATCCCTAACAGCTTTCTTGGAGCCAGAAGTGAGAGTTGAGTGCTGGGTGAGGACCAGTGCTCCCGTCCACCCGGATGGGTGCTGCTGCCAGGTTTACAAAGGTACTACCTCTCTCCAGACACCCCATACACCCCATGTAGTTTAGCAAGCATACACCACATGAAACAGCGATTGTCATTGTTTTGAATATTGACAACAGCCTTTTTGTTTGCAGCCTCTGTTGGCAGTGGTAACCTTGATTTACCCAAAATAGGATGATACCTTGACTGCTTCAGTTGTAGATCATGTACATACCCTTCGTGCCAACCAGGCCCCTTCATTCTAGCTCTGTCAATTGCTTTGAGAAAGTCTGGCAACAGTCTTTCTCTAAGCACTTTTTCCAATTCCTCTTTCGAATTGACTGTGTGTTGTCTTGTCGAGATATATGATACAATTACTTCACCATCTACCCTGTTAAATTCTATTTTAGCAACAACCTGAATCTTTACACTTCCTGTAAGAAGATTATCTTGTATGACAGAAAAAGAGTTTTCTATTGATTCCTAAACATTGTAAGTGTTAGATATAGGCAAGTCTGTTGTGAAAAACACGTTTCTTAAGCCTGATGGACTTTGAGCGTTGTCTGTCATTTTTATTTGTCTGACAAAATAATAAATAGAAAAAAATTTACGCTGGCACTGATGGCGCACTTTGTGTAATACCACTTTGTTGACTCTAACACCTACAATAAACAGATTTAGATTTTTTTAGTTGTCTGAATATTTGTACACACACTGCCTCAAACCACTGATCTTTAACTTCAAAGGTATGTGTCTAGGTCAACAGGCATGTACTCTACAAATGTTTTTTATCAATATATTCTAAAGTCACATTATATGACGTGTATATCCTTGCTGACTCAAGCGGTGTTATGTCTGGCTGCCTAAAATCTGTTCTTAACTGATCAAAGTGCTGGATATATCTGAAGCAGTCTGTTACATCAACCAACAGGGTCATGTCGTCCATCTTTTTTATTTGCCAGACAAAATAATAATAATAATAATAAATATTACCGTCGGAAATGCTAGCGCTGCTCATGCTGTATGTGTAGTATCACCTTATTAACAGTAATACGTTCAATATAAACATTTAGTTTGCATAGTTGATGGTATATGTGTTCACACAGTGTCTCAAACCAGCGCAAGTGGTCACAGTTGGCATCATTAACTTTAAAGGTATCTGTCTTAAAATCAACAGTCTTATGCTCATAGCATGGTAGACCATCAGAATATAACAAAGTCACATTATATGTCATGTAAATCACTGATGGTGCAAGCGGTGTTGAGATGACAGGTTGTTTAACATGTGTTTTTAAGTCGTAAAAGTACTCAACATCTTTAAAACGGTCTGTGATATCAACCGCTTGCTCCGCTTGCATGGTTTGTCCATCCGTCATTTTTTATGGACAAAACAAAAGTATAAATTAATTTACTAATCCATACCCAGTGGGCTGATCTGTCTTTAAGATAAGTTTTAGATGCTTAGTTGATTTCAGTTTGTTTTTTAAAATGTCTCGTTCATGTTTGTTTGGTATAACATCGTTTTCTCTGAGGCAGTCTTCAAAGCTGTCATGATCTTTACAGTAAAACAAACAGATAAACTTTAGTTGCTCTCGAAAATCTTTTAGTACTGCATTATATTTTTTAGTGAGAATCCATACACTGACATTTGCGTGTCTGCCACTGAAGGCAAGTTCTGCCAATGTGTTTCTCTTCTTAACAATGTCTTTCTCTGCAGAGCAATCATCAACTATAAACAAAGTTGGCTGCCCTTCAAATTGCTTGTAAAAAAGATTGTAGACAGTCATTCAGGTTTTTTTCAGGGTCGACTAAATAAATGTTGTGATCAGACCAAATGAATGAACGGTTGTGATAAGCTTTGTTGTGCTTGATCGTAGGACAAAATATCACAATGTTTTCAAAATGGTAGATGTATCTTGTTTGTAATAAGTCAAGAACAAACTGTTAGCAATACAGTGAGACTTACCTGTAAGGTGAAGTTGATTGCAAATTCTTACGAATTTGTTGTAGACCGGAACTAGTGCACTTGAGAAACACGCGCTGCCTATCCCCCTCAGTATTGAAAGATAGCTCATTACCACTGACAAAACCCCGGAACCATGGCACCTTACACTGAAGTGAAAGGGCTGGGTAGAGCACAGTGCTCTTCAACACAATGTGGGGTGGGCAAATGCACTAGTTTCGGTCTACAACAAATTTGTAAGAATTTGCAATCAGCTTCACCTTACAGGTAAGTCTCGCTGTATTGCTAACAATTCTTACTCATTTCCTGTATCCCGTCACTAAGTGCACTTGAGATTTGAGAGCAACAGTGGTAATGAGCGTAAAGGCTAAGTCATGCTGAAAAGACATTCAACCTTACCTCTACTTCTTTGCCAGATACCTGTCCATCACCACCTGCCCTAAGGTGGGTTTCTCACTCGGAACCCGGCAGTAAAAGTGTGAGAAGGTGGTGGCATTTGTCCATCCCGCAGCTTGTATGATGACATCTATGGAAGCACCCATATCTTTTGCTGCTGATGTGCTGGCCATTCTGGTGGAGTGAGCAGAATAATGCACAGTGTCCACCTGTGCTCTCTCTAGAGTCCATTTTAGCCACCTTGCCACAGTATTTGAGCTTGGCCTGCTGTGCGGAGCGAGCATTGCAACAAACAAGCTTGTTTTGTCCATCAGCTCCTGTTTTTCTTTACGTTTCAAGTATTCTTTTAACGTCTGAATCACACACAAAGAACTGTCTTTTGGGAAAGCATGAAGTTCAATGGGTTCCTGATGTTTTCCCCTTCTTGAATGCTTTAACAGTTTAGATACATAAAATATGCACTTGCATTCTGACAAGTACATGTTAGTAACATCTAGCACTCGTAGCGTTTGGCCCCCCACCCGGGTCTGCCCTGGGGGACTTGGGTGGGGTTAGGTATTTTTTAGTTCCCAGGGTCACCCTGGTCAGCCCCACAGGGTGGGTTTTTCTCTCTATTCTGGGGCATGTGTTTCTGTCTACCCGAGGTCCATTCATCTGTATTTGCCTTTTTAAAACTCTCCCTACTGTCTGCACTGCCTGTAGCTCTTGATATTGGATGTGTGTTGCTAAATGGTCTTAGCTTTATTTATGCCCCATGTTGTAGGTTTATTTAATGTATTTGACCGGCTGGCGACATACATTCAATTTTCTGTTTAGTTTTTTTTTCACAAGCAGTGCAGACACGTCCTGAGAAAGCCTTGTTGCTGTCGGGACGTTAAGCAATGTACAATCAATCAATCGTAGCGTTTGGCACCTCTGTCCAGAGAGCAAAGCAATAAGCATTACAAGTTTTAACGTGAGCTCTTTGAACGTAAGTTTGTTAAGAGGCACCCACGTCTTGAGCATGTCCAACACCACATTTACATCCCATGTGCTATGGTATTTGGGAAACACTCTTGGCTTGACTTCGCGAACGAAGATTTTATAGGAGTTGCCCACGACGTCTGCAGGCTTGTTCGTGGCTGCGGAGGCCAATCCGAGACAGGCAGGTTCGACCGCAGTGGCTGCAGGGGAAGGTATGGCCAGGGTTCTGAGCTGCGGCATCTCTGTTTTTTCTCCTGAGCCGCGACAAATTAATATGTATATGGAACTCTTGATGGTGTAAAGATAGGTGATGCTTTACGATCTGGGTATTATGACTTTTGTACTTTAGCTGAATGGCTACAAAATGAATATAAAATTAAAGCAACTTTAAATCCAGCTAACTTACTTATTACAATTGAATTTCCAAAAAATAGTAAGTATTTATTAACCGCTAGTCTTGGAAGGTTACTTGTTTTTTTTTAGGTCAAATAATACGAATTACGGATGATGATTGGTCATTAGATGGAGGTCCATTCTCACCAAAAAAAGATAAAATAACTGGAGGATATCCTGTCAATTTGGCAGTACACACAGTACTAAATGTTCACTTAAAAGAATTAAACACTGAAAATGTACACAATGGAAAGCCATCAACTTTGTTAAGATGCATGCCGACTGTAACTGCTCCCTATTGCGAAAGTGTGTTTGCTAGATTTCCTGTGCAGTTAAAAAAAATAGGTTCCAGTTTCTTTCAATCACTGTGTATATCTGTAACTAATCAAGATGGTAAACCAGTTCTGATGCATGATTTTAGTGTTGTGTTAGAAGTTAAAGAAACTTTATTTTTGCTATATAAAAAATGAGTGTCGGTCCAAAGCCGAAAATTATACCAGTTGCGTGTCCGATAACAGAGTTGAAAGATTTGGCTGAGTGTAACGAACGCCTTTGGTGCAGGTTTCGGTCGGACGATGGTGTGACGACATTAGCGGTTGGACCGAATGTTCACGAGTGGTAATGTACAGATAAGCAATGTTCACGTGCGGTAATGTAGCGGTGAGCGATGTTCACGTGTCACGTGTGGGAGTGACAGTGTGGTATCGCTAGCTCAACATCTCTTTTGGTGGAGAGATCAACATTTACTAGCAGGCTAAAGTTGTTGTTTCTTGTCCATATTTTGCTGGAGAGTTGGTTTGTTGTGTTCTTGAGGATCCAGTTGCTGACTTGATTGTAGGAAATATTCCAGGTTTGATTGTCCAGCAGACCCAAGATACCCCAGTAGCTGCTGCTGCTGATGAGGTCCCTGTTGCTGCTGTCACTACTCGTGCTCAGGCTAGGAAGCAAGATCTCCCGCACAGACCTCTTGTCACTGTGTGCGATGATTTGAAGGTCACTCGTGCTGAACTCATTCAGTTGCAGAAAGGTGATGCTACTCTGCAAGGTTGTTTCAATTTAGCTGCCTCAGGTGAAGAAAAGGTAGTTGGTTCTGCTACTTATTCTTTCTATTTTCAAGATGATATTTTGTGCAGGAGGTATCGGAAATCGAAGGATATTTTGCAACAGGTTGTTGTTCCCGAGAAGCTTCGTGCTTCAGTCATGATTGCTGCGCATGATCAACTTTTGGCTGGTCATTGTGGAGTTCGTAGAACTCTGACTCGGATTTTGTCCCAATTCTTTTGGCCTGGTGTTTCTGCTGATGTGGGTACTTATGTTCACACTTGCGACATTTGCCAGGAAACAGTTTCGAAAGGGAAAGTTTCCCCTGTTCCTTTGGCGACTATGCCTCTTATCTCGACTCCGTTCGAGAGGGTCGCTATTGATATCGTTGGGCCTTTTCTCCTTTTTTACTTCCAGATGTCGAGGTTGTGGAACCTCAGTGTGATGTTCCTCATGTGGCCGTTTCAGATTGGCATACTGTCCCATCAGTGGCTATTGGTGTTGTCCAAGGTGATGATGATGTTGGTGGTCTTCCCACTATTCCTCTCATGTTGTTTGGCTATTGTTTGGGCCATTTCGAAATTTTCCAAGTTTCTTTGGGGGGTTGATTTCATTCTCCAGACTGACCACAGACCGCTGACGTACTTGCATACAAGTCACTTTAAAAATTCTCGCATCATGCGTTGGTCCTTGTCCTTACAAGAGTTTAGATTCCATCTTGAACCGCTTCCAGGTACACAGAATGTGTTCGCGGATCTGTTGTCCCGCGCTGATCGTGATCAATCGGTTCCATAGATCAAGGTTTCGTAGTCGTTGCTGTATTTTGACATTATCCTCCGAGCTTGTAAAAAAGACCCTCGGTCGGTTCTTTTTTTCGTTGAGAGGGGGGTAGTGTAACGAACGCCTTTGGTGCAGGTTTCGGTCGGACGATGGTGTGACGTCATTAGCGGTTGGACCGAATGTTCACGAGCGGTAATGTACAGATAAGCAATGTTCACGTGCGGTAATGTAGCGGTGAGCGATGTTCACGTGTCACGTGTGGGAGTGACAGTGTGGTATCGGGAATAATTGCCAGTTAGAGATGCTATACCAGTCGAGCCGAGCGGTCGTTTTCATTGGGACTCTGAGGAAGAATTCTGGCTAGAGAATTCGATAGCTGTATATTGAATACAGGTATTTATTCTTTTATTACCGGTATTTATAATGACCTGTCAGGCAAGTCAGACGACAAGGGAAAGTATTGCTTTTTATGAATTATTATGATTAGAGTGCAGAGGAGCGCATGTTTGAAGGAAGTGCGATGGCTCGTGTCAATACTTGTTTGGTCGTGTAATTATTATGTGATACAGTTTAAAACTATGATGTTATGTTGTATTCATTCATGTGTGAAAATGTGGGACGGAAATAGGAATGTAATTCAGTATATAATTAGGTATATCTAATGATGAATGAATGTGCAGTAATATGTTACAAATTGAAGGTGAGCTGTGATTGTAATATTTGGCTCATAATCCATTGTGTGTAGGTATGCAAAATGTGTGCACTGTGTTAAAGTGGCTATGGGAATTGTCATAAGAATTGTGACAATAGTGACTGTAGTATGGTGGCATAAAGAAGACATTTTTCAGAGGAAATGATCTAGAGCGCTCTGAATAATAATGTGTCGAAGACACATTCAGACTTTTTAGGTATAAGAGCGAACATTTATGAGTGTATAAATGTTGTGTACAGCGGGGCCGGTACGGAGCGGAAACCCCTGGTGTAGGGCCGATGAAGCTGTCCTGAGAGCATCACGTACGTGACCGGATGCAGACATCATCAAGCCTTCATCTCTCCTTCGTCCTACCATCACTGGTGCTACGAGCAGCAATGGTAGCGAAGTAAGCCACAGATTCGTGCTACAGGACCACATGCGGTGTTCCGTCAGTGTAGCTATTGTCGCCTAGCGCCGTTGATAATTTCACGCCTAGGAATGTTCTAAATCTGTGAGTAGTCATTGACTAGTAATATTCAGTTTGGGAATCTCCGCCAAGTCGCCAATGTGACATTGACTGTGTCGACACTAGTATAAAGAGGAGTCGAGTGACGTCTCTCAAGAGAGACAACGACCTCTACGGTAGCGAGTGAATGTGTGAGCGCCGAAGTTGTGAATAACCTATATGCCACTTGTTAGTATTTGTGTAGATTGGTCTATATGATGTGAATTGTGTGGTTTAATGTATGAGTGTATGAGAAATAGTTAAACAGAGGGCAAAGAGAGATAACTGTGTGGCCTTTGTCCTTGTTTGTGAGCGCGTGTGTGGTGGATGAAAGAGTCTAGTAAACAGAGATAGAATACCCACCTTTATACAGATTGGCAGAAAGCCCACGCACACACTCATTCCATAAACGTTTATATATGTAACAATTTAATTTAGTACAACACTAAAAACACCTTCGTTACACTGATGTGCAAGATTTTGATAAAGAAGGTGAGGTGGGGGAAGTGTATGGTTTTGAACTTGATTCTTTTGGCATGTACAAGCGGAAAGTAATCGATAGCAAGAAAGATGGGACTGAACGACCGATTCCTAAACTTCTTCAGCTTTGTACCTACTCTTGTAAATAATGTGCCTTACATCTTAAAACATGTGGGTAATAAGTGGGTAGTTGCTCTTGCACCTGTTCCACCTGTAATTGCACCTGTAATTGACTGGGACATAAAGTTTGAAT
The DNA here is from genome assembly GCA_036245525.1 of Semisulcospira habei. NCBI lineage: Eukaryota > Metazoa > Mollusca > Gastropoda > Semisulcospiridae > Semisulcospira > Semisulcospira habei. The sequence goes on along the minus strand of BTPG01000001.1, from coordinate 23,290,390 downwards.
TTATTAGTCATTATGTATATACTGATGAAGGAGCCTTAGTATTTAGAAAAGTTGTTAACTCTGGGCCGTTGATTGTAAGCCTTGTTCCAAGTTTTGCCCCAGACAACAATAGCAGAGATAAACTAAAAGTGCAAGAGTATGGAAAATGAAGGTATCTTCTTACAAATAGAAAAGGCAGATCAGATACTTCTGTTGTGTTTATGCCAGCAAACTTTACCATAGCTAGAGAAGCAACAATAGTTTTTTGAAATTATCATAAGATCTGTGGCTGATGCCAAAGAAGCAGATGTTGCACAAGGAATCAAACTTACGTGGGATGACTCAGTAGCAGAGTCAACAAAGGTCTTTATTGCTAGTAAAAAAGGTGTTGGATGTTGTTGAAGTTTCAAGCAGTATCCCAGCTGTAAAGGTGGTGGTCGATAAAACAACTTTTGTTCGTCTAAGTTACATAAAGCTGGAACACATAGATCTTGTTTCATTTTATTATGCTAGCAAATTGTATACTTTTGACGAGTTGCAAAATGTAATTGCTGATTAAATATTAAAAAAAATATTTGTCATAAAAAATGGTGAACTTGTATCCGCAACTACCGACTGTGCCGACTGAGATGCTTGCGACGACTGAGCCAATTGCGTCTGATAAAACATTACAGGCAGACACATTTTGATTAACAAATATTACAGACACGTTGAAGTATTTGGAAGGTGAAGAGGCAAAATACTCCAGGTGCAAAAGACGTATAAACACAGTTTTTAATTCTGTACAAAACACATCAATGGCTGTGGGTGTGGTTTCAGCTGGATGTTCTGTAGGGGGTATTGTTTTGATAACAACTGGAATTGGTAGTATAATCGGAGTTGGTCTTGAAGGAGTTAGCGTTGCCACAGGTCTGGCATGCTTTGGTTTGGAAGGCCTTAACAAAAGATTTCATACAAAGTTACAGACGCATGAAGCATTGAGCACTCTTGCTGGTGTTAAGCTGAGTAATATAAAACTTATTATCAGTAAAGCTTTGGAAGATAATTTTATTGACGATATTGAATTTAAGAGAGTGCAGGATGATTTGACCAATTACAAACAACAGAAGTCTGAAATTCAGAATAAGATGCGTAGTCAACCTGTGAATGTTAAAAAACTGAAGGCATCTTTTTTAGAACAAGGAAAACAGATCAGTGTAAAAGAGACAACAGAAAAACTTCAAGGACTTTTAAGCAATTAAAAATCAGTTTTGGTAATCGTACATTATTTTTGTCATACATTTTACAGAGAGATGTTATGCCGCTCATGCCTGTCTATTTAACCTCATCAGCTCCACCGCCAGAGTATTACTGAGAAAAAAAGTTATTTTTTTGTCCTTATAACTTGACAAAATTGACCAAGTATCTTGTTGACTTAAGTCAAGAACTTATAAGAACTATAAGAACTATAAAAACTTGTTTTAAGAACTTATAAGAACTTGTTTTAAGTCACTTATAAAAACTTATGAAACTAACTTATAAGAACTTGTAGAAGTAACTTCAAAGTTACTTGTCAGTTACAGGTAACCTATTAATTTACTTTTTTGTTATTGACACGTAACAAGGTAGGTACTTAATGTTGCCTGATATTTAATTGCGGATGTTTAGGTGCTGACAGTGACAATGATGAGAGAGATTGACAACTAAAGAATTCAAAGTGAATAAAATCAATTACGCCGCACTGGTCATGGTCGTGATTTTTTAAAAATTAACAGGGTGATTTGGTCATATCATGGCGGTGATGGGGGGCAATGGTTTTTTATTGTCAAAAATCCCGAAATTTAACCATCAATGCGGCGTAATCAATTATATTGGTTTTGAATTCTCTAGTTGTCAATCTCTATTTTTGGTTAAAATGTGTATTTGTTTAATCTGTTTTTTAATCCCCTGTGAATTTGACCTTGAGAGAGGTCACTAAATTTGGTATGTGTAGAAAGGCCTTAACTCATTCTACCCCAGACACACCACAGCAAGATCAGGATCGACCATGATAGTTCAAGGGTGATGCCAGAATAGCTTGGCGCCTATGGGCGCCAAGCTATTCTGGCATCACCCTTGAACTATCATGTTCGATCTGTGTCCTGCACTAGAGTGCTGTCTTCAGAGGACAACGGCAAAATTTGGGGATTTCGGTGATGGGGTAGAATGAGTTAAGCACACCATTATATCTTTAGCCCAAGTTTGAAGAATGTGGATTGAATAATCTCTGAGAAAATGCCAAATTTGAAGTTTACAATGGACGAAGGGTGGACAGATGACCAATGGCCATTTACATATACTCACGTTCTGCATGTGAACCTAACACTTAAAAGTATCAACTCCGTTGTTGCTTCTGACCATTTCTCACACTAAGGGCTACCAAATACTAAAACTTGACGAAAATCAGTAGAGTGGTTCCAGAGATATCGCACAGACAAAAGCTGAAGCACTGGAAACACATATGGCTGTCAGGGCCTTTACATTTGGTATGTCAGATAATTTTCCTTTGCACAGCTTTCTTCGGGGTACCTTTACTTTATAAACAATTTAAATCAAATGAGCCATCCTTTTTGTGATATTTCCTTTTGTGTACAAACCCTTTATACCTCTACTGTGACCTTGACCTTAGCTTTGGTACAAGACACATCTTCTAATCTAATACTGACCAGATATGAAACTTTAAACAATTTCATTTTTTACTTCTGGAGAAATCACCTGCAAAAAAACCCAGACAGACACCCAGCTACAGTGACACATAGGATGACTCCAGTAGACCCCTTCTCAGGAACAAGGGAGGGGAAAGAAGAGTATCTTAAACAAGAAACGCGAGGCAGATAACCACATTGATTGTTTCCAAGCCAACAGATGTCCTGCAGCTGGTAAATTTGGAAAATGGTGAAAATGCATTCAGAATTTCATGTATGAGATATTGCGCTAGAATGCAAGATATTGTCATATTGTTGTGTTCATATCTGAAATGTGCTTGATTTAATTTAAAATTATCACACAGAAGGGGATTGGTCATGTTTTTGTGTACAATTTAGTGTCTGATTCACATGCCTATGATGAAAATTACCTAAGATATAACGTTTTTAGTAAAGGGTGTATAAGCCATGTAAACCTTCATTATGACACATGTCAAAATTGCATTTTGGGTCATTTCAGGCATGTTGTGATCATGATGATGATGTCCAATTGTAATGAGCATCCACTCCATGCTAGCAGCATGCTCAGGGCGCAAAAAAAAAAAAAAAAAAAAAAAAAAAAAACCTCTGGTGCACAGTAGTCCTAGAATTAAAGTCAAGAAACAGGTGGGTCTTGAGGTGCCTCCTGAAGGTGCCAATGCAGTCAATGTCCCTCAAGGATTGTGGTAGTCCATTCCACAGCATAGGTCTGCAGTGTTAAAATGCCCGGAAACCAAGTCGCTTCTTTGTATGGCTTTCAACACTTGGGGTGCAGAGTTTGGACCAGACAGCTGAACAGAGCTGACTATTTCCTGGAGGTACTCTGGTGAGTCTGGGTCATTTACAGACTTGTGGCACATGCGCCCACTAATGACAGTGACGAGGAAGAGAAACAAGAGTTCTACGACCGACTCCAGAGTGCCGTGGACAAATGTGTGGAGCGAGACATCACCATCGTCATGGGCGATTTTAATGCCAAAATAGGGGAGGACAACACCGGATACGAAGAGGTGATGGGGAGACAGGGACTAGGCTCGGAGATGAGTGAGAACGGGGAGAGGTTTGTAGACTTTTGTGCTCTAAACCGACTTGTCATTGGAGGCAGCATCTTCCCTCACAGAAGAATACACAAAGCAACTTGTGTCTCACCTGACAGAGAACCAAATAGACCATATCTGCATTAGCAAGAAATTTAGAAGATCCCTTCAAGATGTTCGAGTGAGGAGGGGAGCAGATGTCGCCTCAGACCACATCTGCTTACCTTAAGAATGAAGCTCAAGCTAAAGAAAAGCCGCACAGAGATAACAAGAAGACAGCGCTATAATGTAGGCCTCCTGAGAGAAACTGGAGTTAGAGAAGAGTTCAAACTGGTGCTGTCCAACCGATTTCAAGTGCTACAGGAGCTAGTAAATGAAGAGGAGGCGGTCACCACAGAGCAGCAGTGGAAGGCAGTTAGAGAGGCGCTGAACTCAACCTGCAAAGACACTGTAGGGTTCAGGAAACACCATCACAAGGACTGGCTGTCGGCACAGACCTTGAAGAAGATAGAAGTGAGGAAGCAGAAGAAAGCAGTTGTCAACAACAGTCGCACGAGAGCAGCCAAAGTAAGGGCACAGGAGGAATACTCGGAAGCCAACCGCGAGGTGAGGAGGAATATCAGGGCAGACAAGAGGGCCTACACAGACAGCCTGGCAGCAGAGGCAGAAAAGGCAGCAGGCAGCGGCAACATGAAACAGCTCTACGACATTACCAGAAGATTGTCGGGCAAGTATGGCCATACAGAAAGACCAGTAAAAGACAAAGAAGGCAAGACTATTGCAGACAGAGCAGACCAACTCGACAGATGGGCCGAGTATTTTAAAGAGTTACTGAACAGACCTAGCCCACCCGACCCCCCCAGACATCCAGCCGGCAGAGACCGACCTATCCATCAGCTGTGACAGACCCAGCCGGGAAGAGATCAGAAGAGCAGTGGCATTTTTGAAGAACGGCAAAGCAGCAGGGCCAGATGGCATCCCAGCGGAGTCTCTGAAAGCAGACCTAGAGACAACAGTGGAGATGCTGTACCCACTGTTTGGAAAGATCTGGGAAGAGGAGGTGATGCCGGCTGACTGGAAGGAGGGGTACCTAATCAAGCTTCCCAAGAAAGGTGACCTCAGCAAGTGTTCCAACTACAGAGGAATCACCTTGCTGTCAGTACCAGGAAAGGTCTTCAACAGGATCATCCTAGAGAGAATGAAGAGCTCCGTTGACCCCCAGCTGAGAGACCAGCAAGCAGGATTCAGGAAGAACCGATCATGTACAGACCAGATTGCCACTCTCCGCATCATCGTGGAACAGTCTCTGGAGTGGAGCTTCCCGCTGTACGTCAACTTTGTGGATTATGAGAAAGCATTTGACAGCGTGGACCGAGAGACTGTGGAAACTCCTACGACACTATGGTGTACCCACAAGGCTCGTCCGCCTGATCAAGAGCAGCTACGATGGCATGACATGTCGTGTGATCCACGAAGGGCAGTTCACCAGGGAGCTCCAGGTCAGAACTGGTGTCAGGCAGGGGTGTCTGCTGTCTCCGTTCCTCTTCCTACTGGCCATAGACTGGGTCATGAAGATGACCACAGAGCACAGACGAAGTGGAATACAGTGGACACTGTGGACACAGCTTGATGGCCTCGATTTTGCAGACGACTTGGCTTTACTGTCCCACACTCATCAACAAATGCAGGACAAGACCACGAGGCTTGCTGACATCTCGCCCAAGTGGGCCTCACCATTCACAAACAGAAAACAAAGACAATGAGGCTGAACGCAACCAGGGAAGAACCAGTCTTGCTTGCTGGCACCCCGTTGGAGGAAGTGGAGTCCTTCACCTATCTCGGGAGCATCATAGACAAAAAAGGCGGCACTGATGCAGATGTCAGAGCACGAATCGGTAAATCCAGAGCAGCCTTTCTCCAGTTGAAAAAAGTGTGGAGTTCCAGAGAGCTGTCACAACACACCAAAGTCCGGATTTTCAACTCCAATGTAAAATCAGTTCTCCTATATGGAGCAGAGACTTGGAGATTGACAAAAACCACAGTCAACAGAGTACAGACCTTCATGAACAGTTGCCTTAGAAGAATTTTGAAAATCCACTGGCCAGAGAAGATCAGCAACGTCAGGCTCTGGGAGAGAACAGAGCAGATAACAGCAGAGAATGAAATTGGGCGAAGAAGATGGGGATGGATCGGTCACAGTCTGAGAAAGCCAGCTTCCAGTATCAATAGACAGGCATTGTCATGAAACCCCCAGGGAAAGAAGAAAAGAGGTAGGCCGAAAAACTGCTGGCGTCGAGACCTCCAAGCAGACATCAAGAGACTGGGAACCACCTGGAGTAGAATCGAAGGAGAAGCACAGGACAGGAGTTTGCTGGAGGTCTCTCGTCGACGGCCTATACCCGGGTAGGGGTGACAGGCATAAGTAAGTAAGGCACAGAGTGAGAGCATCCCCTGACAACAGCACTGATATGGTCTTCCATGGTAAGACTGGCATCGACAAAGACACCAAGATCTCTGACAGTCTTGGAGAAAGGGATGAGAGACTTACCAACACGGATGGCATGAAGAGATTCCACACCCAGTTTGTTCCTGGGTCCACACAGAATTGCCTCAGTCTTATCATCATTTAACTTCAGCATGTTGGTTGACATCCAGGACTTGATTTCTTCAGCACGACTCAATTTTCTGCACTGTCTGAGAAGCAGAGACACTGTCAGGATGAAATGAATCATTGAGACCAGAGTCATCTGCAAACAACTGTCACCCCAACCTGTACTTGTTAATCACACGTCCTAACTTAGTGGTGTAGAGAGAGAACAGAACAGGCCCTAAGATGGACCCTTGAGGGACCCTGCATACTAGCCGGGTAACAGCAGATGCCACACCATTAACACTGACATACTGGAATCTGTCCTCAAGGTACAACCGAAACCACTGTAAGACACAGTCCATGATACCAAACTCAAGCTGAAGTTTCTGCAGCAGCATCTGGTGATTTATGGTATCAAATGCCGCACTGAGGTCCAGCAGCACCAGGAGTGAGTGGTCACCACGATCAGCTGCACAGAGAATGTCATTTAAAACATGCAGCACTACGGTCTCTTTAGAAAGACCTGGCCTGTATGCAGAGTCAAATTTATCCAGTAGCTGGTACTAGACACATGATCAGCAAGTCTATTGGCCACCACACGTTCTAAGAGCTTGGACAAATATGGAAGGTTTGATACTGGCCTATAGTTTTTAGGAGCATCAGGGTCCAAGTTTGACTTCTTCAACAGTGGACGAATCACAGCAGTCTTAAAGGCTCCTGGAACAACACTGGTGAAGAGACTGCGGTTGATGATGTGCAGAATAACTGGCAGAGGATTGTCCAAATTCTCCAAGACTATTTTGGTGGGATCGGGTCAACACTATAGAACGTGGACTTGGATTTTGCAATGGTTTGTGCAGTTGATCAGCAGAGACTGGCACAAACACTGAGAAAGGATCACCAGCAAAATCGGCTGAATGTTCCTGGCTATCAGGTTTATCACTTGTGTTCTCCTTTAACAGCTGCTCTCTGATGGCACCAATCTTATTGTTAAAGAACTGGGACAGAGAGGCAGCAGCCAAGTCACTGCTCATGTCAGGAAGAATAGTAGATTTGGCCTCCTTGCCAAACAGTCAGCTCACAATCCTGAATGTTTTCCTAGGGTCTGAAGCGGCAGCATTAAGTTCAGACTGAACATGTGTACTCTTTGCCTGACGAACATGTGTACTCTTTGCCTGACGAACCACCTTTGTGCAGTTATTGCATGCCTTTCTATACAAGTCTTTGTGCACTTCTAGACCGGTTCTACGGTACTGACACTTTGCATGATGACGCGCCTTCTTTGCAGCAAGAACATCGGAATTATACTATGAGGTATCAGGGCAAAAAGAAATTTTCTTGACAGTTTCTGGTGCATACTTGTCAAGAAGGGAAGTCAGTGTATCATTGTACAGTTGCACACACTCTGACACATCTTATGGTGGGGTCTTGATCAATGGTGTGTCATCAAGTTCACAACGAAAAGCTTCCACATTCATTCCTTTGATGTTTCTACACCTGACTTTCAGCTTTGGAGTCCTAGGTTTTGCCAGTCGCATGGAGAAAGTGATCAGAAAGTGATCAGAGAGACAGAATAGCCTCACAGTCACTGATTTTTTAGAAATGGTGAAGTCATTGTTTTCAAAAGTAGTGAAGATTTTTGTAGAGCACAATCTCACATTCATAAAACTCTTGTGAATCAGAACCACACCCCCACCACTTCTCAGTGAGCGTGGTTTATTGATGACGGTGTAGCCTGGAGGGGTCAATGCTGCGATGGTCACTTCATCCCCCTTTTTCTTCAACCAAGACTCTGTTGCCACAAGAACATCAAGTTTCTTATCCACAATACAGTCATAGATATCACTAGTCTTCTTGCTGGCTGAGTGTACATTCCGAAGACCAACATGCAGTCCTCTCTTGCGGGCAGTTCTTCCCCCCCCCCCCCCTTTAATACCTCTATATGATTTGTTTTTGATAAGTCCCAAGACTCTGCATCTATAGTAAGTGCACAGGTGTCTAGTACACATTTATTAGTTGAACAAATCTGTCTCAGAGCTACTGAAGTGTACTTTGAAACGGTCATCATGAGAACACATGAACACTGGGTCTGTTCTGTTACTGTACACCAGAAATGGAAAATGTCCACCAAAAGTAAAAAACCACACAAATCACATAAAAAATACACCATCTTGTAGGTAATCTTCTGAGGAACAACTGTGCACCAAAAATAAATGAGAAAATTAAATGTAGAAAACAATTAAAAGAAGACTATGAATGTGAGAGATATGAACTGCTGCTCCTTTTCAGCACATGAACACTACTCACTCGAGAGATAAACAATGAGAGAGCCGATCGACACCTAAATCAATAATGCCGTATCGATAGTTCTAAATCAGGGTAAATTACGTACGTAATTACGTTACGGTCCAGAATTTCCAATCTCCCGTTATCACAGTTGGCGTTGCTGAGAAATTGCGACTACTCAATTTTCAGCACAAAGAATGTAGCTGATTCACTCCAGGTAATATTATATGTCGGCTAAATGCGCAAAAGCTTCCTTGTTTAATTGCGTCATTGACTTGAAACGGTTAGGTAACATACACCCCACACACACAGACCCCCACACCCCCCACATCCTATACACACCACCCCACCCCACCACCCACCCCTTACCCTATACACCCCCCCCCCCCTACACACACACACACACACACACCCATCCCCCCCACACACACCCCACACCCTATACACCCCCACCCCTACCCCCCCCAACACCCCACCCCACCCTACAAAGCCCCACACACCAACACCCCACCCAGCCACCCACCCCACCCCCCACCCCACCCCCCACAAAGCCACCAACCTCGCACACACAAGCACACACAAACATATCAGGCCAAATTATTTCGTTCTGTGTCAACGTTTCAAAAGTGTGTTATTAGAGCACTGGGACAAACCTTGAATATAGGTCTTTCACCAAATATGGAACAAACCTTGAATATAGGTTTTTCTCCAAATATAGAGCACTAGGTCATTCTCTAATAATTAGGACTCACCCAGTGTTGAGGAGTGTGGAGGAAAAGAATTTTGTTTTCTGTTTCGACGTCTTGCAAAGTGTGGAGAAAAAATTGTTCACGTTTCCACTCCAAGCACACGAACACATCAGCACATCGTGAGTGCTATTTAATAGGGGTAGACCAACCTGTGACGCATTTAAACTGAAATACAAAACCCATTACTCTACCCCCAGTGAGAGACCTGATTCAAAAGCCAATATACACGCGTCCTGTTTCATGAGTGTTTTAAATCAACAACGCGAGGAGAAAATTGGGTGTGAGTGAGTTGTTTCGTATTTCAGTGTAATGTGCCTTTCGGTTTTCTAATTACAGGCACACGATAACACACTTACAAAAAGTTTGGAAAGGATACTTTTTTCAGTGAACAGTATTGTGATGAAATCAGGTGCCTGTATTCATTTATGCTGTCTGATCATAGCAGGTGGGAGAATCAAGCCAGACAAGCTTTTGCGTAGTCATTATATAACACCTGCCATGGGGTGAGTTTATTAGATTGCGCCCTTTTCATGACCAGATAGGCTTGCTTGAAATCGGTGGTGAAATTGGATGCGTGTTTATACTCAGTGGGGATGACGCTGTACTATACGCCTTTCATGCCCAGTTTAGTCTGAGTTTACCGCACAAGCGTGACGTGTCTGCTAACACGTTCAGATTTTATCGTGATTTGGTGCAATTCTTATTCAAAATGGGCTACCAAAGATTAAAAAGGAAACAACTGAAAAGCTAAGTGATTTTTTAATACACGTGAGCGCTTAGCCTGCTCTCAGCAATGTTCAGTTGAGCATCATAAATCAGATATAGATATATATTTATTGTTCCATTGGTTTCAGCCTTTTTTTGTACCAGAATTGTGATCCCGTCACTGCCGTTTTCGACAGTACGGCCTGACCCGTGAAGAAAGTCGTCATCAGTACAATGTAGGTCTAGCCACAGTGCATATTTATTTGTCAGGTATTCACCGATTCTTACATCATACAGATGCAGATCCTTGCATGCTATGTTTGCAGGTTTATCTCTAAGTCTCCCCCCTGCAAAATACTTTGTGATCTCATCGTAGTGCTGATAAGGCAACATTCCAGAAGCGACTTGATTTTGGTCGACCTTTAATAGTGCAGGATAAATGTGTAATCTTTGGATTATAGAATTTTTCTGAATCTCGTTGGTATGGACTTCTTGGTTCAACAAACAACATAAGAATGCCTTTCAGTGACCTAGCAGGCATGTTTAGGTTGATGTTCCAAATCTGGTCGCTTTTGTTTTTATTAATTAAACCGTGTCTAATTACACGGTCATAATAAATCGGCAGTCTTGACTGGTACTAATTTTGTATGAGAGTAGCTAGATGAGCATGCATGACAATTTCATATTCCAAGGAAATATTAGAGATCTTGTATGATGCATTGAGATCCGTCGATTTGATAACTTTGGAGTAGTCATTGAAAATTAGTTCAAAACTGAGACGGTCATTTAGTGCTCCATGGTAATAAGGCAAATGTGCTGTTAGGATTTCAAATTCAAGTGGAATGCAAAACCTATTTCCATATGTTTCGGCCACAATAGCGTATTTGACTTCTGTTGTTGATTTATCTAGTGCATTGATTCTGATTTTGGCAACATTACCAGACTGCCACTTTGGTATCAGTTTCAGCCCACTTAATCAAATTTCAAATACAAACGACTTTGAATTTCCAAAAACTACAGTAGCTCGCTTGAGCTTGCCCTTAGCACCACGTGAATGTTCTGTGTTTATGTACAGTGTGTGAGTGAATGCGCGTGTTTCACGTGAGCGTGCTTGTTGGGTTCAGTTCGCGGCGGCGCTTTGAGCCGATTTTCAATTGGGATAAAGCACCTATTTAATGCGCTATTATTATTATTATTATTACTGTATACCTTGATAAAAATGGTCTTCTCTTTCTTCTCGAGTTAGCCACAGATCTTTGTAACAGTAGAACACATCAGCATCGTCAAGACTAAACACTTCCTGACCTTCAAGTTTAACTTTAATAGTCTTAATAATTGCTCTGCCTAGGTTGTCAACTAGTGTTCTTTTGTCATCTGTGTCTGATGAAAGTTCAATATTAAAAGCAAGGTGTGCAGTACCAGGAACAATAACGTCACTGGGACCTCGGTTTGGAAACTTGACAGTAAGGGTTTGGTTCTGGTCTATAGTACTTGGATTGTTTGTGATAACAATTGATTGCCTAATGCCCTTAACACCAAGAGGTTCATGTAGTTTTCTGTATGGGTCTAACTTCGATCCGTAGGATGATGTCATTTTATTATACACAAATCAAAAAAATTAAATTAATAAAAACAATGGCAGTGGGAGGATTTGGTCATGACAGCTACAGGAGAAGTGCCGCGAGCAGAACAAAGGGCTGTACATAACATTTGTCGACCTAACAAAAGCGTTCGACACTGTGAGCAGGCAAGGCATGTGGCAGATCCTGGAGCGACTTGGCTGTCCCCCAAAGTTCCTCAACATGATTGTCCAGCTACACGAGGACCAGCAAGGCCAGGTCAGACTCAACAATGACCTCTCAGAACCATTCCCTATTCTCAACGGCGTAAAGCAGGGCTGCGTGCTGGCACCGACCCTCTTCACCATCTTTTTTAGCATGATGTTGAAGCAGGCCACAGTGGACCTCGATGATGACGATGCAGTGTACATCAGGTATCGTCTTGATGGCAGCCTGTTCAACCTCAGACGACTGCAGGCCCACACGAAAACCCTAGACCAACTGATTCGTGAGCTGCTTTTTGCTGATGATGCTGCCCTCGTTGCACACACAGAGAGAGCCCTGCAGCGCATCACGTCTTGCTTCGCAGATGCTGCCCAGCTCTTTGGACTCGAGGTCAGTCTGAAAAAGACAGAGGTCCTCCATCAGCCGGCACCCAAGACAGTGTATCGCCCTCCTCACATCACCATTGGCGAGTCTGAACTAAAGTCAGTGCACCAGTTTACTTACCTTGGCTGCATTATCACGTCGGACGCCAAGCTGGACAAGGAGCTTGACAGCAGGCTGGCAAAAGCGAACAGTGCTTTCGGGCGACTTTTCAAGTGGGTGTGGCACAATCAACAGCTGAAAACAGGCACCAAGATCAGCGTGTACAGAGCTGTGGTCCTCACCACCCTGCTGTATGGTTCCGAGTCCTGGGCCCTCTACCGCAGCCAGCTACGACTCCTCGAACGCTTCCACCAGCGCTGCCTGCGTACCATCCTGGGCATTCACTGGAGTGACTATGTCACCAACGTCGAGGTCCTTGAACAGGCTGAAACTGTGAGCATCGAGGCTTTGCTGCTGCGGACACAGCTCCGCTGGGCGGGGCATGTCTCCAGGATGGAGGATCATCGCCTACCAAAGATCACCCTGTTCGGCGAGCTTGCTACTGGACACCGTGACAGAGGGGCACCAAAGAAGAGATACAAAGACTGTCTCAAGAAGTCACTTGGTGCCTGCCAAATCGACCACCACCAGTGGTCTTCGCTTGCTGCGGACCGTGACACCTGGCGCGCCACCATTTACAAGGCAGCTGTCTCCTTTGAGGACTCTCACAGAGCTAGCCTTAAGGACAAGCGGCTCAGGAGAAAAAACAGAGATGCCGCAGCTCAGAACCCTGGCCAGACCTTCCCCTGCAGCCACTGCGGTCGAACCTGCCTGTCTCGGATTGGCCTCCGCAGCCACGAACAAGCCTGCAGACGTCGTGGGCAACTCCTATAAAATCTTTGTTCGCGAAGTCAAGCCAAGAGATAGTACTTGGATTGTTTGTGATAACAATTGATTGCCTAATGCCCTTAACACCAAGAGGTTCATGTAGTTTTCTGTATGGGTCTAACTTCGATCCGTAGGATGATGTCATTTTATTATACACAAATCAAAAAAATTAAATTAATAAAAACAATGGCAGTGGGAGGATTTGGTCATGAAGATTTTGAAATGGATGACATGATTGACTTTGATACTGGTGCAACAGATATGACTGGAATGGTAAATACTTCTAGTATGTATCACGAACTGTTAAAAGACAAAGTGAACTCGTTTTATGATAGTGTTGGTGATCACCCAGATGAAATAGATCCTAATCAGTTTGAATATGAAAAAGGTCATTTATATTTAAACACTGTTGACAAAGGAAAAGTACAATTGACTAACAAAAGAGACCCTGGTAAGTTTAGAGCTTTAAGTACAATCAAAAGTGAAGGTGGTGTTGGCGTCTTGCGTCAACTTGGTATTGGAGATAAAAAGTTACCACCTCGAATTGCTAGTGCTCTTCATGACATGCAAACAAGTTTGCCAACAGGACAAGAAATTGAAATGACAGAAGTAAAAAGACTGCCAGAAATAGCAGACAAGGTAATACGGGAAACTTCATTTACAGAAGGGCAAATAAATGAGGCAATAAATACAATAGGTGATTCTCCTTTGACAATGCGGGATATTATGGGGTTGGATAAATCACTGCAGTCAATCAGAGGTGAGCTGGTGAATAATGTAGCCAAACTAGGTGAGCTTGATAAACACATAGAAAGAGAAAAAGAAAAATTAGATAAAGCTGATGATGAGAATGATGACATAGAAATTAAAAAAAAAAAGAATACAACACAGGTTAAATGATTTGCAGATAGAAAGATCCGCACGGCTAGAAGTGATTGAAATTGGAAAAGAAAAACTGAAAACACAGGTCAACAGGATTAGAGAAACTATTCAAAAAATACTTCACGAAGACAAAACATTGGCTGAGAGATTGAAAACACTTTTCAGAGAGCAGGGTATCACTATTGCAAGTTTAATTACTGTTCTTGGATTTATTATCAGTACTGTTGGGTTAGCTGTAGCCGGAGGCAGTGGTAGTCCAGCTCCACCGGCACCTCCAGCCCCCGCTCCGACTGACCCAAAAGATCTACAGGCGTGGGTAAAGAAACAACTGTCACATATTTCAGACTTGCTTCAGAAATTGGCTGTAAAAGCAATGGATGCTTTGCCTGGCATAATAGGGAGTGTTGTCAGTTGGTTGATAAGTACAGCAGCAAAGGTAGTAGGGTTTATGGCAGAGCATGTATGGGTCTTTTTGGTGACAGTAGGAGGGTTAATTATAGGATATTTAATGAAACAGGTAAAGAAGTAGTATCCCTAATCCAGTAAGGCCTATTACCAATGCAGTTCTCTCTGACTCATGTGTGTTAACTGATGACTGTTCCGGGGCTTCTGTTTCTGGTTGTACTGGTATCGGTGTCAGTGCCGGGGTCAGGGATGGGGATGTTACTGTCTGTACAGGTGATGATGTTACTAATGTTTTTTGCACATGTGGCGACTTTAGGTGCAAGTGATGTTTGCTTGTTGGACCTAAGCTATGTGTGGTTGCTGGACCCAAACTATGTGTGGTTGTTGGGCTCAAGTTTACAGATTGATTGTGTCCTAATTTTTTATCATGCCCAGCAACAATTATTTCATTATTATAATTTGTTATTGTACCCATTTGGAGTTGAAGGTCAGATGGTAACATGTATAACCCGATGCCAACTACAAAGTCAACTTTTGATCTGGCATATCTGAGAACGTCTTGGTAGTGTTGTATGCTTGATGGGAGATCAACAACTGAGTTTATTGAATCTTCTAGGTTTGCAAGAAACTGTTTTTGTGCTTCAAATTTACCACTCCCGTTTAAATGTTTGATTTTGTTTGAGCTTGTGCTCCTAGTATAC
Source organism: Semisulcospira habei (assembly GCA_036245525.1). Taxonomy (NCBI): domain Eukaryota; kingdom Metazoa; phylum Mollusca; class Gastropoda; family Semisulcospiridae; genus Semisulcospira; species Semisulcospira habei. Next base: position 23,275,319 of record BTPG01000001.1, on the reverse strand, counting down.
ACCACACATATGTTCTGATAGACTCATTTATGCGCTCAACTCCTGCTTGAGTACACCCGTCACTCCTGTCTAAGACAAATGTGGTCCAGGCATTAGACTGTTTCTGTTCTATTGAGCCTAACCAGATTTTTGTGAGAATGAAGTGTAACCAGGGTAGTAATCTTGAGGGTATTGTCTGTGACTCATAGCATAATACAATGTACCCATACCATTGTGATCATCAAGTTTTTGTGTAAAGTCATACTTTGTACTGATGTTAAATTCATTACAGATTCGTTCAAATGCTTTCAAATCCATGGGATTGTTAAACTGATTAAAACTGGATTCAGTGGGCAGTGGGGTATGGAGTTCTGACAGTATTCTTCTAAGCTGGTAATATGTGTGGAAACAATAGACAGACTTAATCAGTTTGTTTGGGTGATTTAAATGGTCTGTAAAAGAAACCCCACAGCCAGTAGTTGAGCATAGTATAGCAAAGTTAAGCTGGTTTTGAAACATCTGTAGTGGGCTTGAAGACCACTTTCTTGCAGTTGCATCATCTATAATTGGTGGGTTTAGGTAATTATCATAGGGATTTGGCACTTTCACTTGAAATAAATCTCCTTCAGACAAAGCTATATCGAGCTGATTTAGTTGAATTATTTTCTGATCATAAGTCGGCGCGACATTATACTTTGCATCCACGTTAAATTGAAATGCATTTACAGTGGTAATTGTTGGTGATTTAAATTCCATTGTGCTTTTTTATGTGATAATAAAATGTTTATAACCTTATCAAATCTTGACACAAACAAACCAGTGTGGTTAACTAATGGAATAGATAATCATGATGGTAGCAAAGCTGTAGCTATCCATGAAATGTTCTACACAGTAAAGTGGTTTAATGTAACAGATGATACAAGTTTTCATGTAAGTGGAACTCTGGATGGTTTAGAAAAGGGTGATACTTTACGATCTGGGTATTATGACTTTTGTACTTTAGCTGAATGGCTTCAAAATGAATTTAAAATTAAAGCAACTTTAAACCCAGCTAATTTACTTGTTACAATTGAATTTCTGAAAAGTGGAAGCTTTTCTTTATCAATTAGTCTTTTATTATTACTTGGATTTTTAGGTAAAAAAATTATACATCCAGATGAAGATTGGACACCATCAGACGGACGTCTACTGTCAACAAAAAAAATCGAGAATAACTGGAAGATATCCTGTTCATTTGTCAGTACACACAGTGCTAAATGTTCATTTGAAAGAACTAAGCACTACTGATAATGTTCACAATGGAAAGCCTTCGACATTGTTGAAATGTGTGTCGACTGGAACTGCTCCTTATTGTGAAAATGTAGTTGTTAGATTTCCTAATTCACAGTTTAAAAAATTAGGCACCAGTTTCTTTGAATCATTGTGCTTATATGTAACTAATCAAGATGACAAACCAGTTGTGATGCATGATTTTTATCTTGTGTTGGAAGTAAAATAAATTTTATTTTTGTTAAATAAAAAATGAGCGGTCTTGGTCCAAAGCCGAGGATTACACTGGTTGCCTGTCCGGTAATAGAGTTGAAAGATTTGGGTGATGTGCAGGGTTTTGATGAAAGAGGAGAGGTGGGAGAGGTATATGGTCTTGAACTCGATTCCAATGGATTGTACAAGCGGAAGATAATCGATGACGTGAAAGACGATACCAATAGACAGTTTCCTAAACTTGGTCAACTTCATGATGTTACTGTTCAGAGTATTCCTCAGCATAATGCGCTCTATGTCTTTAAACATTTGAATAATAAGTGGGTAGTTTTTCCTGCTCCTGTTCCACCTGAGCCTGCTGCACCTGCAATTGATTGGGATATAAAGTTTAAATTTATTAATCCATACGTATTTTTTACCGGTGAAGGTCCCTTTATATTTAGGAAAGTTATTAACTCTGGGCCGTTACTTGTGAGTCTTGTTCCGAGCTATTTCGTAGATGTCAGTAGCAGCAGAGAAAAACTAAAACTGCAGGAGTATGAAAAACGAAGGTATCTTCTTACAAACAGATACTTCTGTTGTGTTTGTACAAGATAGCCTTACCATAGCTAGAGAAGCCACAATAGTTTTTGAAATTCTCATGAGGTCTGTGGATTCTGTAAAAGAAGCAGAAATTGCACAGGGAATTAAACTTACATGGGATGACACAGTAAAAGATTCAACAAAGGTCATTATAGCTATTAGGAAAGGCGTAGATATAGACGTATCGAGTAGTAATCCTGCTGTTAAAATAGTGGTCGATAAAACAACTCTAGTTAATCTAACTTACATTAAACTGGAACACATAGATCTTATTTCGTTTTATTATGTTAGCAAATTGTATACCTTTGAAGAGTTGCAAAATGAATTTGCTGATTAAATAATAAAAAAATATTTGTCATAAAAAATGGTGAACTTGTATCCGCAAATACCACCTGAACCGCTTGAGCCTATTGTGCATGACGAAAGATTACAGGCAGACTCATTCCGATTAATGAATATTACAGCAGCGTTGAAGTATTTGGAAGGAGAACAGGCAAAATACTCAAGGTGCAAAAGATGATATAAAACGGTTTTCAATTCTGTACACAACACATCAGTGGCTGTGGGTGTGGTTTCAGCTGGATTATCTGTCACTGGTTTAGCTCTGTTTGCGACGGGAGTTGGAAGTGTCATAGGAATTGCTATTGAAGGAGTTGGCGCTGCCACAGGCCTGGCATGCTTTGGTTTGGAAGCCCTTAACAAAAGATTTCATACAAAGTTGCAGAAGCATGAATCATTAAGTACGCTCGCTGGAGCTAAGCTGAGCAGTATGAAACTTATTATCAGTAAGGCTTTAGATGATAATAAAATTGACGATCATGAATTTAAAAGATTGCAGGATGATTTGACCAATTACAAACAGCAGAAATCTGAAATACAGAATAAGATGCGTAGTCAACCCGTGAATGTTGAAGAACTAAAGAAATCTTTTTTAGAGGAAGGGAAAAAGATCGGGGTGGAAGAAACAATGAAAAGAGTTCAAGGACTTTTAAACAAGTAAAGATCAGTTTTGGTAATCGTTCATTATTTCTGTCATACATTTCACAGAGAGATGTCATGCCTTTCACACCTGCCCATTTGACGCCATCAGCTCCACCATCAGAGTACTACTGAGAAAAAAAGTTTTCTTGTTGTCCTTGTAACTTGAGAAATCTGTCCAAGTATCTTATTGACTTGGGTTAAGAACTTATAAGAACTTATGATAAGACACTTATAAGTTCTTATTTTAAGTCACTTATAAGAACTTGTGACAACTAACTTCTAAGTTAACTTCAAAGTTTCTTGTAAGTTGTAGGTAACTTTGAAATTCGTTATCAAGTAAGATCACGTTATTCTAGAAAGTTACATGAACAGTAACTTCATAAGTTTACTTCACTAAGTTATTCACAGGTCCAAGCAAGGCTGTGTTATTTTTTTTTTTTCATTATAAAATGAACCAAGACGAATTACTTCTTCTAAGCGATATCTGCGCTGTAGAGAACAAAGACTTAGAGTCTAAAAAACAGTGTCTTCTTTCTGTAGTTGTTTCCAGAAAATCAAAAGCTTTTCTCGGTAAACAATACATGACAGAAGACATAGAATCCCTCACCGCTGATGAGCTAATCAAACTTCATGCTAAATATGAAAATTACATTGCTTCACTGATGACCCGTGATTTGAGTCGATCTCTTGTCTGCCTATACACAAAAGCTGTGAGTCACTTCCTACCTGTGGATAGTGACAGTTTATCACACGATTTAGAAAGCAACCCCATAGTTTCAAGTTCAATCGGAAAATTAGCATTGCTTATGTTTTACAAGTTTGGCAATTACCTTGCACCTGTTGTAACCTTACTTTTACTGGAAGCTATATTGATTTTTCTAGAATAAATGTTAAAGCAGAAGAAAATGGACGAGACCCAGACAACTCCACAACCGAGTCCTGTCTTGACACAGGTTCAAACGGTGACTAAGGCTAAAAGCCAAGGTAGGGTTGATGCTAAAAAAAAATTAGCCGAATGGAACAGGCAAAAAAAATTACTGCTTCAGGTATTAACAGAAAAGGCTCATATAACTGACACACCGTCAACAGCACTGGTGTCACTACCATCAGGACCAACACCTTCACCACCTCAACAAAGTGAGAGACAAACAACCGAGTCTAAATCTGAAATAACAAAATATATAGTTGCTGGATTTGTTGTCGGATTTGGTTATGTAGGTTACGAATTATACAAAAAATACAAACCAAACACTCGAACAGTGTCCAAAAAATCAGACACTCCAAAAATAAAAACAGAAGTCTACACATTACCAGCAGCGTCAAAAACTTTGGACCCATTTTACATGCAGTAAATAAATTTATTATTTTAATTTTTGTGGCATAAGAAAATGAGCGACACAAAGAACATAATAAACCTTGTCTATCACTCTGCCGTAATAAGCGGGCTAACAGTTGCTTATTCTATGCTGGGAAAAAGTCTTCTCAAAATGAAATCGGCAGACTTGAGTAGATTAGACTTCGAAGACAGTGCTGAGCTAGTAGCTGTTGTAACAGCATCGATTGCAACAAAAGACTTTCTCGTCAAGCAAGGGATTATTCCAGAAAATGTTTCTATGTAAATAAAAAATATGGCAACTATAGCTATTATGATTGGTGGGGCCGTTGTTAATGCACTTGCATTTAGTGGATCAAACTATCTTTTTTCAAAAATGGGTAGCGAGGAATCTGCAGAAGAAATGAAGCGTCACAATGAGGCATCTGAAAAACTGGCACAAGCCCAACAAGATTATGAGAAGCAAAGAATAGAGAAACTTGATTTCATCAATGAAAAACTCAGGCTTGAAGGTCACGCACAGCATACATTTTCAAATGTCGACGATGCAATCAAAGAATATTTTCTTGTTACTGGCGAAGACATGACCATCCCACAACCAAAACTTAGCGACTATTACCAACCAAGCCCAGAACAAAGAAATGGAGAAATAATATTTGTTCTAGTAGGAATGACATTTGTTCATTTTACAGGAGTTTTTATTGCTAGAAGAAATGATCGACGTCGGAAATAAACTATCAAAAATATATTACTCCCCTATTGGTTACTGGAAAGGAAATACTGCAATATAAAAATTACATGCCACTGTTGGTGGAGATATTACACTCGAACAAATAAAACAGTGGCTCAAAAAACAAGTAATTTGGCAAATATATTTACCTGCTCCAAGAAAAATAACAAGACCTCATTTTGTAAATACTATCCCTAATGACACCCATCAAATCTTCTGTTCCTGCCACATGATACAATAAGAAAGAAACAATACAAGTATGCATTAACTGTTGTCGACATAGCTTCAAGGTACAAGGACGCCATAAGCCATAACTGACAAGAATGCTACCACAGTAGCCACTGCATTAGCAAAAATATATAGTCAAGGCCCTTTGAAATACCCTAGGCTTGTTCAAGTCGATGACGGAAGTGAATTTAAAGGCGCTGTTAATCAGCTATTTGCAAAGCATGGCGTGCTAGTGCGGCGAGGTATAGCAGGTGTGCACAGATCACAGGCCATTGTTGAGAACTTTAACAAGTAATTATCGGAGAGACTTTTCAGCTATCAGTATTCTAAGGAACTCATGCATGATGCACGTAACACTGAGTGGGTCAAGAGATTACCATCTGTGATAAAAGCAATGAATAATGAGGGTCATTTAAAACCTGCTGATGCTATTAAATTAAAAACAATGCCATCAGGGTCAGAAATAAAAACAACACCTCCAGACGCAAGCTTGTTTACAAAACAGATAAGATATCTATATCAACCCGGCGAAGCCGAAAATGACGTCCCCCCACCTGGGTCTGCCCTGGGGGACTTGGGTGGGGTTAGGTACTTTTTAGTTCCCAGGGTCACCCTGGTCAGCCCCACAGGGTGAGTTTTTCTCTCTATTCTGGGGCATGTGTTTCTGTCTACCCTTGGTCCATTCACCTGTATTTGCCTTTTTAAAACTCTCCTACTGTCTGCACTGCCTGTAGCTCTTGATATTGGATGTGTGTTGCTAAATGGTCTTAGCTTTATTTAGGCCCCATGTGTTAGGTTTATTTAATGTATTTGACCGGCTGGCGACATATATTCAATGTTCTGTTTATTTTTTTTTTCACAAGCAGTGCAGGCACGTCCTGAGAAAGCCTTGTTGCTGTCGGGACGTTAAGCAATGTACAATCAATCAATCGAAAATGACGTCAGACATAGGGCAACTGATCCAATATGGTCTACATCCGTCCACAATATAAAAAAAATAGTTCCTGGCGCTAATGCATCAATTTATTATCTGTCAGAGAAGAATTACAGATTATTCCAAAAGACACTGTTACTCATTTTTAACCATTTCACTAACTAATTCATTGATTAGTTCATCAACAAGTTCATCGGCTATTTCTTCAGATAACTTGAGTCTGTAATGCCCAGGTGCATAAGCCTTCTCCTTAGTGTGAAACACACGTTTTGTGTCTCCTACTGCAAGTGACTTCTTATGTGTTTGGATCATTTCAATATTGTGTCTATTTGACCTCAGTGCCCTGTTTGGATAATCAGGCATTAGTTCTCCATCTAAAACTTGCTTGTAATGTTCATGTCGGATATCTTTATTTTTTATCGCTGATTTTTTGATACCTTTGGCTTTGGACTGACTTCCTTTCTGGTGCAGTATGGAATACATTTTTGATCTCAGTCCAACATACTCAACTATAGGCACACCATTTAGTTCGTCTTTAAACTTCCCAGGCTTTTTTTTGTTTGTGTGCTAAACAGTGGGTGATCCTTAGGGTAGTCAGATGTGTCATACATGTGTAACTCTGTTTCCATGTCTTCATAAAAGTCTTCAGTAGGCACATCAATAATCATAGAGTCAGTGTCAGTGTATAACAGATGGCACTCAAAATACTTTGGTTTAAAGTAATCATAGTAGAATTCAAGCATCAGCAATTTTGATAACTCAAGAATTGCCATGCCAATGAATACTGGCTTGTCCAGTTTAACACTCTTTTTTTTTTGAGTGTCACTGCATACAATGATGGATGAAACTCTTTATACCCTGTGTACTGTGGCTTGCCTGTAAGCTTAATTGCACCTGATTCAGTTGTGACCAGTCTCACATCTTTACGGTGATGAGGATTTTCCATCGTCTTACCAAAACAGGCATTGTTCATAAGTTTAAAGAAGTCTTTGTCAAATGCAATGTTGCCATCTCTCGCACGCAGGGTTGTGTTTTTCATTATGTAATCTTTCATGAAAGCACTCTGATCAAATTTAATACCTCTGTGAACTTTCTTTAGTATTAACCCATGTCTGGTGTAAAACTGCAGCAAGTGATAGTGACAAACGTAATTTAATTTGTCATTCAAATTTGGCACAAGTTTAGTGTCTTCTTTTTTCCCTGTCAAAGACATTTTCTCAACAGCTAATGGATAATCATTGTGGTAATCATGTAGGTGGTGTGGGTACTCCAGGTCGACTTCAAAGATCCAACCCTTTTTGTGATCTCTATTATAATTCATAATTTTGTTTGTTAATTTTGTTATATCACATTGTGACAAATCATGTAGCCGAAAGTTTTTCAAGGGCAATAACTCACACATTGCAAATCCGTAAAGGTTATTAGCGTCCAAGTATGTAATGAATGACCTTGACCTCGAGGGGTCAAAGTCGTCAAGATATTTGTTGTTGGCTTTGGCATAATTGTTTGCGGCTATACTAATGCCTCCCCTTAATCCACGTTCCACCATTTCACCCATCGTACGATCAGACAACAGGTCTATAGATATCTTACTGGATTTTAAAAATGCATCCCATGTCATGCCAGGACTAGTTATGTAGCAAGCTGGGTCAAGACTGTAGTGTAACAAACCCTTTTCACGATAACTTTCGAATGCGTCTGCTAGCAAGCAAATGTCAGCTTTCAAGTACTGGTCATAATAATAATACTGTTATTATATAGGCGCTTTTTCTCAATTTTGGGGAAATCGACTCAAAGCGCCGCGCCTGAAACCCTCACACACTCACGAAACAGACACGGATTTTACGCCATTTAAGACAAACACAGTACAAGACAAACGAAGGGCCAGTCAGCTACTGAAGTTACAGAGATTTTTGATCGCTTGTATTTGAAATTTGTAAAGTGGCCTGAGACCAGTACCAAAGTGTGGGGGTGGGGGGGGGTGGAAGAACCGGAGTACCCGGAGAAAGAACCCCCGACGGTCCGCCCGAATTAACGGTGACACTTACCAGAGGAAAAAAGTCCAACGCCGGAACCCGGTATCGAACCGCGCACCTTTGGCATTCGTGGCAGGCGCCTTAACCACTGCGCCACGGACCGCCCCAAATCATGATAATCACCAATCATTTCACACCCTAGTTTACCCCATGCATCAGGTGCGTGCTTGTAATCAGAGTCAGAAATACCTTTGCCAGTTAGTGTAGAATAAAATTTCTCTTTTGGAGGTAGTTTCCTTTCTTCAAACACAACCCAGTGATCAATGTACTCATAGGGATAGACTCCTTTCCTAATCAATTCTGGCTCAAAATATTTACTTGTTATTGGAAACTCAGTCAGTCCTTCTGCTAGACTAGCAAGCCCTAAAGACAAATGTTGCATGGAGTCATTAAATGCTAATTTGTCCAACCTAAAAGTCAAGTATTTCTCAGTTGTCTGGGCAATACAACTAATTTTTTTTGTAAGACTCATCCACAGCCTGCATGATAATATGTGAATCATACCCTTTGAGATTGTGGAAAAAGATAGGCAGTTTGTATGCCTTGGGATCTATTTTTAGTTTTAAGTTGCAATCACCATGGGCAGCACTTCTGTAACGCCCAGTCATGTGGTCATGGTCACGAACTTTATCACCATCAAGGGATTGTTCACAAATCCAACATGTCTCTGCTGTATCAAAATTTAGTTTATCTTCTTCTGTCATCACCAGAGGCATCTGACACTTTTCAAAATACTGTACTATCTGGCTATACAGTTGTCTCATTTCTGTTAAAAACTCAGCTGCTGCATTTTCACCTCTGTAGATAACAGGTTCTGTGTGCTGACCATCTGACCTAACGAGAATATATCCGAAAGAACACACCATTTGGTCACTCAATTTGGTAATGATTCTGGAACAGGACCCTCATATGGCACAACCAGTGATTCAAAATCAGCATACACTACAAATGGCAGCTTTTGCAGATTAACATAGTTTTTTAAATATACCTTGCTACCAGGATCTGGATACCTTAGTATTGTTTGAATGTCATAAGGTGACCTGCAGTGCTGGACATGTTTGTGTGCTACTTTAATAGAGGAAAACCTTTGTAAACATCTTTTACACACTTCCTGTTTGCCATTGTGTTTTGATACATGATTATGAATTAGTCATGACATACTCCTGACAATTGTGTAATGAAAGTTAACACCTGAGCCAGAGCTTATTAGTAACATGTCAACATGCTTATCTTCTGACTGTCCATAGGTTGGGGCAATTGGTGATACTCTAATTGGTTGTAACTTGTTCTCAGACTCATTATCCCATACATACACATTCACAGATATCCCAGGATTTAGTTTTTCAAACAAATCTATGTCCTCTACCTTAACAGGAAAATCTATGCCACTGAAGTTGAGTTCGTTTACAAATGTGGTATAGTTAGATACACGTTCAGGTTTTGTTTTTACAAAGTGTAGTTTAGCAAGCACACACCACATAAAACATAAATTATCTTTAGTAGTAGTAGTAGTAGTAGTAGTATTGTGAGGACAAAATAGGCCGTGAGGCCTTTATAAATGTCCTTTCTTTCTTTATTTCTTTTATGGGTCTGCTATGCATGCAATTTTCCTATAAAATCATTCATCATAGGAATAAAAAATCTCTTTAAATTCTTTGTTTTGAACATTGACGACATCCCTTTTGTCTGCAACCTCAGTTGGTAGGGGCAGCCATGATTTGCCTAAAATAGGATGATATCTTGACTGCTTCAGTTGTAGTTCATGTACACGACCTTCATGCCAACCAGACCCCTGCATTTTTGCTCTGTCAATTGCTTCTAGGAAGTCAGGCAACAGTCTTTCTCTAAACACTTTTTCCAATTCCCTTCTTGAATTAACTGTGTGTTGTCTTGTTGAGATATATGAAACAATCACTTCACTATCTACCCTGGTAAATTCTATTTTAGCAACAATCTGAATCTTTACACTACCAGAAAGAAGATTATCTTGTATGACCAAAAAAGACCTTTCTATCAATTCATAGACACTCTAAGTGTTGGATATAGGCAAATCTGTTGTGTGAAACACGTTTCTTAAGCCTGACGAGCTTTGGGCATTGTCCGTCATTTTTATTTGTCCGACAAAATAATAAATGAAAAATTACACCTTGTGTAATACCACTTTATTGACTGTAATCCCTACAATAAACAAACTTAGTTTATATAGTTCACTCACCAACAAATCAACCACTTCCCTGGTATGTGTCTTAAGGTCTTGTGCTCATGCTGCAGGTGTAATATCACTTTATTGACAGTAACAAATTCAATATAATCATGTTGTTTACTTAGATGGTAAAATATGTGTAAATACATACTCTCAAACCAGTCACAGTTAGCATCATAAACTATAAAATCTTGTGTCTTAAGATCAACAGTCTTGTAATTATAACGTGGTGGACTATTAGAATATCCAAAAGTTACATTAAATGCCATGTATATCTTCATTGGTGTTGAGAGTTTTATCAAAGGCTCAAACGGATGTTTAACTTGTGTTTTTAAGTCATAAAAATGCACAACGCCTCTGAAGCTCTCTGTGATATCAAATGCTTGCCCGCTTTGTCTGTCCATCATTTTTTATGGACAAACTAAAAGGTTAAATTAATTCACTAACCCATACCCTGTGGGCTGATCTGTCTTTAAAATAAGCTTTAGATGCTTAGTCGATTTCAGTTTGTTTTTCACAATGTCTCATTCATGTTTGTACCCCACCCGGGTCTGCCCTGGGGGACTTGGGTGGGGTTAGGCATTTTTTAGTTCCCAGGGTCACCCTGGTCAGCCCCACAGGGTGGGTTTTCCTCTCTATTCTGGGGCATGTGTTTCTGTCTACCCTTTGTCCATTCACCTGTATTTGCCTTTTTAAAACTCTCCCTACTGTCTGCACTGCCTGTAGCTCTTGATATTGGATGTGTGTTGCTAAATGGTCTTAGCTTTATTTAGGCCCCATGTTGTAGGTTTATTTAACGTATTTGACCAGCTGGCGACATACATTCAATTTTCTGTTTAGTTTTTTTTCACAAGCAGTGCAGGCACGTCCTGAGAAAGCCTTGTTGCTGTCGGGACATTAAGCAATGTACAATCAATCATTCATGTTTGTTGGGGATGACATCGTTCTCTCCGAGACAGTCTTCAAAGCTGTCACGATCCTTACAGTAAAACAAACAAATGAACTTTAAAAGCAAGCTCTGCTAATGTGTTTCTCGTCTTAACAATATCCTTCTCTGCTGAGCAGTCATCAACTATGAACAGGGTTGGCTGTCCTTCAAATTGCTTGTAAAAATACTGCAGGTAGTCGTTCAGTTTTTTCTCAGGGTTGACTAAATAGATGTTGTTGTCAGTCCAAATGAATGAACGGTTGTGATAAGCTTTGTTGTGTTTGATAGTAGGACAAAATATCACAATGTTTTCGAAATGGTGGATGTATCTTGTTTGTAAGAGACTAAGAACAAATTCAGTTTTCCCAGACCCTGTTGCACCACAAAATAAGCCACAATGAGGGTCGAGTGTCAGTAGGTTCATTTTAAAACACAATATATAAACTGCATATACAAGCATGCCTATCTGGTCATGAAAGAGGCGCAATGTAATAAACTCACTCACACGTCAGCAGGTGTTAATCCCTGCTATGATCGGGTTGCAAAATCAGACGGCGCAAATGAATACAGGCACCCGATTTCACCACCATACTGTTCACTGGGAAACAGTTAGTATCATATCCAGCCTTTTTGTAAGTGTATTATCATGTGCCTGTAACTGTAATGTTGTGACCGAGTCTCGGAAGAAATAGGAAACCCACTCACTCACACCCAATTTTCTCCTCGCGTGAGTTGTTGAGTTAAAACACTCGTGAAACAGGGTGCGTGTATATTGGCTTTTGAATCAGGTCTCTCACTGGGGGTAGAGTAATGGGTTTTGTATTTCAGTTTAAATGCGTCACAGGTTGGTCTACCCCTATTAAATAGCACTCACGATGTGCTGATGTGTTCGTGTGCTTGGAGTGGAAACAACAAATTTTTCTCCACACTTTGTAAGACGTCGAAACAGAAAACAAAATTCTTTTCCTCCACACTCCTCAACACTGGGTGAGTCCTAATTATTAGAGAATGACCTAGTGCTCTATATTTGGAGAAAAACCTATATTCAAGGTTTGTTCCATATTTGGTGAAAGACCTATATTCAAGGCTTGTCCTAGTGCTCTAATAACACACTTTTGAAGCGTTGACACAGAACGAAATAATTTGGCCTGATATGTTTGTGTGTGCTTGTGTGTGTGAGGTTGGTGGCTTTGTGGGGGATGGGGTGGGTGGCTGGGTGGGGTGTGGGTGTGTGGGGCTTTGTAGGGTGGGGTGGGGTGTTGGGGGGGGGCGTAGGAGTGGGGGGTGTATAGTGTGTGGGGTGTGTGTGTGGGGGGATGGGTGTGTGTGTGTGTGTGGGGGGGGGTGTATAGGGTAAGGGGTGGGTGGTGGGGTGGTGTGTATAGGATGTGGGGGGTGTGGGGTGTGTGTTACCTAACCGTTTCAAGTCAATGACGCAGTTAAACAAGGAAGCTTTTGCGCATTTAGCCGACATATAATATTACCTGGAGTGAATCAGCTACATTCTTTGCACTGAAAATTGTGTAGTCGCAATTTCTCAGGAACGCCTACTGTGATAACAGGAGATTGGAAATTCTGGACCGTAATGTAATTATGTACGTAATTTACCCTGATTTAGAACTATCGATACGGCATTATTGATTTAGGTGTCGATCGGCTCTCTCATTGTTTATCTCTGCTCGCTGTAATTGCAAACATATCAATATGTGGGGCTAGAAAAAAATTCAGGACAATCTACATGTTGTTTTGATCCATGACAGTAAAAACCACACAATTCTACATTCACATTATGATTTTATGTGTCTAAACATAGCACTTTCTTAAAAATGCAAAAGAGAGGTCATTTTAGGTCATATTCAAATGCACATATCTCGGAAGCCAATCAACATAAAGTTCTGATTTTTTGCATGTGCACTTCTTTGAATGTGTACTTCCGGGTGGTGCATTTGTTTGGTCGCAGTCTCTAGAAAAATAATTGAGTGGACCTACCTACAAGTAGTGGATACAAAAGTTTAACCAGAAAGTCCATGAAACATTTGTTACCACTCTTTATTTTGCGACGGCAGACATTTTTTTCTGTTTTGTGTTTTTTTGGGGGGAGACTTGACACAAGCTGAATTCAATCCAAAAGTTTAATTTATGATGTTGAAAGTGACAAACTTGCATGGGGTGATCAGTTACTTGCTTTGGTACAGTTTCTGTGCAACCTGCTGTGCTAGAGACGCTTAAAATGACGACTGACAAGGAGGCAAAGTTCATGACAAAAAAACTTCTGAATCAGCTAAAATAAGTGTCTGAAGTTTACTTAAATTACTTGTTTTGACCATTTGCTTGACAACTGAATGCATATCAGAACCAAAAACCCCCGTAGGCAACACCAGATGTCAGAGATTTTCATCTACATGTTCCTATGTTGTTTAGTGTATGTAATTGTTTACTGATAAGCATTGTTGATGTTGGAATGAGTCACTATAAACAGTTTTGAGAAAATGCCTATGCTTATACAAAGTTAAAGTTTATGAATCTGCTATGGATTCAGGTGTCAAGCAAATGATCGAATCAAGTACTTACTTACGCCTGTCACCCCTACCCGGGTATAGGCCGTCGACGAGAGACCTCCAGCAACTCCTGTCCTGTGCTTCTCCTTCGATTCTACTCCAGGTGGTTCCCAGTCTCTTGATGTCTGCTTGGAGGTCTCGACGCCAGGAGTTTCTCGGCCTACCTCTTTTCCTCTTTCCCTGGGGGTTCCATGACAATGCCTGCCTAGTGATACTGGAAGCTGGCTTTCTCAGACTGTGACCGATCCATCCCCATCTTCTTCGCCCAATTTCATTCTCTGCTGTTATCTGCTCTGTTCTCTCCCAGAGTCTGACGTTGCTGATCTTCTCTGGCCAGTGGATTTTCAAAATTCTTCTAAGGCAACTGTTCATGAAGGTCTGTACTCTGTTGACTGTGGTTTTTGTCAATCTCCATGTCTCTGCTCCATATAGGAGAACTGCTTTTACATTGGAGTTGAAAATCCGGACTTTGGTGTGTTGTGACAGCTCTCTGGAACTCCACACTTTTTTCAACTGGAGAAAGGCTGCTCTGGCTTTACCGATTCGTGCTCTGACATCTGCATCAGTGCCGCCTTTTTTGTTTATGATGCTCCCGAGATAGGTGAAGGACTCCACCTCCTCCAACGGGGTGCCAGCAAGCAAGACTGGTTCTTCCCTGGTTGCGTTCAGCCTCATTGTCTTTGTTTTCTGTTTGTGAATGGTGAGGCCCACTTGGGACGAGATGTCAGCAAGCCTCGTGGTCTTGTCCTGCATTTGTTGATGAGTGTGGGACAGTAATGCCAAGTCGTCTGCAAAATCGAGGTCGTCAAGCTGTGTCCACAGTGTCCACTGTATTCCACTTCGTCTGTGCTCTGTGGTCATCTTCATGACCCAGTCTATGGCCAGTAGGAAGAGGAACGGAGACAGCAGACACCCCTGCCTGACACCAGTTCTGACCTGGAGCTCTCTGGTGAACTGCCCTTCGTGGATCACGCGACATGTCATGCCATCATAGCTGCTCTTGATCAGGCGGACGAGCTTTGTGGGTACACCGTAGTGTCGTAGGAGTTTCCACAGAGTCTCTCGGTCCACGCTGTCAAATGCTTTCTCATAATCCACAAAGTTGACGTACAGCGGGGAGCTCCACTCCAGAGACTGTTCCACGATGATGCGGAGAGTGGCGATCTGGTCTGTACATGATCGGTTCTTCCTGAATCCTGCTTGCTGGTCTCTCAGCTGGGGGTCAACGGAGCTCTTCATTCTCTCTAGGATGATCCTGTTGAAGACCTTTCCTGGTACTGACAGCAAGGTGATTCCTCTGTAGTTGGAACACTTGCTGAGGTCGCCTTTCTTGGGAAGCTTGATTAGGTATCCCTCCTTCCAGTCAGCTGGCATCACCTCCTTTTCCCAGATCTTTCCAAACAGTGGGTACAGCATCTCAACTGTTGTCTCTAGGTCTGCTTTCAGAGACTCCGCTGGGATGCCATCTGGCCCTGCTGCTTTGCCATTCTTCAAAAATGCCACTGCTTTTCTGATCTCTTCCCGGCTGGGTCTGTCACAGCTGATGGGTAGGTCGGTTTCTGCCGGCTGGATGTCGGGGGGGTCGGGTGGGCTAGGTCTGTTCAGTAACTCTTCAAAATACTCGGCCCATCTGTCGAGTTGGTCTGCTCTGTCTGCAATAGGCTTGCCTTCTTTGTCTTTTACTGGTCTTTCTGTATGGCCATGCTTACCCGACAATCTTCTGGTAATGTCGTAGAGCTGTTTCATGTTGCCGCTGCCTGCTGCCTTTTCTGCCTCTGCTGCCAGGCTGTCTGTGTAGGCCCTCTTGTCTGCCCTGATACTCCTCTTCACCTCGCGGTTGGCTTCCCAGTATTCCCCCTGTGCCCTTACTTTGGCTGCTCTCGTGCGACTGTTGTTGACCGCTGCTTTCTTCTGCTTCCTCGCTTCTATCTTCTTCAAGGTCTGTGCCGACAGCCAGTCCTTGTGGTGGTGTTTCCTGAACCCTACAGTGTCTTTGCAGGTTGAGTTCAGCGCCTCTCTAACTGCCTTCCACTGCTGCTCTGTGGTGACCGCCTCCTCTTCATTTACTAGCTCCTGTAGCGCTTGAAACCGGTTGGACAGCACCAGTTTGAACTCTTCTCTAACTCCAGTTTCTCTCAGGAGGCCTACATTATAGCGCTGTCTTCTTGTTGTCTCTGTGCGGCTTTTCTTTAGCTTGAGCTTCATTCTTAAGGTAAGCAGATGGTGGTCTGAGGCGACATCTGCTCCCCTCCTCACTCGAACATCTTGAAGGGATCTTCTAAATTTCTTGCTAATGCAGATATGGTCTATTTGGTTCTCTGTTGTATGGTCAGGTGAGACCCAAGTTGCTTTGTGTATTCTTCTGTGTGGGAAGATGCTGCCTCCAATGACAAGTCGGTTTAGAGCACAAAAGTCTACAAACCTCTCCCCGTTCTCACTCATCTCCGAGCCTAGTCCCTGTCTCCCCATCACCTCTTCGTATCCGGTGTTGTCCTCCCCTATTTTGGCATTAAAATCGCCCATGACGATGGTGATGTCTCGCTCCGCACATTTGTCCACGGCACTCTGGAGTCGGTCGTAGAACTCTTGTTTCTCTTCCTCGTCACTGTCATTGGTGGGCGCATAACACTGGATGACGTTCAGCTTGAGCTTTTTCTTGGTTCTAAAGGCTGCTGTTATAATTCTTGGCCCAAGAGGTTCCCAGCCCATCAGCGCTCTCTGTGCCACTGGTGACAGCATGAGTGCTACTCCTTCTGTATGGGGGGCATTCTCCTCTTCATGACCTGAATACAGAACCATCTCCCCACTTAACAGCCTTTTCTGGCCAGACTGCGTCCATCTGGCTTCACTGATGCCTAGCAGGGAAAGGTTGTACTTTTGCATTTCCGCTGCTATCTGGGCGGCCTTGCCGCTCTGGTACATGGTCTTGACGTTCCATGTGCCCATGGTTGTATCCCTGGATAGAGAGAGGCGGCTCGGTCCTGTGGCTTCCGAAGACTTCCGGCTTTCACCACAGGACGTCATAAGTCTTCTAGTAGAAGAACCTTCCTCCTCCAGGAAAGGAATTACTGTTAGTCTTTTCGTCGGCGTTTTTGTAGCTATTTCCTTTTTTGCAGGGTGGGGAAGCTACCCCCACGCCCAACCCCCTTACTAGGAGGACCAGGGGTTTTCTGTCGGGGTCACCTTCCCTTAGACCATGTTGGTTCACGGCACCTTATTTCATTCGGTGCACCCCTCTCACGAGGGACCCCCTATCCACCACCCAGGGGACGCGCCTCAACGCCGTATGGTCCCAGCGCGAGGATCGAATCAAGTGATTTAAGTAAAATCAGGCACTTATTTTTGCTTATTTATTTTTTCGTCAGGAGTTATGGGGCACTCGCGATTTTTGGTGTCTCTAGAACAGCAGGTTGCAAACAAACTGTTTGACAGCAAAGAACGGATCACCTCATGCATGTTTAAGTCACTTTCAACATCATAAATTGAACTTACGTTCTGAATTAGGATGATTGCTAAATTTTAATAATCACTAAACTGGAAGATGGCTGCCATCGCAAAATGAAGAGAGATGCCATACTTGTTATGCATCTGATGATCATAAACTTATTTGTAGAACGTTTGAGACCCATCAACTTCTTACATCATCATGTAAACAGCAGAAAATGCACTATCAGCACTTCAGCCAAGCACTTTTGAAAGACACATACATCATGAAAGAACTGCATGGATACCAAAACTTGTGAAAAAATATGTCCATCCGTTACTTTGGAATTCACTTGTGTTAGTGGTTGTGTTCCTTTTGGAATATATACTGTTTATGAACACAGAAAATATAGGAGGATACAGTTTTTGCATCTGAGCATAAATCTGCATAAATGAATTAACCCTTTTCATCCTGATACACCCATTGCTTGAAATAAATTTAACTGATAGTTGAGGGGTAGTGCCAGAATAGCTTGGTGCCTGAGGCACCAAGCTATTCTGGCACCACCCTTAAACTATAAGTTGATCTATCTCCTAGAATATATCTTAATTCTGCGTGCATGAGTGCCTGGGTGTATGTGTGTGCGTATGTCTGTCTTATCCATCTTTTTTACTTCACTTGATATATTTATACACTCCCATCCAAACTAGAATTGTCCAGCTACACGAGGACCAGCAAGGCCAGGTCAGACTCAACAATGATCTCTCAGAACCATTCCCTATTCTCAACGGCGTAAAGCAGGGCTGCGTGCTGGCACCGACCCTCTTCACCATCTTTTTTAGCATGATGTTGAAGCAGGCCACAGTGGACCTCGATGATGACGATGCAGTGTACATCAGGTATCGTCTCGATGGCAGCCTGTTCAATCTTAGACGACTGCAGGCCCACACGAAAACCCTAGACCAACTGATTCGTGAGCTGCTTTTTGCTGATGATGCTGCCCTCGTTGCACACACAGAGAGAGCCCTGCAGTGCATCACGTCTTGCTTCGCAGATGCTGCCCAGCTCTTTGGACTCGAGGTCAGTCTGAAAAAGACAGAGGTCCTCCATCAGCCGGCACCCAAGACAGTGTATCGCCCTCCTCACATCACCATTGGCGAGTCTGAACTAAAGTCAGTGCACCAGTTTACTTACCTTGGCTGCATTATCACGTCGGACGCCAAGCTGGACAAGGAGCTTGACAGCAGGCTGGCAAAAGCGAACAGCGCTTTCGGGCGACTTTTCAAGCGGGTGTGGCACAATCAACAGCTGAAAACAGGCACCAAGATCAGCGTGTACAGAGCTGTGGTCCTCACCACCCTGCTGTATGGTTCCGAGTCTTGGGCCCTCTACCGCAGCCAACTACGACTCCTCGAACGCTTCCACCAGCGCTGCCTGCGTACCATCCTGGGCATTCACTGGAGTGACTATGTCACCAACGTCGAGGTCCTTGAACAGGCTGAAACTGTGAGCATCGAGGCTTTGCTGCTGCGGACACAGCTCCGCTGGGCGGGGCATGTCTCCAGGATGGAGGATCATCGCCTACCAAAGATCACCCTGTTCGGCGAGCTTGCTACTGGACACCGTGACAGAGGGGCACCAAAGAAGAGATACAAAGACTGTCTCAAGAAGTCACTTAGTGCCTGCCAAATCGACCACCACCAGTGGTCTTCGCTTGCTGCGGACCGTGACACCTGGCGCTCCACCATTTACAAGGCAGCTGTCTCCTTTGAGGACTCTCACAGAGCTAGCCTTAAGGACAAGCGGCTCAGGAGAAAAAACAGAGATGCCGCAGCTCAGAACCCTGGCCATACCTTCCCCTGCAGCCACTGCGGTCGAACCTGCCTGTCTCGGATTGGCCTCCGCAGCCACGAACAAGCCTGCAGACGTCGTGGGCAACTCCTATAAAATCTTCGTTCGCGAAGTCAAGCCAAGAGATGTCTGTCTTATCCATCTTTTTTACTTCACTTGATATATTTATACACTCCCATCCAAACTAGAATTGCCCCTTCGTGGAATAAATAAAGCTTTTTGACTTGACTTCTCCTAATCTGTAATGCAGCCTTCATAGAACAGTAGGCAAATTTTGCAAAATCAGCCTGAGGATTTAATGGGTTAAGGGAGAGTTTCGTGACTATTAACCCATTCAGCCCCCACATCCAACATTCAGAGATATATAACCCATAATAGTTTAAGGCTATTGCCTTACAGCCGTGCTTGGGCTAACTGAGGTAGACTTTGGCCCGAGGACATTTTAATTTCACCCTTGGACATGTTTAACCCATATCATACTGAGGTTAAATGCTTCAAATTTGTACACTGCCATATGCAAGCTACTTTTATAGTACTTACAGATAAGGATATAGACCAATAGCTTTAGTTCAAGGTTGGTACCAGAATAGCTTGGCGCCTCTAGGTGCCATGCTATTCTGGCACTACCTGAACTATACTAATGGTCAAAACTTAAGGGCCACCCCACTTTTTTGTGTCATTGTTTATCGTCGCAAGTACGCTAATAAAATAAAATGTTCTTTCAATCCAAATGGGTTAAAAGTTGAACTTTTGACAGTCCACTGTACAGGGAACAATAGACAACAATTTATCAATTTCCACGAACATGTCAAATGCACGTGAAACATCGTCAGTTTTGGGGAAAAGCTGTGCGATATTGGCAAGGGTACCAAAGGCAGGCAGGTGGAAAAACTCGGTAAAGTCATGATGCACATGCTAAAGGGGTCAGTCGTGAACACTGAGCACCTCTGTTTCGCTACAAATACCGGTACAGTAAGGGCATAATTGTCACTTTCCTAACCATGCCACCACGACGAAGTCTAATGGGAGTAGATCAAGGCTGGGTGCTAGCAAGGCTGCAGGATTGAATTTCCAGACGAGAAGTTGGGAGACGTCTTGGGGTGTCCCATTCAGTGATCCAGAGGCTTCTGGCACAATTCCAAGAAACTGGAAGGGCAGAACGACGACCCTGCTCAGGACGCCCACGCTGCACCATCAGAAGGGAGGACAGATACCTGTGTGGCAGCTCTGCGCGACCGAACTGTCACGTCAACCACTGCGACGTCAACTGATGCAAGCTGCAAACATTAACGTCAGCAGAAACACAGTCTGCCGACGTCTGCGCGAAATTGGCCTGGCTTTATGCAGAGCAGCAGTGAGAATACCCCTCACTGCAGCTCATTGCAGAGCCCGGGTTGCCTGGTGTCGTCAACATGTGACGTGGAACAGACTCCAGTGAACTCAGGTTCTGTTTACTGACGAGTCACGGTTCACCGTGTCCTTCAACGATGGCAGGGTGAGGGTCTGGAGACGCCAGGGCAAGCGATTCACAAATGGATGCGTCCAACAGGATCACTACGGAGGAGGCTCAGTGATGGTCTGGGCAGGCTTCAGCAGGGAAGGCGAACTGTCACGTCAACCACTCTGCGACGTCAACTGATGCAAACGTTAATGTCAGCAGAAGCACGGTCGGTCAGCAGAAGCACAGTCTGCCGACGTCTGCACGAAATTGGCCTGGCTTCATGCAGAGCAGCAGTGTGAATACCCCTCACTCCAGTTTATCGCAGAGCCCGGGTTGCCTGGTGTCGTCAACATGTGAGGTGAAACAGACTCCAGTGGACTCAGGTTATGTTTACTGATGAGTCACGGTTCACCGTGTCCTTCAACGACGGCAGGGTGAGGGTCTGGAGACGCCAGGGCAAGCGATTCACGAATGGATGCGTCCAACAGGTGGATCACTATGGAGGAGGCTCAGTCATGGTCTGGGCAGGCTTCAGCAGGGAAGGCAGGACCCCTCTCCACATCATCCAAGGCACCCTGACAGATACCTCTGTGTGGCGGCTCTGCGCGACCGAACTGTCACGTCAACCACTCTGCGACGTCAACTGATGCAAACGTTAATGTCAGCAGAAGCACGGTCGGTCAGCAGAAGCACAGTCTGCCGACGTCTGCACGAAATTGGCCTGGCTTCATGCAGAGCAGCAGTGAGAATACCCCTCACTCCAGTTTATCGCATATCCCGGGTTGCCTGGTGTCGTCAACATGTGAGGTGGAACAGACTCCAGTGGACTCAGGTTTTGTTTACTGATGAGTCACGGTTGACCGTGTCCTTTAACGACGGCAGGGTGAGGGTCTGGAAACGCCAGGGCAAGCGATTCACGGATGGATGCGTCTAATAGGTGGATCGCTATGGAGGAGGCTCAGTCATGGTCTGGGCAGGCTTCAGCAGGGAAGGCAGGACCCCCCTCCACGTCATCCGAGGCACCCTGACTGGACTGCGCTATCGGGACGAGATTGTGCAGCCACTCATCCAGCCATCCCTCCAAGCCATAGGCGACAATGCTGTTCTGCAGAACGACAACGCTTGACCTCATCATGCCCGTGTGGTGGATGAGTACCTTGAGCAACGGGGCTTCATGAGGATGGAGTGGCCAGCTCGTTCACCTGATCTGGCTCCCATCGAGCACCTCTGAGACGTCCTGGGGCAACGTGTGGTCAGCAACCACCCCCCACCTCAAGGCGTCCCCCAGCTGACTCAGTTCCTGCTTCAAGAGTGGGAAGTGATCCCACCACATGTTCTTCGAACGCTGGTGAACTCCATGGTCAATGCTGCATTGAATGCTTGGCGGCAAACAGTGGGTACACTCGCTACTGACTGGAGCAGTCTTGTCTGACTTTTCAAATGAGGGGTGGGTGAACATTCTAACATACTGCTGTTGTTACAATTGCTTGATTTACTCATAACTTAAATGAAATTGTTACTGAATAAATTAGCAAAGTACTGACTCCAAGTATTGTTACATTATTTATGTTGTGTTGTTGGTGCGTCTGCGGTAAAAAGTGGCCCTTAAGTTCTGACCTTTAGTATATTTTAGTCAAACTTCTTTCACACACTGGTGTATTCCGAATGATAAGCGTTAACACATTTCAGTAATCGAAAGCCTGCATTTTCCAAATTTTGGAGGTGTCAACTAACAGTTATGTACCAGTTGCAGGAGATGGATCAGCCATGATAATTCAATAGTTTCAGATTAGCTTGGGATCTTTACAGAGGACATAGCCCTCAAGAAGTTGCAAAACCTGAACGCTAGCAAGGCGCCAGGGGTTGACAAAATTTCTCCAGCCGTACTGGTGGGAGCAGCAGAATCCGTAGCATATCCCTTGTCACTGATCTTTCAGGCTTCCTTGGACGCCGGAGAGGTGCCAGTGGGTGGAAAGAGGCAAATGTTGTGCCGATATTCAAAAAGGGTGCAAAATGTATAGCAGGAAACTACAGGCCGGTATCGCTGACTTCTCAGGTTGGGAAAGTCTTTGAAAGTGTTGTGCGAGATTCTCTGAACAATCACCTTGAGAGGCATCAGCTGATCCGAGGCAGCCAACATGGTTTCTCAAAAGGAAAGTCCTGCCTGACAAACCTGCTCGTTTTCCTGGAGGACATGACACGCATGCTGGACGAAGGGAAAGATGTAGACGTCATCTACCTTGACTATGCCAAGGCGTTCGACAAGGTCCCTCACAAACGGCTTATGGACAAGCTGAAAGCATACGGTGTAGACGGAAAAGTGCTGCAGTGGATGGAAGAATGGCTACGTGGCAGGAAGCAGAGAGTTGTGGTCAACGGACAAGCGTCTCCATGGGTAGATGTGACGAGCGGAGTTCCACAAGGATCCATTTTGGGGCCGACCTTGTTCCTGGTGTTCATTAATGACTTGGAGGACGATATGCTGACCAGCGTTCTAAAGTTTGCTGATGACACTAAGATCTACGGCGACGTCTCCGACCCAGCGGGGAGCGACAAACTACAGATTGACCTTAAGGTAGCAGAAAGATGGTCAGAGAGGTGGCTGATGCAGTATAACGTGGACAAGTGCAAGACTCTGCATGCAGGCCATAGAAACACTTGTCAGGTTTACACGCTGGGAGGACAAGAACTTGGAGCAGTGGAGGAAGAAAGGGACCTAGGCGTCATCATGCACAGGTCACTGTCGGTCAGTCGCCAGTGCTGCGTGGCAGCAAAACGAGCCAACAGAGCAGTGGGGCAGATCATGCGAACAGTTACAGCCAGAACTAGAGAAGTTATTGTCCCACTCTACAAAACAATTGTACGACCACATTTAGAGTATTGTATCCAAGCATGGCGACCATACCTAAAAAAAGACATCGCAGAGTTGGAAAAGGTGCAGAGGAGAGCTACAAGATCGATTACAGGGATTGGTCACCTGCCGTATGAGGAGAGACTGGCCTTTTGCAATTTGCAGAAATTGGAAGAAAGGAGAGACAGGGGAGATCTCATCGAGACTTTCAAGATCATAAAGGGACTTGAAAAAGTTTCTGCGGACATATTTTTTACTTCATGCCAGTCATCATTTTACCATAGAGGTCACAGCAGCAAACTGTTCAAAGGGAGGTCCAGACTGAATCTTAGAAAAAACTTTTTTTCCCAAAGAGTTGTGAACCCATGGAATGCTCTGAAACAATCAATTGTCGAAGCTGAAACTGTCAACCAGTTCAAGAACCGCCATGATAAAGAGACAGTTAAGGGGGTTAAAATAAGTTCTCAAACTTCCTACCCCGTCGGCCGCGCTCAGTGGCCACTCAGGTAAATTCAGGTAAATTCAGGTATCAAGCTAATCTGGCACTACCCTTGAATTATGCATGCTCGATCCATCTCCTGCTTCTGTATGTTTGAGCTAAATGCGTTAAAGCACTTGTGGTTCCATGCACAAATGGATTGATAAGGAAATTTTTAAATACTGTACCCCATATATTTGCTCTTTGGCTCGTGTGCAACAGTAAAAGTGAGTATGTACGTTGTCAGCCATCATTGCCTGTTGTCAATCATCTATTGTCCATGGTAAACTTTAACATTGGCATTTTCTCGGCGGCTATTCTAGCCATGACAGACTTCAAACATGGCACAAGGATACTTTGTGGCAAGACCTTTTTAAACATACTAATTTGAAGAACCTCACTCAAAGGTCAAGATCACAAAGGGTCAATAAATAATTGCCCTATTTTAGACCAAAATTGTGTTTTAACTTCAAAGCCATACTTGGTACAAATCAAGATACCTGATAAGACCTTAATTCCTATGCTTACTAATTGGGTGACCTCTCTTAAAGGTCATGGGTCATGTGTGAATAATGCCAGGATTTTTGATAGAATGTTTTTATTGGCCATTTTGCAAACTTTTGAATTAAACATCACAAAGACAGCTGATGACAAATCCTTCCTATGCATGCTAATTTGGTTGACCACTCATAAGCGTCAAGGTTAATTTAATAAAGGAACATTTGAAAATGCACATTTGTTGGCAAAACATAGAATTTCTCACAACGTTTCTTATGGCCAACTCTGTAATTATGCTAATTAAAGACACAAAACTTGCTCATTTGGATGACTTTTGGAAATTAAAATACAATTTCACAGAAGGTTATGACGTGAGCCATGAGGGCTTTGCTGTTCTTCTGTTCATTTTCATCTATTCTGCTGTGCTCCTAGACCTCAATCTTTTTTTGACAGGGGTCCAACGACAGCGATATCCATCAGTTAGTCGCGTGCGAGAACGAACCATCTCAGACAACTATGGCTCTGGTGCAGGCAGACGACCAGCTCGCAGTGTTGAAGAACTCTGTCTCTTCCACCTCAAGGTATACTTGGTTTTTGTTTACTTTAATAGCTTGTTTTTAACCCCCTTGTGCATGTATATATAGCCCATAGCAGTGAGTCAAGTATTTCAATGGCAGCGATTGTGAAGTTTTTCGGTACCGGTAATCAATGTTTGAAATGCTCACCTACCTTTAATTTTGCATGTGGAAGGCTAGTACATGTATTTGGTATTGTATTATGGTCATTTATTATCAGTTATTTTAGAAACCATTGAGAATTTAGTCTAAAGGTGTTCTAATGAGCACAACAGGCACTTGAGTACAAGTACTGATGAAACAGCTCATGCACAGTGAGCTAATTTTTGGCTCACACGTGCGATAGCAAAAGTGAGTCTATGTAATGGGCCATCTGGCGTCTGTCCAGCGTCTGGCATCTATCCAGCGTCTGGTGTCCACGGTTAACTTTAATGTTGGCATTTTCTCTGAGAATATTCAAGCCTAAACATACTCATTTCAGTGACCTGTCTGAAAGGTAAAGGTGACAGGGCGTCCAGAAAGGGGTAAAAGTTAGCCATATTTTGAAAGAAATTGTTTCTCCACAAATACTAATTTCAACCTCAAACCCAAACTTGGTACAGCTTGAGATGCCTGATGGAAAGACCTTTCTATGCATACTAATTTGGATGACCCTTTGGAAAGTTCAAGGGTCACTGGAGGTCAGCAAATGTGTGAAAAATGCCAGTTTTTGATAGAATTGTAGTTTTTATCAAAGTTTTGGCCAACGTTTCAGTCAGATTTGGCACAAAGGTGGCTGATAAGACATTTCTATGCATATTAATTTACTGGTCTCCTTGCAAAGGTCGAGGGTCAAGGGGGTCCAGAAAGGGGTAAAAAATAGGCATATTTTGCCCAAAACTGATTTTTCTCAAATACTATTTTCAACTTTAAAACCAAACTGGGTATGGAGATACCTGATGATAAGGCCTTTATATGCATACTGATTTGGCTGACCCCACGGAAAGGTCAAGGGTCACAGGAGGTCAGCAAGTGTGTGAAAAATACCAGTTTTTCCTAGAATTGTACCTTTTAAAAAAGCTTTTGCAAACTATTCAATAACATTTGGCATAAAGGTAGCTGATGTTAACATCTTCCTATGTATACTAATTTAGTTGACCCTTGACAGAGATCAAGGGTCATGGAGGGTTGACAATTTTGTGAAAAATGCATACATTTTGAGAAAACTCAGATTTCACTGGTCAAAAGCCAACCCTTTCCTTATGTTTGTAGACACTTGAACACTTGCTCATTTCAGTGACCTGATGGAAAGGTCAAGGTCACAAAGGTCACACTTATGTAGATTGGTCATACACGTGATCCGTAAGGGCTTTGCCTTTTTTGTTATCTTGTTTTTTTTAACTCAAACCAAAAATTATTTATGTAGCTGAGATCCTTTTAACCCCAAGGCAGTATTTATCATAATTTTATATGTGTCGCCTAACAGCTGTGCACCTGTTACAGGAGATGGTTCGACCATGATAATTCAAGGGTAGCGCCAGACTAGCTTAGCGCCTGATGGCGCCAAGCTAATAATGGCGCTACCCTTGAATTATGACAGCGCCAAGCTAATCTGGCCCTGCTCTTGAATTATCATGGTTGATCTATCTCCTGCTGTAGTTTGTCAGGGCTAAATGGGTTAGACTATGTTAGTCAGGAAAGACTAGCAATTTATGCTCCTTTTTCGACTGTTGTTCGAGCTTCTGCGACATGCGAATAATATCACTGTTGGTCTATCTATTAGCATCTGTGTATTTTGCACACCAGTTACTCTTATCAAACAGGTGGGGGGGGGGGGGGGGGGAAGGAGAGGGGGGGGGGGGAGGGAATTTATGTTACAATTTTTACTCTCTCTCTTTCATGGCTTCTGTTCTTTTTCTCTAAATCAGAGGTAGATCAATCTACCTCACAACTGGTATTTGTCAAATTTAACAGGTATTTGCATACTGGCGACTATTTTTCTACTGGATATTTGCATTAAAAACTACTGTGAATTACCTGCAGTTAATGTGCACATTTAGTCAGACTGCAGGTTGTCATCAGTTCAGGATTCTTTTTCAGGGTGTATGCAGGTTTGGAGAGAAATGTAACTTTGTGCACTCCATTGAGAAATACCAGTGGCGATTCACAGCATGGTGCGATGATGGTGAACATGCAAAATGGCGCAGTCTGGCAGCAGATGGGAACGTAGAGTTGGAGAGACAGTTTTGTCAGCCAGAAGTTTCAGAGTGTTTGGTGCAAGATATGTAAGCCAGTTGTGTAACATTTGTGTGTTTATAGCCCCAAAATATTCTACAGTAAGTGCTATTTGACTTCTGTGATAGCCACACAAAGGCACCAATCTATTCTCACACAGCCCATGAACTATCCAAGGTGATCTGTTTCCAGAACTGTAAAGTGCATAGTCTTCAGAGGACTATTCCCCTGTGAATTTTTACCATAGTGCTGAATGTGTTGATTGTGTGCAGAAATTAGTTTACACTTATTCACACTGTTCACATTTACCAACTCACACACACATACACACACACACACACACACACACACACACACACACACACACACACACACACACACACACACACACACACACGCACAGTTCATTGATACATTTGTGCCTTTTAGATATGATAATTTTTACTGCATACACAGCACACAGTATATATAAAAATAAATATATATATATATATATATATATATATATATATATATATATATATATATATATATATATATATATATATATATATATATATATATATATATATATATATATATATACATATATATACATAAACATGATGTCAGCCACATATAATTTATATCTGATTACCTAAACCTTAAACCTCTGCCACAATAGGTATGATGTTTGTTTCTGCTTCAGACCATTATCATATGCTTTGATTATATGTGCAGTGCAAATTACCACAGCTGTACATCAGCATTAAATATACATGTAAGGTATTGCAGGTAATCCTAGGCCAGCTATAGTCATGTCCCACTGCCAGTTGACAACATACATGTCTCTAAAACCTTGGCAGACAGAAAGACCCACATTTAATATTTAACCCATTCAACCCTGATGCACTACAGCACGGCAGGCGCCAAACTAATCTGGCACTACCCTTGAATTATCATGGTTGATCCATCTCGTGCAACAGGTGCATAGTCGTTAGATGTTGCCTCCAAAATTTGGGAAATATGTGCATTGGGCTAAATGAGTTAATAATCTGAGTAAAGAACATATTTGAATGAGGCCAGTAGGAGGCATACATCCTCATTAGCTCGATCTCATGTCTGTAGGGCTCATGAGAATTTGTGTTTTGCAGTTTATTTTGTGTTTGCTATCTTGACAGTGTAGGGGTTAACACTGAACTCATTTAACCCCACGGCGGCATGTCCACAATTTTAGAGGTGTTACCTAACAACAAGGTACAGTTGCAGGAGATGGATCAACCATGATAATACAAGGGTAGTGCCAGATAGGCTTGGCACCTGAAGGTGCCAGATGAGCTTGGTGCCTCAAGGCGCCAAGCTCATCTGTCACTACCCTTGAATTATCATCGTCGATCCATCTCCTTCAGGGGGACATTGGGGCTAAATTGCATGGTTAATATTACCACAATGTCAGTTTGCGTGTGTGCATGCATGTGCATATTTATGTGAGCGTGCATTCTAGATTTGATTTTGTCAAGGCATCATCTTTGCTTTTTTCCAGAGATGGCACACACATGAAGGTGAACTTCCAAACATTTACTGCAGTGAACACAGCCAATAGTGTGGAGTACAAAATTAAGCGACTTGATGTATTTGTAAGGAAAAACAGCCCCCAAGTGCATGAAGACTATTTTACCAAGTGGCTTTGGTACTGGCGAGACAAAGCTCAGTTGTGGCACTTGTTCGGATCCATGGTAAAAACTGCATTGTTTGTGCTAAGGTTTTAGCAATCGTCATTTTCTTTGTTACATGTACCTGTATAAACCTAAGTAAAATACTGGCCGTCATCAAAGACAGTCTTGATCAGTTCCACTGAGACCTCAGAAACAAAATCTGTTCCGCTCAGACCTCGGAAAATCAAACAAGAAGAGGGTTTGGGTGTGCTTGTAGGAGGGTGTTTGTGCATTATGTTCATGACATCATAGTCCTTACACACACAAGCACTCCTGCATGCACACACAAACACACACACACATCATCTACAAGCAATCACGCACATGCATATAGTATACACATATATATGAAGATGTCTTCACAACTTTGTCTCGAAGGTATACTTTCGAGACAATGTTGTGAAGATATCTTTATCTATATATTGTTGAACTACAGGGCGACATGCCCATGATCCACAGAGGGGAGATAGAGATATGTTAAGTTCCAGGAGAGTCAAGACAACTGTGTTTGGCTTCAGTCACTATTTATGTGCTCAATACCTTAATTGCTTTAATTATTGGTATGCATCTATTGTTTTGTTACAGGGTGACACATCCATGATCCAGAGTGAGGAGATTGAGAGGCATTACCAGGAGAGTCGAGATCAACCCAGCATTGTCTTCAGTCGCTATGTGCTCAACCTCACCAAGATGCGATTACAGGACAGACACACCAATCATCAAATCAAGGTTCAGCGACGTCCACATTTCACACATCGCTATCCGCTGCCAGATGCTGACAACAGGTATGATAGGCAAAATAGATCATTAACCCCTTTCAGTATATAGTCACCAGTATTATTTACAGTACTGGTGTCTGCATGCACAGGAGGGTTGATTTATTGAAATGTTAAACATTTAGGGCTTAACATCATTTGTGCACTACAAAGGTGCATCATTTCAAAGATAGGGAGGGCACTGAATATATAGGGTCTGAATTTTTTTTTACCCAGTCTGGCTTCGAACTCATAATCTTTTGAATGAGGGTCAAACACTCTACCACCTGAGCCAGATCCTGTGGTTTAATTTTTGCTTGTCTTGATTTTTGACCATACCTTTGTAGGTAACTTTAACAACAAAAAATCACTGACAAAAACCAGTTCAAGAAATAGAACAAACATGATTGTTCAAGGGTGCTCCTAGAATTGATTTGTGCCTAAAAGCGCCAAGCTCTTGGGCAACACCTTTTAACTATGATTGATCCACCTTCTATGGTAGTGTTTCAGAGCTAAATGTTTTAACCCTTTGCGTGTCTGTAGCAGTTTTAGTTGCAATGATTCCTATAGGAATCATCACGACTAAAACTGCTACCAACATGCAAAGGATTAAATTGTTAAGCCTTTTATTGAATTCAATTTTATGTCACCATGCCAACCATGGTCAACAGAGCAAAAGAGTATATGGGATTGCAGATGGCTGTAATATCATGTCAAGATGTCATGTACTGTTTACAGCACTGGTGACTACATGCAAAAGGCTGTTCATCAACAGAATGAACAAGTGGACCACCATGCTAGTAACACCAGGCAGCCTGAATATGGTCTTGACAACAAACCAGCAGCATCAAGATCCTCACTACGGTCAGCCACGAAGCTTTCAAAATCAAGCAAAGTGAGTATTTAATGCGCTAATTATTATTATTTGAACAGGACAAAAATCTATCAGTGAATTTGTTTTCTGTCATTTATAACCTAGCTTCTATTAACCTAATTTCTGATTCAATAAAGGCACATTGTAAATGCCCCTTTTTAACATAATTACCCTAAATAATCGACCACTTTTTGCATGCAAATTTTCCAATTTTTCAGCTCTGGTGAAATATTTAGGAGTTTTGAAAAGGTTGATTACCTGTGGAGGTGGTGTGGTCGAAATTTTGAGGCACTAATTTTACCTTGCAGTTGCACAGGCATGCCGATCGACCCATTCATGTTTTTTACTTTGTTTGAGTTGAAACACCAACAGCCGTTATTCATCCCAAATGGGAGTATCCACAGGGGGAGGGTTCATGCAAGAACGTTTTTAAATTAGATCCCGATTTTAGTGGCTACATCATTGTTTATTCAACCAAAGAAAATTTTTAATAAATTAGGTCAAAATGTGATGTTTATCTCTTGTTCTTACTGTTGAAATATTCAAAGTCCAAAAGTTATCTGCAAAACATAGGAGGCTATGGAAACATCATGTGCCACCCTCACCATGTGGAAACTTCAATACAGTAGCCGTGACCCCGTCTTCACCTTCCACCCCCACCACCCACCCCCACTTGATTTCTTGGCACAGAAAGTCTGCAGGTAAACTGCCCATCATCTCCATGAATCATAGATTGTCATGTGCCTCTGTAAAGTGCAGGGGCTCATAGGAGCATGATGTCTCACTGGCTGTGTGTTACGTTGATGCTCGATTACCTGCCGTGTGTAGAGCTTGGGAAGCTGACGTCATCACTCTAGTCTTGGCGGCCATCACCATAGGAAACCGCTAACCAGAATCTGTTTTAGTTTGTTTCCAAAGAGGAAGAAACATGAAAAAAAAAAAGTGTTGAAACACTACTTCTGAAGGCTATTCTATCCTCTTAAGATGGCGGCTGACGTGCCGACACTGCTAGGCAACGCGGGGAACTTCCCGAGCCCTATAGGTGTAGGGGACTGCATGTCACCGATCACTGTGAATCTGACCTAATTTTAAGATTTTCATCCTAAGCATTGTATAGAACAGTACCATTCAGAATCTGGACTGCGACTCGGTTCTTAGAACATGGTTGTAAGAACGCAGTGATTGCTTGGTGTTTATGCAAAGTGCCACACAGCTCTCTTCAGTTTCCCACGGTGAAACGCGCTGATGTGAAACAAAGCACATAGCCTTGGCTCTAATGCCGGTGGGCATCACAAGTTGGATAGGTACTAAAACATACACGTACTCTTCATGAGTGTGCGCTACATATGTTAAACGCGTTACTTGCTGTGATGTCACGATTTATACTATTATGGGATACCGCATCTTGCCGCATTTCACTTTCAATCTTGAACGAAGTTGTAAATGGCGGAGAAAAAGCAAAGGAAGCTGAAATGCTTCGGATTCTTCAATCCGGCACCGTCTGATCATGATAAACGCTTAGAAGATTGCACTTCGACACCGCCGTCTCCATGTACAAGCGACAGTACCAGAAACGATACACTTGGGCCGTGTGTGGCACCGCCGCTGCGACTCGCAGTTTTCAGTTCAGAGTTCACGGCTGCGTGTATTTCCATGGCTAAAGCACGACAGCACACGGATGACATTCCCAATGTGCATGGAGGCGAACTCTAAAAGCAAGTCCAGAAATTCGAACAGAAATAAGTTTGTGGTCGATCCATCATTTGGTACACATGTAATAGGCAAAAGCTCTAAAATTGGAGAAATACGTCTTGCGGGTTAAAAGGGTTGAAACCAACTTTTAAGTACATTAGTTCACACACACACACACACACACACGAGTTTTGACAAGTCAGACTTTGGTTGTCAATCTACATTCAGCAGAAAAGGCTATATTCTCTGTTACAATACATTATCAAATGATCATACAGATAAATACATATATATGTGTTTTTCTGTGTGAGAGAGAGACGGAGAGGGAGACAGGCTTTTGCACGATAGCTCAACACTGTTAAAAAATCAGTATCGTGGAAAAGACACACACACACACACACACACACACACACACACACACACACACACACACACACACACACACACACACACACACACACACACACACACTGTCACAACAAATTTAAAGAGTAGAGAGCGAAATGAGTTAATTTATTAAAAAAAAACAAAAAACATACAGATGATGCAGTTTTTCTTAATAAATTTGCAGACCCTCTATTATGCTCAGATGGGGGTCTGTGTACCCTCTAAAATTTATACCTGGGGGTCTACAAACCCTTTAACCTGTTGTGAAAACGGAAGCCCTGCTCATGACTTGCTTTAGTTCATCGTACACGGAGCGATGGTCGTTCATTATTGCTGTGTGGTGGGGCGGATTACAACAAAAGAGACAGGGAGGCCATGTTGCGCCTTGTGAAGATGTTTTTATTTCTCCACCAAGGAGGCAGTACACAGAGGTCCAGTTAGACAAAACTCGTGAAAGTAATTTGACGCTCAATAGGCCGGTCTTGCTTCCGTCGTGGTGCTACAGCAAATCCGTTCTTAGCGTGGAGACGCTACCACGAGGGGGCGCTACTGGGTCAAGGTCGATGTCTACCACTGGTCTATTTAAATGATTGGTCACTTCCAGCTAAATTTAGATGGGACGGCCAAAAGGAAAATCACTAAGACTGGGGCTAAGTAGGTCACCTCTGCCAGAACCCACACTCGGCAGCTCGGTGGCAACCGGCCGCGCAAAATCATGCTACAATGTATTGACCATTGACCAGAGGGGTGACGTAATAAAATATAATATTAACACATATACAAAACACAGCTCGTCACATCCCCCCGAACTCATTCTAGTAGCCGCGTCCTCGCGGTAACACGCACAGTGCAAATCATGGTACTAAACAAGAAAATTCTTTTACGTCTAGCACCAAAAATAGATAAGAGGAGAGGAGTGGCCTCACAACACTGCTACTGTACATACCAAAGTATCAAGTCACAGCAGCACAAAATCACAACACAACTGAGAGGTACGTGACTACAACCCATACATAGTCTTACTGTAAATACATCAAGTATAAAAATTCCAGCAAAACTTCAGCACATGCTTCACAAAACCTTTGTAAGCAAGTAAGACACGTATCGTCTCAACCCTTAGTTACACACGTACAAACTACAAAACAAAAAAATCTTGGACAACATCAAAACCCCTCAGACTTGCTCATGCCTCATGAAAAGGTTACACACAAGCAATCACAGGTTTAAAAAAACAACACTAAACAAAACTGCAATCTGCCAGCCCAGTCACTAGAGTCTCGGGGAAAGTACCTGGCCGAGGTTCCCTAGTGACAGCTGACAACATACACAATAAACATGTACCAACACCCTACTAGTCAATGATAAACATGTACCAAAACTCGCGTCGCCACAGCAGTTCAAAGTTCTCAGTCATACCATCCACCTTGGCACTATTAGAAAAATCACCACTAAACAGAATACACTACAAAACAAATTTAATCAAATAGGGCATGTAAAGTCCTGTCCTTTGCGTCTACGAATTTAAAACAAATCTAGGGACATTCTAAGCACTACATTACTACACTTCTAAGTTCTAGGTAGTTTCTGCAGATTTTTTTCTGTTTCTGCTGGCTGTATGTTCTGCCTCTGTGACCCGGTCTTCGGCTGAACTGACCACGCCATCGCCAGCAAACCGAAGCAGCCGTGGGGGGTGGGATGGCCACGGGCTGTCGCTGGTTCTTTGCCATCTGTGCACTGCCTCCTTGTCCTGTCATAATCCTGTCGGCGACGCCAAAAGATGTGGTGGGGCGGATTACAACAAAAGAGACAGGGAGGCCATGTTGCGCCTTGTGAAGATGTTTTTATTTCTCCACCAAGGAGGCAGTACACAGAGGTCCAGTTAGACAAAACTCGTGAAAGTAATTTGACGCTCAATAGGCCGGTCTTGCTTCCGTCGTGGTGCTACAGCAAATCCGTTCTTAGCGTGGAGACGCTACCACGAGGGGGCGCTACTGGGTCAAGGTCGATGTCTACCACTGGTCTATTTAAATGATTGGTCACTTCCAGCTAAATTTAGATGGGACGGCCAAAAGGAAAATCACTAAGACTGGGGCTAAGTAGGTCACCTCTGCCAGAACCCACACTCGGCAGCTCGGTGGCAACCGGCCGCGCAAAATCATGCTACAATGTATTGACCATTGACCATAGGGGTGACGTAATAAAATATAATATTAACACATATACAAAACACAGCTCGTCACAGCTGCGTCAAGAGGTGACCTTTTTGCAGAACATGCGACCACCATCCAGTGGCGCCTACGATGTGCAACTGTTTTTTTTTTTCATTGTGTGATCGGTGAATTCCCCCATTTTAATGTCAAATCCCACATGTTGGCCTTAGTGGTCCCCCAAATTTGCAAACAGGGGGTAGGCAGGTCTGGGAGTGGGTGGGGGAAGGGGTGTCTGGAAATCCCCACCCCCACCCCTGGGTACTGACATTTTTAGGCGCCAAGCTGTTTTGGCACCACTTTTGAACTGTCACAGTCTATCATCTCCATAATTGTATGGTAGTCTTCACAGTGTAGTAACTTGCAAAACACTCAAAAACCTATCCCTCAGGCTGAATGAGTTAAAGTTTCATTTTATGTCTTGTAAGTTTGCTCAGACATTCTAGATGTCAGTTTAAGATATTCAGGCACCACCTTAAACTATCATGGTCAATCTATATACTTCTTGTACTGTGATGTAGTCTTCACAAGACATGCCTATAATTTGCAAAAGCATAACCGAGACTGCATGAATATTTCTTTATTTCAGGAGTACCAAGAGGTAAAGAGTAAGTTTGCTCAGACTTTGGGCCGAGCTGCGAAGGTCGTCAACATACACAGACTCGAAAACAAGTTTTTTCTTGAAAACTATGAAAGGTGAGACTTGTATACAGTTATGTGTTCTGCCAGCAGAATTTTTAATTCAGCACCAAAGAGCTCTCCAAGGAACAAGGAAAAGTGCAGGGGTTCATGAGGATCTGTGTCTCTTGCAGTCTGTTCATGTACACGTTTTCTGGGCAGAAAAGGGGTTAAAAAACCGTTGTACTGATTCTTTCTTTTTTCTTTCTTCAGCTTTTAATTGTTGAAACTCCACAATGGTGAACTGTATGCATATTTACACTACATTGATCACAAATGGTGAAGTGTCCCTGGTTTTCAGTCTAGACACTGTCGGGGAGCGTTCTTTCACCTTTTTAGCCCCAAGTGTGTGGAACTCCCTGCCAATTGAAATGCGGAATCTGCCCACATCGTCACAGTTCAAAGCTCACTTAAAAACTTTTGTTTTCTGTCAGGCATTTAACATTTAGCTCACCTTTAGCTAACTGTTGACTGACTTTCTTTTATTCTGATTCCAGAGGGAAGTGGATGTAAGGTGTTGGGAAGGGATGGGGTGGTTTAAAGTAGTGTATAATTGTGTGTGTGTGTGTGTGAGAGAGGGTGTGCTGTTGTGCATGCGCAGTGAGTCCAGTGTTTTGCTGGAGAACAGCGCTATACAAGAACTATTTATTATTATTATTATGATAATCACATTTTTCCTGCTGTATTTGGGCACCAGCAGCTTGAATTCCCTCAGTGGGCTGATTGTAAAGGCCCAGGTTCTCTCTTCTAGTACTCCTGCTTTCCAGTGAGCAAGACGTCCTCAAAATGACATAGTATTTAGCCTATAGGCAGGCCAGTGCCATGCACAGGACAAATATGGCACAACATTAAGCCGTCCACCTTTTGTTTGTAGAGTTCGTCCCTCTCATATTGTACCACCCTGCTTAGTTCACCTTCCTAAACTGCAATTACTGTACTCATTTATTCCTTTGTTAACCCATTTCGCCCCATCACCCAAGAGCAGATGGATGGACCATGATAATTCAGGGGCAGTGCCAGATTAGCTTGGCGCCTGATGGCACCAAGCTAATCTGGCACTATCCTTGAATTATCATGGTCCATCCATCTTCGGCAACGGTACATAGTCGTTAGATTACACCTCCATGGGGCTAAATGGGTTAATGATTGAACTTTAACAGTGAAAATGTGTACTAGCTTTCTAAATTGTTTTTGTCTGGCTGTGTTTTGCAGCCAGAAGATCCTCATGGCTCCCAGATCCAAGAAGAAACCCGCAGCTGAGAGAGAGCTTTACTACTGCCCATTGTCGGATGCAGAAGACATCAACTTTGTCCTGCAAAATGGTGTCAGCTGCCAACCAGACCCACACTTGCAAAGGGAAGCAGCTCTGGGCAAGGGAGCTTACTTCTATGTCAATGCTGGCAAGGCAGATAAGCCTAATTACGGTGATGCTGTTGTGCACCTTTTGTTTGTTGCCAACTGCCTGGTGGGGAAGCAGGTTGAGGGTCCACCAACAGAGAATTCTGGCAAACAATCAGCAAAGACTTCATTTGATTCTATTGTTGATGACATGAATAACCCAAAGGTGTTTGTGATTTTCAATGAGGTACAAGTCTATGTGAAATATGCCATCACATTTAAATATGATTAAGTGGCATTGCCTTGGGAATACTGGTGTAGTACGCACACACTCAGTGCTGATCCATAACCCATATCATACCGAGGCTAAAAATTTAAAATTTTTACACTCCCATATGCAATTAGCTACATTATAGTACCTACAGATAAGGATATAGACCAGTGGCTTTAGTTCAAGAGTGGTGCCAGAATAGCTTGGCGCCTAGAGGCGCCAAGCTATTCTGGCACTACCCTTGAACATTTTAGTCAAATTTATTTCACACACTGGTGTATTCCGAATGATATGGGTTATAATAGTACTAAAAGAAAAAGATGTTGATAAAACTGAACAAAATAAATTTAAAATAACAAGAAAAAAGTAACAAAAGAAATAAAAACTAATCAATAAAGGAAAATAAAAATAAAAGAAAAAGTAAGAGGGAAACAGAAAAATAGTAACACTCATCTGTGTACATACTGTAGTGGCTGTCTTTTTACAGCCTTATATACATGTATTGCGCTGAACCTTGTAGTTGTGCATCTTTGTCTTGTGGTAAACATAGAGTACATACTACACTGACAAACACTGAGACAAATACCAACTCTGTCTTGGCCAATCCTTGCAGGGCATTCCAAGGAACATCCGTGAATAGTTTCCAGTCTTTATTCCAGGTACTCTGACAATTAACAATCAACGTATGTGCAAGTCTAGCATTTGTGTCTCTCATCCTGTAGTTCCAGATTAGAAGAATTTGAAGTTCAAAAACACCTAATTGTTATTGTTCAGCACCTAATAGAGATTTATTACTGTCTGAGACAATTAAACTTCATGTTTGTTACTGATTTGGATTGTGTTTTGAAAGCCCTCAAAGAACACTTGTTCATCCAATTTGTTAAATATTTTTGTCAAAATCTACAAGGGAAACAACAAAGTTTTATTTATTATTAAATAATGAACAAAATTTGGTCTTAGTAATGATCAATTCTTTTATTTTTATTTTATTGGATGCTTCAGTGATACATTAATTGTTTGCTTGTGTCTAAATGGACATTTGATGAAGGAATCTGGACTAATCTTTTGCTGTTTTGCAAATTATACTAGATGTTCTGCTCATGGGTTTGTGCAAGGTGTGGTATGGGATGCGTGCATATTTTATCTATGAACAGAGAAATCACTGATAGATAAACAGGCGTTCAGCAGAATTTACAGAATATGATGACACATACAGCATAATGCTCTCTAGATGTCTACACACCTCAACCGTACATCAGTTTCAAACATGACAATTACATTAAGTCTCGTTCCATAATGGAATCTTCTGACACACATCTTTGCAATAAGTATTACGTGATTGATTATCCTGACTGATATCTGTCCGGCTTGGTCCAGCTTGTAACTGAGTAAGATATCAGTCTCAGACAGCGTTACACTTTCAACAGTGAGCTGAAACATATAATTAGCAACATGTGCCTAAAGAGGTTGAAACCTGATAAAATGGCAGAAAAAGTGCTCAATATAATCAATCTCACCGCAAAAGTCACATCAGTTACTATTTTTTACACCCATCTTATAAAGTAGTATATTTGTAGGAAATATGTTATGGAGAATTTTCCAGTGCAATAGCCTGAGCCGTTCTTCACGTGTACAATGTTTTGCTATATACCAATGCAGATCATTGTTATTTTCAAATTTAACAAATTCATGCATGTTTGCCAGTTTCAGTAAGTCTCCACTACCAGTACCATTGCACCAGATGTTTTTGGGCTCACGTGCGAAGCAAAAGTGATCTGTTTTGGGCAAGTGGTCGTCTGTCTGTCGTCCATCTTCCATAGATATCTGCTGTTGTCCGTGGTAAACTTTAACATTGGCATTTTCTCGGAGACTATTCAAGCCACACTCTTCAAACTTGGCCCAAGGATACTTTCTAAACATACCGATTTGAGTGACTTCTCGCAAATGTCACAAATGTCGCAAAGGTCAATGTCACAGGGGATCAGGAAATAGGTAAAATATAGCTATATTTTGACATAATTTATTTTTTCTCAAATACTATTCACAACTTCACACTTGGTACAAAGATACCTGATGGTAAGACCCTTCTATGCATACTAATTTTGTTGATAGCCATATTTTGACAAAAGATGTTTTTTCTCAAGTTCTATCCACAACTTCAAACCCTAACTTGATACAGAGATACCTGATGGTAAGACCTTTCTATGCATACTAATTTGGTTGATCCCTCAGAAAGGTCAAGGGTCACAAGAGCTCTGGAAATAGTCTCAAAATAGCCATATATTTTGACAAAAGATGTTTTTTTCTTAAACACTATTCACAACTTAAAACCCAAATTTGGTACAGAGATACCTGATAGACCTATCTATGCGTACTAATTTGGATGACCCCTCGGAAAGGTCAAGGGTCACAAGAGGCTGGCAAATGTTTGATAAAATTGTAGCTGTTATCAAAATTTTTGCAAATTTTTCAATCAAATTTGGCACAAAGGTAGCTGATGATAAGACCTTCCTATGCATACTAATTTAGTTGACACATTGCAGAGGTCAAGGGTCATGGGGGATGGACAGATGTGTGAAAAATGCTTACATTTTGAGAAAACATGGATTTTGCTGGTGCAGAAGGCAGCCCTTTACTTATTGTCACAAAGGTCACACATATGTAAATAGGTCATACACGTGAACCATAATGGCTTTGCCTTTCTTGTTCTTAGTATGGGAGAGAATTCACTTTTTGGACTACTGGGTAGTGCATGTGTTTGTTCTTTTGTTTGTTTGTTTTGTTGTTGTTTAACCCTTTTAGCCCCAAGGTCCAATTTCTCAAATTTTGGAGGTGTTACCTAACAACTATGTACCAGTTGCAGGAGAAGGATTGACCATGATAATTCAAGGGTAGTGCTAGATTAACTTGGTGTCTGAAGACGCCAAGCTAATCTGGCACTACCCTTGAATTATCATGGTCAATCCATCTCCTGAGTAGGGACTTGGGGCTAAAGGGGTTAATGGATTTGCAGCACAGTTATACAAGAAATGAAAATTAGATCTTACATTTTCATTTCTCTATATATAGCCATGTATGTATACAATGCACAGCAAGTAATGCATATTCCCACACATAATTATGTTGTAAGATAAAAGCCAATCCATAAATTGTGTGGTCAACTCTGGGCACAGAAAAGCTGCAGAACAGACACAATGATATTTCACTCCTCTGATTCACTCCTCTGATTCACTCTTTTGATAAGAAGTTGTGTACGTGTTCCTTCTGTCTAAACTTATATTTTCAGTGCATTTTGTTTATCAAGCCCCAGTGTTCTGGAATGCACTTCCTCTTGAGGTCAGTAACAGCAAGCCTGTCTCTGGGCTTCTAGAGATCATTGAAAACTCTCCTCTTCAAACTTTGCTTTGAATAACCACCGGTGTTTAATGCGTTAGTTTTAGTCCTGTAATCATTGCTTAGTGTTAAATGTAACATATTATGTATGCATTGTTGTTTGGTTTGTTGTAAAAATGGTGCATTTTTCTTTAGTCATATTTTGCTTGTTATGTGCAAATATCATGGTATTCACTTGAACAGTTTATAAAGCGTTCAGAGCTTTGAAGATTATGCGCTATATAAATACCTGTTATTATTCTTAAAAAGGGACAGTTTGACATGCATCTTTCCTATTTACATAACAAAATATGCTAAAATTACAAGTGGCTGTCGCTTTATTTTGGCTTCAATTCTTTTATGATACATCATTGCAACACACATTAGAATTCTAGATGTATTGTACTATATTAAATTTACGTGTATTCTTTGGATTTTGCTGATTTATGCAAACAAAGATTTATATGAACTCAATGAACAGTAAGGAAGTCTTGAAGGTGATGTTAAAAAAACACAGGTGCAGCTGGCAGAAAGTGCATGTAACTCTATAGAGTTCCACACACTTTCTGCAATCTGCACCTGTGTTTTTAACATCACCTTCAAGACTTTATTGAAGAGCCAGCTGTTCTTTGAGTCTGTCACTACATCAGCACACACTGAACAGAACACAGTCCCTGGAATTTTTCCCTACCAAATAATATGTTTTCACATCAGATTGTTTGAATGGCATATTGTACTGGTAATCTGGCTAGCTGTTGCTCAAATCACGTTCAGCAGCCACACATGTAGTTTGTGAATTTATGGAAGATGCAGATCGAGATGACACAGTTGAAGTGCAAAGCTTAGCTATTGAATTATTGGAAACTTGATTGATTGCTTGTATTTGAAATTGTATAGAGTGGCCTGTTTGTTTCTTCAAAAACATTACCGATGACGTGACTTTATGGAAGTGTCTACTACTTACTCAATTCTAGCCTAAGAACCCGTTGTGTTACCACACAACCCGGGAGGCACTCGGGGAACCCCGAGGGGGACCGAGAGTTGTCTCCCGTTACTGCCCATCCGGTTCCGAGTCACGGTGTGACTAATCAGTCAGCCTACTTAGGCTCACGCTGTTCAGATGTGTTGCTCTAGCCTACGGACTTTGGGAATTTCAACCGGTTCACCGGTCTTCCGGACTTTGGCTTCTTCTCTTGGCTTCTACTTCGTCGGCCCTGCCTGTGCCACGGCGTGGCTCTGTCGTCCCCTCATCGTTGGCTGCTGCCCTCTTCGGCCGTTTGAGTGCCTGGGCTGCGTGGTGAGCGTCGCTGGGACATAGCCCGGTCGTGCCTTGGGTGTTTTGGACATTTCTCCCCCCGTTCCCGCTCCGGCGGAAAGGTAAGGTTGGCCCTCGGCCGGTTCCTGGGCTGGGCACTGGTTTGAGCAGGCACGAAGGCAGTCTTCATCTTCGCTGTTGCTTGCATGCCAAAATTCTCAACTCTTAGCTTGGCAGGGCCCCTTGCACCCGCGCCCACTCACCTTTCGGTTGCTTGGTGTGGCATTGTTGGTGCTTACCTACTCACTTGTACCTTATGTGATTTGGGGAATTTGTTATGCTCCAGCCCATGCCTTGACGCCATTACGTTGGTGGATGTGGCGGGGTTCCTGAATCTGTCAAGAAATGCTTGTTTTTTGTTGTGCATTATGCGTCGTGTGCTCGCCTTAGCTTAGCGGGGCCCCACGTGCCCGCGCCCTGTCGCCATTACGTGGTAATGTTACTGTGCCAGACGCTTGTTTCATGCCTTTTCTTGTCATCACATGTTTGAGTTGTTGTTCATCATGCGTCATATGTTCACCTTGGCTTGGCGGGGCCTCATGTGCCCACGCCCTGTCGCCATTATGTTGATAATGTTACTGTACCTGACGCTTGCTTCATGCCTATACTTGTCATGACAGGCTTGAGTTTTGTTGTAGATGATGTGTCGTATGCTCACCTTAGCGTGGCGGGTGCTATGCTCTCCAGACCAAGGGTGACTGCCACGCGTGTGGGTGCAGAGAGGTACCCAGCGCAGGGAGGAACACGCTGGGAAGACGGGTACAGCACTTTTATTGATGTTTGGGGAGTTGCCCTTGGCAAGATGGACAAACAGAGGTTAGCCGCGACTTCTCTTCTTCGCAGACGGTAGGTCGCAAAGGTAGGGTGCTTACCTTAGCTTCGCCAGGCCCCGCATGCCCGCGCCCACTAGCTTACGGGGATGGATTGCAGGCCCAGGCTCTTGCTGACAGGTTTGTTCCTCGCTGTTTGTGCCTTTTGTGTTGCTAAGGCTAGCCTTACCAGGGCAGGGTCCCACAGACCCTCGCCCGCGTGCCTTCGGTTGTGTTGTGTGTTGCAGTGACCTGTTGCTGTCCCGTACGCGAGGCAGAGGGTTCCAGTGGCTGTCACTTACCAGAGGTCGGTCTCCCCTGCGCCGGATGCGCCCCTGACCAACGCTTGCGTGCACCTACTCCACCTGATTTGAGCTGCGCTGTTAGCAGTTATGGAGTCTACAGACGCAAGCGACCGGCACCTGTGTGTGATCCGAATCCAGTCGAGGCGCCATTCCTGGGCCCTGCGTACTACCGCACGAGAGCGCTGCCTCCGCTCGAGACCGCGACGACCTTTGCAGAGGATGCCACGCTGGACTCAGGAACTTAGTGCGCAGAACGGGTATTGATCGAAGCGGCCGCTTCCAGGAGGGAGCATGCCCGGACAAGCCTTCTGACAGGCAGAGAACCCGCCTCACTGAGCCCGGTTCGGAGAGACGCGCCTCGCGCTGTCCCATGTCCACTGCCGATCCCCGTTCGTCTCCAAGGAAGCTCGCTGGCCCCTACGGGGAGTCACCTTGCCAGCAGAGAGCCCGCCTCATTGAGCCCGGCTCGGAGAGACATTACGCACGCGTCCGAGACCTTAGCGCAGTACGGAACCCTCACGCCGCTCAGGATCTGCGCGGAAGCCCACCCAGGTGGCCGACGACCTAGCGCAGGAGTCTCGCGCTTGGAGCAGGACTGCTGTCTCCGCGATCGCTTCCTGGAGGGAGCCCCACCAGGACAACGCTGCTCGTCGGTAGAAGCTCTGAGCCCGGCTGCTAGTTGTTGCAGAGGTCTATTGATGACCTGCAAGCAAGTGGAGGTTCCAGTGTCTGTCCGATAACCACAAGGTCTGTCTCCCTGCGCCGGATGTGCCGCCGACCACGCTTGCAACGTCTGCTCCACCTGGCCCGAGCTGCGCTGGTCACACCTATGGAGTTTCTATAGACGCGAGCGGCCGACTCCTGTGTGTGCTTCGAGTCCTATCAAGACGCCATCCACTGTGCCCTGTGCACTGACCGCTCGAGGCCCGGGACGACCTTGGAGAGGACGCCACGCCGGACGCAGGAACCTAGTGCGCGGAGCGGGTATTGATCGAAGCGGCTGCTTCCAGGAGGGAGCGTGCCCGGACAAAGCCTTCTGACAGGCAGAGAACCCGCCTCACTGAGTCTTGGTTCGGAGAGATGCGCCTTGCGCCGTCCCATGTCCAGTGCCGATCCCCGCTCATCTCCATGGAAGCCCGCTGGCCCCTACGGGGAGTCACCTCGCCGGCAGAGAGCCCGCCTCATTGAGCCCGGCTCGGAGAGACATTACGCACGCGTCCGAGGAAGTCTGGCAGTACGGAACCCTCACGCAAGCCGACCTCTTCGTCGCATATGGACTTCTGCCTTGCCCTGACGAAGGGCCCTGCGCATCACCTCCACGCTTCCTGCGGCGGGCTGCCCGCCGTCTCTCCCCCCTCACTCACGGGAAGGATCTTTACTAGTGGATGCTGGTAGACAGCTAGGAGTCCCGGCCGCGGCTTCCGGCCTTCGTGACCTGCACTACGCTGCTCAGTGCTCCTCCTGTCCATAGATGTCCGCCCGGTTTCGGCTTGCCTGCGTCAGGACTGGTTCTCGGGACTCTCCCAGGCGTGCCTCTGCCCCCTGCCTGCTGTGGACCCGCACCCGGTTCTGCGTTTGGGATAGGTGACCTTGCTTGTCCGTTACTTCCTAGCCTGCGTGGGATTCTGGAGATCC
Organism: Semisulcospira habei; assembly: GCA_036245525.1. NCBI lineage: Eukaryota > Metazoa > Mollusca > Gastropoda > Semisulcospiridae > Semisulcospira > Semisulcospira habei. The sequence goes on along the minus strand of BTPG01000001.1, from coordinate 23,230,681 downwards.
TGAACCAAGCCTTCGTCTGTCGCTTCGAGGACTCCTGGCTCCCCTACTTGACAACCTGCTGCAGATTGCCCCCCCGGTGATGAGGACTCTCCCACGCCTTGCTTCCCTGGACAGCCCTGCTCTTTGGTGCGTTCGAGCAGACTAGAGGGGACATCTAGGACCTTGGGCTTCGCAAGACACCTCCTGTTCGCTCCCGCCGCCGCTAGGCCGTATTTCTCGCGTGTGTTCTTCGACTCTGCCTGCAGTTTTGGACTACGCGTTCAGCCTGGACTCCGACCTTTCTCCAGGTCCCCATGCGCTCGGCCTCCACGGGGTATCTCCGGTGCACCTGCAACGGAGTAGTTACCAGTTCGGGCGCTGCCGTTCATCTCCTCTTCTGCCCTTGGATCCTCACCACTTCGTGGACGCAGTGGTACCTGGGTGCAGCCCCTGTCTCTCTGGCGTCTACCTACCTCGACGACCTCCTCCTGCGCACCTTGGACGCAACCGGACTGCGGACAGGGATGCCCTGATACGCCGGTGTTCGCGGTTGGGGTGACTGGTCACCACAGGTACGTCGGACCTCTCCCCCTCTCGTCGATTCGTCCAACTCAGCTTGGAGTTCGCCTTCGACCTCAACAGTGTGCGTTGCTGGGACCACGGATTCTCGTTGGCCGGCCGGCTAGCCCAGCAGGATGCAGCCTCCGCCAGAGTCGGGCTTCAGCTCCTTGGTTAAACTAGGAGGCGCCGGATCTACTCCCCCTCGGTCGTCTCTACGCCTGGCCGCTACAGCTGCACATCCGGCTTCTCTGGCGTCCCTCCTCATCGTACCCGTGCCCCCGTTGAGTCGCCCCCACCTCCGGCTTGGACAGACATGTCGTTGCTTGCTTCGGGAGTCACCCTGACCGCTACGCCTCCTCTACTCTCCCTGTGTGTCGATGCAAGTCTTGCTGGGTGGGGGGCCTACCTGCTACCGCGGTTCCTCACGACGTCTGGCCCCTGGCCGCCGGAGTACGCTGGAACACACATCCACGGGTTGGAGCTGCAAGCCGTCTGGCAAGCCTGCATCGCGTGGGAGGAACTACTCAGTCACCAGGAACTGCTCGTCCTCTCCTACAACGCGACAGTGGTGGCGTTCATCCAGTAACATGGCGGGACATGCTCACCCGACCTATGCATGCTCCTCTACCGTCTGTTGCGCTGGTGCGAGGACCGCAACATTTCCCTCTGTGCTCGACACTTCCCCGGCCGACAGTTTGTCTTGACCGACTCTCTCTCCCGAAGTGGCCAGTTGCTACACACGGAGTGGACCTTACGCCAGGACGTCTTCGGATGATCTGCGCGCGATGGGAGATGCCGTGGTCGTCCTGTTCACCAGGAGGTGGAATCTCCAGCTTCCCCCTACTTGTCTCCCCAATCCAAGACCTCTGGCCTGGGCAGTCGTCGCACTGTCCTTTCCATGGCACCGACTCATCGCGTACGCTTACCCCCCGACAGTCCTCGTCCCCATTTCCTCCTCAAGCTTCGGGGATGCATTGCGGGCGTCCTTCTGGTCGCTCCATTCTCTTGGAACCGGTCCTAGACCACCGACCTTCTCAGCCTCACCACGGACCCCCCACTGCTGCTTCCCGCACCCTGCTCGGTGCTCAAGCTACCGCGACTATCGCTGTTCCACCCGTGCCCGGAGCGCCTACTCCTTCACGCTTGGAGGTTGGGCGGCAGGCCTCGCCACTGCAGGCTTCTCGAGTGCAGCAGTGGAAGCTATCGCTACAGCCCGCAAACCCTCGACATGACGCGTCTACGAGGGAAGATGGCGAGTACTGTGCTCCTGCGCGGCGTCCATCGCCGCACCCCCACCGACCTAACCCCAGGTCGCGGACTTCTTTCTCTGGATCTTTGGAGACCACGGATGGCTTGTTGCGGACATGACTCTTCCGACATGCTTACTGGTGGCTCTCGCCACGGTGGCCCGAGTTAGCGAGCTACACGCGCTTCAGCGCGCCCTGCCTGCCTGCAGCTTCGAGCGGACCTTCCGTACAGCTCCTTACGGACCCTGCCTTCAATGCCATGACCACGTCTCCTTGGACCGCACCACAGGTGATCACCTTACGGCCGCTGAGAGGGACGTACTTTTCCCAGGAGACCAGGCAACAAGATCCTCTGCAAGCCCTACACGTGTACCTACGCCGTCACAAGCCGTCCGGAGTGGACGCGAACGCCTCTTCTGCCATTACCCGGCAGGACTGACGCTACAGCCCAGACGATCTCTTCCTGGCTATGCTCAGTCATACGGTCCGCCTACCAGGATCCCTCCCCAAGGGAGCGTAGAGGCTAAAGAGACGTGCACACAAGGTACGCGCCATGGCCACGAACGTCGCGTTCGATCGGAACTGTGCTATCATACACATCGTGGCTGCCGTGGGCTGGCAGGCAGAATCTAACTTCGCCTGCTTCTTTCTCAGGAATCTGGCAGGCCAGCGAGACTCCTCGCGCTGGTGGGGGACATCACTGCGGCGCGACACTCCATCCTGGTGCCTCGGCGCCATAGGTATACACCTACCTAGGGTCGTTGGGAGTTTGCGGCAGGGAGGACGGCTCTTGGGCCCTAAAGGTGTGCTGGGGCGCGGCACCCTCCTCCTGTTCGCAATTCTTCCATAAAGTCATGTCATCGGTAATGTTTTTGAAGAAACAAATTCATTTTTCTCTAAAAGGTATTTTTTTCAAAAAATACTTACCCATGACATGACTCGGACGACCCTCCCACCTGCCCCGCTCTCCGCTGGTGAGCTAAGTATCCTGACTGATTAGTCACATCGTGACTCGTAACCGGATGGGCAGTAACGGGAGACAACTCTCGGCCCCCCTCGGGGTTCCCCGAGTGCCTCCCGGGTTGTGTGGTAACACAACGGGTTCTTAGGCTAGAATTGAGTAAGTAGTAGACACTTCCATAAAGTCATGTCATCGGTAAGTATTTTTCAAAAAAATACCTTTTAGATAAAAATGAATTTTTTACAACTATTTGGGTGTTTTTTACAACAAGTGTTTTCTATTGATTTCCGTTGTTTACATCAGTGTGGACAGACATATTAACTCATTCGCGGCAAGTCGCATCCTGATGCTGGCTGCGAATGAGTTAAAATATGTAAATGTCATTTGCAGCTGATTTTTTGGTTAGTAATACTAATACCTTCAAAGGCTTTAGATTCTGCATTTTCCAAGTTTCGCCTTTTAAGGCTGACTTCTGTTAAGTAATTAAAGTGAGTCTGTGTAACGGGTAACGGGAAATCTGTCATCCGTCCTTCTGGCATCAGGTGTCTGGCATTCATCTGTCTGTGATAACTTTAACATTGCCATTGTTGTTGAGATCTTTCAATGACTGAATCATATTTGCCGGACCACTTTCAAAGGTCAAAGGAGGTCAGTTAATGTGTGAAAAATTCACATTTCAGGACACCTACAGCGTCTGTAAATAATCTGAAATACCTGCTTATGAGTCAGCTTCGGTCAAGGTCAGGTCACAAGTCTGAGAACTGTACTTGTCTCCATCATGCACATCAGCCATGAGGGCTTTGCTGTTCTTGTTAATGTATCTGCTGTATGATTTTTGCTACATTTACATGTACAGATACACATATACATCCATGTACCTGTATACAAAGCTCCATCAGATTTTTATGTTCATGCACACATGCGTTTGTGTGTGATAGGCTGGATTCACTTTTTTATGCAGTATTTACAAACTTGTATGTGTGTGTGTATAAGTCCTGTTTGATACCATTTTAATTACTTGTTTTGATACCAATTTAATTACTTCCTGTATTGTTTGTGCCATATATCCTTACATATCCTTACATATTTGTGTTTATTTCCTAGCACATACATGTACAAGTATTCCATTTACAATGTACAAAGTTGTTGTTTTCCTTATTTTTTTCTTTATAACAAATACAGCAGACTTCATATATAACAAATCGCAATGTGACCCAATTTTTCAGTCATTTTTGGCTTAGGTGCGCAGCAAAAGTGAGTGAGTCTATAAGTGAGCGAGTCTATAAAGTGAGTCTATAAGTGTCCGTCTGTCATCCGCCGTCATCTGTCTGTAGTCTTCAAATTTGGCCCAAAGATACTTTGTGGCAAGACCTTTCTAAGCATAACAATCTGAGTGACCTCCCTTAAAGGTCAAGGAGACAGAGGATCAGGAAGTAGGTTAAAAATTCCTGTATTTTGAAAAAAAATGATTTTGTTTTCCACAAACACTATTCATAACCTCAACCCCGAACTTGGTATAAAGATACCTAATGTTATCACCTTTCTATGCATACTAATTTGGTTGACCCATTGTAAAGGTCAAGGGTCACAAGAGCTCAGGAAATAGGTAAAAAATAGCCATATTTGGACACAAGATATTTTTTTCTCATATACTATGCGCAACTTTAACTTCAAACCCAAACTTGGTACAGAGATAGCAGATAATAAGACCTTCCTATGCATACTGATTTGGATGACCCCTTGGAAAGGTCAAAGGTCACACGAGATCAGGAAATAGGTCACAAAGCCATTTTTTGACAATTTGTTTTTCTTTCTCTAATACTATTTACAACTTCAATCCTAAACCTGGTACAGAGGTACTTGATGGTAAGACCTATACCCATGCATGCTAACATGAACGACCTCTTGGAAAGGTCAAGGGTCACAGGGGATCAGCATATGATGTGAAAAATGTATATATATTTTTTGGGGTACAATTTTCGTTTTTTTAAGATTTTTGCTAAACTTTTCAAACAAATTTTGTACAAAGCTGATGATTTAGACCTTTCTATGCATACTAGATTGGTTCACTACCGATACTTTAAAAAGGTCAAGGGTCATGGGAGGTTGAGAAAGGTGAAAAATGTGTACATTTTCAGAAAAGACGGATTTTGCGGGTACAACCCTTTCCTTATATTATATTAGAACACTTGAATGCTTGCTTATTTCAGTGACATGTCAGAAAGTCAAGCTAACAAAGTTCTTGAATTATGTGGATCGGTCATGCATGTGATCCTTGAGGGCTTTGCCATGATTGTTTTAAAAGTTTGTTATAAGCGAAGTAATTTACACATAAGACCTGTGAAAAAGACCACTAAGACAGTAGTGTCATATCCGACTTTTGTTTATATCCAACCTTGTTAGAAGCAAAGTTGTAGATTGTACGAAATGTATTTATTCTATTTCTTATCACAGTATTTTGTTTGCTTCATAAATCTGCTTCATGAAAATATTGAAATGTTTTGTTTATCAATGTAGAAATACAAATTCCCTGCATATTATACCTTAGGTATTTGCCTCCCCCCCCCCCCCCAATTAGTTTTCACATAAGGAAATTAAGAAGTAAAACATTTTGTAGTAATTTTATACCGGTGGTAATGCATAGAGGCAATATTTTAACGAATTTTGTTGCTTTTCGTTTTTACATTAAAGGTATACTTTATCAGCTCATTTCCCTGTTGTTTTTTTGTGCTTGTGCCCTGTGTGTGTGTGTGGAAAGGGGGGGGGGGAGGTGTATGTGATTAACCATTTACATCCTGATACACTACTGCATGAAATAAATTTGCCTATGATAGCTAGTTCAAGGGTGGTGCCAGAACAGTTTGGCGTTTCCACAGGTTTCCATCGCCTGCTTGGTAGTTTTGTGTGATTAACCTGTTCAGTGTTAGTTGACAAAGCCTGTGTTTCTGCAATTTTTTTAAATTCAACATAAAAAAACCTAGATGTCCCAAAGTGGATTCAAAGTGGTGTCATGGCAAGAGGCATAGATTCTCATGAGCCCCCACACCTGCGGGGTCTCATGGTTACCTATACCGCTTGCAGTTGGATGGTGTTCAAAACTTCTCGGCACTGAACAGGTTAAAAGACTTAATATCAGTTGAAATACTTCATTGAAAACTTGCTCTTAGCTGTGCAAAAGAAGGAGGGGGGGGGGGGGGGCAACATTTTTGCACGATATATATCCCACAGGCATCTTTCTATTTAAAACGGGTCTCAGAAACTCCACTTTTTGGGCGAAGATGTCGATTATATTGAACACTTTATGCACTACCACAAAGTTAATCACTACGAAAAATGTGTAATGACTTACATTTACAGAACTACCGGAGCTGAAATTGCGCTCACAGAGTCTAATAATTATTTATGTGCTGCTTGGTTGTCAAACTCAGAACGTTAAAAAAGCCAGTGTAAACTTATCAACTATTTGCTCTTGATGGCAAAAAAATGACAAGGATGGAAGTTAAACATAATTGTATGTGTAATGTTTGAGAATGATGTAAATCTGAGAGCAAATACACTTGATACAACTATCGCTTGGTTCCCAGCCATGCCGTTGTTACTAAACTGACGGTTCTACAATATTTCTGCATGTGATTATGTAATTATCTGAAACGATGTTTGTGTATTTTTGCCTGCTATATAGTTTAATGAGATAAGCAGACTTGAAAATACATGCATACAGAAAGAAAAAAATCTCGCACGCGTGCACGCCAGCAACTATACATACACACTAGTAATAATATAATTGACAAATTTTAAAGTGTAATGTCATAAAATTAGAATTTCTGCACTGTTGTGCAACAGTTTACACCTTTTGGTATTGCAATACTCTATCTAGTACCGAGCCTTGGTTAACCTTGATAACTACACGAGTAGTTGAAGAAAATTTCCAGAGAGCGTGGGCGATAGCCCGGTTGCTCAATTGGATAGTCTCTCTGGAAGGAAGTATTATGACCATAACGGGAGGGTATACTACCATTTCCTCCAAAAATTCCCGCTTGAAGTAACTTACGAGACTAGCACAACGGCAAATTACATTAAAGCTAATAACAACAATTCGACACTAAAGTCAGTGTAAGCTGTTGAACAACAGTGCAGACTTGAAATTCTAATTTTATGACGTAACACTTTAAAATTTGTCAATTTCTGCACATGATATTATGTGCAACAGCCTGCTCACACCTTTGGGTGACTGTAAGTCTGTCGCATTGTTACCGAAGAGTGCATAACTCAACTTAAAAATCAGGACCGAGAAGAGGTCGAAAGAGCAATGAAAACACAGACCTTAAAGCGACAAAACCGCATCCTGAATACCTTTCCCCTCCACCGCTTGCAGTGTCTCTGGTGGAAGAATCCGCAGGTAGTGACGAAAAGGAGTGTCTTTACGTGAACAGTCCGCCGAGTTCATCACCTCTGAGTCCATGTGTGGGAATGGCTTCATGGTATGAACTAGACCAAGAGTTCTGAAAAGGTTACCGCCAAACACGTATTTCTGACTGGCATTGCCATAGTTTCAGTTATCAAAATAATGCTAAAACAGGATCAGAAATTAATCTGGCAAACACTGAAACAACTTTAAGAATATCATTGGCTGGCTCAGTAATGATTTCAATTCAGCGGAATCTGTCGTCAGATTCAAACAATCTGAGACCGAGACGGTTGTGAGGTATTTGCTTGATACTCGAAGGTACGCAGGCTAAAAGCACACTCTGCTGCATGTGATACCGGCTTTCTGCATGCAACATGACACCGGCTTTCTACACGCAACATGATACCGGCTTTCTACACGCAACATGATACCGACTTTCTACACGCAACATGATACCGGCTTTCTACACGCAACACTATACCAGCTTTATACACGCAACATGATACCGGCTTTCTACACGCAACATGATACCGGCTTTCTACACGCAACATGATACCGGCTTTCTACACGCAACATAATACCAGCTTTCTACACGCAACATCATCTGCGTCGCATGAAGATGCTGGAATGGAGAGAGAGGTGCGAGTGTTATTTCTCCTCCATCACCGACATTCACAGAGAGGCGGACAAGGCCGCTAAATCCAAATCTAGATCCAACAAGAAAACCGACGGCAAGAAAAGGAAAGACAAATCGCCCACAAAGCAAGCCGACGCCGGGCGCCGACAACATTCACGCGACGTTGAGGACGAGGTCAAAAAGAAAACGACCCCAAAGTCAAAAGAGACAACAACAACAACAAAAATAAACGATGAAGAAAACGACTGAAGATCGTGTGTTGATCAGAGCAAACGGACAGACGCTCCAAGAGAAAACCATTTAAAGGTGCTCGGAGGTGGCTATCATTGCTGGATATTTATGGGACGACCATGCTGCACAGGACAGACATTTCTGTACTTCTCAAGTTCATCTGGGTGCTGATTTCTCTGGGTGGTTTGCTTTTTTTAAAAAAGTTGTTTATTGTACCTACTTATCAGTAGTTATATGGATGGATCGACTCATTTCAAGGTGTTGGTGGAGTGAATTAAGGGTCAAAGGACCTGCCGCTAGCCGTCACTGTGTGCACTCTGAACCCGTTACGCCGGAATCACATCAGTCGCTTGTACCAGGTTTGCTGGACTGTTGTCTCTGAATGCAACCACCACTTCCACTAACTTTCAGCCGGTTTGTAAACCTTTCATCCAATAATTCCAAATTTGTCAGACCCCACCCGGGTCTGCCCTGGGGGACTTGGGTGGGGTTAGGTATTTTTTAGTTCCCAGGGTCACCCTGGTCAGCCCCACAGGGTGGGTTTTTCTCTCTATTCTGGGGCATGTGTTTCTGTCTACCCTTTGTCCATTCACCTGTATTTGCCTTTTTAAAACTCTCCCTACTGTCTGCACTGCCTGTAGCTCTTGATATTGGATGTGTGTTGCTAAATGGTCTTAGCTTTATTTAGGCCCCATGTGTTAGGTTTATTTAACTATTTGACCGGCTGGCGACATACATTCAATGTTCTGTTTATTTTATTTTTTTTTCACAAGCAGTGCAGGCACATCCTGAGAAAGCCTTGTTGCTGTCGGGACGTTAAACAATGTACAATCAATCAATCAATCCAAATTTGTCAGCTTAAACATAGCCCCTCACTGCCAGAAAAATGGAACACTATCTAGCTGCAAGAGACATAGATCCTCATAAACCAAAGCGACTGCGGGGGCTCATGAGGATCTATGCCTCTTGCTGAGACCAATTTGTATCCATATTTCTTCGACGGTTTTGGTTTTACGGCGTTGAATGAACAGATTTCAGAAACAAAAATGTAGGCCTACGTACAGTGGCAGGGAAGGGGTTAATCTATTCAGCCCTGACGCACTACTGCAGATGGGTCGACCATGATAATTCAAGGGTAGTGCCAGATTAGCTTGACGCATGTCGGCGCCAAGCTAATCTGGCACTACCCTAGAATTATCATGGTCGATCCATCTCCTGCAACAGGTGCATAGTCGTTAGATGGCGCCTCCCAAATTTGGGAAATACATGCGTCGGGCTAAATGAGTTAAAGTCTTTACTTCGGAACACACGCATTAACACTCAGTTGCATAAGGCATAGACACTGATTCGGCGCAGCCCCCGCAAGTGCAGGTCTCATGATGTTCTTTGCCATTTCTTAGCCTATGTCGGTTTGCCTCAGGCAGAGAGGGTTCGGTCGCACAATGAATTTGTGATGGGTTAAAATTGGGAGACTTTCTGTTTAGACGCTGGCGCTGAAGGGTTAGAAGCCCTTGACTGCTACTGGTGTTACCGTTCGGCGGAAAAGACGCGTGACTTCGCGTCCAGTCTTCCCAATGCGCAAAAGGCCATCGGGCCGACATAGGCCCGATGGCCTTGTGCGCATTGGGTTTTCCGCCGAACGGTATCAGTGGCTGTGTCTATAGTGACAGGGGTGGAGCTAGTGTGGGTGATTGGCAGGGTCTTCTGCCTCGGTATCAGGGCCGCATGGAGAGGGTAAGTTCGATCATTCCGCATCTTGAAGAGTGTGCAATGTTGTTGGCATCCTCTGTCTCGGAAGACAATGGAGTATATGCACTTACTGGGTCAGTCCGTTTTTTAAGCATTTGCAGTGCCTGCTGTGACTAATCAGTCCAATGCGAGAGCGGCAGTGTCTGTTGCATTTGCTACAGGTGAAGCCTGTGACTGTTGCTGTGGGCACTGGCTCTTCTTTCTTTCGTCTGCGCTGCCTCTTCTCCTCCCACTGGCTTTCTCTCCTTCCCTCTCTCAGCTTTATGCTGGTCTTCACTGCGAGCCGCCAGCTGGCACGATCTGCGGTCAGTGGTGGCTTCTAAGTCTGCGGGATTCAGGCTTCCAGCTTTCAGATCACGCTTGCAGACATCTTTGTATCTAAGCGCTGGTCTGCCTGTTGGTCTGGTGCCGGAAGCGAGCTCACCATACAAGATGTCCTTAGGAATCCTACCATCCTGCATGCGGCAGACATGACCGAGCCAGCGTAGGCGTCTTTGTGAAAGGAGTGCGTACATGCTAGGAATGTTTGCCTGGGCCAGCACTTCAGTGTTTGGAACACGGTCCTTCCAAGTGATTCCCAAGATTCTCCTCAGACTGCGCAGATGGAAAGAGTTGAGTCTGCGCCGCCTCTTGACGGGTGTACAAACTCCACGTCTCGCTGCTGTAGAGAAGAATGCTGAGCACGCAGGTCTGGTACACTTTCATCTTAGTGTTGATGGTAAGAAAACTGTTGTTCCACACTCTCTTGGTCAGGCGAGCCATCGCTGTTGATGCCTTGCCGATTCTGGAGTCCAGTTCATTGTCCAAAGAGAGGTTATTGGAGATAGTTGAGCCAAGGTATGTAAAGTTCTCCACTACCTCGAGGGTGTGATCGCCTATAGAGATGCAAGGGGTGCTGCTGACATCCTGGCCCATGATGTTTGTCTTCGTCAGAAAGGCCAGAAGTAATGCTCAGAGGATCGCCAGGAAATGCGCCAACGACTATTGGCTGAATCTCTGCCAAAGCATCCAGCTCTCCGCCGACTCTGGGAATATCCACGCCATGTATGAGGGCATGAAGAAAGCATTTGGCCCAAGCACCATTAAGGTCACCCTCCTGAGGTCCACTACTGGAGACATCATTACCGCGGCAAGCAGATGGAGAGATGAGCCGAGCACTACCAGCAGCTGTATTCGAGGGAGAACAACGTCACTGACACTGCAGTGGAGAGCACTACCCCTCTGTCTGTGATGGAAGAACTTGACACTCTGCCAACTGTAGACGAACTCAGCAAGGCCATTGACTCCTTAGCATGTGGTAAAGCTCCAGGCAATGACAGTATTCCCCCAGAGGTTCTCAAGGCTGGTAAAAAGAGTGTCCTCCTTGACGACCTCCATGAGCTTTTACTTCAGTGCTGGGAGGAGGGAACAGTCCCTCAGGACATGCGGGATGCCAAAATCATTACGCTCTACAAGAACAAAGGAGACCGCAGTGACTGTAACAACTATCGAGGCATCTCCTTGCTGAGCACTGTGCGAAAGGTCTTCGCTCGCGTGGTGCTGAACAGACTCCAAGTGTTGGCCGAACGTGTTTACCCAGAGGCGCAGTGCGGCTTCAGACCTCAAAGATCAACAGTCGACATGATTTTCTCATTGAGACAGCTGCAGGAGAAGTGTCGGGAGCAGAGACAGCCACTTTACATCGCCTTCATTGACCTGACCAAGGCCTTCGACTTGGTCAGCAGAAGAGGTCTCTTCACCCTATTACACAGGATCGGATGTCCCCCCAAGCTTCTGAAGGTGGTCACATCCTTTCATGACGAAATGAAAGGTACCGTACAGTATGATGGCTCATCCTCAGAACCCTTCCCGATCCGAAGCGGCGTGAAGCAAGGCTGCGTACTCGCCCCTACACTTTTCGGCATCTTCTTCGTTGAAGAGTGTGCAATGTACGACGCTTGAAACTATACGGATTGTCGCTTCATTATCTGAATGTATACTGACGAGGAATATAGGTGCGACGTCATTAGACTATCGGAGCCGCTCTGGACAGTCAGAGTTTTCTACGACTCGAATGTTCGGCAGTGTATATTAACCCCTTTGCTGTCAGTAGTGACTTTTGTCGAGGTGATTCCTGCAGGAATCATCTCGACAAGTCACTACCGAGAGCCAAAGGGTTAAAATAATGTCTAACTGGTTACATTGCTTACCCAGGCATCAAACAACTGTTCCGGCATAGCAGTGCTTGCAGTATAAATATGTATCTGTTACAAATTAGATGCGAGTTAGATTTTTCCGTGTGAAAATGAGAGCTTTTTGTCGATGTTTTCTTGTCCAAAACAACTCTGCCCAGCAAAGGAGAAAGACAGGAAGTCTTTTTTTGTGACAAGCGAGACAAGTGGCATTGCAATACAACTAAAATTATGTATCGTAAAATTGACTTATAACTGTCACTGTCCTTTGCCTGTCCTTTGCCTTTATAAGTGGGCCCTTATAACTGTTCTTTGCCTTTATAAGGGGGCCAGATCACCGGCGATGAGAAGCCGTATTGTACAGTGCAAGGTAAGCCGCCCGTAAGTTGTAGAGTTAACTCATCGAGACGAACGGCACTCTGGATGCCTTTCGTCTCGAATGAGTTAACTGGTATCGTGGATGGAGACACGTGACATAACGCCCGACTTCGCCATGCAGACGGCGGGAGGACAACCAAGTCACGGCCATGTCGACGGGTTCGTATCCGGGTCAGTTTGATGATCTGGGATTCCAGGTCACTGGAGAAAGAAAGAAGTACAAGCGTTTTATCTTAAGATAACTGGAGGCCTATTTACAGAGAGGGGATTATGTTACTTCTTCATTCCTTGTACCTGGTGATTCCCCCCCCCCCCCCCCCCCCCCCATCAAAATACTGCTTCTTTTGCCTGTTGAACCCACAGGTAGCGGCTGACGCAAGCAGAGGTATCAAATCATTCAGTTTATCTTGGGTTTCGTCTGACATCCCGCAACAGAGCTCTGCCGAAGAGGTCACGGCTATGTGACATTTTGAACCACAGTGACTGGAATGAAATGATCTGCCTGTAGAGCTCTATGCTGAGACTAGAATACTCAGGCACATCAAAGCTGCTTTACATTAACAAGAAGTAAAACAATTAGTCTGATTATATTCCGGTCTCTGCTGGCGTGTCCATATATGGGTGTCAGGAAAAACCCACGAGAGTCAGCTAACTTTGGTATCACGGTTGTGTTATCCTATGTGCGAATGTTCCGTGTTAAACTATTAACCCTTTGGCTGTTGGTTGTGCTTAGCTTTTTGTCGCGATGATTCCTGTAGGAATTATCACGACAAAAACCGCTACCGACAGCCAAAAGGTTAAGAGTGTTGTTTTTTCTGCATCGCAGGGCAAAGAAACAGACGGACTTGCCGGCAGACGATTGGTGATGGCCACAGAAACTGCCAGAACTGATGCCCCAGCTCCCGCCAAACTTGCTCGGCCTTGACCCCATTGTGGAGGAAAGTGACGTGGACATTTGGGCAATTGATGGGGCGGAGTCCAGCAGCTGTGATCTCTTCACGCACCCCTGGGAGCGCAGCAGGCAGTCACACCCCTACACGCGAGTTCGGGTGAACGGGAAAGAGGCCAACATTTCGGACGCCCCTCTCCTGAACGCGCCCGGCACTCACACCTGTGACCTCCCTGCGTAGCGAGATGTACAGACCTTTTGCGGAATCTGCTGCCGCGTTCAGGTTTGGTGACACTTTTTTTTTTTTTAATAATTATTTTACTGACATGCTGTAAGTGCAGGTCATCCCGTTAGAACATGACCATCACTCCTTCGAAGAAGGAGTTGTGGCCATGTTCTGACAGGAGGAGTTAAAGTTAATCGCTTGAGTGCCGAGAACTCTCAAACACAACCAACCTGCAATAGGTATTCAAAGGTTCAAATAAACAGTGCAATAGGTATTCAAAGGTTCAAATAAACAGTAAAATGGCCCCTTGATGTGAATTAGGTTACTTTCAAAGCAGCATATTATTTTAGTCCTGAAAACAATAGTTACCACCTAATGACTCTTGTTCTGTTTGATTTTTCAACGCGCTATACACACTTATTAGCACTTAAAGATGGGTGTGTGTGTGGGGGGAGGTAAAAAAAGGATGCTTATATTTATTTCAGGCAGAAGAAAGAAGAGACGAAAGTTAATAGTGAGGTTTCATTTGCAACGAACGACTCCCAAAAAGAACGAGAGCGAAATCATGGCAGATCACAGTACCAAATTTGTAGCACAAGCATTCACAACACTCCAAATCTCCAAGAGGCATAGATCCTCAGGAAGCCCCTCCCCCCGCGCCCTGGGGGGCGGGGGGGGGGGGGGGAGGGGGCTCCTGAGGATCTATGCCTCTTGGAGATGTTTGGAATGGTGTCTATGCTTATGGTGCAAGCTGGTTATCCGCCATTATTTCGCTTTCGTTCTTTGTTGGGAGTCTTTCCGGCTCTTCAAACGGAACCTGTCCTCAGTAAAGTTTAGACTGCCAACGGCCATGGCTTAATTTGTCATGATTTTAAAGATGTAATTTGTGAACGCTAGCCGGAACAGTGATCCGGTTATATTACAAACGTCAAGTTTCTCTTTCTCAGTGGTTGCCATGCATTGTCAGCGGGAGACGAGAGGAGTCACGGACACACAAGGACGTCCGGCCAGCGGTGGTAACTACATCCTGAAGACATGAGCTCCCTACAGCATGTGGCACTCAGAGTCCGGCTACCCAACAAGACAACCGGCTGTCATGACACCTGCAGACTTCATCACAGTGTACGTAAGCTTTACGAAGATGAAGACAACAACTCGGGTTTCTATGTTCCTTAACCCATATCATACTGAGGCTAAAAGCTTCAAATTTGTACACTGCCATATGCAAGCTACATGATAGTACTTACAGATAAGGATATAGACCAATGGCTTTAGTTCAAGGGTGGTGCCAAAATAGCTTGGAGCCTAGAGGCGCCAAGCTATTCTGGCACCACCCTTGAACTATTTTAGTCAAACTTATTTCCCCCCCCCCCCCCCCACTGCGTATTCCGAATGATAAGGGTTAAGGGGCTACACAAGTGGCATAGATTTGCTGACATTCATGAGGTCGTATTCCTCTTGCACTTTTGACAGGCTATAGAAGTGGATGGACAGTAAAGCGGGTTTATATCTGTCTTGGGAGATACAAAACACTTCTTCAAGAGCTGTAGATCCTCATCAGCCCACACATTTTGCGTGGGCTGATGATGATCTGCACCTCTTGAACTACTTGCCTCCGTCATGACGCCAATTTGACACTTTGTACGTCTGCAGGACGCATAGATCGCGTGTTCCCTGATGACCCATCGTCATGGATAAAGATGGCCATGATAGTGTTACTGTATCTCACTGATAATGGTGGTAGATAAAGTGTTATGCCGGTCAACGGTGAAGCAAAATGTGTTGATATTGCACACTTGTGCATTGATGTTGTGTGTGTGTGCAAGTCATTGTGTCCGAGGTACTCACATTTTGGAGTTGTTCTCCGAGGACTGCATTACAATTTAGGAGACAGTTCGACCATGATAGTTCAAGGGTGGCGCCATAATAGTTTTGTGCCTATAGGCGCCAAGCTATTCTGGTACCACCCTTGAACTATCATGATCGAGCCATGCTGTGGTGTGTCGGGACTGAATGAGTTAACTGCAAAAACGTCCGTATTTTTGGATTAATAATGCATTTGCCATTGTGACATGGCATGATCTGTGATAAATGTGTTCAGTCATGTACGTTTAGAGAACAGGTACCCTGGATGGCCTCCTCAGAATGTAAAGTATTGTAGTGTACACAGCTGTCGGCACGTTATGTGTTGTGTCTCTTTGTCAAGATAGCTTCACAGACACAAGCACGTGCACAGACAGAAACATCTTAGCAAGCAAAGGTCCTTGGGCCGAAGTCAGCCGCAGTGCTGGCTCACTACAGCAGACTTTGACCTGAGGGTATTTTGTTTATTTGCATGCACGCACACACACATACAGTGAAAAAATTCCGTCACACATTTACTCACATTTATTGTCAGTATCTTTTAGACTGATGAGCATGCGCGCATTCTTTCTGTATCACCGTGAGCACAAAAATACAGCGTACAATGTCATCATTATTTTACATTTTGTTAAACACACTTTCACTATCGTCACTGACAACAAATTATGCTGGTCTGTGATTTTTGACGCAAAGACTTTCAGTCATAAAGTCCAAATCGCAGACTAGCACAAAATTAAGTTCATGTATGGCTCTACAACAACTAAATCAAAATAAGACAACTGAAACAAATGGATCATGATTTAACATTGAAGAAATGTCTCTCTCAATCTCTTTCTCATGCACCACACACACACTTTCGCTTCGAAGTAACCAAGCATATGCACATTGCATTGACACAATAATACAAACGCACTCTTCCGTCTCATGTCATACATAAAGTTCATGAGCAAATGCAAAGTGTGAATGCAACGGAAATAACACAATATTCTGCTGAGACCATACAGAATATATGCACATGTACCAAAATAAGATATACAGTGAACCTCAGAACAACAGTCCAGGAAACCTTAACCCCTTCACTGACAGTGGCCTTAACTGTGTTTCTTTCTTAATCCACATCATACTGAGGCTAAAAGCTTCAAATTTGTACACTGCCATATGCAAGCTACATTAGAGTACTTACAGATAAGGCTTTAGTTCAAGGGTGGCGCCAGAATAGCTTGGCGCCTAGAGGCGCCAAGCTATTCTGGCACTACCCTTGAACTATTTAGTCAAACTTATTTCACACACTGGTGTATTCCGAATGATAAGGGTTAATTTAACACCAAACAGCACCTTCCGTCCTATCAAAATAAGATACAAAGTGGCATTGGCAAGAGGCACTGATCCTCATAAGCCTGCACATCTGCAGGAGCTAATGAGGATGCATGTTTCTTGCAGTTGGATTGAGTTCACATTTTCTCAGCAGTGAAGGGGTTATGTGTCCCAAGTTTGTAACACGCAAAATTATTTTCATAGAAAAAGAGTTCTATTTCTCACCTTACTTACATCCAACTTTAGTAAGCAATGTTTGACAGTAATCGCATTTTAACCCCTTAACTGCTGGAGCTAGGCGAACGCTACCCATCTGCAAGAGACACAAATCCTCATGTGCCCCCGCAGTCGCGGGGGCTCATGAGGATTTATGTCTCTTGTGAGTCCTGCGTTCTTTGCGCCCCCGTTTTGGTCCCACTTCATTTGAGTTCTTCACGTGACTGTCGGTCGGTGAGTAGAGGTTTCCGACGCGAAATCTGCGTCCACTGGCAGTCAAGGGGTCAGTATATGTACCTGTACTCGATCATAATTGATGACATGAAAATAAAAACTAAACAATCTTAACTCTTTCGAGTCCGGATGCGGCACGTCTCGAAAGAGTTAAACCCTTCACTGCCAGTGCTTGCTAATTCAACGCCAAAGAGCCCCAGCCGTCCAAGGAGCATGGGTACAAAGTGATGTCAGCAAGAGGCATAGATCCTCATGAGCCCCCGCAAATGCGGGGGCTCATGAGGATCTGTGCCTCTTGCATCAGGGTATCACTGGTTGTGCTCCAGCAGTGAAGGGGTTAAAAACACACGCGCACACACACACAAAATGGATTAAGAGGACAAATGGAAACAAACTGATACTTCACCTGACAAAGACTGTTGTGACAGGCATTCACTCACTCGCAGCCATCAGGATACAATGTACACCTAAAGGGAACATGGGGATTGTAAAGCTGCCATGAGGTACATTACAGGGCTGATACATAACATTACATCAGTACAGTAGGTAATAGCAAGAACAGCAAGATCAGAACATTTTCAGGATACATCTGGGATAAACGTTACACCACATCACTTGTAGCCCCTCCCCCCCCCCCCCCCCCCCCCCCCCCCACCAGTAAAAAGCCTGCCTGCGCATATTTTCGTAATAAACATGAGCCATCCCAATAAGCAAAGAGCTTTCGGGCCCACTGTGTCCGTTGTGGGCCTGAAGACGTTTTGCTACTGGGGACTGTTCCAGTAAATGTTTTAGAAACAAAGCATTTCACTTATCTAGAGATTTAGCCTTCCACTCATAGACTTTCAAACTCTTTATACTCAAGGTGATGTTGGTATAACATGGCTTCACTCGTACAGCTCCAACACCCTTAGGTGGGAGATAACGTGGCCATGAAAATTAAAGGATAGTGCCTGCAACAGGCGCCAAGGTAATCCAACACTACCCTTGAATTTTCATGGTTGATTCATCACAGTTACCACATACAGCTGTAGTCATAAGTTGACACTTTCACAACGTACAGAGCTTGGGGGGGTGATTAAACCAACAACAGTAGAAACACTGGACACTTACAGACTGTGTGATGGGCATATTGTGAAGAGAACAGCATGGCTTTAATTTCTCCCTCCTTTTGCTGCTCCATGTATCCAAAATTTAAGAACACAGGTCTGCTGCGTATAAGTATCAAGTCTGTTTCTTCTTATCATAACGAGTCATACAGAAACAAACCAAACAAATAAAAACAAACTCACTTCCATAGCTATCTGTGCTGCACATATTTATCAAATACTATCCCTCTCACAATTTACACAAAGAAATCTCATTTTCATGTAAATAGACACTGCTTTTCCTGACACATTCGGCTGATTCATCTCATTCAAATTCTCCCATACTAGGTCAATTTGTTAATGTCTCTCTTACTCGTTCGAATTCAAGATTACATGCAATTATTCATACTGTCGTTTCACACTATTTCTTTGAGATTTCATTTTCATACAAAACAACTTCGTTCTGCGCTGTTCTTTTATCTATCACCAGAAAGATGATCCTGGCAAGAAAGGTAGTCACTACTATTCACTTTAACACAATGAACCCTGATTCTACTACAGCATGTGTCTCAACCGGACCAGTTCAAGGGTGGTGCCAGAATAGCAAGTTATTTGGCACCACCCTTGAACTGTCCCGGTCAATGTTTCCTGCACTGTAGCATAGACATCAGAGTACAACACCGAATTGTCACCTTAGGGCTCAATGTAATAAAATACAAAAGAAAGAAGAGTCACCACAAATCTGGCAATACCATGTGTAAAGTTGAAGAAACTGGTTGTAGATGATCAAGTAAGACACTTTTCCAAGAGTCATGTAGCAATTCTAGTCAATCAAGAGGCACAGATTCTCAAGTATCCCTGCACCTGCATGAGGCACGTGGAAATTTATGCCTCTCGCTGACAGGGATCGACTCTGTTGACATCCTCAGTCCGAGTCAGTCATATGACTGATTGAGAAGATGAACTTCTATGTTTACAAGACGCACAACTATGTCACTCATAGCAAGCATGTATCATTGATTTTTTCCTTCACAATCAACATGCTCACAAACACATTTTCAATCCTGTATCAAAGTGAAAGGCAATCCCCACCTTCTCACACTCGAAGGCAAACCATCTGACATGAGAAGTAACAGTTTCACTACAAGCAGTGCCTAACAGCGCTCGTCATTCCATCAATGACTTTAGGCAAACCAACTCAACCTTTCATCCTGGCTTCATGCACACAGCAGCATTTAGGCTCACAGCCTGCAAATTTCAAACACTTGTTTTTTGTCATCGCAATCCAGTCCACATTGGCACATTTTGCTCGATCCAACCTTCACTGCACGAGTGTTGCAACAGCTGAGGCAATTCTTGTCAAAGAGCTTTTTTTGTTTTTGGTGAAGTCGAGTTTTCCCAGACAAACTATTGAGGCAGTGATGTCCATATGAGCCATATCAATTCACTGTTACACAGACTCATATTTGGGACCATTGAGTGGAGTCCCTAAGTGTCCGCAGTAAGTTTTGCTGCCGACTTGACAAACTGATGGTACTGAGTCATGCTGTTGACATCCAAAGTGAACAAGCCCTCAAAGAATTTAATGAATCAGACCAGCTAGGGCCACTGAGTTGTCAAGATGCACATTTAACACTCACACTCAGTTGTCTGAGCCTTCAATGGCTGCTCACTTGCCATGCCACATCACTATACCATGGGCTTATCAGATGTAGGAATAAAGTCTTCAAACAGTATGGTCAGGGCAGTATTATTCATTTCAAGTCCATCCATTCCGACCAAAAACCAGGCTATCTCTACCATCTCAAAGGATATAGATTGTCATCAGCCCAGCTGCTGGGGCTCATGAGAATCCATTCCTCTTGCTGAAAAGTCATGGAACACACCTACTTCACAACTTGCGCAGGGCAAGTCATGGAACACATCTACTTCACAACTTGTGCAGGGCAAGTCATGGAACACATCTACTTCACAACTTGCGCAGGGCAGTCGATCTCTGCCACCTCCAAGAGACATATTCTCATGAGCCCCTGCAGCTGCAGGGGCTCATGAGAATCTATGCCTCTTGCTGGTAGGGCTCAACACATCTCCCCTGCAGCTGTAGAACCTCCTGAGAATATAATCCGCCTGCTGACAGATCTTGGCACATACCTACTTCACACCCTCAAGATGTCATCTAAGCAGCCTATCGCTTCCATCTCCAAGGGGAACAGATTCTCATGAGCCCCAACATCTGCAGGGGCTCATGATAGTCTATGCCTTTTGTTGACATGTCTTGGCACACACATGTACCTACTGCACACCCTGAGCAAAAGTGCCTATCTCTGCCATCTCCAAGAGGTACAGATTATCATGAGCCCCTGCAACTCAAGGGCTCATGAGAATCTATGCCTCTTACTGACAGGTGGATTTCCTGAGACTACTTCACACCCAGAGGAAGCATTGAAGGCATTATGATCAGTTTAACTCTATGTTGAGTTTCTCTCACACCACAGACTTTGCCTCAGTCGCTGTCATCATCCATAGAAGGCTGTGAGATTTTCTTCTTCTTCTTTGGTGGGTGTTTCAGATTCTCATCCTGCAGAGAAAAGAAAATAAAAATGCGGTAATCTTCAGTGACATATGCCTCTTCAAAAGCAATGCACAGGACAAAGTGGGAAATAATCACGCTTTTTCAGATATTCAACCACTCTTTTTCTCTGTAAATTATTCAGTGTAGAAAACATTTATTACAACAACAATTTTAACCCTTCAAGTCCCAGAAATAAATAACTTCCATTCTGTCGATGGAAGTCATTTAGTTCTGGGGCTTAAAGGGTTAAATTACCCGGTAATCTGTTACACTAAACTTTCACTGTACAGTAGAACATCATTCAAGTGACGGTGCTTAAGAGAGCTCAAAGAACAGCTGTAGACAACTTAATCATGGTCTTTAACCCATTTAACCACTCGGGCACATTTTCCAAATTGTGTATGCGTCACCTAACGACTATGTACCAGTTGCAGGAGATGAATCGGCCATGATCATTCATGGGTAGTGCCAGGTTATCTTGGCACCAAGCTAATCTGGCAATACCCTCGAATGATCATGGTTGAGTCATCTTTTGCTGTATGGCGTTGCGGCTAAATGGGTAGGGGACATATTTTTCCCTTAAAGAGTGCCTGTTTTTCAAGACCACTTTTTTCTTACAAAAAGTTGGTTGTTTAGAACAGGTTCTACTGTCCTGGCACTTTTCAAGAGTAGTGCCAGATTAGCTTGGCGCCTTCAGGCCATGGTCAAGCCATCTCCTGCAACTGGTACATTACATAGTCGTTAGGCAACACCTCCAAATCTGAGAAATGGGACCTTGGGGCTAAAAGGTTAATACCTCAGCTACATGGAAGGGCAGTATCAAAAATAAGGAATGTTATTCAGTCTAATATTGAAATCATAGGCATGGAAATCCATAGGTACATGTAAGTCAGATCAAATAAACTAACTCTTCAGAATCAAGATGCAGACTCAACTATTTCTCCAGCACGCTGAGCTGAATGGGGGGCAGAAAATTAACCCATGTACTGCCAAGACTGCAATTCCCCAAATTTGGATGTCATTTGAGAACGATGTTTCAGTTGCAGTAGGTGGATAAACAATGGTAATTCAAGGGTAATGCCAGATTAGTTTGGGGCCTGATGGAGCCAAGCAAATCTGGCACGACCCTTAAATTATTATGGTCAATCCATCTACTGCTGTAGTGTGTTGGGGCTAATAGGGTTAAGGTGGTGGTGGAAGATGCGATGGGAAAGGCAGATTTTGTAGGGCTGGGGGCTAGATGGACAAAAATGTTGGACTAGGACAGACATAACACCTTTCTTTCAGGAAAAATTCAAAATATAAAAACAAGAAGATGGCACACCAGCTCAAAGTTGTTCCTATTTTACAGTTTATCCTTCTGATACTTCTAACCTAACCCACCCTCTGATCCACACACACTGGCACACAGAAATAAAGACGGACACACGGCGCTTCTTGCTATTCGTAAACTCTGTGGGCTGGCGTAGAATAACAGCACAAGCACTGCAGCAAAATGACGTCACTTCAAGCTTCAAGTCATGGCAATGTAAGTCCCACGACGCTGTGTTCATAGTGACGACTTGATGTTATACATCACTCATCGCAGTACTAACATTTCATGTATTAGAGGATCAAACTTTGCAATATCATTCAAAAAGTTCAACAAGAACAATGCTGGTTAACTCGTTCAATGCCTTCTTTTAATCTAGCGATATGCAAAATATTTAGTAAAATTAAGAAAAATTATGGACTCTATTGTGGATCAACCGTTTTTTTGTGAAATCAATATCATAAAATTTCAAGCATGTTCGTCCTCAAACGCGGGCTCTAGTCGCTGTCACACACACGGTGCTTGGGGCAAAAAATACATTTTCCAGCAAAGTTTTCGTAGCTAGACGTGACATCATTTTCATCTTGTTACTTCTTTGCCAGAATTTAGAGCCCGCACGCCCAAAACATCATGTGCATGCTCCGGAACACGCTCCGACGAGCCCCATTTCAAAGTTGTTCCTATTTTTAAATAGGAACAACAAAAAGTGTCTGCTGTGCAATGTTATTTTACTACACCTTCAAAACGAAAACAAAAATTAAAACAATTGAAACAAATTGATCATACCTCACTACTCTCTGCACTGGAGCTACTGTCCTCGACAACATGGCGTCTGCTTTTCGACATTTTTGGACTGGAATTGGCTGTCCTGCGCCCTCGCAACACCCGTGTTGTTTTCATGTCTTCAATGTCCTCTGCTAGTGCCAAGAGATCACTAAATCTGCATAAATGTAAAACAAAAGCGTACAGCAAGAAATACATGTAAATCGGGTCTTAGCATCATCAAATGTGATGTAGCTGACTAGCCCACAGACTGGCATTCTCACAGCAAACAACAATAACAACAGGAAATGAACAAACTATCAACAGAAGAACATAAAACTGTAGACGTACTTTGATTTCTGACTGTCTGTTGCTGTCGACTGCACCTGTTGTAAGGCATGTTGGATACTTTCATGATTCAAAACTGCAGAAAAAAAGAGAATGGATACAAGTCATGTGCGCACATTGCCTGTCACCTAATCAAACTGCACAAGACAGAATTCACAAGTTTGCAATTACAGGTTTTTCTCCCCTATTAGTCGACAGACATGTTTTATGACATCAAAACAGTCAAAAGAAAACACAAATCACCAGGCTGTTGAATAAAGATAGGATATCTAGCACTTTCGTCATAAAACATCAACCCCTTGACTGAAACTAATACCAATCGGCAGGGGGAAAAAAAAAAATGATATGCATTACTTCCACCTAACAGTACATCAGTAGTCAAGGGGTTAAAGTAGCACATCAGATTAACCCTCTGCCTGTCGGTAGCTGTCTTTGTTGTGACGATTCCTGCCGGAAAATCATAGCGACAAAAGCTGCTACTGACAGCCAAAGGGTTGACAGCTTTTCAAACTCTACCTATGCAACCTATGCTACTTAACCTATGCTACTACTGGTAAGAAACATCCTAAACGCCACTGGTTATTTTAAGCCTTAACAAATGCAGAGAAGAGGAAGGCAAATTGTG
Organism: Semisulcospira habei; assembly: GCA_036245525.1. Lineage (NCBI taxonomy): Eukaryota > Metazoa > Mollusca > Gastropoda > Semisulcospiridae > Semisulcospira > Semisulcospira habei. The sequence continues at coordinate 23,206,913 of BTPG01000001.1, read as the reverse complement.
TATGATCAACCCTTTTACTGTTTTAGTCCCAGATCCCTACAGTAGGAGATGGCTTGACCATGATAATTCAAGGGTAGTGCCAGATTAGCTTGGCGCCTGAAGGCGCCAAGCTAATCTGGCACTACCCTTGAATTATCATGGTCAAGCCATCTCCTGCAACTGGTACATAGTCATTAGGCAACACCTCCAAAATTCGAGAAATGGGACCTTAGGGCTAAAAGGATTGAGAAATGGGAGCTTAGGGCTAAAAGGGTTGAACAAGAAACTTACAAGAGATGTTGCGACACACTTGCCGCATGTGATCTAGGTGTGCGAGGATTTGATCAACAGTGGGCTGGTCTTTCTTGGTGCTGGAACTGTGTCTACACAAAGAAGATAGCAGGGTCACATTTTCTATAATAATAAATGTACTGATCTGTGGTCTTGGACAAAAATAAGAAAAAAAACCAGACTGTCTGCTTTTTCTCTCTATCAATCTGGGATACAGTACTGCACAATTACTGTTGAACCCATTACATCCAGAGGCCGAGTTCTATGAAATTTGCTGATTGTCCTATGAAGGTTGCGTTACAAATTAGGATTAGATCAACCATTTTAGTTCAAGGTTGGTGCCAGAATAGCTTGGCGCCTGAGGCGCCAAGCCATTATGGCACCAGCCTTGAACTAACATAGTCAAACCTTTTTCAAGCAGTGAGTGTATCAGGATGAAAAGGGCTAAAGAGCGCAAAGTTAATGTGCTGGCCTGCGATTCTGGACTTTACCGCCAAAAGCTTTAAAGGTCTAACATCACAGACCAGCACACTGATGTAAAATGGTCGAGGCATACATGTAGCAATCACAACCCCCCCCTCACCCCCCCCCACCCCCCCCCTCTTTCCCGGTACACCCTCCCCCATTCCCAATTGTGTCATTGCATTCTCTTGTCCCATATTTTGTAAATACTGAAGTTCTAACTTTTGCCTCTTTTTGCTGGCTGGTGTGCCGTTGATGCGTGTTAGCTGACTGTTGATAAGTTCGGCTAGTCGATCTTCGTGCTCCTGGGCCCAGTATTTCAACACGGACACCACAAAAAAGTCTGTCTTCTTGCACTCCCGGCACAATAATGGCCACAACAGTTCAGGGCTTGGGCTGAGGCAATGCATACACTCATTATTTCATTCACTCTGGTCAAACACAGCGCAGACGACAATTTCTGAATGAAATGAGCATTACTAGTACATTAACCCTTTACAGTCCTATGGTACAGATTAGAAGATTGAAGCATTTTAGTTCAAGGGTGGTGCCAGAATAGCTTGGTGCCTCAGGCACCACCCTTGAACTATCATAGTCAAATTTATTTCAAGCAATGGGTGTATCAAGATGAAAAGGGTTAACACTTTTGAGTGACACCTTTACGTGAGAACACCTGTCATTAACCCCTTCACTGCGGAGAAGAGTGAATGTGATCTAATGTGAGACATAGATCCTCATAGTGTTCGAGGAAGAAGAAAATATAAGTGTTCGATGAAGATCCTCATGAGCCCCCGCGATTGCGGGGGCTCATGAGGATCTAGGCCTCTTGCTGAGACTGCTTTGTGTCCATGTTCTTTGGACAGCTGTGGCTTTTGTTCATTCAGTGAAGACAGGTTTCAGAAATGAAATCTACGTCCACTGGCAGGGAGAGGTTAAAAGACCATCATTTAGCCACCGGAATGATGGTCTTCAATGACAGGTAACACTTTTTCGCCTTTCAAGACTTCTCTTGAGAGAGCAGTAGTCTTTTAAGACCACTTTTTTCCTTGCAGAAAAGGTCACTTTTCAAAACAGGTGCTACAGTACATATTGCACATCATTCAACGCTGAACAAAGACTTGTACAGTCACAATGGAGACCCTTTTACCCCTTCCCCACAACACCGGCCTGCCAGCTCATTACAAGGCACAAAGTAAATGACACTGCGTGCATACATAAAGTGAATGTTAGTACAGTCAAATCCAGTGAAGATGAACTCTGATACTGCAAAATTCTTGCTCAGCATGAGGCTGTGGTATGCAGGATATGTTTTACACCCACGACACGTTAAAAAAATCAGAAATAATGCTATCACTCAAACAGATTTCTTTAACCACTTTGGGGATACTATGATCTTAAAAAAAGAAGAAGTGTTTATTCATACCTTTCTTGTTTTAGGAGCACCATCAGACATGTTAATGCTTCTGCATTCACTGTAAGTAGAAGACAAAATAAGAATAAAACCTTTGTGTGTTGGTAGTGGTTTTAGTCGCGATGATTCCTGCAAGAATCATCGCAACTAAAACCTCTACCGACACTCAAAGGGTTAAGATCACAAGTTGCAAGTGGAGTGTATATAAGCCATATATTATCTCTCATTGACCAAGGTCTTGGTCAGCCACATCATAGTAAAATGAAAAGTGTAACAGTGTGTGCATGCTTGCGTGTGTGAGTGCATGTGGTTGTGTGAGGGGTGTGACGTTAGTTTTATGTATAGTCTTCTTAGTTATCAGTCTATGCAGCTGTGATACCTTCCATGACATATGCTATAACTTTACAACTTTAGACTTGTAATTTTTAGTCTTAGTCTATTGTTTATTATGTGTTAAGGGAGTTTAGGTGTGTGTATGTATGTGGAAGAAGGGTATGTGGGGGGGTCAGGGGGGGGGGGAGGAGGGTTTGGGGGGGGGGGGGGGAGGAGAGTACTGTGGACGACGTGAACATGTAACTTTTTATTCTTGTCTCTTTATGTTACACCACTGCGCCAAAATTTCCCCACGGGGACAATAAAGTATTATTGTATTGTAACATGATCCAATTAGAAGCGGAAGCATTTTACCTGAGTATTCTAGCTTGTCTAAGACACCCAGTATGTATTCTGTGGGGATGTTGTGGGCTGTGATCAGCTGCCAGAGGAAGTACTGCTCTATGGACTCCCACTCCAGGCTCTCATCTGCCATGAAAAGAAAAGATCCATAACATATATATCAACCATCAACACCTTCACTGTTGGGACAATTTCTGACGGCTTCAAAATCAAAGAGCATAATCCGTTGGCTGTCGGTAGTGGATTTTGTTGTCCTGTAGGAATCATAGCGACAAACACTGCCACCGACAATCAAAGGGTTAACATTTACAGGGTTCATCAACTGTTTTAACTTTTCACACATGAGCACCTGTCACCCTCACACATTTACAGAGGCCACCCCCCAAAAAAAAAGCATACTTCAATTAACTCCTTACGCCCTGATGACGAAATTATCAAATTTTGCAGATATCCTCTGAGGTCTATAACACAGTTCAGGAGACAGATCGACCATGATATTTCAAGGTTGGTGTCAGAATAGCTTGGCGCCTAGAGGCGACAAGCTATTCCGACACCAACCTTGAAATATCATGGTCGATCCACATCCTGTCATAGTCTTTTAGGGTGTCATGGGTTAATTGCAAATTCAAATCAGATTCATATCTGGAGAGTTGCTGTTTAAGTTAAACTCTACTGTCTTACACTCACAGGTGACAGACACACTGACACACATACATACAGAAAATGCACATACAAGTAGATCACAAAACATGGCTGTACCTAGCCATATATTCCAAGATATATACTCACTTAAAACACGGAGGAATGTTTCCTTATCCTTGAATATCACAAGATGACCTTGCAGTATCTGACAGATCAAGTCTTGCAACTAGAAATGCAGAAAAGCAAACATAATAGTCATAACTTGTTTCCAAAAATGTCTTTTTCTTTAAAATGAATTTTTTTGAAAAATACTTACTGATAGTATTACTAATAGGAATGGTTTCTTAGCTAGTCTAATTTTAGCCCCAAATTGTTGTGTACGAGTATGGTCATGATGGCAGGTGAGGGGCGCCATAGCCTAGGCGGAAACCCGGGTAGCCTCCCTTCCGGTTCAACCACGCATGTGCTCAGCGCTTAACACCTCAGTCAGTTTCTTAGCGGACCAGCGGCAAGTGGGGCAGGTGGGAGGGACCTTCGAGTAATACCATGGTAAGTATTTTTCCCAAAAATTCATTTTAAAGAAATATACATTTGTTTTCTCAAAACACATTACCGATGGTATTACTAATAGGAAGAATCCCGAAGAGGAGGCGGGTGCCGCTATAACGCCCCTACCCCATGCCATCGAGGCTACTAGAGCGGCCCTCCCCAAGCAACCTCCTTCTAATTTTGCAAAGATACTTACGGCGCCTAGGGTGCCGGGAGGGAGTGTTGTGCTGCCACGATGTCCCCCACCAGCGACAGGTTCTGGCGCTGGCCGGAGAGATCCCTCAGGTAGAAGCGTGTGAAGGTCGTCTCTGCTCGCCAGCCCACGGCTGCCACAATGTCTTTGACAGCACAGTTGCGGTCGAATGCTAGGCTTGCAGCCATGGCTCTGATCTCGTGCGCCCTGATGTTCATGCGTTTGCCTGTATCAGGGGCGAGTTCCTGGTAGGCAGATCGTATCACCTACCGAAGCCAGGAGGATATGGTCTGGGCTGAGATGTCATTTCTACCTGGGGACAGAGGGAGAAATAGGCGGGTGCGTCCCCTGCATAGCGGCTTGGTCCGGTGCAGGTACACACGTAAGGCTCGCACCGGGTCCTGTTGTCTGGACTCACGGGTGGAGCCTGGGTCTCTTAATGGTTGTATGGTGACCAATTGAGGGGCAGCCAAAGGAGATCTGGTCTTGGCTAGGAAGGCAGGGTCGGGTAGCAGCTGAACCGAACCGTCCGTCCGAAACTGCAAACAGGCAGGGCGTGCTGAAAGGGCGTGCAGCTCGCTGACCCTGGAGGCTGATGCGAGGGCCATAAGGAAGCAAGTCTTTCGTGTCATGTCTGGTATCTCGCCAAATGGATCGGCTCGAAGCGGGCCGAGATGAGCCAAGTAAGCACCGAGGGCAGGTCCCATCGCGGCACCAGGGAGCGAAGCGGGCCATCATGTCGGCAAGGTCTTTGCAGGAACCCGGGTCGGCTCGTTCCAGATGCCAGTACGTGTCAGCGATCATGGCCAGGTAGCCGCGGATGGTGATGGGCACTAACCGCTGGTCGTTGAACAGCCAAAGGAAGAAATCCGCCAGCTGAGGAACTGTCAAATCGATGGGGGAGAGACGTCTGTCGTCACACCAGGAGCAGAGTACTCTCCACTTGCCTTCGAAGACTCGTCTGGTCGAGGTTCTGCGGGCTGTAGTGATCGCGTCCACTGCCGGACCTGAGAAGCCTCTAGCGGTGAGGGCTTGCTGGACAACCTCCAGACGTGGAGGAGGAAACGCTCTGGGCACGGGTGGTACAGCGCCTGTCGTGGTTGCTTGAGCATCGTGCGCGGGGTGGGGAGCGGCAGCGGGGGGGCCGTGGCAAGGTTCAGGAGGTCGGTCGTCCACGACTTGGTCCAGCAAAATGGCGCCACCAGGAACAGGATCGCGTTGCACCCTCTGAGCTCAAGTAGGACCTTGGGAACGAGCACCGTCGGCGGGTAGGCGTAGGCGACCAGACCGTCCCAAGGGATGGAGAGAGTGTCCACTGACCGTGGAAGATGAACGTCTAGAGTGGGGAGGTGAAGACGGGTGCGCTCTATGCGAGGGTAATCCCAATACCGGTGGACGCGACCTGGAATGACGACCATCCGGAGGCGTGTCGTACCTGGAAGACGTCCGAGAGGGCCGGCTAGCACGAGAAGTGCGGGAAGTAGACCGTCGGCGCGGTGACCTGTCCCTCGAGCGCGATCGGTGGCGAGAAGAGTGGCGGCGATCAGTTCGAAACCGGTAAGGGTCTTCTCGATGGAACGCTACATCTCGCGTACTGTATCCTGAAGAGCGGGAGAGCGTCCGGCGCATCTGCTCTTCTGGTCGAGGTGCCTGAAGGTCCTGTCCGGAGCGCTGACCTCTTGCGTTAGGAGTGCACGGAGGAGGAGGCTCCACCTTCTTGGAAGCAGCAACCGTCGGGGCTGAGACAGCTAACAGTGCTGAAGCCTGTTCCTGTAACATAACTCGTGCCGACGAAGTTGGCGTAACCGGGCAGAGGCCACTAGGCGGGTCTGTGGGATCTGCCGGCTTTGGAGAACGGGCTCGCGACCGAAGTCGCGGCGTTGACTGTTCTGTCACCTGGTAAGAACCACTAGTCGGGTCTGTGGGGATTACCGGCGCGGCATCCGAGTGCCGAGAAGGGGTCCGTCTCGACGCTTAGCTCTCAGAGCTCGAGGATCTGCGACCGGACTGTGGCCACTAGGTGGGACTGTGGAAGCTGCTGGCACAAGAGTACGGGCTCGCGGCCTAAGCCGCGGCATTGACGGTTCTGTCACCAGGTAATAGCCACTAGTCGGGTCTGTGGGTCTTACCGGTGTTGGACCCCTTATCCGTGCTGGTGTCAGCTGTTTCGCAGCGGTAAAAGCTCCATAGCTGAGTCCACTGCTCTTCCAGCCAGGGGGCGCAGACCAGGCACAGATTCGAGGAGGTACAGGCGGAACAGGGAAGGCAAATAGCATGTCCGTCACTCGGCCATTGGAATTGTCAACATCTTGTACAGGTGCGAACTTGCCAACTGTAAAACATAGCAAACAATTGAAAGTTGAGCGAACGTGCCCCTGCAGGCACGCAATACGAATCGCGGAAACGAAGAAAGTTCACGGCGTATGCTCACGCACGGCGCTCTACCCCTTCCCCGGAGCGCCGGACGGAAGCAGTGACCGAGATTTTACCTTGCCATAATGAGGAAGAAGAGGCACGTAAAGGACGGGACAACCAGTGCACCCCGGAGTAGCCCCACCAAAATGGCATCGAAGACCGGCTCCCGTCAGTCCAAGGTCTGTGAACGGCATAGCACGTAGCGACGACAGTCACAACCGGTCGGTGAAGTTGGAAACAGCACCGCGAGTCACAGGCAGCATCCAAGCCTCCCTAGGTCCTCGAGCCTAGCAGAGGGCGAAGCAAGAGGGCACAAGCAGTGGCAGCCACTCAGGCCGGACCGGCCGACGAGTGAGTAAAGTTCACAAGGCGCTGTCACATCCGGGAACCGGCACACCGAAAAGCTTTGTAACCACACGAAAGCGTCCAAGCCAAAGCTCACAGAGAAGGAAACCCTCGAATTCACAAAGCCTCCAGCGAAGAAGATACAGTCCGAAAACGTAGAGAGACACTGACGTACACAACCTACTCTGGACTAGCAAAGAAACTGACTGAGGTATTAAGCGCTGAGCGCATGCGTGGTTGAACCGGAAGGGAGGCTACCCAGGTTTCTGCCTAGACTATGGCGCCCCTCACCTGCCATCATGACCATACTCATACACAACAATTTTGGGCTAAAATTAGACTAGCTAAGAAACCATTTATTTCATCAAAAACATTACCGATGACATGACAAATGGGAGTGTCTACTACGTGCTCAAATTCTAGCCTACGAACCCGTTGTGTGCACACACAACCCGGGAGGCACTCGGGGAACCCTCCAGAGGGGCCAAGAGTTGTCTCCCGGACCTGCCTATCCGGTTCCGAGTCACCTGACTCGCCAGTCAGCTACGTAGGCTCACGACCTTCGGACGTGTTCTAGCCTCGCGCTCCCTTCGACCGGTCGGTCTTGGTGCTCGAGTTCGCCGTGACTTTGGCTTCGCCTGTTGCTTCGCTTCTGCTTCGCTTCTTGCTTCGCTGCAGCTTCGCTTGCGCTTCTTCGCTTGGCGTCCTCCTTGGTTGGCTTCGCTTGGCGGACCTGCTGGTTCCCGCCATTTCGCCGGTGGCGACATGGACGTCTCTTCTCCCGCTACCGCTTCGGCAGAGAGGTAGGATAGTTAGTTGGGCCCGGAGCCGGTCCCCGGGCGGGGTACCGGCCTGTGCCTTTGGACTCTACCTTGTTCGTGTTGTGTGGGTTTCGTTGAGCGGGGACTCTTAGCTCGGCGGGGCCCTGGTGCCCTCGCCTTTCCCCTTTTGGGGTGAAATTACTGGCTTCCCCTGGTAGCCTTCGGGGAGCATTGTTTAAACCAGCTGCGGCGCATGGCTCATGTTGCATCTCCGGCCTGGCTGGGGTATGCTTGTTTCGAGAGCGCACTCTTAGCTTAGAGCGCTACAGCATTATTGCCTGGGGGCACGGCCCTTTCGTCCCTATTGTCGTTTGGCCCACCGTGTGATGGCCTTAGTCGCCTGCGCGGCGTTAAACCCAAATAACTAAACTAAACTAAACCTATTGTCGTTTGGCGCACATTCCTCGCCAGCCTGGCTGGGGTAGGCTTTGTTCTGAAGACGCAAGCTTAGCTTCGGGCGCTACAACAGTATAGCCTGGGGGCACAGCCCGTTTGTCCATATCGTTCGGTACGGTTCCCCTTGGTAGGACGAGCCCTGTTGGTCTCGACCACGTACCGGCACGTTGTTTGTTTGGTGTGTTGCAGTGCCCTCCTGATGACCTGCACGCAGTGTGGAGGTTTCCAGTGGCCCTCGGATTCGCACAAGGTCTGCCTGCCGTGTGTCGGCTGTACATCTGAGCGTTCTTGTGACGTTTGCGCCGTCTGGCCGGAGCTCCGCTGGGTCCAACTTTGGAGCTTCTACCGACGTGAACGCCCGACACCTGTGCCTGTTGCAAGACCTGCGGAAGTGCCGGCTGTCGTCTCAGGCACACCGACCGCTCTTGCCCCCGATGGCCCCAGTCTGGAAAGATCTCCACAGCGGACACAGCAAGGTAGTGTGCGGAGTCGGGAGTTCGAGGCGCGGATTCCCAGGAGGGAACGCGCTTGGACCAAGCCTTACGACAGGCAGAGAACCCATCTCGAGACAGAGGTCAGTTCGGAGAGACGTGCCTCGCGCCGTCCATGGTCAACCGGTCCCCACTCGTCTCCTAGGAAGGCCTTGGATCCCCCTCGGCCGCTGCGAGCCCGCCTCGCCACAGAGTCCGGCTCGCGGAGACATTCGCGCACACTCACCACACCACTACCTGTGTCCAGTTCCTCCTTGCGATCGAAGTCTGACCACCACTCTCGCGCTCCTTCGTGTGAGCGTCGTAAAGTTCGGGATTCTTCTCGTCATCTGGACCATGGGCCTTCGCGCTCTACCTCTTCGCGGCGTTCGTCCCACGTTCCCCGCCGTCTGCCTCGTCCCGCCCGTTCCCCTTCCCCTCGCCCAGCCTCTTTCCTTCCTCCTCGTTCCCGGGGATCACGGTCTCCAGCTCGTAGTCGCTCGTCTGGTCGCCGCCGCCGTTCCCGCTCCTCTAGTGCGTCGCGTCGCCGTCGCGGACGTCGCTCTCCCCTGCGTGCTTCGGCGCCTTATGGCTCCCCTCGTCCTCGTCGAGCTGCTCGCTCTCGGAGTCACGGTCGCCGTCCCTCTTCGACGGCTCTCGGCGGCGTGGACGACGATTCATTGAGTCTTCTCCCTGATGATTCCATCTCAGTTCTCCTCGGAGGTCTCAGCCGCTCTCCTTCGCCGCTCTCTCCTTCGGATGCGTCGACAGCCCACGGGTTACCGGCCTCCTCCCGCACAGAGGTTCTTCTGGCCCTCGACGAGGTCGCTCGTCTCATCTCCGCCACGCTTCCGGCAGCGGACTGCCCTCCATCCCCCCCCCTGAAGAGGAAGCCTTCTGCCTTCGTCGACGCGGGTAGACAGGTAAAGAAGTTCAAGACTCTCCCTCAGCCCCCCTCCTTTCGTGAGCTTCGGGATGTGTTCTCGGCCCACCTGTTGTCTGACTCAAGAGACAGTAATTTCTTCTCGGACCACAGATGGCCTCCGGACCTCGACATGTACTTCCGCCAGCAGTGGTACGCCGGCCATTCCCAGGCCTTCCTCTGCCCTCTCCCTCCGGTGGATCCAGCCGCCGTGGTACAGGCGGGTGGGGCCTCTGCCCTCAGACGCGCGCTCCCCGCGGGTTTGGACAAGACGGCTTCGCTTGTCAGGAATTCCTTGGCCTGCGCCGGCTTCATGGAGCTCCTTACGCAAGCCTTCCTCCGGCGCGTGGAAGATTCGTGGCACCCGTCCCTGACCCCCCTTCTTGGCGACCTCCTCGTCCTCGCGGAAGCGGCCAGCCGCGCCGCGTATCACTCTTCGGTCAACGCTATGGCTGCAGCCGCCAATTGTGATTTACTCCGCCGCGACGCTGTCCTGCAGGCCTGCCGGGGAATGCCTGCCGACCTGAAGACCCAGCTGCGTCGGGCCCCCCTCGGGGGACCCCTTCTCTTTGGTGACACCTGGCAAGCCGTCAAGGATTCCAATGCGGACAGGTGGCCTCCCAAGTCTGTTCCTCGGCGCTTTCAGTCAGCCCGCAAGGCCGTGGGTCGCCCCCTGCGGATCTCCAGACCCGTCGCCCCGACGTCAACAGCCCAGCTGCAGTCCCTGCGTCGCCGTCGCCCCGCCTTCGGTGGCCCCGGCCAAGCTAACGCCCCCGCCCCCGCTTGGCCCCGTCCCGCCCGTCGCCCTGGGCGCGGGCGGGCTCAGTGACTCCTCCCCTCCTCCGCCTCCGCCGGCCGTCTCGGGTCCTCCAGTCGGCGGCAGGCTCGCCCTCTTCAGCGACGAGTGGCGATTACTGATTCCAGAAGACCCGTGGATTTTAGACACTGTTTCCGGCGGCCTACGGATCTCCTTTCGTTCCCCTCCTCCTCTGCGTACGACTCCGCTGTGGACCGAGATCCCCGCAGACCCGCTCAAGGAGTGCGCCCTACGGGGGGAAGTCGACTCTCTCTTGAGGAAGGATGCCACAGAGGTTGTGCGCCGCGCAGACTCGCTGGGATTTTACAGCAGACTTTTCGTCGTCCCCAAGCCTGGCGGCAAGTGGCGCCCAGTGATCGACCTCTCAGCCCTAAATCGCTTCATCGTGGCTCCTTCCTTCCACATGGAGACGGCCCGAGCCCTGCGTACCGCGGTGCGACCCATGGATTACGCCGTCAGCCTGGATCTCTCCGACGCTTACCTACACGTACCCATACATCCGGCCGCCCAGAGGTATCTGCGCTTCGCGTTCGATGGAACCGTTTACCAGTTTCGAGCCCTACCCTTCGGCCTCAACCTCAGCCCCTGGGTCTTCACCCGCTTGATGGATGCAGTTATGGCCAAGGCACGGCAGTCGTCTCTCAGCCCTATGTCCAACTACCTCGACGATCTCTTCCTGAGGAACCACGTCGAGTCCGTCTTGGAAGAGGACAGGGATACACTGATGCGTCTGCTGTCGCGACTGGGGTTCCTCCTCAACGTCGGGAAGTCAGATCTCACGCCCTCGCGCCGCTTTATTCATCTCGGAATGGATTTTGCCACCGATCTCAACGTTGTTCGCCTCCCGGATCCCCGGATTCGGAAGTTGGCCACCTTCGCCAACCAGCTAGCTCAGCAGGAAGCAGCTCCCGCCCGAGTTTGGCTTCAACTCCTCGGACTGATCAACGCAGCGGCGGACCTTCTCCCCCTGGGTCGCCTCTACGCCCGCCCCCTTCAGCTGCACCTCCTGCTTCTCTGGAGACCCTCTTCTGGCGACCTTACCCACCTGGTCCCGGTTTCCCCCCTGGTTCGCCCTCACCTTCTACGCTGGACCGACATGGCTTGGTTGGCTTCGGGAGTCCCTTTGTCCTCCCCCCCCCCCGCACCTCTCCCTGTGTGTCGACGCGAGCCTCTCGGGGTGGGGAGCCCACCTGCTTCCTCAATTCTCCTCGGCTTCCGGCCTCTGGCCCCCGGAGTTTGCGGACAAGCACAGCAATTGGTTAGAGCTGCAGGCAGTCTGGCAAGCCCTCTTCGTTTGGGAGAACCAGCTCAGGAACCAGCGGCTTCTCGTCCTCTCCGACAACTCGACGGTGGTGGCCTACATCCAGAGACAGGGGGGCACCCGATCTCCCGACCTCTGTATGCTCCTCTTCCGTTTGATGCGCTGGGCCGAGGAACGCGACATTACACTCCTCGCACGACACATTCCTGGCCACTTGAATGTGTTGGCGGACTCGCTCTCTCGCCGCGGCCAGTTGCTCCACACAGAATGGACGTTGCGCCCGGATATCTTCCAGATGATCTGCGCCCGTTGGGAGACTCCCTTAATCGACCTCTTTGCTACGAGGTGGAACCGCCAGCTTCCCCTCTTCGTCTCCCCGATTCCAGACCCGCTGGCCTGGGCAGTCGATGCCCTCTCGATTCCTTGGGACGGCCTCATCGCTTACGCGTACCCCCCGACAGTCCTCATTCCCAAGGTCCTCCACAAACTTCGAGGGAGCAACGCAGTCCTGCTTCTGGTCGCCCCGCTGGCTTGGGCCCGGTCCTGGACCACCGACCTACTCAACCTCGCCACCTCTCCTCCCCTGCGCCTTCCCACGCCCCGTTCCATGCTCAAGCAGCCCAGGCAGGCTCTCTTCCACCCTTGTCCCGAACGCCTGTCTCTTCACGCCTGGAGGTTGTGCAGCGCGCCCTCACCGCTCGAGGCTTCTCTGGTGCAGCAGTGGAGGCAATCGCTGCAGCCCGCAAGCCGTCCACCCGGCGTGTTTACGAAGGGAAGTGGCGCGTCTTGTGTGCCTGGTGCGACGCCCGTCGCCTCCTACCCACCGGACTGACTAACCCACAGCTAGCGGACTTTCTCCTATGGCTCTTCGAGGTCCACGGTTTGGCGCCCATCACCATCAGGGGATACTTATCCATGGTCGCCGACACGTACCGTCATCTCGGCCTTCCAGACCCCGGCGCCTGTAAGGACCTCTCCGACCTCATGTCCAGCTTCAGCCTCCAACGTCCGACTCAGCGTTCTCTCGTTCCTCGCTGGGACCTACCTTGGGTCCTGACGTGGCTGAATTCTTCCCAGTTCGAGCCACTCGCTCTAGCCCCTCTGGCAAATGTGACACGCAAGACCTGCTTCCTTCTAGCCTTGGCCACCGCGTCCAGAGTTAGCGAGCTACACGCTCTTTCTACCCGCCCAGACTGCCTCCTGTTCAGGGCAGATCGCTCCGTGCAGCTCTTAACGGACCCCAGCTTTATTGCCAAAACAAGGTCGCCCCTAACTGCTCCACAGATCATCACCTTGCGGCCCCTGGGAGGGCCTGCCTGCTCTCCGGAGACTCGGCGACAGGATCCCGTGCGTGCCCTACGCATCTACCTGCGCCGTACCAAAGTTACCCGTAGAGGGCGCTCCCGCCTCTTCCTGCCCATACGCCAGGGCAAGACTGATATCACAGCCCAGACGATCTCCTCCTGGCTGCGCTGGGTAATACGATCGGCATACATGGATCTCTCCCCACGCGTAGCGCAGAGACTGAAGATCCGCGCACACGAAGTACGCGCCATGGCCACGAGCGTCGCATTCGATCGGAACTGCGCTGTCAAGGACATCGTGGCCGCGGTGGGCTGGCGAGCAGAATCTACCTTCGCTCGTTTCTACCTTCGGGATCTGGCGGGACAGCGAGACAACCTCGCCTTGTTGGGGGACCTCACGGTGGCACAGCACTCCCTCCCGGCGCAGCAGGCGCCGTAGGTACGCACCTAGCTAGTTACCTGGGAATTAGCAATGGGAGGACGGTCTTGGTCTCCGGTAGTACCGGGGCGGCACCCTCCTCCTATTCGTGATTCTCCCATTTGTCATGTCATCGGTAATGTTTTTGATGAAATAAATGCATTTTTCTTTAAAAGGTATTTTTTCGAAAAATACTTACCGATGACATGACACGGAGGACCCTCCCACCTGCCCCGCTTGCCGCTGGTGAGCCTAGTATCTGACTGGCGAGTCAGGTGACTCGGAACCGGATAGGCAGGTCCGGGAGACAACTCTTGGCCCCTCTGGAGGGTTCCCCGAGTGCCTCCCGGGTTGTGTGTGCACACAACGGGTTCGTAGGCTAGAATTTGAGCACGTAGTAGACACTCCCATTTGTCATGTCATCGGTAAGTATTTTTCGAAAAAATACCTTTTAAAGAAAAATGCATTTTTATTAGTAATACCATCGGTAATGTGTTTTGAGAAAACAAATAACAAAAATTCATTTTTCTTTAAAAGGTATTTTTTCGAAAAATACTTACCGATGACATGACTGAATGGAAGTGTCTACTACTTACTCATTCTAGCCTAAGAGCCAGTTGTGTTAAGACACAACCCGGGAGGCACTCGGGGAACCCCGAGGGGACCAAGAGTTGTCTCCCTATACCCACCACCCGGAAGCCGGGTACCCATAATCCCTCAGTCAGGATACTTGGCGCACGAGCGGCAAGCGGGGCAGGTGGGAGGGTCGTTTGAGTCATGTCATCGGTAAGTATTTTTCGAAAAAATACCTTTTAAAGAAAAATGAATTTGTTTCTTCAAAAACATTACCGATGACATGACTGAATGGAAGAATTGCGAACAGGAGGTGGGTGCCGCGCTCCAGCACACTTTAGGGCCCAAGGGCCGTCCTCCCTAACGCAAACTCCCGACGACCCTAGGTAGGTGAATACCTACGGCGCTGAGGCGCCAGGAGGGAGTTGTGCCCCCCGCAAAAAGGCCTCCACCAGAGCGAGGAGTCTCTCTGGCCTGGCAGAGCTCTGCAATCGAGGCGGGCGAAGTCATCCTGCCCGCCAGCCTCCAGTAGCCACGAAGTGCAAGACAGTACAGTCCCTGACGAATGTGACGTTCGTGGCCCTGCAAGTGCCTTGATAACGTACCTGTAGCCTCTAACCTCCCTGAGGGAGGGGTCCTGTAATTCAGAACGTATGACTGAGCTTAACCAGGAAGAACGTCCGGCATGTAGCGTCAGTGCTGCCGGAACCGGCAAAGAGGCGAGCGCGTCCGAAGCGAACGGCTATGTCGTAGGCACCCGTGAGGCTTGTACAGGGATTTGCTACGTGGTCTCCTGGTGGAATAGCGCCCCGTAAGCGGGCGCAAGGTGAACCTGTGGACCAAGGCGCGGCGGTCCAGGTAAGGTATGGTCCGAGAGGAGCTGTACGTAATTGTTCCCTCGAACTGTAGGCAGACAGGGTGAGGCGTAGCTCCTGAAGCTCGTTAACCAATCCACCACGGCAACATCCCTCAGGCGCCGTATGGCTGCAAGGGCAAGACGTAGCATTCGATGACTCCTCCCGAGGGGAGTCGACAGGAGGCTCCGGACGAGCGCGTGTAAGTCTCTCCGACCCGGGCTCTGAGGAGAGGCGGGTTCCTGTCGGCAAGTGGACCCCCAGCAGGATCCCGGCGGCTTACTTGGAGACGAGTGGGTACCGAGATTGTACGTGGGACGTCGCCAAGCGCGACTCTCTGAACTGGGCTCTGTGAGGCGAGTTCTCTGCTTCTCAAAAGCTGTGTCCGGGCTCGCTCCGTCCGGGTAGCGGCCTCGGTCAAGGCCCCATCCTGTGCCCCAGTCCACTGAAAACGTAGGATCATCCTGGTCTCATGCGCCGATCCTCCGAAGGTGTCCTGGTGTATTCCGTGTGTAGCCACTGGTCCCACCGGGGAAGACTGGCCCAGATCTACCGTCGGTCCAGGTAGCGTCACGCACGGAGGGAGATGAAGTTCTTTCCCCAAGCACCAGGGTAGGGGGTATGCACTGGTCGGAGGATCGCCAGCTGCCCTGATCCTGGAAGAACACCTCCGCTGTCGCGTAGCCGAAGAGGAGAAGCTCCTGTGACCTATCCTTCCCCCCACGAGCCGAAGAAGCAGGCCTAGTAGTCCGCGTCAGATCCAAGCTAAGCACGCTCTTGTCCGCGAAGTCCGAAGGTCGAAGGGTTGGACCTCGAGAAGAATCACGGAAGTAGGAAGCGTAGCTTCAGCAGCCGGGCTTAGAGACGACTAAGGTGAGTAGATTCGCCTCCGTGTAGTGGCTAGGCCTCCACCCCGAGCACAGCCAAGCGGTACCACCTGTCCGAAGTACGGCACCCCTCGGGTGCCCAACGAGAGTTGTCGAGATGGTTAGACGTCAGGGAGAAGGGGCTGCGCCTTGGTTCCCCAGTGTCCACGATGGATGAGAACCCCCGGTGAGTCAAGGGGCGATGCCGGGCAACTTCCGCAGCAGGGCGGCGGCGATGAGCTTGGATGTCCCGTCCAGCGCCGGCCGAGTGTCCATCCGCGCAGAAGAACAGGTCTGATGGAACCGCAGCACTGGAAGCCGAAGAAGAGGAAGAGGAGAAACGGCTGAGACGTCCGAGCAACCAGTCCGAGGGGTCGTCAGCCGTCAAACTCAGGGTGTCAAAGTCCCGCTGTCTGGAACCGGCGACCGAGGAGGGCTCCGAGGGAGGGAATCCCGCTGACGGCGAACCGCAGGTCGAAGACTCCCTCCGAAGGGGAGAGCGAAGACGGAGCGACGCGGCGAGGTTCTCCCGTTTGCCGAAGGCGGGTTCCGACGAGGAGAACGGCTGCGACGAGGAGGAACGGAACGGAGAGGACGAGGGAAGGGGAAGTGGCCGGTCGATGGGAAGAGGAACGGGACGAACGGGAGTCCGAACGAGATGAGGAACGCGAAACCAGTCGAGGGAGTCCTGATCCGTCGAACGATGAGTGGAGAAGGTCCTCCTACGATCTTGCGAAGCAGAGCGATAACGGTGAGTAGAATCCCAGCGCCTACGATCCTCGCGAACAGGAGGATCCGGACGAGTGCGTGTAAGTCTCTGTGAACCAGGCTCTTGGGAGAGGCGGGTTGCTTGCCGGCAAGGGGATCCCTGCGGCCAGAGATGAGTGGGGAACGAACCAGGCTCTTGGGAGAGGCGGGTTTCTGTGCACTAATCCGTTGAATACTCAAGTGGCGTCTTCTGTGTCGGATCAAGTTGGTTTCGCGCGTCCGGTGCCGGGGGCACAGCGGAAGGCGTCTTGGGCAACTCCAAGCACCCGAGCGGGAAGGTCCTCTTATGATCTTGCGAGGGAGAGCGATAACGTCGAGTAGAATCCCTGTGTCTACGCTCTTCACAACCAGGAGGTTCCGGACGAGTGCGTGAATGTCTCTGTGAACCAGGCTCTTGGGAGAGGCGGGTTTCTTGCCGGCCAGGGGACCCCCAGCGGGATCCCGGCGGCTTCTTCAGAGACGAGTGGGGAACGACGGTGGAGGAGGGACGCCACGAGCGTCCCACCAAACCAGGCTCTTGGGAGAGGCGGGTTCTTTCCACCAGCTGTATCCGGGCGCGCTCTCTAACGGAGGCGGTCTTGACGGTCGAACTCCCACACTGCACTAATCCCTCGATTACTCAGTGGCGTTTTCTGTGTCGGATCCAGCTGGTCTCGCACGTCCGGTGCCGGGGGCACAGCGGAAGGCGTCTCGGCAATCTTCAAGTACCCGAGAGGGTAGGAGTCTCCCTCCTCTAAAGTTCCAGAGATTAGACCATCGCAGCTCCGGCCAGGTAGCACAGACGTTACAAGAGTGGTCGGAAGCACACCCAGCGCACAGGAGACAGACTGTACGGTTACCCGACGGCCACTGGAAGCCTCCGCATAGCTTGCATGTCCTCAGCAGTCCGATAGTGGTCCCTACTCTGGCGCCGCGCAGAGCGAGCGGGACGAGAGGTGGCCCGGAACTGTGTTGATAGTAGTCTCCGCTTCCTTGGAGACGAGCATTCTTACTAGAGTCCCTGGACGTGCACGTGAATGTCTCTGAGCCGGGCTCCGAGGGAGGCGGGCTTTCTTGCCGGTAAGGGGGACCCCCAGCGGGATCCCGCGGGCTTCTTGGAGACAAGTGGGGCAGAAAGTGGACATGGCTTCTTGGAAGTCTTAGTCCGGGCGCGCTCCCTCCTGGAAGCGGCCTCATCGATCCAGGCCCACTTCGTGCACTAGTCCACTGAATCCGGTGTGGGGATTCCCACAGGGACGTCCTGGTCTCAAGCGACCGGTGCCAAGGATACGTTGGAAGGCGTATCCACATCCTGCGCATAGGAGACCCGACCCAGTGGTTGTCCGACGGCCACCGGAACATCTGCCTTGCGGGCAGGACATCGGCCTGCCCCTCTTCATCGGGGCGGAACGGGATCCTTCAAGCACCAACAGCATAGGTCGCTCCCGCCTGCAGACGCTTCAATGCTGCCATCCGCGCTGCTGAGGCCAGGTGACGCAATCATCCCAATGTGGTAGGAGGCACCTCCCGTGTCGGAAGACAGGCCTAGTCCCAATGGGCGCTGCCTGGACATGAAGAACACACCTACCAGTAGCAGCCGGGCTGGGGCTTACAGCCGAGAAGCTGCTTGACCTCTCAAGGTGGTAGTGTACTGCAACGTCCTAAGACGTCGGACGTGTGCGTAATTGTCTTTCCGAGCGGGCCTTGCCAGAGGCTGTTCCCGTGCGCTCACCCTGGCAGCGGCCTCCACGATCCATGCTCGCGCACTAGTCGCGACATCCGGTGTGGCTTCTCTCCCAGGGCAGTCCGTTGTCGTGCGGAAACCCGCAGTGTCTGGAAGGCGCCTAAACCGGTGCCGATCGCTTGCAAAGCAAGCATGGTCGGCGGGGCATCCGGTGCAGTGGCGAAAGACCCCTGGGGGCTGAACTAGCCACTGTCATCTGTGTGAATGGGTAGCGCATCCCTGCAACAGATAACACCCGAAGGCCTGCGGGCGAGTCCTGTGGGACTAAGCCACGAAAGGTAGCCTTCGTAACAACAAAACACACAAGCACCAAGCGGGGTAACAGACTGTCAAGCCTGCACGCCAGCAGTGCAGCAAGAAGGTAGACTCACTGCCCTCAAGCACTAAGGTGAGCAACCAACATATGTAGCAAAAGTCAAACATGTCATGACAGAAGCGAGGTACCAAACTCAGACCTGTTTACCCCCTGGGTGTAGTCAGTGTACTTTCAACTGACTAATTGTGTACTTTGGACCTCACATGTGTAATTATTCCCAAGCCAGTGAGTTGTCAGTTTCTCCAACAAGTGTATTCTTGGGTAAACAGGTCTGCAAACTGCATGCCGACAACTAGCCGTGCAGTAAGCAAGCAGGCCCACTGCCGCCAAGCGCTAAGGCGAGGGAACAACATATGTACACAAAAGACGAATACGTCATGACGGAAGCGAGGTACCAAACTGCACGTCTGCAATCTAGCAGTGCAGTAACGAGGTAGATTCACCGCCGTCAAGTGCTAAGGTGAGCAACAACATATGTACCAACCCCTGTGACAAAAGGAGTCAGGCCCCCAAACATTATTACTAAGGGTGACCGTGTGTGGAAAAAAAAACCAACACCGGCCGCATGCTGTACAACTCAATACGCAATGACAATCAAGACAAGAAAAACATCTGGGGCAGAAAATCACCACTTTATGTGGACATGCCACGAGGGGCCCGCCCAGCCAAGGAGCGTAAACCCCCCAGCTGCCCGCCGGAACGTATATCCACTGTCTAAGGTACGTGAGTACTTGTCTACCGCGTATGCCTGCGTATGCGAGTGTGCGCTTAAATCCATCACCCGTGAGCGAAAACAGAACAGGCGCTGGTCCCGAACAAACCACGCGATGACAAGGCGTGACTCAAGCTGTGCCACTCAGCTAATCAGGCCATGGAGTAAAAGAATTCTCCACACCCAAGGTACAAAAGCGTAGGAAACTTCTCTACGATTCACCGAAGGTGAGTGGGGGCGCAATTACAGTGAGAAGAAGACGAAAAACTTCGTACCTGCACAACCAGTGCCCAGCCCGGGAACCAGCCGAGGGTCAATCCCGCTACCTTACCTCTCCGCCGAAGGGGAACGGGGGGGAGACGTCCAAAAACCCGCCTGGCACGACCGGCGAAGATCACCGGACAGCTCACCAGAGGCCGAAGCGCAGGCGCCAAGCAGTGGGGACGAGAAAACCACGCAGCAGCACAGGCAGGGCCGACGAAACGATCCTATCTCCCGCTCTTCTTTCCAACAGCAAGTCCGAACCCGAGAACGGTCGAAAACCAAAGTCCGTAGGCTAGAGCCGAGCGCAAGACGACCGAATCGTGCGCCTAAGTAGACTAGACTGGGGGATTATGGGTACCCGGCTTCCGGGTGGTGGGTATAGGGAGACAACTCTTGGTCCCCTCGGGGTTCCCCGAGTGCCTCCCGGGTTGTGTCTTAACACAACTGGCTCTTAGGCTAGAATGAGTAAGTAGTAGACACTTCCATTCAGTCATGTCATCGGTAATGTTTTTGAAGAAACAAACACATGCTATCTTTTTTAAAGACTTTAAAGGACGACAGGCATAAATTGATTTTAAAATCAATAAAAAACATTTTATTAGAAGTATACAATTTGAAATGTATATGTAGTGAGAAAAAAAAAAGGATGTACATGCAGGGGGCCATGAATCATTCTCTCTTGTGTGTACATTTTCTGGTTTATATTTTGTTAACCTGTTACATCACTGAAGTAATTAAAACATTGATTGCAATACAGCAAGCAGATGAATAGATGAATGTGAAAGATGGGAAGTCGATTTCCTTATTAAATAACGTGGAAAAAAAATAAAACCAAGTAAAAACAAATAAACAACAACACAGATTGCAAAAAAATTTGGAAGTGTCATCAAACGACTACATGCCAACTGCATGAGACGGATTGACCACGATAATTCAAGGGTGGTGCCAGATTGACTTGGTGCCATCAGGCACCAAGCTGATCTGGCACCACCCTTGAATTATCATGGTCGATCAATCTCCTGCCGTAATGTATCTGGGCTAAATCAATTCTTTAGTACCTGTGTGCCATCAATGCTTGCCACAATCATGTGAAGCAACTCTGCATTGCCAAGAGCAATCATAGGAAACTGGAAACAAACAAAACACTTTAATCCCTGCACCATCAAAGACTGAAAGCATGGTTGCTGTTATGAACGAGAAAGGTTGCCATAAACTTGACAGTAAGATGCACAGATCCCCATAAGCCCCACAGATGTGGGGTTCATGGAGATCTATGCCTCTTGCGCCTGGGTGTTGTTCACTGACAATGTGGATGAAGTACGTCTGGCTATCAAGCAATAATAGTTGAAAGGCAGAAAATGACAATTATGAAACAAAACAAAACAACAGCTAACAATTAAGAACAAAGAAGAAATTTATTTAGCATACAAACATCTTTCAAAACAAACAACCAACCAACCACATATAAATAAATAAATAAATAGATGGATGGATGAACAAACAGTAGATTTGTTTTCACTTTGTCACTCTTAAAAAAAAAGAAAAAAAAGAAAGGCAAAGCCCTTATGGCTCACGTGTATGACCGACACACATATGTGTGACCTTTGTGACAAAGGGCTGGCTTCAGCACCAGCAAAATCCATGTTTCCTCAAAATGTAAGCATTTTCACGCATCTGTCAAACCCCCGTGACCCTTGATCTTTGCAATGAGTCGACTAAATTAGTATGCATAGAATGTCCTGCCATCAGCAAACTTGACGCCAAATTTAATTGAAAAGTTGGCAAAAATGTTGATAAAACCAAAAAAATGACATATTGCCTCATCCCGTGACCTTGACCTTTGAGAGACGTCACTCAGATTGGTATATTTAGAAAGGTCTTGCCACAAAGTATCCTTGGGCCAAGTTTCTTCTTCTTCTTCCTCTTCAACGTTCCCGAGTTTCTGCCTCAGATGTCAAGATTGGTTGTTGAGATGAAGACCCTGGCTTGAACAGTCTCGGAGAAAATGCCAATGTTAAAGTTTACCACGGACGACGGCGGATGGACGACAGCGGACGGACGACAGACGGATGACCACCGGCACAGAACACAGACTGACTTTTGCTTTGCATGTGAGCCAACAAACCATGTGAGTAGTGTCTAATAATAGTTTTTAAAACAATCATTTGCAACAACTTACATGTGTGTAGATGTCTGGTATCAAGTAGGTAAATAACCGCACATCATCCTCCTGGCAAAGCTGTAAATGTAACAGAAAATAAAGAAAAATGCTTTACATTTGTGCTGAGGTGGAGTGGATTATTGGCAAATACTTCACAATGCATCTTATTTGGCGAGTGAAATGTGAGCCTCAGCAAGCAAATGCTGCACTTACTGGAGGCTGTGGGTTCGCCTGAATATGGTATTGAACACAAAATGCTAGAAGGTCCTGTACAGACTGCATTGCAATAAGACTGATTGACCATAATAGTTCAAGGGTGGTACGAGAGTAGCTTGGCACCTGTAGGCGCCAAGCTACTCTCGCATCACCCTTGAACTATCATGGTCGATCCATATCTTACTGTAGTGTGCACAATAAAACAAAACAAAACAAAATTACCCTGAGATCCTCCAACAGACATGACTTGAGATCCCGGCCGTCCAGACTCTTACAGAAGTCCTTGTAGGTGGCCATCTTCTCGTCGCTCACTTTGCTGGAATCATACCATCTATACGTAATCTCTCATTAAAGGGGTCTTTATTTACCTTGCATATATAACCTCTCATTTGATGTTTATACGTATTTCTGTGCAACTAGTTTCAGCGAAGCAGAAAGTTTAACTACATTATATTATGTGTTTAACCCTTTTAGCCTCAAGGTCATATTTCTCAAGTTTTGGAGGTGTTGCCTAATGACCAAGTACCAGTTGTAGGAGATAGACTGATCATGAGAATTCGAGGGTAGTGCCAAATGAGCTTGGCGCGTGAAGGTGTCAAGCTCATCTGGCACTGCCCTTGAATTATCATGATCAATCCATCGCCTGCTGCAGGGTCCCAGGGCTAAAAGGGTTTTAAGAAATACTATGATAGGGTTGTCTTTAGTTTGCTTTGTGTTAGGGAGGTTCAGCATGGGCTGGGGCCATTGGCGATGGGCTTCACCCGTCCTGAGCCATTGTCAATTTATTGTTTGTAAACTGTTGCGTGAGCGTGAGTTTTTCCTGTACCTGGCAACATGTATTTGGGACAATTAAGTTGTTCGATTGATTGATTAGTTTGAGATGTGCATAAAAAGACTATAATGCACTGCATTATTATTATTAAAACAACAACCACATCTATCTAGTGTACTGAAACACACAAGCATAATACTGTTTTCAGACATAAAGAGTACATGTTTACCTGACTTTCAAAAAGTAGAGCAGGTGATAACCAATGCGTGGCTGCCTCAAGTACATCTCCCCTAGCAACTGTAGTAATGGCTGTCGGCGTGGATCTTCTTCGGACATTTGACTTAAAAACCTGAACAAATCAATCACAAACAATAAACACACAAAAATATATATTGATACTTGTTTAAAATTAGTGAAAAGCAGGCTAACATCCCAACATGTTTACACACGCATACAAAATGTTGGTAGATTTGAAGTCAAGACAAGGGGGGAAAAGGTATAAGGTATTAATTAATTAAATTAACTCTTTCAAGATTACAAAGAATGCAGTGTTGAAAGGGTGAATATTTTACCTGAATATAACAAACAGTGGAGTTCCTATTGAGTCCTCTATGGTCCTGAAACAACAAAAATGATGTAGGTGAGTTGCTCAGTCTCAGATAGGTACAATATAAGTTATTGGTAGCAGGGGTCTGTGCAGCAAGCCCCTGCTACCAATAACGTATTTGTTTTCATTCCTCCATTGTTTTCGCAAAAGAAATCAAGAAAAAATCTTCCGACCTGGATCATGCCAGACATGACCGACGACAAAGGAATATACATTTATACATAGACTTATGACGTAATATAAAATCTTTCATGATGTTGCCGTCT
The DNA here is from genome assembly GCA_036245525.1 of Semisulcospira habei. NCBI lineage: Eukaryota > Metazoa > Mollusca > Gastropoda > Semisulcospiridae > Semisulcospira > Semisulcospira habei. The sequence continues at coordinate 23,183,444 of BTPG01000001.1, read as the reverse complement.
TCAGTCGTGTGCCTGTTGTTTCGAACAACACTAAGTAACTTTGTACATTAGAACGTTTTGGTGATCTTTTATAGAACAAAACTGGCATCCCAGACGCGTCAGAAAGAGGGCTACAAAAAGTTGGCCATTAGTTGCTACAAGGGTTTTTGTATCCCAGTCACACAGTACTATCTATCTATCTATATCCTGTAGTCTTGCCGACCGTTGGGGCACCACTGATGACGTGGCAACCGGCTCCCTCCATTCCTCTCTGTTCTCTGCCATTTTTAGCGTATCGCCCAGCCGCAGTCCTGTCCACTCTGAGATATTGTCCTCCCATCTTTTCCTCTGTCTTCCTCTCCTTTGTCCTCCTTGAACAGTGCCTTGCAGGATTGTTTTGGCAAGCCCTGCTGAACGCGTGACATGCCCATACTAATAATAATAATACTGTTATTATATAGGCGCTTTTTCTCAATTTTGGGGAAATCGACTCAAAGCGCCGCGCCTGAAACCCAACACACACACTCACGAAACGGACACGGATTTACGCCATTTAAGACAAACACAGTACAAACACAGTACAAGACAAACGAAGGGCCAGTCAGCTACTGAAGTTACAGAGATTTTTGATCGCTTGTATTTGAGATTTGTAAAGTGGCCTGAGACCGGTACCAAAGTGTGGGGGGTGGGGGGGGTGGGTGGAAGAACCGGAGTACCCGGAGAAAGAACCCCCGACGGTCCGCCCGAATTAACGGTGACGCTTACCAGAGGAGAAAAGTCCAACGCCGGAACCCGGTATCGAACCTCGCACCCTTGGCATTGGTGGCAGGCGCCTTAACCACTGCGCCACGGACCGCCCCATACCACTTCAGTTTGCGTTTTTTCATAATGGCTAATAGGTCTTCATAGGGCCCGATGGCTTGCCTGATTCTGCTTCCCACTTCCTCGTTCGTGATGTGATCTCTGTATGAAATGCCAAGCAGCCTTTGAAAACATCTCATTTCAGTGGCTTGTATCCCCCTTTCAAGGTCTGCTGTGAGGGTCCATGACTCACAGGCATACAAGAACACTGAGATGACTAAGGAGCGCATCAGTCTGATCTTGGAGCAGAGCATGATGTCCTTCCATATGGTCTTCAATCTTGTCAGTGCTGTTGTTGTCTGCGCAATCCTGGACAGTATTTCTGGTTTTGATCCCTCATCTGTCACAATGGCTCCAAAGTATTTGAATTTATTAATTGTTTCCAGTTTTTGGCTTCCAATCATGTCAGTGCCAATGCCACTGGTGTTATTTGTCATCAGTTTGGTCTTCTCTGCACTGATTTCCATCCCATACGCAATGGCTGTACTGTCCAGCTTTTCACCAGCTGAGCTAGCTCCTTCTCTGTTCCTGCAAGGCCATCAATGTCATCTGCAAAGCGCAAGTTCGTGATTGTTCTGCCTCCAATACTGACAGTTTCTTCATGATCTTTCAGAGCGTCTGTTATGATTCTTTCCAGGAAGATGCTGAAAAGAGTAGGTGAGATCAAGCAGCCTTGTCCGACTCCGACTGTAGTCCTAAACCAGTTTCCTATTTTGCCGTTGAAGCAGACTGCGCTAGAGGACTTGTTGTAAAGGTTTGCTATGACTTTGATCAGGTTGGCATTGATGTTGTATAGCTTCATGGTGAACCAAAGGGCTGCATGCCACACCCTGTCAAACGCTTGCTTAAAATCCACAAAGACATGATAGAGGTCTTGCTGGTGCTGGAGGTACCTCTCACATAGAACTCTCAGGTTGAAGATCTGCTCAGTTGTGCTGTGCCCTGGTGTGAAGCCTGCCTGTTCCTCAGTTATGATTTCCTCTGCCTGTGGCTTCAGCCTGTTCAGTAGGATCTTTAACATGACTTTGCTTGGGTGGCATATAAGACTGATCGTGCGATAATTCTGGCATTGATGTAAGTTGCCTTTTTTGGGGAGAGTTATTATAAGTGATTGGGTCCATGGTGTGGGCCAATCCCCTGACTGCCAGATCTTATTGCAGATTGTTAGTAAGGCGCTTAAATATCATGTCTTCTCCCCCTTCTTGGACAAGCTCTGCAGGGATGTTGTCTGCTCCTGCTGCATTCCCTTTTTTCACAGCACTTCACTGCAGCCTCTACTTCTTCTCGGAGGATGGGATAGTTGCCATTGAATGTCACGGGTAGGTTGACAAGTATGCCTGGGTCCCCTGTAGCTCGGTGGTTGTACAAATCTGAGCAGTACTCTGTCCATCTCTTCAGTATGTCTTGGTCTTCCGTAAGACAGTTCCCTTCACTATCTTGAATAATCGAGGAACGTCCTTGTTTTATACTGGTCAGGTCTTTCACCAGCTGGTATGCTTTTTTGCTATTATTTTTGTTCAGATCTTCTTCTACATGTTTACACTGATCTTCAATCCACTTATTCTTTGCCTTTTCATGCTTTTCTTGATATCCTGGTTAATTTCCCTGTATTGCTTAGCTCCTTCTACCTCTGATTTCTTTCTTTAATTCTCAACGCTTGTCACATAGAGCAAAAATGTCAGCTGTAACCCAAGGTTTCTTTGCTTGTCGGTGTTTGCCAAGGATCTCACTGGTTGTTTGGGTTATAGCAGTGTTAAATGTGTTGATCAGTGTGTCCACATCCATGTCTTCTGCACCTAGAAGTAACAGTGGCGTGAATTTTCCGCCTATCTTTGCCTGGAAGGCTTCCACTACCTCTGGGTCTTTCAGCTTCTCGAGGTCAAACCTGATTCTGGTGGGACCCTGCTTGTTGACCTTCTTTAGGCGGAGTCGGAAGGTCATCATCACTAAGTCATGGTTGCTTCCAATGTCTGCTCCTGGAAAACTTCTTGTCTTGGCAATGTTCACACTGGTTTGGAAGCATCTCTTCACCATGATGTAGTCAATTTGGTTATGATGCTCTCCATTTGGGCTGTGCCATGTCCACCTTATGGATGCTTTGTGTGGGCCAAACGTGTTCATCAGCTTTAGATCATTTGAGCTGGCAAATTCCAGGAGCCTTAAGCCTCTGTCGTTGGTCTCTGCATTGCAGTAGCGTCCGCATGGGCCTTTCCAGTTCTTAACAGCATCCTCTCCTATTTTGGCATTCCAGTCTCTCTACACCACAAGAATGTCATTCTTGGGGGTCTGGTCCAAGACTTCTTGCAGTTGGTCATAGAAGTCTTCTATTTCCTCATCGCCACAGTCTGTTGTTGGGGCGTAAACTTGTACAATGGTGATATTAAATGGGGTTGCCCTCAAGCGTATGGTGATAAGCCTACTGGAGACTGGCCGACAACTCATGACAGTGTTCATGATGTCTTTGTGGACGAGAAATCCGACACCCTGTTCGTGTTTGTCTTCTCTGCCACTGTAATACAGTAATATATCACACAGTACGGTTTGCGCTAAAGAGACTGGTCATGTGACGTAGGGATGAAAACAACCATCGTTTATACAATTCATTAAAAAAAAGCACATATACATTAACTTACAACTCCTAATCACATGTGCCAATGATCCTTCAAAAAGGCCACTCAGTTTAACAAAGCATTCACGTTAGCTACTAACGCACCTCATTTGACCTCAGAGCCAGTCAAGCTACAGGCACCAACTTGTTAAGTGAATATAGCAGAGTTAACATGCGTCTCACATCCTTTAACATTTTGCTCTTACAAGAGGCTTTTATCCTCAGCTACCTTTGTGGCAAGTTCTACTAACAAATCTGGCCAAAGTTCACATCAAAATGAAATGTTACCAAACTATCTCTATGTGTGTTGGTCTGTGATTTTGAACCTTACAGTTATCATTCCAGTGACCAATTGTCAATTAACCCATTTAGCCCCGAGTCACTACAGCAGGAGATTGATTGACCATGATAACTCAAGGGTAGTGCCAGATTAGCTTGGCGCCTGAAGGCGCCAAGCTAATCTGGCACTACCCTTGAGTTATCATGGTCAATCTATCTCCTGCAACTGGTACACAGTCATTAGGCAACACCTCCAATATTTGAGCAATGGGACCTTGGGGCTAAAAGGGTTAGTTCTGACAGCCTTTTACACTGCTGCCAAATCTGCCATTACTCACTCATCATCTACTTCCTGTGGAAAGAGGTTGTTGTTGAACTGACTGCTGAGCAACTGACAGAGACAGATGGCCAGGCTGCTGGCAATGTCATCAAAGTCATCCTGTAACAACAACACAATCATCTTAAACCGTTTGTACACTCCTCCTGGTCAACTCCTCCGAGTCGCTAGAGCAATGCTAACAACACCGAACTGCAAGAGGCAAAGACCCTCATGAGCCCCGCAGTAGTGGGGGCTCATGAGGTTCTTTGCCTCTTGCTAGCACCTTTCACATCTGTACTTTCAAGGCATGATGGTCACAATGCACAGCTGCCAACCCTGAGGCAACAAAAATCCTGAGTTGCCGAGACACGCTTCACACATGACAGCCCATGGACAGAAAATAAACATAACATATTATGATTATATATATATATATATATATATATATATATATATATATATATATATATATATATATATATATATATATATATATATATATATATATATATATATATATAATAATAATAATCTGCTTCTTTGGAGGCATGATTTTGTTGAAAATCGAAAATACCAGTTGTGAAAATCGTTTTGCATGTGCTCCAGACCAGGGCAAATTTGAAGCAACCGGAACAAACACAGAATGGACGGAAATTTGCTGCACATGCGAAATCAAGACTGGCTGTGGGTCCCCGAAAGCTTAGCGGTACAGTATAGCGGTAGGCTCTCAACTACAGGTGCTTGACACCACGCGGTACGCCAAAATGCCTCAAATTTTAAAACCAGGGATGGGAATTGGCCATGGCAAAAAACTCTGAAAACTTCGGCACCATCCACTGACTAACGTCAACTTTGCGAATGCTTGTGCCCGCGCGTTTTTTCAAAGTCTGAACTTTCTCACCCACTACAGTCTTAGCCGCTCCAACGCCACCCGAGTCCCTGAAATTTCAGGGAAATCCAATACCCCCTGACCGCAGGGTTAAGTCACAAAACTCATCAAACTGGTGCCAACAGCCCAATGTTTATCTTGTGCAGTTGACTGTCACCCATACAACACTTCACTTTTCTGTCCCCTCTAGGGTTCATTTTGCCTGGAAACAGTGTCCAGATCAGTACAACTGCAATTGACACAGATCATGACCCCCCCCCCCCCCCCGAGATTGTGGATGCATACCTAGCTTTTATTACCCTACCAGCCTCGTTTGTATCTTAAAGTTAGGATGTTATTCAGTACTGGTTAAAGTGTGGACTAAAACTAAAAGATGTAGTTTCACATACTATATGAAACCCAGTGTGTGGGCAGATAAATTTGGAGTTCTGATAGGTATGTAGTGTACATATTAAATTCCACGATCTCTCGAAATATTGTTCAATGTTTCAAAATTTAGCCTGAATTTTTCATTAAAAAAAATATTAGTTCAGATATCTCAACGCACTACCTCTACCTGCGGTTTGCCAGCTGAGTAATATAACAAAAGAAAAAGACAGAGCTGGCTCTCAGGGACGGACAGTGCCGCTGGACTGCTGGCTGGTGCTAAGAGGGGAAAAGGAGGGTCCTGAACAAACACGATGCCGTCATTGGCAAGCACTGGGCAGCCAGAAACTAGCGGTTTTTCGGACAGCTTGGCCGCACTCACCCACCCACCACACCACCCCTTGGCGTTGGACCTACGACTGTTTAACTTTACTTCGGCCGATATCCAGTCCAATTTCCACTTCTTACGACTGCTTGAATCGTCAAATTTACCGCCACGATTCACAAGACGAGTCACGCCGCCGCAAGCCATGTTGATCAACACAATGAAAGTACGTACTACACCGCAAGAATGGCTTCTTTCTGAGCGCGTCTGCCCGCCTAGGTTACTGCGCAGCGCGTGGCGCACTGAGCGGTGACCAGTGAGTGCCGCGAACGCAGCCTGCCGCGTCATAGCCTGCCCGCGGAGGAAAACCGGTGCTTTGCTCGTTTTGCTACCCACGATATTTTTTCGCGGAGACGCCTTTTCAATTTCGCGGACAAATTTCCTTCCCCCGCGGAATCCCGCGTTTTCGCGGACAATTCCCATCCCTGAAAACAAAGCTTGAAAATATGAAAATTGGGAGAAATGTACCCAAAAAACGGAGAAATCTGGAAATGAAAAAAAAATTTGGGAAATTCCCGATAAAATAGGGAGGGTTGGCACCCATGACAATGTGTCATACATTATTTTATTCTGCGATGTTTCACACAACTCACTGAAACTGATTACGTCTGCTCATGTCCCACCAAAGACCCCGTCTAAAAGAAGCGAACGATTAGGGAGGGGGTGGGGTGCAGGTGGTGTTTGTGCTACTGAACGATTTTATATTCTTTCGTAATGGCACCCTTTGTTGACACTGTGAAGCTATAGTTACATTCAGTCACAACAGTTAATTCTATTGGCTAAAGAAAGCTAGTAAAGCCGATGATGTAAAAGCTGCATACTTATTTCATTCCATTGATTTAACTCCTTACGCCCTGAGGATGAAATTATCAAATTTGTGTAGACATCCTCTAAGGTCTGTATCACAGTTCTGGAGACAGATCGACCATGATATTTCAAGGTTAGCGTCAGAATAGCTTGGTGCCTAGAGGCGCCAAGCTATTCTGACACCAACCTTGAAATATCATGGTCGATCCACATCCTGTTGTAGTGTTTCCGGGCTTTATGGGTCAAGTAATGTCAGTAATCATGGTCAGTCAGTCTCCTGCAAGTAATTATAAAAGGTTACCAAAGTCCCAAAACTAAAGAAGTGATAAATTGCTGTTTGGAGTTTTGTGGGTTACACGCAAGCTAAGTGAAAAAGCTTGTGATTTACTGGCAAAGCAAGCGCATGTTTAAAAACAGTTAATGGACATAGTCTTACCTCTTGGATTACAAGCTGCATCAGCCGGTCAGTTTGGTCACACATCATTTCCTGATTTCTGTAAAGAAAAAATAGAAATGCAACTGACATTTCATACTCGAATTCAATAGCAATACTTAATTTAACAATACTATTGATACTGATATGCCCTACTCAAAGTGAACAGAGAAAAATAAAAGTACAACTGACAAGGGACAAGCCATACTCAAATTCAAATCATGGAACTGCATTTGAGTATGGCACTTAAATTTTAAAATTAAATTCCTAACTGGAAAAAATACTTATTCCCAGCTGTAAATTAAGTTTGAGTGAGGCATGGTATGGTATGGTGTCTCCAAGGCGCACATATCCATCTAATTAAAGATGCTCAAGACGCTGCCGTAGGGATGGAAGCCGGAGCTTTGAAAGCATGCTGCTACTAAGCGCTACTTTATGTCCAAACCTCCACCTGCTATTAACTTCGGTGCATGTGAAATATTTCTGTTTCCATTTCACCGGCCCTACCGGCCCTTCTCTTTTCGATTAGTGGTAATGGGATTTTTAACGTGTGCACATGATGATTATGCGTGCTGTGCACACGAAGGCGAGACAAGCAACTGTAAGCCGAGTCTGTATGTAAATTTGACTCGATGGGAATGAGGAAAAGTCCACATCCCATTCCTGCCCACCAGGGGATTCGAACCCGGGATCTTACGACTGCCAGCACAGTGTCTTATCCACTAAGCTACCTCCCCATGTCAATCTACCATGTCAGTCGTAGTGGTTTATCTTCCACACCCAAAGCAGCCGTGACAGAATATTCAAAGTCCCAAAAGACCTTAAAGTCCAGTACACAGAATACAACAAAAACAACTGCTAAGCATAACTGCAAAACTAAACCTCAAAATAGTTACACTAGAAAATGACTTTTGTAACTCTAGGAGGCATCTACAAAGCCTATTTACCGGCTGTGAGAGATGGAAGAGCTAGACTGAGGTTCAAAAGAAGCCAAGCTAATCTGAACATCCCTTGAAGTTGAATGATCATGACTGATCTATCTCCTGTTGCGGTGACCTAAAGGTGAACAAGTTAGATCCCAATGACAATAGAACATCAAACGGACATCAGCTATCACTGGCCCGCCCACAGCTGTGTGTGGGCCAACAGCGGGCAACATTGGGCCAATGATCTTTTGTGCATTGCGATGTCAACAACATGTCCAACAAACAAATATCTAACACACGTTTCATTCTGTAGGTCGACTGTGAGCTCCTTTATGTCAGGTGGTAACTGCTCCAATTGTTCTGTGATGTCAATGTTTTGCATCACTGGGGCTTCGCGGATTGGCCGGAATGAACTCTCTTCTTGCAACTTCCCTGTAACACACATGTTCAAAGCTTAACACTTTTGTGTGTGCAGCCAAAGACACTGTGAACAGTACCAGTGGCTTCATGCGCAAGAGGTTTAAAATAAAATAGCTTGTCACACTGTTGATAAGTAACAAAACAAATCAGCCAACAATTTTATAGCTTGCCTCACATGTCTGGTCTACTATATATAATTTCTTAATCATTCCATTTAATCATAAGGATGTGATGTTGCATGACCGCTGACTGATGCTACAAAATATAAAGGACTTCACAATTAACTCATTCAACCCCACGCATGTATTCCTAAATTTTGGAGGCGTCATCTAATGAGTATGCACCTGCTGCAGGAGATGGATCGACCAAGATAATTCAAGAGTAGTGCCAGATTAGCTTAGTGCTGACAGGCACCAAGCTAATCTGGCACTACCCTTGAATTATCATGGTCAATCCATCTCCTGCTGTAGTGTGTCAGGGCTGAATTAGTTAAGCACCAGCAGCCTTATATACAATGTCTCCAAACACACTGTAACTCATAATCAATCAATCAATCAATCAATCAATCAAATGGCATGTTTTATGTAATCAAGGGAACTAACCCAGTGGAATGTCATCTTCATCGTCGCTGAAGCGTCCCTCTGACAGCAGGATCCCATCACCAACATGGTTGTTTCCATTGTCCACCGACATCCCCTCACGTAGCCCCGGCTCTTCTTTCACTGACAAACACAGGCTGATGTCAACACACCTCAGTTCTCCAATAGTGCACCTTAGTATCCTTCATTATAACCAAATTCTGGCATCATCCTCACATACCCCCAGCTTCTCCTTGCAAGACAAAGGCTGATGTTGACAAAGCTCAATTATCTCATTGTGCACATTATTACTTTCTACCATTTCATAGTGAACTTTGCTTACAGGCCAATCTGCAAGAGGCAAAGATATACTCGTGGGTCCCTGCAGCTGAGGAGCTTATGACAGTCTATGCCTATTGCATATCTAACAAGACTGTGTAGTACTGTAAACAGAAAAAAAAGAAAAGAAAAAAACCCCACATACATGCAGTACCATAACAAGAATGGCAATCCCCTCAAGTCTCATGTGCAAAACCGATCCACATAATTAATTACCTTTGTGACCTTGATCTTCCAGCAGGTCACTGAAATTGGCAAGTGTTCAAGTTTCTAACACAACATAAGGAAACGGCTGGCATTTGTACCCGCAAAATTTATGTTTTCTCAAAATGTACGCATTTTTCACTTTTGTCAACCACCCATGACCCTTGACCTTTTTGAGTACTGGTAGTAAGCCAAATTAGTATGCATAGAAATGTCTTATCATCAGCTGTATTTCTGCCAAATTTAGTTGAAAAGTTTTGCAAAATCCTGATAAAAATAAAATGTTACCAAAAAATAGACATTTTTCAAATCATTTGCTGATCTCGTGACCCATGACCTTTCCAAGAGGTCATCCAAGTTAGCATGCGTACCATCAGGTATCTCTGTACCAAGTTTGGGATGGAAGTTGTAAATAGTATTTTTTTTTTTAATTTTGGTCAGAAAATGGATATTTGTGACCTATTTTCAGATCTCTCGTGACCCTTGACCTTTCTGAGGGGGTCATCCAAATTAATATGCATAGGAAGGTCTTACTATAAGGTATTTCTGTACCAAGTTTGGGTTTGAAAGTTGTGCATAGTATTTGAGAAAAAAACACCTTTTGTTAAACTATGGCTATTTTTTTACATATTTCCTGAGCTCTTGTGACCCTTGACCTTTCTGATGGGTCAACCAAATTAGTATGCATAAAAAGGTCTTACCACAGGTATCTTTGTACCAAGTTTGGGTCTGAAGTTGTGAATAGTATTTGAGAAAAAAATCAATGTTGTGAAAATAAGGCAATTGTTTTTTTTTACCCATTTCCTGATCCCTTGTGATCTTGACTTAAGGGAGGTCACTCAAATTGAAATGTTTAGAAAGGTCTTGCCACAAAGTATTCTTGGGCCAAGTTTGAAGACTGTGGCTTGAATTGAATGAGTAGTAAATGCCAACGTAAAAGTCTACCATGGATCACAGCGGACGGCCAGCCCATAATATAGACTCAATTTGCTTCGCACGTGAGCTAAGAAGCACTGCTCCTTTAATCTTCCATGGAAATGACTCAAAATTATATGCTTTATCTCCCTTTGTTCAAGAAAATAGTCAACAAAGAAATACACTGAAAAAACACATTTCCATAAAAAGATCTGCAATGCACACGACTAAATCTATCTGAAACATAAAGATCAAAGAGAAAATTGAACTTCACCAATATTTCAAATTTCAACAATAAAATTTAAATGACTCACTATCCTGACTGCAGAACTCTGGAAAATTTTCCCTCAGCAATGTCCGCAGCTCCTTGTCGAGTTTTGGATTATCGAACAATGGTGACAGAGACCTGTTCAGTGTAATTCCAAAACCAATGACAACTCACAAAATCACACACAACTTTGTTAAAAGCAAATCATCCCTGTTATGGGGTGGAAGGGTATAATATCAAATGGAGATGAGAGAAACAAAATTACTGTGATAATCGTTAAAATCTTTGGTGCAGTTTGCATGGACATATCCAAATTTAGCTTTACGTTTTTGCTATAGTATGTCAAAAATGACTGTTAACCCAGATCATACTGAGGCTAAAAGATTCAAATTTGTACTCTGCCATATGCAAGCTACATTATAGTACTTACAGATAAGGATATAGACCAATGGATTAGTTCAAGGGTGGTGCCAGAATAGCTTGGTGCCTACAGGCGCCAAGCTATTCTGGCACTACCCTTGAACTATTTAAGTCACACTTATTTCACACACTGGTGTATTCCGAATGATAAGGGTTAAGACAGTACATAAACTAATGAATTACACTTTCTCAAAGTAAAAACAACAAAAAATTAATTTTTCTCTAAAATACATTTTTTCAAAAAATACTTACCGATGGCATTACTAATAGGAAGGTATGCTAGCTAATCTGATTTCAGCCTAAGTCTGTTGTGTGAATGAGCGCAACCTGGGAGGCAACTCTGGGGAGTCGTTCACCAAACGCAGCCCAGGGTGGCCTCCCCTCCCTTCCTATAAGGTCCTATGGGCTGACCCACCAGTTTCACACTCAGCGAACTGGCGGGCAAGCGGGGGTACGCGGAAGGGCCCTTTGAGTAATGCCATTGGCAAGTATTTTTCGAACAAATATATTTTAGAGGAAAATTAATTTGTTTCCTCAAAACCCTTACCGATGGCATTACTAATAGGAAGAATAACAAAAAGACGGAGGGTGCCGCCCACCATACCCCGTGACAGTAACATGCTTAGTAAGGCGCCCTGGGCGCACTCCCGATGATTTCAACTAAGCGTTACCTATGGCGCGTCTGGCGCCGGGAAGGAGTGCTGCGCCGCCGAGACATCGCCTACGAGCGCCAGGTTCTCTCGCTGTCCCAAGAGGTCTCGTATGTAGAAGCGTGCAAAGGTGCAACTTGATCGCCACCCCACTGCCGCCACGATGTCTCGCACCGCACAGTTGCGGTCCAATGCGACGCTTGTGGAGAACGCTCTGACCTCGTATGCTCAGATCTGCAGCCTCTTAGCCCCCTCAGGGGAGAGGTTCTCATACGCAGACCGGATGACCCAGCGGAGCCAAGAGGAGATTGTTTGGGCCGAAATGTCATTCCTGCCACGCTGCAGAGGCAGGAGAGGCGGGTCCGGCCACGCTGGTGGGGTCGAGTTCTGCACAGGTAGACCTGTAAGGTGTGGACAGGGTCTTGCTATCGCTATTCCTGAAACAGGTCTGACCCCTGGAGGGGTTGGAGCGTGATTACTTGTGCTCCGACCGCCGGCAGCCTGTTCTTTGCCAGGAGGGTAGGGTTTGTCAGGAGCTGCACCGACCCGTTCACTCTCCACTGTAGACAGGACGGGTCCACTGACAAGGCGTGGAGTTCGCTGACTCTGGCAGCGGAAGCGAGAGCGAGGAGGAAGCACGTCTTCCTGGTTACATCCGTCAAGGCGGCCAGGGGCAGAGGTTCAAACCGGCCCGAGTTAAGCCATGTGAGCACCCACGCAAGATCCCAGCGAGGAATCAGGGAACGTTGGACCGGCCGCTGCAACTCGAAGTGGGCTATGAGGTCCGCCAGGTCTCTACGCGCTCCTGGATCCGGCCGGCCCAAATGCCGGGACGTGTCGGCGATCATGGAGAGATATCCCCGGATGGTGATGGAGGCTAAATCCTGATCTGTAAACAGCCAGAGGAAGAACTCTGCCAGCTGGGGCGCCAAAAGAGCCATGGGGGACAGAGCTCTGGCCCGGCACCAAGCCTGCAAGACCCTCCACTTCCCTTCGTAAACCTTCAGGGTGGAAGTACTGTGGGCTGCCGTGATAGCCGCCACTGCCGCACTCGAGAAGCCTCTTGCAGAGAGGGCCTTCCGCACAACCTCCAAGCGCGTAGTTGGAGCCTCTACGGGCACGGGTAGAACAGGTTCTGCCGCGGATGCTTCAGCATCGTGCGCGGCGATGGAAGCCGCAGTGGGGGGTCTGTGGCGAGGCTCAGAAGGTTTGTCGTCCAGCTTTGGTTCCAATTGAAGGGGGCGACCAGGAAGACAACTGCGTTGGTGTCTCTGAGCTTCTGCAGAACTTGGGTACCAACACCGCTGGGGGGGTACATGTAGGCCACGAGGCCTTCCCAAGCGAGCGGGTCCGGAACGGGTGAGACAAAGAGGGGAAGCTGGGTGTTCCACTGCATCGCGAACAGGTCGACCATTGGCTTCTCCCAATGAGCGCCGATCATCCGGAAGAGCTCCGGCTTGAGCGTCCACTCAGTGTGCAGGAGCTGCCCTCGACGGGAGAGAGAGTCCGCGAGCACATTTAGGAGGCCCGGGATATGTCACGCCTGGAGTGAGATGTCGCAGTCTCTGCACCAAATCAGTAGCTGGTACAGGAGCATGCAAAGGGATGTCGAGTGGGTGCCCCCTTGTTTCTGAATGTAGGACACCACTGTCGAGTTGTCCAAGAGAATTAGCACCCTCTGGCGCTGGAAGTGAGGCTCCCAGTGTACCAACGCCCGGCGCACTGCCTCCAGTTCCAGCCAGTTGCTGTGCCTGTTCCGCAAGGCCGGAGGCGACGGGCCCGAAGTCTCGTCAAACTCGGGCAGGAGATGCGCCCCCCCAGCCTGACTGGCTCGCGTCCATACACAGTGAGAGCCATGGCGGGGGGGAAGTGAGGGGCACTCCTGACCCGAGCCAGGTGGCATCCGAAGACGGGTGCCAGTGGTAGAGGAGATGTAGCTGGATTGGCCGCGAATAGAGTCTGCCGAGGGGAAGCAGGTCCGCTGCCGCGCTGATGAGCCCTAGCAGCTGCAGCCAGGTCCTGGCCGGGCACGCATCCGTGATGCACACCTCACGCGCTACCTGCACCAGCTTCTGTACGCTTACTTCCGTCAGTCTCACCCTGTTCTGCTCGGTCAGGAACTCAATTCCCAGATGGACGAAGGTGCGGGAGGGCAAGAGGTCCGACTTCCCGTGGTTGACCAGCAAGCCCAGTCGCTGCACGAGGGACAGAAGACTGTCCCGGTCCGTCTCCAGAGTAGAAGACACCTGGTTCTGCAGGAGCAGGTCGTCCAAGTAATTGGACGTCGGGCTGAAGGAGCCCCTCCTTGAAAGGGCCACTCCCGCATCCATGATCCTGGTGAAGACCCAGGGGCTGAGGTTGAGACCGAAAGGGAGCGCTCGGAACTGGTAGACTATTCCGCAAAAGGCCGGTGCACCGTCGCAGCATGGCGTCCCGTCTCATCAGATCACAGTTAGCCGTAGTGGCCACCGCGTTCATGGAGGCGTGGTACACCGCCCAGTTGGCGGTCACAGCCAAGGAATGCAGATCGCATAGGGGATCTGGCGTCTCCGGGGAAGGCCAGAAATCCTCTATGCGGTGGACCACCGTCTGCATCGCTAACTCCAAGAAGCCGAGGCAGGCTAAGGCATTCCGCACAAGGGTCGCTGTCTTGTCATGTCCCAGGGTCGAGTCTCTCCCAGCATTCGTCTTACGTCTGCTGTGCGCCAGAGCCGCTGCGTCCACTGGAGGGAGGAGGCACATAAAGGCCTGGGAGTGTCCTGCATACCAACTCTGCTGAAAACGGATGTCGACATATTCGGGCCATCAGCGTTCAGCGAAGAAATTCCTCTCCCCCAACTTGCCCTGTTGCAGGTGGGAGTTGAATGCGTCGGCGAGGTCTTGAAACAGGGGGGGGGGTGGGGTGGGGTGGGGGTGGGGGTTGCAGGAGGGACTTGACGTGCTTGGCCTGATGCGAGGAGTCGACAGAGGCCGAGGTCTTCCGCTTGAGAGGGGGAGACGAAGGACACAAGTCGGGAGGGAGGGAGCTGGTGATCACGCGCGCGGCCGCGTCCAGGGCCTTAATGGTATCTGATCCTGCGGCTCCGTGAGAGGCGGCAGGCGAGGAGCTGCAGCGTGAAGAGTGAGGACTGCTGCCTGTGGTGGGAGAAGGCGCCGCTGGGCAAAGAGAAAGGAGAGCCGATGCGAGGGCGGACAGTAAAGGGCAACCTGCGGGTGGGGTGGGGGGAGGGGGGGGGGCGGCCACGAGCACAACAGACCCGCCCAAAGAAGGGGTCCACGAAGCCGAAGGGCAGGTGGGCCGCTCAGAGGAGTCCGACCGCCGCAAGGTAGGGCGAGCGCCCGAAGCCAAAACGGCACTCACCTGCGATCGAAGACACTGTGGCTGCGCAGGAATGCAGTCAGCCCGTGAGCCCTCTCGCTAGAAGGGGCGAGTCAGCGCGGTGAGAGTCCCTCAGCCCGCGCCGAGGCAAGCGGGAGCGGTGTAAGTCAGGGCGACGAGTCCTGAACTGAGGATCACGGCTCCTTGAACGTCGCAGGATGGCCCTCTGCGCGGGACTAGCGTCAGGTGACGGTGATTGTCTGTGTGTCCGTCTGTCCGCTGGTGCCGTGGTGGTCAGTGATCTGAGCCCCACGCAGCCGGGTGGATAGGCACTGTTTGGGCGGGGCTCAAGTGGGAGCGGGCCTCCGGAGCGCTCAGCTCATGGGGAAACGCTCGTGTGAGGCCACAGGCGGGAGCGCATCGGGCCTGTGAATGCCTCTCTTGTGTGCTTCTCTTATCATTGGCCTGGGCCCTGGTCTCGATCTGGCTTAGTCCAGTTGAGAGGGGCCATCCCTGCATCTGTCGGTCCCGATCTCCCTCCGGGTGGGCGTGGATGGTGAGGGGGCGAGCACACTGGTCAGTAGCGGTCAGCCTTCGCGCAGACAGCCCCACAATGTCCGATGAAGCCTGCTTACGGTGTCTCGGGGGCTAGTAGGCACAGAAGTGGCAGTCGCGTTAGCACAGGGGCGAGGAGCCGGAGGCTGCATTTCACGGTCCCGGGCGGCCAAGGGTCAGTCCTGTCTATAGAAGTCCCAGAGGAGGGACCAGTGCTGCTCCTTCCACGAGTTGCAAACCTTGCACAGTCGGGACGAGGAGCAGCCTGAGCAGGGTAGGCAGCGGTCATGGTTGTCACTAGGCCACTGGAACCCCAAGCAGACGGGGCAGGAGCGCAGCTGGTCACTGCAACAGACCAACAGAGCACGTGAACGGAAGCGCAACCCAGAAGCGAATGGACCGTAATTCGTAACTCTTCTCTTTCGTTCCCTCTTTTGTTTCATTTTATTATTTATTTTTTTCTATTTAGGATGTGCCAAGATAACAGCGCAAGACCCTGCTTTGCCGAGCAGCGGGGCGAGGAAGAACGAACGCAATAAGGCCGGAGACCATCCACTATGGCTGACGACTCAGGCGCTAACCGAGACCTTACCTCATTTAAGTCCCTGCGGGAAGCATGAGGGCTCGGAGGGCAGAAAGAAATCCGTCAGGCACAGCCACCACACACAAACCAGTCTCTCAAAGAATCCCAAACAGGTGAAGCGAAAGTCCAGTGCACAACGCAAGATGATTCACACAAGGCAACCGGTGCAACCTTCCGGAAGGCAGCTAAGCGTGAAACTGGTGGGTCAGCCCATAGGGCTTTATGGGAAGGGAGGGGAGGCCACCCGGGACTGCGTTTGGTGAACGACTCCCTGGAGTCGCCTATCCCGGTTGTGCTGATTCACACAACGGACTTAGGCTGAAATCAGGTTAGCTAGCTTACCTTCCTATTAGTAATGCCATCGGTAAGGGTTTTGAGGAAACAAAAGCAATTCTGAAGACAGCAGAGGAAGAAAAATAAACTTACGGTATGACTCTCTTGTCCAAAATTATCCGTAATGATGTGTAGACACCCTGTTTCACTTGTGCAGCATGCCTTGGGCAAAAGTTGTTCATTATCTGAAACAACAGATACATTAATTTGTTTTTTTGCATATTAAATTACAGCTAATTCAGGGACTCCCTGCACACTTCAGTCATTAGTCAAAATAATTAAAAACACCGTGTACTAAAAAATTATTAATTCCTGGTGACCCTGACACTATAATAAGATATGGACTGACCATGATAGTTTAAGGGCACCAAGATATTCTTGCACCACCCTTGAACTATCAAGGCTGACTTGTCTCCTAAATTGTAATGAAATCTCCAGAGACAACTCCTAAATTTGGGAGTCTCAACATTAGGGCTCAAAGCCGCCAACTCTTGGATTGCGCACATCAGTCTATACATGTACTCTATATTAATAAGCAGCCTGAAAATTATTAATAACAACATATTTGTTTAGGAACTGAGTGTTGCATTACCCTGCACATGAAGTCTAGCAAGGTAGCTGTTATTGCAGGGTGCGGCCGCATGGAGTGAAACATCACCAAAATAGCTGGCTCTGTGACAAAAAAATGTGAAAATTCATTGAGAGGTTGACTACAACTAGCATAAATTATGTTGTAATGCCAAAGTATACTTTTAAAAAATTAAAACCTTCATAAACACTGACAACATTTTTATTTCATTTCTAAAATAGAAACATGAAAATGTCAAAAAGTAAAAAATAAGGAATATATAATTTCTGACATTCTGTGGGTTTTGTTATCACCACACTTGACAATGACATTTTATTCTCCATATATCCTTAGGTGGCAGGTCTCTGGTGAGTTGTTTTCTATCACATTACAAATAAAGAGCAAAACAGGCTTCTCACCGATATTCATAATGCTGTCGCGTTCTGGCTCAAATACCAGCCAGTCATAGAACAAGGCAAGCTTTGCATCTGATGCTGCCACATTGGACTGAAACAAAAACATGTATATTTGTGCCAAAATTCAAACGATATCAAAGCTTTACTTCATTAGCTCACACATATGGCTTTAACCCTTTACATCCTGAGGCTGATTTTGTAAAATTTGCTTTTTCCACTTTGGACCTCACATCTGATCATTTCACTGTTGTGTGTGAGCTGAACATTGCAAAGCCTGTGTGCCCTCCAGCCACGATTGTCTGCCGCAATGTTCGCGGCATTAAATGTAATGCATTAAAGTCTGACATTACACAAATGCTGTCCGACCATCCAGACATTGATGCCATCACCTACAACAGTGAACTTCGCCATCTCCTGGACACCTTTGCCCTTGCCACCATGCATCAAATCCGCACCGATAAGTCTGACCCATGGTTTACTCCGGAAGTGACTATAGCCAAGTGAGAACATCGGCGTGCTGAGTGTACCTGGCGTAAATCCGGACTCACTGTGCATAAACAGATTTATGACATGAAAAAACTTGTTGTCAATCAGACTGTGTTGAAAGCAAAAACTGATTTTTACTGCTCCAAGATGCTTGAAAGTGACACTTGTAAAAAATTGTTTGTCGTTGCTGATAGCTTGCTAGGTAGATCTCGTGACTCTCCCCTTCCCACCAACAGCTGCTCACTTAGCCAATGCCTTCTGTAGCTTTTTCACTGACAGGGTGACGTCTATTCGAGACAGCCTTGATGCTATGAGGTACACCCATATTGACACCGACCCTCCCCATACTGATCACCCCTATGTCAAGTTCACTCCCGTCTCTGAACAGGCTGTTTTTGACATTCTTAAGAAATGCCCGCCTAAAACGTGTGAGCTTCACCCCATTGCCAAAACATTTGTTTTTGAAAACATTGGCATTCTTCTGCCCCCCATTACAAAATCATAAATCTGTCCCTCGAGTCAGGCGTCTTTCCGTCAGAATTCAAATCAGCCATTGTCAAACCTCTCCTGAAAAAGTTGAATCTTGACCCCAACCAGCTAAAGAACTATTGCCCCATTTCAAACCTACCCTTTCTGTGCAAAGTTCTTGAGAGAGTCGTTCTCACACAGCTCACTAAATATCTACAGTCAAACAATCTCGTCCATCCGCTTCAGTCTGCTTACCGTACTGGGCACAGTACTGAAACTGCTCTCCTCTGTGTCGTTAATGGCCTCCTAAGTGCCTATGATGAAAACCAGATCTCAGTTCTTGCCCTGTTAGACCTATCAGCTGCGTTTGACACCATTGACCACTCCATCTTGCTCCAGCGTCTACAAAACTACCTTGGCATTTCTGGTAAAGCTCTCACTTGGTTTCACTCTTATCTGTCTTCACGTCAGATCAACGTCTCTGTCAAGAACCCTCTTTCTGAAGCTGCTGCGCTAGAGTTTGGGGTCCCCCAGGGCTCTGCCCTGTGCCCCATTCTATTTACGCTGTACACTCAGCCTCTGTCTCAGGTTATCACATCGCATTCAACCGATCATCACATGTATGCGGAAGATACACAACTTCGGAAATCTGCACCTCCAAACAGCTCCAGTCAGGCTATTTCAGATGTACGTTCAGAACTGTATCTCAGATGATGCAATCCAGGACTGTATCAATGCCAATGTTTTAAAAAAACAGTGAAATTGGCATGGGGTCAAGCTCACACGTTTTAGGCGGGCATTTCTTAAGACTGATACAGTCCTGGATGTGTGAAAATAAACTCCAGTTAAACGAGGGCAAGACAGAAGCTCTTCTTGTCGGTGCCTCTCGACTGCTGCCCAATTCTCCTGACTCTATGCGCATTTGTGATGCACCTATTCTATTTTCTGATTCAGTTCGCAATCTTGGCATTTTTCTTGATAAAGATCTTGAAATGAAGGACCATGTAAATCATGTCTGCAAAATTGCTTTTCTGGAATTAAGATGCATCAGTTCTATCCGTCATTACCTCACCACTGAAGCTATCACCAAACTGGTCATCTCTTTAGTCTTGTCCCGCATTGATTACTGCAATACCTTATTAGCTGGCCTCCCTCAGTCTCTCATTCAGAAATTGCAGCAAGTTCAGAATTGTGCTGCACGGCTCCCCACAGCAACAGCCCATCACTCCTATCCTGAGACAACTTCATTGGCTGCCAGTCAAACAACGAGTCTTGTACAAAATCGCCTGTCTGTGCTACAAAGCTATTAACTACTCTATCCCTGCCTATCTCGCTGATCTTCTTTAACTATACCCTCCCTCCCGCTCCCTCCATTTAAGTAGTGACATGCGCCTTCTCATAGTCCCGCTCTGCAAATACAAAACCAGAGGTGACCGTTGTTTTGTGCACATTGGACCTGTTGTCTGGAACTCTCTGCCCATAGACATTAGACATTCTCCATCATTCACTGCCTTTAAATCTGCCCTTAACCCACCTGTTCGATACCCCAATGTTGCTCAGTTCTTCGTGATTATGTACCTGTGTGTTTGTCTGTGTGTGCCTGTGTATTGCAGAATCCTTTGTTTCTCTGGCTTTATCATTATGACCCCCTTCACTCCCACTCTTTATTTGTAAAGCTCTTAGAGTTTATTTTAGGATGTGCTATATAAGTAGCTATTATTATTATTATTACTATTATTGTCCTATGAAGGCTACATTACAGATAAGGCGATAGATCAACCATTTTAGTTCAAGGGTGGTGCCAGAATAGCTTGACGCCTCTGGTGCCAAGCTATTCTGGCACCACCCTTGAACTATCAGAGTCAAATTAATTTCAGGCGAAAGTGTATCAGGATGAAATGGGTTAAAAAACAGAGACTATTGGTCACATTATTTCTCCATCAACTAATTAGACATAGGCTGTCACTGATTTATTTTCTGTGTCCATCTATGTGTCAGCTTCTTCCACTTGCAGTTAAGGAATAGATTCGTCCGACTTTTTTTCTTTATCTTCTTCTTCTTCACTACATGTTCACAGTAGCAAACCAGTCTGAGCAGTGGAACAATACATGTACTACAGTATCCTCTACAAGCCCTCTCTGGCACCATATGATTTCATAACTCTTGTAATCTCAACCTCTTTCTAGTACAGTCAGCCCCAATTGCTCAGACAGCTCTAGCTCTGACAGCGCACAATTACTACATTTCTGGGGTGTACCAGTAAATCGTGCATTCTTGTGAGGGGCCTGCATACACGCATGCATAATAATAATAATAATAATAATGAATGGTTCTTGTATAGCACAACATCTTTTTGTTGTAAAAACTCATTGCGCTAACACACACATTCAAACATGACATAGGCGATATGAAACTACAAATAAATACAACAAGACCATGGATCTACACCTGGGGAAAAAAAGCAAGCTGAAAGAAATGAGTTTTCAACTGAGCCTTAAACTGAGAGAGAGTAGGGAAATTTTGCAGACTGGCAGGCAGTGAGTTCCAACTGAAGGTGCAATGAAGCTGAATGAGCTTTCACCAACAGTTTTCAATTTACGTTTAGGAGCCTTCAAAAGTTTCTCCCTGGAGGACATTTGCCGACCTCTTGTGACCCATGACCTATTCCAATGGATCATCTAAATTAGTATGCATAGATAGGTCTTACAATCAGGTATCTCTGTACCAAGTTTGGGTTTGAAGTTGTGAATAGTAATTGAGAAAAAACATTTCTTGTCAAAATATGGCCATTTTCTACCTATTTCCCGAGCGCTTGTGACCCTTGACCTTTCCGAGGGGTCATCCAAATTAGTATGTATAGATAGGTTTTACCATCAGGTATCTCTGTAACAAGTTTGAGTTTGAAATTGTGATAGTATTTGAGAAAAAACATCTTTTGTCAAAGTATGGCTATTTTGGACCTATTTCCTGAGTTCTTGTGACCCTTGACCTTTCCGAAGGGATCAACCAAATTAGTATATATAGAAAGGTCTTACCATCAGGTATCTGTGTACCAAGTTTGGGTTTGAAGTTGTGAATAGTATTTTAGAAAAAATAAATTATGTCAAAATATATCTATTTTTAATATATTTCCTGATCCCCTGTGACCTTGACCTTTGTGAGAGGTCACTGAAATTGGTATGTTTAGAAAGCTCTTGCCACAAAGTATCATTGGGCCAAGTTTGAAGACTGTAGCTGGAATAGTCTCTCAGAAAATGGCAACATTAAAGTTTACCATGGATGAGGGCGAACGGACGACGGCGAACGGACAACAGACGCCGGACAGAGGACCACTGGCCCAGAACATAAACTTACTTTTGCTTCACACATGAGCCAAAAACAAGTTTTCTCAGAAAATCTCTTGGGAGCCTTGACCTTTCTGAGGGGTCATCCAAAATCAATAAACACAGGAAAGTCTTACCATCAGGTATCTCTGTACCAAATGTGGGTTTAAAGTTGTGAAGAGTATTTGAGAAAAAAAATCTTTTGTCAAAATGTGGCTATTTTTTACCTATTTCCTGAGCTCTTGTGACCCTTGACCTTTCTGAGGGGTCAATCAAATTAGTATGCATAGAAAGGTATTACCATCAGGTATCTTTGTACCAAGTTTGGGTTTGAAGGTGTGAATAGTATTTGAGAAAATAAAACAATTTTGTCAAAATACGGCAATTCTTTTATCTATTTCATGATCCCGTCACCTTGACCTTTAAGAGAGGTCACTCAAATTAGTATCTTCAGAAAGGCCTTGCCACAAAGTATCCTTGGGCCAAGTTTGAAGACTGTGGTTTTCACACTGTCTCCCAGAAAAGGTCAATGTTAAAGTTTATGGCAGAAGGCCAACGGACGGAAGACTACTAGCCCAGAACATGGGCTCATTTTTGCTTGAGCCAAAAAGCCTGGATTTTAAGCTGTGATGGTATGTGTTGAACTGCCGTGTCTACTTACTGTGCAAGTTGTAAGCAACCAGCCAATGACGGCCCATCGTGGGATGATATCGGAGCACAGGAGGTCATTAGACGGATGGAACACCGCACAGATGTAGCGAATCAGATCACAACGCAACGACTGGCTTTCTGGAGTTGACAGGTACTGAAAAACCAATGTAACAGTACAATATTAATGAAGGATGAGTGTCGGTATGTTTCTATGACACTCTCTTAACCCTTATCATTCGGATTACACCAGTGTGTGAAATAAGTTTGACTAAAATAGTTCAAGGGTAGTGCCAGAATAGCTTGGTGCCTCTAGGTGCCAAGCTATTCTGGCACCACCCTTGAACTAGAGCCATTGGTCAATATCCTTATCTGTAAGTACTATAATCTAGCTTGCAAATGCCCATGTACAAATTTGAAGCTTTTAGCCTCAGTATGATATGGGTTAAACCCCTTTGTGTATGCAGCCAACAGTGCTTTGAAATGCATCAGTGGTTGCATGCAAAAAGGGGGTTAACTCATTAACCCTTTTGATCCTGATACACTACTGTATGCAATTAATTTGCCTATAATGGTTGAAGGATAGCTATTCTGTCACCACCCTTGAACTAAAATGGTTAATCTATCCCCTAATCTGTAATGTGGCCTTCATAAGACAATTAGCAAATTTTTAAACAAGAAAGGCAAAGCCATTACAGCTCACGTGTATGACCGATTTACATATGTGTGAACTTTGTGACAAGGGTTGGCTTCTGCACCAGCAAAATCCATTTTTTTCTGAAAATGTAAGCATTTTGCACACATCTGTCAACCCCCCCCCCCCCCTCCCCCCTTTTGTGACAAGGGCTGGCTTCTGAACCAGCAAAATCCATTTTTTTCCTGAAAATGTAAGCATTTTGCACACATCTGTCAACCCCCGTGATGAGTCCACTAAATTAGTATGCATAGGAAGGTCTTATTATCAGCTATCTTTGTACCAAATTTGGTTGAAAATTTTGCACAAATTTGTGAATACCTACAATTTTATCAAAAATCAGCATTTTACACATTTGCCAGCCTCTTGTGACCCTTGACCTTTCCAAGGGGTCATCCAAATTAGTATGCATAGAAAGGTCTTACCACTATCTCAGTACCAAATTTGGGTTTGAAGTTGTGAATAGTATTTGACAAAAAAAAACATCTTTTGTCAAAATATGGCTATTTTGGACCTATTTTCTGAGCTCTCGTGACCCTTGACCTTTCCAATGGATCAACCAAATTAGTGTGCATAGAAAAATCTTCCCATCAGGTATCTCTGTTGCAAGTTTGGTTTTTAAAGTTGTGAATAGCATTTGAGAAAAAACATCTTTTGTCAAAATATGGCTATTTCGGACCTATTTCCTGGGCCCTTGTGACCCTTGACCTTTCTGAGAGGTCATCCAAATTAGTATGCATAGATAGGTCTTAAGGCTTCCCTACACGGAGAAACGAAATACAAAAGAAACGAAACATTTTCATTGCATCAAAATGCCTTCTCCGCACACGCAGAAACGCCGTGAAAATTCATTTCGATTGGTACAGGGGAGGTAACTCTTCACTGACACATGCTCTGGTTTGTATCGGTGGATATCGGGTCATATTTCTGACTACTGACGCTTAAAAACTAAACATATAAGACATGTGTGCCTTCGCGTACACAATTAAAGTGAATTCCCGACCATATCGAATAAACTTAATCGCTTTTGAATGCGTAAGCAGGGATGGTTCAAGTGAATCGAGGATGCCGCCGTCTCGAAGCAACAGCCACCATCCTGTAGGCTTCGCAGAGCAGCCGATGAAAGTGGGGTTCAGAAAACTGACCTAAAATGAATTTTTCTTTAAAATAAATTTTTGTCGAAAAATAACTACCGATGGTATGTATTAATAGGAATGGCTTCTTAGATAGTCTAATTTTAGCCCAAAATTGTTGTGTACGAGTATGACCATGATGGCAGGTGAGGGGCGCCATAGCCTAGGCGGTAACCCGAGTAGCCTCCCTTCCAATCCAACCACGCATGCACCCAGCGCTTAGTTCACCAGTCAGTTTCTTAGCGGACCAGCGGCAAGCGGGGCAGGTGGGAGGGACCTTCGAGTAATACCATCGGTAAGTATTTTTCAAAAACATTTATTTTAAAGAAAAATTCATTTGTTTCCTCAAAACACATTACCGATGGTATTACATTAGAAGAATCCCGAAGAGGAGGCAGGTGCCGCTATAACGCCCCTAACCCACGCCTTAGAGGCTACTACAGCCATCCTCCCTAAGCAACCTCCCTCAAATTTTAGCAAAGATACTTATGGCACCAAGGGCGCCGGGAGGGAGTGTTGCGCCGCCACGAAGTCTCCCACTAGCGAGAGGTTCTGGCGCTGGCCGGAGAGGTCCCACAGGTAGAAGCGGGCAAAGGTTGTCTCCGCTCGCCATCCTACGGTCGCCACAATGTCTTGACAGCAGAGTTGCGGTCGACAGCAAGGCTTGTGGCCATGGCTCTGACCTCGTGTGCCCTGATGATCATTCGTTTGGTTTTATCAGGGGCGATGTCCTGGTAGGTGGAGGGTAACACCCAACGGAGCCAGGAGGATAGTGTTAGGGCTGAGTTGTCATTCTACCTGGGGACAGAGGAAGGGGTGGGCGGGTGTGTCCCCTGCGTAGCGGCTTGGTCCGGCGCAGGTATACGCGTACGGCCCCCACCGGGTCCTGTTCCCTGGACTCCCGGGTGGCCTGGGTCTCTCCATGGTTGAATGGTGACCAAATGCGGGGCAGCCAAGGCGCTAGGTTCTTAGCGAGAACGCCGGGTCGGGTAGCAGTAGTGCCGAGCCGTCCGTCCGGAACTGCAAGAAGCCGGGTGTGCTGATTGGGCGTGCAGCTCGCTGACCTTGGACGCCGACACGAGGGCCAGTGGAAGCAGGTCTCCAGCGTCACATCTGGTAGTCTTGCCAACTGAATCGGTTCGAAGCAGGCTGAGATGAGCCAAGCAAGGACAGGCCAAGACAGGTCCCATTGCGGCAACAGGGAGCGAAGGGCGGGACATTGTAGACCAAGTGGGCCATCAGGTCGGCGAGGTCTTGCAGTTATCCGGGTCGGGATGTCTCAAGAGCCGGTACGTGTCAGCGACCATGACCTGTAGCTGCGAATGGTGATCGGTGCTAATGCTGGCAGGTGAACCGCTAGGAAGGTGTCCGCCAGCCGAGTTTGTCAACGCAGGGAAGAGGCGCAAGCCGTCAAACAGTTGCACAGGACTCGCCCATTCCCTTCGTAGAATCGTCTGGTCGAGATTCCGCGGGCTGTAGCGATGCTGCCACTGTCGCACCTGAGAAGTCTCTGGAGCGAGGGCTTGCCGCACCATCTCCGGGCATGGAGGAGGAGCTGTTCGGGACACGGGTGGTACAAAGCCTTCGGGAATGCTGAACATCGCGTGCGGGGTGGGAACCCGCAGCGGTGGAGTCAAGGCGAGGTCCAGGCGGGCGGTGGTCCACGACTTGGTCCCGCAGAACGGGCCACCCGGAACGGAGTCGCGATGTACCCGCTGAGCTTGAGTAGAACTTAGGGACGCGCACCGTCAGCGTAGGCGACCAGTCCGTGGCACGGGATGGAGGAAGCGTCGACTGGCCAGGCAAGCGGGTCTGTAATCGGTGAGATAAAGCGGGGAAGCTGTCGATCTCACCTCGGCGCGATTAGGAGAAGTGTCTGCTGCGCAGATCACCCGAAAGATGTCTGGACGGCCCGTCCACTCTGGGCGGAGAAGTAGGCCGCGACACGTGAGGAGTCGGCAGGAAAAGTGGAAGCCCTGGGAAGTCTCTTGCTCAGAAGTGATGTCACGATCTTTGCACCAATGGAGATGCAGAGGAGGAAGTACAGGGAGAGGAGGTGTGCTCCGCCTGCTTCTGAAGTAGTCGACCACTGTGGCGCCGTCGGAGGGGGCGAGAAGCTCCTGGCCTCGGGGACGTGGCACCCAAAGCTAGACAAGTAAGACTGGAGGCCATCCGGCGGAGGAAGGGAAGGGTCCTCTCATCTTCTTTTTCTTCTGGTACCAGCGGAGCGCTCCTGGTGGCGGGACTTGTGTCGATGCGAGGGACATCTCGGGAGGAAGGGAGGAGGTGAGAACTCCCGCTGTGCGCCGGTCGGGATCAGTCCCGTGAAGAAGGTGACGGCGTAGCATTGGTCGCACCGGAGCCTGAGACTCGAGGTCGCCTGCTGAGGGTCGTCCGGGGGGAAGCAGGAGTCGCTAAGGCGGGGGCAGTAGAGACATCAAGGGGGGAGAAGGTCTGCCGTGGAACTTACCCATCTCCGACGCCGAAGTCCCTGTCTGGCAGAGTACATCTGTTCTTGAGACAGCCGCTGCACTGGGTTCACAAAGAGCTGCGTTCGCTGCTTCAGAAGCTGCCCTTCATGAAGTTGGTGTGAGGTCCCATCCCCGGTAGAGAAGCGGCACTAAGGCGAGAGGTTGAACTTGCCCACGTAGACCAGGAACCATGTCAGCCAAAGGGATCCCCAGTGCGTCTCAATCCATCTCAAGGAGGGCTCCAACCGATTCCGCGAGGGATCGTCTAGGGATGTCGATGTGGAGCACGAAGACGTCCGACTGGTCCTGTCTGCAATGGAGTACAGCGATGGTAGAACCCCCACACACTGCCAGAGCCACCGGAGGGAGAACCCGACCCCGGCAGGCCCCGCCATCAGGGGTAAGCGGAGGGAACGGCTATAGATGGTGTCCTCTTCTCCTTCCTGGGGAAGACCAGAACGCAATGCCGTCCGAGGAGGACTCCGACCAGCTCTGTATCGTCCAGGAAGTCACAGAGTCTAGGCTGAAGGCCCAGTCCAAGTCTGCACTGAGGCGAAGTCTCGGGCGGGCTCCCCGCCGAAGGATGGGGCGGTGACGACCTGGCACACATGGTGTGCGCGTCGACTGTTGTAGCCGCTACCAAGTCGGGAGGTCGAAGCGCAGGGAACAACTGAAGTCCCTGTTCACACGAAGTGGAAGCCGACAAGGCGTCAACCCAGGAGTGTAAGCAGCAGGGTAGGAGAAGACCGGAAAGCCAGAAAGCTCGTAACCGCGGCTAGAGGAGGGAGTGTCTCCGATCCTTGAAGCTCCGAACGATAGAGGCTCAGTCCTGTACTTCTTCTCGAACGCCGTTATGGAGTTAGGTTCTCGAGAAACTGTGGTCTTCTATATCGCCTCCGCAGGACAGTACAGTTGCTCAGTCATGCGTAGTCAAGTCAAGTGCCGTCTTCGCAGGCAGATGTGCCAAGACCCGGGCCGGAGAACACATGCAAATGTCCTGGGGTGCCTGCAGGCAACCTGTAATGGCTCGTTAGCTGACAGCGCTTAACTTACCTTCCAGCTGTCAGCGCTTGCAAGTGTACACGTCATCAGACTAGTAGCGGCTGGAAGCCGCCCCGGAGGCGGGGTGGCGAGTCGAGGACAAGGCTGCGCTCGCAGTATTCTGTGCGTCGCGCGGGCCGCCCACGGCCTGCAGTCTCAACCTGTTCAGTGTAAAGCACCATCCCTGGGATG
This sequence comes from Semisulcospira habei, assembly GCA_036245525.1. NCBI lineage: Eukaryota > Metazoa > Mollusca > Gastropoda > Semisulcospiridae > Semisulcospira > Semisulcospira habei. The sequence goes on along the minus strand of BTPG01000001.1, from coordinate 23,155,568 downwards.
GATGACGTATCTCCGTGCTGGGCTGGCAGGCGTACGGCGCAACCAGTGTAGGCCTAGATGACCTGCCCAGAAGCGACAGGCGAGAGGCCGCCGCTGCTCCTGTAGTCTCGCCTCGGGCGACAGAACTTGTAACGGGCTTGAGGCGGAACACTGCTGTTAGCTTCAAGTAATCTGAACGCAATCCTGAGTCGTCGCTACTCAATCCCCGACGAGCGGTTGCACACTAGTCCAGCCGTCCTGTCCGCTCATGGACCCCGTCACTGCCTAAGAACAGCGCGCCGAACGTCTGTGCCGGACTAGCGTCGAGGAATGGGGGGCCCGCACAACGCGGGCCAACCTCATACTGGGCCTTCTTTGAACTTACAAGTTGGTTGGCACCGGCCGATGTTCTAGGTATCGTTCCCGTCCTGCTGCCTAAGTCACGCAAGTGCCGCATGGCCCAGCATTCTCGTCCCACCGAAGGTATAGGCACTTACCACGTCCGGGACATCTTATCTTGTCTGTGCTGGCGTATACCCCAGGTTGCAGTGGACGTGTGGCCCGGCGTGATGTCTCGTCGCGATGTCGCGCCGTGTCTACTGCTTTCAGCCCGGGAACGGGAGCGCGTCCGGTCGAGTCCCCAAACGCTAACTCTGGAGAGCCGACTCTGCGCTGGGCTCTAGGCATGGGCGAGGAGGTGGCAGTGACTGGACCATCCTGTTGCGTGCGAGTCCCCACAACCTGGTAGACCGCCCTCGTCGGGTCTGTGACGACTACCGGTGCTGAAGCTCGCCCTCGTGCCTGAGCTCGTGCCTAAAAGGCGTCACTACCGAGTAAAGGCCACTCCACGGGACCATGATGGCTGCCGGTGCTTTGCCTCGAGGCCTAGCGCGGCGCTCGAGGATCCATACCTCTCTTCTTCTTCTCTCTTCTTTTCCTAGTTTTGATCGAACAGAGACCACTCGATGGGACTGTGGTGGCTTCCGGAACTAGAGCTCGGGCTCGCGGCCTAAGTCACGGCGTTGACAGCTCACTCACTCGGTAGGGTTCACTCGTTGGGTCTGTGGCACGTACCGGAGTTGGATCTTTCCCCTGTGCTGGTGTCGGCCATTCGCGGCGGTAGAAGCTCCATAGCTGGGTCCGCTGCTCTTCCAGGCAGGGGCATCACCGCCAGGTAGCGACCACTCGTCGGGACTGTGGTGGATACCGGTGCTTGTCTCAATGCCTAGCCCGTGGCGCCTGAGGATCCTTGACCGCACAGCGACCACTCGACTGGACTGTGGTGGATGCCAGTACTAGAGCTCGGCTCGCGGCCTAAGTTGCGGCGTTGATAGCTCACTCGCTCGGTAAGGGCCACTTGATGGGTCTGTGGCGCGTACCGGTGTTAGATCTTTCCCCCATGTTGGCGTCGGCCGTTCACGGCAGTAGATACTCCATAGCCGGGTCCGCTGTTCTTCCAGCCTTGGGGTGCAGACCAGGCACGGGTGGGTGGAGGAACATCCGGAACAGGGCAGGCAAATTGGCGTGCTTGTCACTCGGCCACTGGAACTGCCCACCTCGCATACAGGTGCGGACTTGCCAACTGCAAAACATATTGCACAAAGACATGCGAGCGAGCGGGCCCCCGCGGGCCCGCAATATGAATCCGTGCGTAAGAACGAAGTTTATGTGCATGGCATATGCCGACGCCCGGGGCTCTATTCCCCCCTTGAGCGCCCGACGTAGGCAATAACCGAGGTTTGACTTGCCATCCGAAGAAGCAGGGCACCAACACAGGTCGAAGACCAACCAGAACACCGCTGAGTCCAGGACCCATGGCTGAAGGCAGGCTCGACGCAATCCCGGCCCGTGACAGGCGTCCACGCAGGCGCCGCTGGCACGCCCGCTCCCCGACGCAAGGAACACCGCTGACGAAATTCAGGAAGCGTCCACCTACACCAGACACCCTGAAGATAGTCCTGGCGCTAAGCAGAAAGTTCAGGACACACGACGTGTGAAACGCCACGAATAGTCCGGCACCAAGGCGCGTGAGCACAGTTCACAAGACGCCACGGTCATGTCAGGTCTAAGGCACAAAGATCGGAGAGGAAAATTCCCACAGGAAAGTGTTCAAGTCTAACACCGGGCACTACGGAAAGACTGGCCTCGAGGCGCGTGAGCACAGTTCACAGGGCGCCACTGACTCGTCAGATCTAAGCACAAACGCCGACGAAGAAAGGCCCACAAGAAAACGTCCAAGACCAACATAAGGCACCGCATAGGGTAACACCGCCACGAAAACCCCACGACCGGTTTCCACAACTTTACACAGTCCGAAGCTAGAGTCATAGACGTACACAACCTTCCACTGTCTAGCAAAGAAACTGACTGGTGAACTAAGCGCTGGGCGCATGCGCGGTTGGATTGGAAAGGAGGCTACTCGGGTTACCGACTAGGCTATGGCGCCCCTCACCTGCCATCATGGCCATACTCGTACACAACAATTTTGGGCTAAAATTGGACTAGCTAAGAAACCATTCCTATTAGTAATACCATCGGTAATGTGTTTTGAGGAAACAAATCATATTTTGGTGGTACTTTAGTGACGATACTTTATAGATTCCATTTCGAAAATGATCCCCCTGCTTAAATCTTAAAAAATCGTGTGTCATATCACGCGTTTTTAGCCATAATAGACCTGAATCCACGGCATCGCTTTACCCGCCATCTTCAGTGTTTTGGTTTGAATGACATCAGATTTAGCATGTGACCGAGCAGACGATGCTGATTGGGCAACGGCTAGAAATGTTTCGGCGAAATGTTTCGCGAATAGAGACAGGTTCTTTTGCTCGAAATGTACCGTTTCGCATTTTGTAAAACGGTGAAATGTTGGAGAAATGTCTGAAATGCGGACATTTCGACAAAATGTTTCGTTTCGTTTCTCCGTGTGAGGAAGCCTTTACCATCAGGTATCTCTGTACCAAGTTTGGGTTTCAAGTTGTGAATAGTGTTGGAGAAAAAACATCTTTTGTCAAAATATGGCTATTTTTCACCTATTTCCTGAGCTTTTGTGACCCTTGACCTTTCCGAGGGATTAACCAAATTAGTACGCATAAAAAGGTCTTATCATCAGGTATCTTTGTACCAAGTTTGGGTTTGAAGTTGTGAATAGTATTTGAGAAAAAATAAATTGTCAAAATATAGCTATTTTGGACCTATTTCCTGATCCCTTGTGACCTTGACCTTTGTGAGAGGTCACTCAAATCGGTATGTTTAGAAAGGTCTTACTACAAAGTATCCTTGGTCCAAGTTTAAAGAATGTAGCTTGAATAGTCTCCGAGAAAATGCCAATGTTAAAGTTTACCATGGACGACGCGGACGGTCGACCACTGGCCCAAAACATACTCACTTTTGCTTCGCACGTGAGCCAAAAATCGGCCTCAGAATGTAATGGGTCAAAGGTTCCGCATCAATAGCTACAAAGGTGTTTAATAACGTTGCCACCCGCAATGTTACACGGCACTTTCAAAGCTACTGATGCAGGGTGCCTTCATGCGTTAAGTGTAGAACCTGAGCAACCTAAACCTCAATATTTTCCACATATCAGTGGTCCTGAGCAGAGAGGTTACTTGCAACTGTAAATCATGATGATACATGTACATATACTAAGTATAAGTAGAATCATGATTTGAATATATGAATTCACCACACTCACCTGTCTCTGAAACCAGTCCTGGTAGCGTTTTTGTTGACCAAATTTTACCTGCACATGACACATTGGCAAAACAATGCAGTTCATTTGTTTAACTCATTCAGCCCCTTCATACCACAGCAAGACATGGATCGAGCATGATAGTTTAAGGGTGGTGCCAGAATAGCTTGATGCCTATTGGCGCCAAGCTATTCTGGCAACACCCTTGAACTATCATGCTTGATCTGTCTCTAGAATTTTAATACAGTCCTTCAGATAGAAATTTCAAACTTTGGGAATTTCATTCTTGGGGTAGAATGCTTTAATGAACTAATGGATGGCAGATGATATGGTAATGGGCGAGTGGGGGTAGACGGCCTGTGCACAAGATAAAGAACACTTTCTTATAGACTAATAACCCTAATGTAGACCAAATAATATTTTTCTTTAACTTTAGGAGGCATACATACAGACTGGCCAGCCTTAGGATATAGACTGCCCACGATAATTCATGGGTAGTGCTAAATAAGCTTTGTACCTGAATGTACCCAGCAAATTTTGACCTACCTTGAACTATCATGGCTGATTCATCTCTATTTGTGGCATCTTAAAGACATTTGGCTGTTGGATGGCACAGCGCCAAACTTGTACATTGACAGTTAATAGTCAAATTCAGCACTGAGAATGTGTGTGCCATATATTCATCAGCTCAAGAATTAAGGGGTGTACAACGCAGGATCAAAACCCATGCAAAGTTCAGTCTCACCTTTGAGATAAGGAAAACCAGCTTGCCCTCCATATCAGGTGTTAGGCGACTGATTAGAAATCTTCGTGATGTTCGCACCTGCATCAGCTGCATGATACCTGCAGAAAAACATAGTGTATAAAATTTACATGTGGTATTATTGCATTTGCATGTGGTATTATTGCCACACTGAAACCTTTCTACAATATTAAACAACTGATGCAAGCCATCATGCATAGAATATATGATCATGAAAACAAAAATGTAAACTGCATGTTAGCAAGAAGCAACAGAACATGATAAATTCATGCTTTAGAAGACATGGGTCCCACTTGGCGTATTCAAATTCATTATACATTTTTACACGAGTCCAAAACAATATAGGACAAAAACTGACAAAGCTATACATCTCGCCATAACCAAAGTAAAAGATCACTTAAAATTTCTTATGCTCACAGCCAGCAGCAGAGTTGACAATACCGATGACTGCAAGCAGAAATAAGGTAACCCTTTAGATGTCAATAGTGACTTTTGTTGCGATGATTCCCTCATGAATCATCATGACAAGTTGTTACAGACAGCCAAGGGGTTAACCTACCAGCTGGCAATCAAACAAGTTTACAGAAATTAACAAATAGTGGATTAGTCAACCTGTGAATGGTGGTGAAAGAGATGTAGGATTGAGAAAAATATCCCTCCACAGTTTTTCAAACTCCGGTATCCTGGCAACATTCTGTAGCAGTCGTAGCAAGTCACGACCTATCTGCATGCAGTCTGCCCACTGAAACAGAAATTTAAGTATTTAACTAAATAATCTAGCATATTTCATTCAGACTAACAAGCTAGAATATTAACTCCTTCAGGAGTCAGATTGACTAAACATGGTAAACCATGACAAAATGTCTGTCATTTGAACTGCTCATAGAGGATTTCTCTCCGGTTTCTGTGGCTTTTCTCCCCTAGCAAATTGGTTTAAAATAACAAACAACAGAAAAATAATAATAATAATAAAGCTAGGTCGGTCAGGTAGCCCAAATTTTCCCATGTGGGATAATACAGTTAAAAAAAAACTAAACAAGCAACAACAAAAAATAAAGGCAAAGCCATTATAGCACACGTGTATGACCGATCAACATAATAAATTGTCACCTTAATGATCTGGACCTTTCCGACAGGTTACAGAAATATTAATTTTTTTCTAAAATGTATTTTTTTGAAAAATACTTACCGATGGCATTACTATATGGAATACACTCTAGAGCCTAACGATTTCAGCCCAAAGTTGTGTCCCCTACACAACTGGGGAGGAGACACCGGGGATCCATGCATAGGAGCCCCGGGTGGCCTCCCCTTACCACAATATCCGGTCACGTGTAGGGCGAAAGCCCCCCAGTTTCACACTTAGCCAAAGAGGCAAGCGGGGCAGGAGGGAGGGCCATCCGAGTAATGCCATCAGTAAGTATTTTTAAAAAAAAATACATTTTAGAAAAAAAATTCATTTGTTTAATCAAAATACATTACTGATGGCATTACTATTTGGAAGAATAGCGAAGAGGAGGAGGGTGCCGACACCCAACCCCCTGTACTCTAACACCCTCCGCGGCCCGCAAAGGAGCACTCCCGATGATTTCAGTTAAGATGTACCCATGGTGCCTGGGGCGCGCGGAGGGAGTGCTGGGCCACAGAGATGTTGCCCACCATGGCCAGGGAGTCATGCTGGCCGGATAGGTCACAGAGGTAGAAGCGGGCGAAGGTGGAGTCTGCACGCCAGCCTACCGCCGTCACAATGTCTTTAACCGAGCAGTTGTGGTCAAAGGCTGCGCTGGTGGCCACTGCTCGGACTTCATGCGCCCGGATCTGTAACCGTCTATCCCCGTCCGGGGAGAGGTCTTGGTAGGCCAAACGAATCACCCACCGTAGCCAGGACGAAACTGTCTGGGCCGAGATATCCGGCCTGCCTGGAGAAAGTGGTAGGAAGAGGCGGGTACGCCCTAGACGGCGCGGCTTTGAGCGACGCAGGTAGATCTTCAGTGCCCGGACCGGGTCCTGTTGACGCGACCCGCGGGATAGGTCCGTCCCTCTGAGCGGACGTATAGTCAGCATCTGGGGCGCAGCTGAGGGAGGCCAGTTATTGGCCAAAAAAGACGGGTCAGTGAGTAGCTGCGTCGAGCCATCGGCTCGAAACTGCAGACACGCAGAGCGAACCGAGAGCGCATGAAGCTCGCTCACGCGGGATGCCGTGGCAAGGGCCAGGGGAAAGCACGTTTTCCGGGTCAAGTCGGAGAACCGTGCCAAGGGCAGAGGTTTGAAGCGGTCCGAATTTAGCCACGTCAGCACCCAGGCGAGGTCCCACCGAGGTATGAGAAAAGGGGTGACTGGACGCTGGAGTTCAAAATGAGCCAAAAGGTCAGAAAGGTCTTTGCATGCACCCGGATCCGGGAGGCCCAGGTGGCGGTAAGTGTCTGCTATCATGGCACGGTAACCCTTGATGGTAATAGGTGCTAAGCCTTGGTTGTCGAAGAGCCAGAGGAAGAATTCCGCCAGTTGGGGGGTAGTTAAATTCGTGGGGGGGGGAGCCGCTGAGTGGCGCACCATGACTGGAAGACCCTCCATTTGCCTTCATAGACCTTCCTGGTAGACAGCCTGCGGGCTGCTGCAATCGCCGCCACTGCCACATCCGAGAAACCTCTAGCGGTGAGGGCTTGCCGGACAACCTCTAGGCATGTAGTAGGAGGCGCTCCGGGCACGGGTGGAAGAGGGCCTGCCGGGGCTGCTTGAGCATCGATGGAGGGGTGGGGAGCTCCAGGGGCGGGTCCGTTGCTAAGGCGAGCAGGTCCGTGGTCCAGCTATTGGCCCAGCTGAAGGAGGCTACCAGCAGGAGAACCGCGGAGCATCCTTGAAGCTTCCGTAGGATCTTCGGCACCAGAACTGACAGGGGGTAGGCATAAGCAATCAACCCGCCCCAAGGAATGGAAAGCACGTCCACCACCCAGGCTGGAGAGACAACAAGCGGAAGCTAGCTGGTTGTTCCATCTGGTGGCAAACAGGTACATCCAGAAGCAAGGCGTTATTCCCCCCCCCCCCCCCCCCCCCCCCCCCCCGGCCTGTGCATGCTCCTCTACCATCCGATGCGCTGGTGCCAGGACCGCGGATTTTCCCGCCGGGCGCGACATCCCCGGTCACCTGAACAGCTTGTCCATCTCTCTCTCTCGTCGCGGCCAACTGCCACACGCAGAGTGGACTCTTCACCAGGACTTCTTCTGGATGATCTGTGCACACTGGGAGACCCCTATGATCGACTTGTTTGCCACGAGGTGGAACCACCAGCTTCCCCTCTTCGTCTCCCCGGTCCCGGCCCCCATGGCCTGGGCAGTCGACACACTCTCCATCCCCTGGGACGGACTTATAGCTCATGCTTACCCCCCCCCCCCCCCCCCCCCCCCCCCCGACAGTCTTCATCTCTGAAGTCCTCCTCAAGCTTCGTGGTTGCAATGCGGTCATCTTGCAGGTCGCCCCGTTCTCCTGGAACCGGTCTTGGACCACCAACCTTCTCAGCCTCTCCAAGGACCCCCTCCCCCCCCCCCCCCCCCCCCCCCCCCCCCTGCGGCTACCTACGCCGGGGATGACGCTCAAGCTACCTCGCCAATCGCTGTTCCATACCCGGAGCGTCCCCTTCACGCCTGGGGGTTGTGCGGCACGCCCTCACCGCTAGAGGCTTCTTGAGGGCAGCAGTGGAACCGATCTCTTCAGCCCACAGACCCTCGACGTGACGCGTCTATGAGGGAAAATGGCGAGTGCTGTGCTCCTGGTGCGAGGACCAATGCCTCTCCCCCACCGGTTTGACAAATCCCCAGCTCGCGGACTTCTTCCTCTGGCTCTTCGGAGACCAGAGCTTAGCCCCTGTCCCATCAGGGGCTACCTGTCCATGATTGCCGACACCTACTGGCACCTCGGCCGCCCGGACCCCAGCTCCGGTAAAGATTTCACCGATCTTATGACTCACTTCGGCCTGCAACGTCCAGTGACCCGCCCACTCATTCCTCGCTGGGACCTCCCCTGGGTACTGACGTGGCTAAAACTCGACCAGATTTGTTCCGCTGCCATTGGCCCACTTCTCATAAGACATGCTTCCTGTTGGCCCTTGCCACCGCAGCCCTAGTCAGCGAGCCTACAGTTCGGGTGGATGGTTCCGTGCAGCTTCTCACGGACCCTGCTTCCTTGCCAAGACCAGGTCTCCACTGACTGCGCCACAGGTGATCACCCTACGGCCGCTGCGTGGGATGAACTTTCCCCGGGAGACCAGGCAACAAGATCCCGTGCGCGCCCTACGCGTATACCTACGCCGAACCAAAGCCGTCCGTAGAGGACACTCACGCCTCATCCTGCCTCTAACACCCTGCAGTACTGACAAAGCAGCCCAGACAATATCTTCCTGGCTACGCTGGGTCATTAGGTCTGCCTACCAGGACCTCTCCCCCAGGGAGCGAAGAGGCTCAAGATACGCGCACACGAGGTACGAGCCATGGTCATGTGCCTCGCATTCGACCAGAACGGCACTGTTGAGGACACCGTGGCAGCCGTGGGCTGGCGAGCTGAATCGACCTTCGCCCGCTTCTACCTCCAGGATCTGGCAGGCCAGCAAGACAACCTCGCTCTGGTGGGGGACATCACTGCGGCGCAACACTCCCTCCCGGCGCCTCAGGCGCCGTAGGTTTGCACTTAGCTAAAATTGTCGGGAGTGTGCGACAGGGAGGATGGCTCTGCATTGGCCCCGTCGGGGTGGTTAGGGTAGCGGCACCCTCCTCCTTCTTGCTATTCTTCCTAGTAGTCATGTCATCGGTAATGTTTTTGAGGAAATAAATTAATTTTTCTCTAAAAGGTATTTTTTCAAAAAATACTTACTGATGACATGACTCGGAGGACCCTCCTACCTGCCCTGCTTGCCACTGGTGAGCTAAGTATCCTGACTGAGGAATCATCGTATGACTCGGAACCGGATGGGCATGCACGGGACACAACTCTCGGCCCCTCTGGGGGTTCCCCGAGTGCCTCCCGGGTTCTTAGGCTAAAATTGAGTGCGTAAGTAGACACTTCCTAGTAGTCATGTCATCGGTATGTATTTTTTGAAAAATGGCATTTTTCACTCACTTACTGACCTCTTGTGCCCGTTGACCTTCCTGAAGGGATCATCCAAATTAATACACATAGAAAAGGTCTTATAATCAGGTATCTCTAACCCAAGTAGTTTGGGTTTGAAGTTGAAATAGTAATATGAGAATGTGGGAGGAGGGGGTGGTGGCAGTCAAAATATGGCTATTTTTTTTTTACCTATTTCTAGACCCCCTGTGACTTTGACCTTTCAGAGAGGTAAGCAAAAATCAGTTTGTTTAGAAAGGTTTTGTCACAAAGTGTTCTTGAGCCAAGTTTAAAGTCTGTGTCTTGAATAGCCTAGAGAAAATGCCAATTTAAAGTTTACAGTAGCTGAAAGAGGCCCAATACATAGACACTTCTACAATTGCATGTGAGCTGCTAATCAGGGATTTCCTGATCCTCACCCCCCCCCCCCCCCCCCCCCACATCTCAAATGCAGTGCCTTATAGGTCTGCTGTGGACTATGATGACCTACCTTTTCCCTCAAAAGGGAGACACAGAGTTCAACCTCACGCTGTCGTAGCATGGAGACGGCTGAGCTACCATGATCCACAATGATGCGCAGGTATGTGTACACCACAGTCGCTACCACCTGGGGCAGTTTGTCCATCCATGGCCTGAAAGAAAAACACACAATAAAACAGTCACATGACTGCCACTGGTCACTCTGCGATAAATGATAAACACAATAAGCCCTAAGGGAACATTTACAAATTTGGGAATTGTTTTCTGACGAACGTATAACAATTTAAGAGGTAGATCGAACAACATAGGTCAAGGATTGTGTCAGAATAAGAAACTAAAACGAAATGTTTGCTGTTAATTACCTGTTCTCCAAAAACATGTCCAACATGCTCTCAGCAAGCCAGATATTCTTGGGAGAAATGTCTCCACCTAGAAGTAAAATTAACACTTCAAAATCAAAGACAAAGGATGTTTACAATTAATACATTAAATTTACTTACTGTACACTCACAATCAAATTGAACGCAGTAGTAATTAGTATTACAAAATCAATCAATTTTGATCCACTGGTGTCAGTGGTGAGTGATAAATTATAGGTTGATTGAGCAAAAAGGCACGGCATTGCATCTGATGAGGCAAAGTATTATAATAGTAAAGGTGCAAATAAATCAAATGCATAATCTATCCTCCACATACCAATAATCTGTCGAAGCAGACTCAGACACAGATTATCTACCCCTGCCACAGCATTCTTCACCATCTCTCTTGTCAGCCAGACAAGCTGAAACAGAATACAACTGGTAAATACATGTCTAGAACTAGCTGCTTCACCGCTGGGAAAAAGTAAGATCACTAAACTGCAAAAAGCAAATCCTGATCCCCACCCCCTAAAATGTGTTCCTACTTTGTATTCTATGGACAGATGGGCCAAAATATCTGAACACAGAAGAACAGAACAAGACAAACTGAAAATATTCAGTATATTTTTTAACAAAAGAAATATCATACAAAATTGTATTGTAGTATGGTATGGATGGCTTGCTCTTGTCCTGAAATCAAACACCTAATATTTTTCAGACTAAAAGCACTGCCTGTAAGATGATGAGGGGTTGAAAGCTGCAGATCTATCTCAAGCCTTCTGCTATATATATATATATATATATATATATATATATATATATATATATATATATATATATATATATATATATATATATATATATATATATATATATATATATATATATATATATATATAAAACACCCTCAAATACAGCTTAACCCTTTTCATCCTTATACACTCTGGCTTGAAATAAATTTGACTATGATAGTTCAAAGGTGTGCCAGAATAGCTTGGCATCTCATCCGCCAAGCTATTCTGGCACCACCCTTAACTAAAATGATTGCTCTGTCTCCTAATCTGCCATGTAGTCTTCATAAGACAACTTTAACAAGTCAGCCTCTGGATGTAATGTGCTAACATATGATCTGCTTCTCAATATTAGGAAGTAAATGGCGCCAATCACCGCCAGCACAAGGCATAGAATTCCATGAGCCCCTTCAGTTATGTATGGGCTCAAGAGAATCTAAAGTCTCGAAGCCTATTGCAGATCAATGGAAAGGACTTAACCCTCTTGCTTTTGGTAGCAGTTTTTGTCATGAGGATTCCTGCAGAAATCACTGTGACAAAAACCACTGCCGACAGCCAAAGGGATAACAAGGGGCTATACCTGAGCCTTCGTGGTTTCTGCAAGCCTCAACCATTTGTCAAATGCCAGCTGACATGCTTTGTTCACCACACCTGTCAATCCATCTCTTGCCACTAGCATCATGTCTCTAAAACACTGAAGACACAAACAAACCATAAAATAATTATTCATTATTCTGCACAAAGACTACTGGTGTAAAGACCAATAAGATTAAGAATAACAACATAAACAAGCATAACACACGCACCACACAGATAGCAGCATGTGCACACACACGTCACACACAGCAACAAATTATATTTTTAATTGAAACTAAACTAGGTAGGACCACCCACATTTTCAAATTGTAAACATATAAAAACTGCTATTACCATTGGAAAGAGCTCGTAAAAATATGGTGTCATGCAAAATTTCAAAGGTCTATATCTTATGTAGTTTATGAATAAATCATACTTGAAAATTGGCCAAAAATGAGGTGATTTTTTTGTACATTTCATAAAACGCTAAGTCTAGGGTCGCATAACTACACAAACTTTTCACTGACAACATCCCCACCTGATGTACTGATTACATTTAGTACTTAGTTTGTGCTGATTTTTTTGCAGGTCCTATAATGATTTACTTTAGAAGTTATGCCATCTTAAAAATGGTAAAAAACAATTGTAATGGCATGAGTCAACAGCAATACTTGCACTTGGGCATATATCTCTCATCACAAATCAACACACCTGCATGTAAAAGAGAACATAGTTCATTTTGTTTGCACCATTTGTTTTTGTTATTTATTATTATTATTATGTCAAAGCAATATTCTTTGGCGAGACTAACTTGCTTTACATCAGTGTTGGAAGTGAATGTGTGTGACAAGTACTGGAATAATGTGAAGTGAATAATTAATTTTCATAAAATAATTTCATAGCGAAACATGACTAGATAGTACATCATAGAGAAATAGAATCATGGATTTTAGGTGTACCTTTTAATCGAAAAACATAAAGATCACTGTAAATTTTGCCAGCATAATAACATGCACAATTGAGACTATCAGTATCATTGTCACAGAGATGCACAAGATCTGTGAGTGTAGTGTTGCTGTTTTTTTTATATCAGAAAATAAGCAGACAAAAAAATAACCATTTGCATTTATCGGTATCTTAACTTATTTTATAAAATAACACTTCACAGAAAGTAGCTGATTGGTTTAATGTGTAGTCGCTTTCTGATAGTGATGCTACGGCGCGTGGTTCACAGTATAGTGCACTTTTAATCTGACAGCAGTATACTATCACGCAGTTCTGTGCACAGTGTTCGGGATGCATGTGCCACCTTTCCCACTTCAGATGTCATGCAAAAACAAAAACAAAAAGGTCTTGTTGAGTAAACCATAGACCAAAAGTGCTTTCGAGGAGCTTTCTTTTGATATAACAAGAAAGGCAAAGCCATTATGGCTCACGTGTATGACCGATTTACATATGTGTGACCTTTGTGACAAGGGCTGACTTCTGCACCAGCAAAATCCATGTTTTCTGAAAATGTAAAAATTTTTCACACATCTGTCAAACCCCTGTGACCCTTGGCCTTTGCGATGAGTCGACTAAATTAGTATGCATAGGCAGGTCTTATCATCAGCAATCTTTGTACCAAATTTGGTTGAAAAATTTGCACAATTTGGGAATAACTACAATTTTATCAAAAATCAGCATTTTACACACATTTGCCAGCCTCTTGTGACCCTTGACCTTTCCAAGAGGTCATCCAAATTAGTATGTATAGATAGGTCTTACCATCAGGTATCTCTGTACCAAATTTGGGTTTGAAGTTGTGAATAGTATTTGAGAAAAAAACAACTTTTGTCAAAATATGGCTAGTTTAGACCTATTTCCTGAGCTCTCGTGACCCTTGACCTTTTTGAGGGATCAACAAAATTAGTGTGCACAGAAAGATCTTCCCATCAGGTATCTCTGTAGCAAGTTTGGGTTTAAAGTTGTGAATCTTGGCTTGACTTCGCGAACGAAGATTCTATAGGGCTTGCCCACGTCGTCTGCAGGCATTTTCGTGGCTGCGGAGGCCAATCCGGGACAGGCAGGTTCGACCGCAGTGGCTGCAGGGGAAGGTCTGGTCAGGGTTCTGAGTTTAAAGTTGTGAATAGTATTTGAGAAAAAACATCTTTTGTCAAAATATGGCTATTTGAGACCTATTTCCTAAGCTCTTGTGACACGACCTTTCTGAGGTGTCATCTAAATTAGTATGCATAGATAGGTTTTACCATCAGGTATCTCTGTACCAAGTTTGGGTTTGAAGTTGCTAATAGTATTTGAGAAAAAAACATCTTTTGTCAAAATATGGCTATTTTTCACCTATTTCCTGAGCTCTTGTGACCCTTGACCTTTCCAAGGGATTAACCAAATTAGTATGTATAGAAAGGTCTTACCATCAGGTATCTTTGTACCAAGTTTGGGTTTGAAGTTGTGAATAGTATTTGAGAAAAAATATATCATGTAAAAATATATCTCTTTTTGACCTATTTCCTGATAGCCTGTGACATTGACCTTTGTGAGAGGTCACTCAAATTGGTATGTTTAGAAAGGTCTTACCATAAAGTATCCTTAGGCCAAGTTTGAAGAATGTGGCTTGAATAGTCTCCGAGAAAATGCCAGCGTTAAAGTTTACCATGGACAACGGCGGACGGACGGACGACCACTGGCCCAAAACAGACTCACTTTTACTTCGCACGTGAGCCAAAAATGATGCGTGTATGGTGACTTTTGACCGAGTTACGGCTTTGGGGAAAGTGCAGCTGGCGGTGTGCTGGTCCACAGTACAGTGCGCTTTACTATGCCAGAAGTTTACACTCGCGTTATTTTCTGCGATGCACTGTGAACACATGTGACGCGTTTCCACCTTGGGGATTTTGCAGAACAAAAGGCTGCATGTTGTGGTGACTGGAGATCGAAAGAGCGTTAAATGGGCTTTCTTGTGGTATATTCTTCATGACTGACTTGTGACTTCTGATGGATTTATGACTTCGGATATGTTGAAGTCAGTCTTCTGTTGTGATTTTCAAAATGTAAAAGACAAACAAAATAGGAATGTACCACTGCAAGTAACTACACGAAGTGAGCTTTCCAGTGACACCAAGAATAGCTCAGTGTGATCAGTTTTGCATAATCCCCAGCGCTTTTTCGATGTGACCATTTTTCTGACTCGCAGAGAGGTCGGTTCAGGGCTCAGGCACTCACTTCAGGAAAGTGCTACACATCTCTCAAACAACTTCTTGCTGCAAACTCATCTTTAAAGCTAGACCAACCAAACTTTGCACAGTTATAAAACAGAATTTGCTTTATCCACTCATACAAGTTATAGAAAAAACAAAACAGTATGAAAGCTGTTCTTAGTAAAAGTTAGGCAAGTTTGCCCATCCAGCACAGGTGTCAGCCACCCATTTAATGAAAGTGAACCTACCTAAGTAAACTGCAATGAAAATCCCAGAGACAGTGACTGTTACTAATAAATTAACTCATAAACTTCCAGAACTAAATGACTTCCATTCTACAGAATGGAAGTCATTTAGTTCTGGGAGTTTAATATTAAAGTCTTGGCCAAAGTTACCTTGGTGTTCATGGGTTCCAACAGAATGCTGTATAATAAGCCCATCTGAATGTCATCATGCTGCTGGTTGCCCTTGGATACCTGCACACATCCACATGTGCCCACAATGTAAAGAAGAATGTTCACTTATGATGTTAACATCTGAGCTATGTTTAAGAGGAATGCTACAAACATTCTTCCTATGCATAGATCAGATGTCAACTTCATGTGCATGCAAGTATGACTTATGAATGCACCTACAAAATCCACAAATAAAGGGCAAATAAAATATAATATATAATGTATGTATTGTAAACATGAACACTTTTTATCAGGATGAAATTTGCTTTATCAATTGAAAATCTTAAATGCTGCCGATTTAGTCCACTGGTTCATGTATCAAAGTGACAAACATTGAATACTTCACTTAAATGTGCACTGATCATTAACCATGTCCTGCTTGCGGACATGTAAATCAACTATATTGTATATGATAAAAAAATCCCAAATACAGAAAATCCTAAATACAGTAGAACTTCCTTTGAATAGTCACCCCTCACATATGTGACCCTCTCTCACGAAACCAGTCTTAACTCGCAGCGAGCCGATCAGCGCTACACGCAGTAATATGTGGTGGGGGTCAATCTGGGTCATTTTCACTTTTTTGCAGAAATGTATTCTACATACACCAAAGTATCGTATGGTTAAAATCTTTATCATGAAAAATGCCATTAAATAGGTTATAATGATTTTAAAAGTCTGAGCTCGGCCCCAATTATTCTTTTGTTTTGTGCAAAATGACCCATTTTTAACATAACAGAACACGTTGCATCCCCTACAAAACCCCATCAAGTTATATACCGTTGGAAAGGCCTTTGTCCGCGCTTTCGCGGGCTTGGGTTGTGTTCTAAATTACACGGATGTGTTCCTCCCAAATAAGGAAAAAAGGGCGTACACAAATGTTCGATTCTGACCAATCAGAGAGTAGAACACTTAGCGGCATGGCAACGATGAAGTTACACGCATTCTGATTGGCTGAGTCAAGACTAAGGGAAACAACTGCATCCTGTTCCGCTGTTCAGTTTTCGTCTGTTTACAACACGCGAAAATGAAAGCAAGACTCGATTAAACTATTGTAAATCAGGCAAAAAAAAGCCTGCAGATCAGAAAGAATTGAGCGACCTGATCACGGACTATTTCGTCGCCGATTCTCATCACGACGATAGCTTCTCATACAAAGATTTTGAGTTTGAACCTGCCGATCGAGAAACAAGCGAAGAAGCAACGGCTGCATCAGTCTTCAACTCTCAATTCAACACATTGATCGAGGTATGTGCATCATTTCTGAATGCAGATGTATGATCATTAGTGTGTGTGTGTGTGTGTGTGTGTGTGTGTGTGTGTGTGTGTGTGTGTGTGTGTGTGTGTGTGTGTGTGGAGTGTGTGTGTGTGTGTGTGGAGTGTGTGTGTGTGACCAACTCTCAACAGAAGATGAATAGGCTAATTGTACTACTAATGGCAATACAGAAATGGCTCACATAAACAGACAGTTTAAAATGATTTTGTACTATTTTGTTCAGATGCAAAGGAGTGGATGATCCCCAGCATTCTGAGTGAGTGCATGCGGAACGGACTGAAGACAGTGCAGCAAGTGGAATAAGCAGCATGAACGCTGGGTATGTATAATACATCATTTTAAGCACTAAACAGAATCATGCAAATTCATGTGTTGTGTCTAGTGAGCAATGACAGTTTATTTTCATTGACTTCATTATTGTTTTTCTTTCAGCTTTTTGACTTCATTATTGTTTTTGTTGCTGTTTTCTGACTTCATTATTGTTTTTGTTTCTGTTTTCAGTATCAGCCAAAAATCCTGACACGCCTTTCAAAGCACTACCAGGCACAGGGACTGATGCCAACATGACAAAAGGCTGGGGGCAAAAGAACAAAACCCTCAGCTTGACGCTCCACGACACAGACCGCGTGGTGCGCTTTATTAAAAAAAAAACTGTGCATAGGAGGACAAAGAGTAGCTTGAATGGGATCAAGTCTGTCGGATGCTTCAGGTTCAGTCACCATGGAAAGGTGTTTTACAAGACTGCATCACCGACGCTGAAGAGGACAAGGTGCTGGCGGCTGTTCCTGGCCATGTTGCTCACTCCCCCCCCCCCCCCCCCCCCCCCCCCCACCATGGCACTGGCAGCCATCATACCAGTTCCTGGACTTTTCAGAGACATACAAAAGTACCTATTTCAACACATTCAGGACTACGCCCGAGACAACAAGTGTGACATTGTGTGCCCTACTCCTCACAGCTGATTTCCAATGTGCAAAGACAACTGTCTGGTTACTGTGGTTGTGTGGTTACTGTGCTTGTGTGGTGTAGTGTGCTGTGCTTGAGTGGATAGTTGGATACTGAAGGGGATGTATTTTGCGAAGTGGTATGCTGCCTGCAATACGTGAGGACTTTCCTTTTTTACATTTCTTCTGCAACCTGTAAGTAAATATTGTGGTGTTGTTTTAAGTTGTTGCATGTTTACAAATTTATATATGAATGTGGAACTACTAATACTCAGTTTGTAGATTTGTTTTTAGCTTTTGTGACTTCATTTTGCAGGGTAGTGGTAGTAAATAGCATTCATTTCAGTCTGGGACACCAGGCAGCTGACGGCGACTTCTGTTTTGCATGTTTTAAGGATAATTTCTCTCTAGTGTCCTTTCAGTTTGAATCAGTCATAAGTGGGTATAAATGACAAACAATGAAATAAAGTGATTGGCAAATTCATAAATTGGATGTAAATTGTATTCAGTCTTTGAAATGATGGTTTTTATTTTGCCTTGGTGATGGTGGTTTTCATGTTCCTTGAACGCGTCCGCAATCTAATTTTAGATAACATTTGCCACTAAATAAGAGTGCTACAGAGAATTTTCATACATGTTTTGCCTAAATATATTATAGCAATATACTTTTAAGCTCAAACAGAATTGAAATTATTTATGCCTTGAGTTTGATAGCAAAATATGAAAATGCATTTTTTCCCCAAATCTGTCATGTTTACATTAGGTATGGCACATTTGGGGGCTATTTATCACAAGATCCTGACTAGCTAGCAACTTAATGTGAGGTTTTACACATAGTGATGGACTTACTGAACCACCATGTAAAATATCAGGTTGATTGGTTGACTTTGAACTCCCGTTGCTAAGGTAGGTGTGCAAGACATGCACACAGAAACTTTGCAGGCTGTTTTCTCAAAATGGCCACCGGTGCATTTAACAACTTTAAACCCTAATAACTTCTACAAATTTTGCACTACAGCATTCATTCATATATCAAATTAATCAGCAGGCTCTGTACATTTCAGAAATGTGTATATCTCAAACACCCAAAATGCAAGTTAAGACTCATTTCGTGAGAGAGGGTCACATATGTGTTGCACAGATGATGTTTACTATATAAAGTAGCGCCTTGATTTTTACGGTCACCTGCAGAAAATGGCCAACGGTCAGTGTATCAGAGCCATAAACAGCAAAAATAACTGAAATTTATGGCCACGGTCAGACTGATGCCCTCACGCACGATGGGTCAATGACACCTTGCTCGACACCTAGCCAGCTACCACACATTCTGACAAAGCCCACACATTGTGTCATTACCAATGAAAGACGTGCCATTAGCTCACCAGCTCTGTGAGCAGTCAGTAACAAAGGTCACATTATTTATTTGACCATGTCCACATCTCTTTCAATTCGGTTTACTGTGCAGTCACATACTCTTCCATTTTGTGACAAAAAATTTACTGCACTTCTGCCCGAGTGCCCCTGCAGATGGGAGGGGCTCATGAGAATTGAGTGCATCTAGGTGCACAAACGTGGGTGTCTATACTGGCTTGACTGAGCACAGGCCTACAAATCGATCTCAGCATTCTTACACTATAAAGTGTGTATGGTATTACAGTGCCGAGATCAACTGATGAGCCTGTGGGCCAACATTCCGACTCATGCACCCCTGAAGACTGTAGGGGCTCATGAGAATCTAGTGCATATGTGAGTGTCTGTGTTTGTAATTATAGGAGACTGATGTGTGTCAAGAACATTCGCTTCTGCTGGAGATCTATTGAAATCCACTATGATTATGAATTCCACTGTTTGTAAGGATTATGAATTCCGCTGCTCTACACATTTGGGTGCTTAGCGGAGTAAAAAAATGGTGAGGAAAAAAATTGTACCAGTAACACATAAGCCAGAAAAGAACTGCTATGCATTTGGTCTCCTGAAAATATCGGGACAATACAGTGACTGGACATTGACCCCAGCTCATGGCAGTGCTCCCTCTTTCTTTAATCCGGCACCCACCCCTCCTTTCCTACTTTAAGACAACATGGCAGCGTAGTGTGCTGCTCTTTCTCCCTCCCTTATAAGTACACACAAACACAATCAGTTATTTTCTTTCATCACTGAAGATAACAAAACATTGGTGTCACTAAATACACTTCACAGAAGCATGAAGAGGTCGACGGAGGTCCCAGTTTTGTGTAAAAGTGATGACATGTCCATATGCTCCTATCTGAGTGACACAAGCACACCTAGGTCCCTTTCCAAACCTCTCGTGAATGGTGACCTGCTGTTTATGGCAACTTTATTTTGGCAACAGCCTTTGGTGAACGCTCACTGGAGGTTCTACTGTATTACAACTACAAGTTTATTTCCGGCAATCATGGAATCAGAGCTTATTCAAGTTACTGAAATCTGACACATTTCACAATATTTCCACGCATTTAAATTTATTAATTACCAGTATGTTTTAGTTTAACAGTCACTTACAAAAGCATTCAGGGCATCATTTGCTTCTCTTTCTGACAGTCCTTTCACTATGCTCAGGTACAGGTGGTTGCATCTTTCCAGGCGCTATACAGAAAAAAGTGAAAAATTAATACAAAATTTCAACATTTAAAAACAACCCACTTTAGTGTTCACTGCTGAAACACAACAAATGCAAGACCTTCATGAGCCACCCCACAGTTGCTGGGTGATCAACGTCTATTGCTGGCCTTCTTCTTATACATGTATATGTACGATGGTTTCATTTCTGAATACGGCAGTGATGGGGATCATGTTCACATGCTCTATTTAACCCATCATACCGAGGCTTAAAGCTTCAAATTTGTACACTGCCATATGCAAGCTAGCTAGATTATAGTACTTACAGATAAGGATATAGACCAATGACTTTAGTTCAAGAGTGGTGCCAGAATAGCTTGGAGCCTAGAGGCGCCAAGCTATTCTAGCACTACCCTTGAACTATTTTAGTCAAACTTATTTCACACACGTATTCCGAATGATAAGGGTTAACTGCAATATTACAAAACATAGATATATCCAGTCATGAAGAAAAGGTCATTACAGAAACCCAGTGAGCAAAGCAGAAAGTTTGAACTTGGTGATTGCATGTTTAAACATACAATGTTTACCTCCTCTATTTCATCTCTCAGCTCCACAACACTGGGAATAAAGAGTCGGCAGGGTGGACCCTTATCCTTCGTACTCTGATCCATCTTGAGTTCAGCAACGTTAAATGTCAGATCTGAGTAAAGGTCTGACTCCAAATGTGCAGTGCTGCACCAACTGTTCAAGATCCTTTTCTAGCACAGAACAAAGTTCTTATAGGTCAAGTATAGAATCAAGCCTCTGCTAATCTATGAAAACCTCAAACCTATCAGCAAAATTATGATTGATTGCACAGTCAAAAAGAACACACAAACTTGCTGTCACTGTGCATGTAAATGAAAATGGAAATACTGGAACTTTAATTCTATCGTCATTGTATGCCTTCTGCTGAGCTCATGGTAGCAGTTAAAAATGAGCATTTTCCTCGGCATAACAGCACGATCGACGTCAATGACCGAAATGCAAATGTTTCACTTCCCAGAGAGAACACATTTTCACAAAGAAAACTTCTCCCTTTTGGTCTGAACACTTTCTGTTTGTTCGGCGATAGGGTTCTGTCAGCTGTCCGCCACAGATGTGCTATCGAGAGATCATCAAGGGAGGCAATCTCACGCGCGATCGTGCTACAGATGACAAAATCGACACCTAAGATAAAATAAAATACCACACAAGAGTCTCCTAAATAAAGCAGTCTTATGCTTTCTTGTCAGTGCGTATTTCTTGACACTCTCAGGTATTCATGTACCCCCGAAACACAGCAAAATGTTGATATGTAGTGCGTAAGGGAGAAACCTCGGAGCATGAAATTAGAAAGCAATATGATAGTCGCAAAATGCGAGCTTTAACAGAACAGTTCGTGCGTGCAAATATCTGGCGATCTAACGAATTTTAATGTAAATTTTAAAGCTCAAAATGTAATATAAACGCACAATACAGCAATTTTACTAAATGGGATATATATTATTTGAGATTGAGTTTAAACCATTTTACGACATACATGTGCCAAATGTGACTGGTTCCATACTGAATCACGTAGTGTTGCTCATAACTGACTTCAGTTCACAAAGCCGGCTAATAATAACATGCGAACATGCAGCGAAATAGGGTGTATCTATTATTGTCTTTTTGTTTAACGTTTTCGTTTTAACCTCACGACTGAACACGCCAGTTTGCTGTTGCTGATTTTTCCGAAAAACCATTCAGTGTAGTCTCATGTTAGTCGACAGTCGGACCGAGCGGCTGCCCGCCGCGCCCAGCCCCGGCGGCGGCATCACTCAGTGACTGGGGCGGAAACTGAACTCACAGATGCCGGATTTCATCAGTTTCGGCCGTACTATCTAGTCATGCTATGATCAGTTTTACAATTCTCGCATTGATTCAACAGCCGGGTACTATATGCGTCGGTTTGCCGGGTCGAGCATTGCCATTGCATGCGGCGGCCGCGGCATTTCATTGAAGTTTCCGCGTCCGCGTCTCTGAGCCGTTGCCGCCGGCCCGTCACACGGTCAACTCAGTGAAGTCGTCAGTTCTTCAAGTCGTTTGCGCCAATACTGCAAGGTGGAAAGGCCTAGAGTTCACGTTCTTTAATAAGAAGTTAGTACTGCCCCTGTGAGTGCAAACGCTATGCTTCACCTCCGCTGTGTTCCGCCGGCATGTGACTAGCCACCGAGATCTACCGTGCACCACCCCCCCCCCCCACCCCCCAGTACTCAATAAGATGGGTTTCAAAGTGTACCTTAGTATGTCCTAAGATGTTTAAGCCATGTTCCCCGAAAATCCTTAGGAGCACACCAGAGATATAGCCGATGGCGCAAGGGTACCCCCATTCATGCTCTGCGCAGATGCTAAAATGAGGTTGAGAAACATTTTTCTCTAAATAAATGAGAATTTAGTCCAGAAGCCCAAATCAGGCAATATTATGTTAAGGCACAGCTTCTGCATCCTCTGCAAAAAACGGAATGAAAAAATATTGAATCTCTGGCTCACAGTGACTAAGCCGGTATTTGTGCACCCAGTACTTGACACGGCCATTTTCGCGAAATCGCAAAAAAAAAAAAATAATAATGTGTCAGATGCCTTCAGACATTTTCTATAGCACTGACAGTCCATTGTCAGGCTTACATCATTAAAACAGGATGTCACAATTATTATAAACTTGACTAGGATGCTGTGATTACTGTGAGTGCCACAGTAGTTGAGTTTGTATCTATCTATCTATCTATCTATCTATCTATCTATCTATCTATCTATCTATCTATCTATCTATCTATCTATCTATCTATCTATCTATCTATCTATCTATCTACCGTAGTCTTGCCGACCGTTGGGGCACCACTGATCACTTAACAACCAGCTCCCTCCATTCCTCTCTGTTCTCTGCCATTCCGCTCAGCGTATCGCCCAGCTTCAGTCCTGTCCACTCTGAGATATTGTCCTCCCATCTTTTCCTCTGTCTTCTTCTCCTTCGTCCTCCTTGCACAGTGCCTTGCAGGATTGTTTTGGCAAGCCCTGCTGAACGCGTGACATGTCCATACCACTTCAGTTTGCGTTTTCTCACAATGGCTAATAAGTCTTAATAGGGCCCGATGGCTTGCCTGATTCTGCTTCCCATTTCCTCGTTTGTGATGTGATCTCTGTATGAGATGCCAAGCAGCCTTCGAAAACATCTCATTTCAGTGGCTTGTATCCTCCTTTCTAGGTCTGCTGTGAGCGTCCATGACTCGCAGGCATACAAGAACACTGAGATGACTAAGGAGCGCATCAGTCTGATCTTGGAGCAGAGTGTGATGTTTCTGTCCTTCCATATGGTCTTCAATCTGTCAGTGCTGTTGTCGTCTGCGCAATCCTGGACAGTATTTCTGGTTTTGATCCCTCATCTGTCACAATGGCTCCTAAGTATTTGAATTTCTTAACTGTTTCCAGTTTTTGGCCTCTAACCATGATTTCAGTGCCAATGCCACTGGCGTTATTGGTCATCATTTTGGTCTTCTCTGCACTGATTTCCATCCCATATGCAATGGCTGTACTATCCAGCTTTTCCACCAGCTGAGCTAGTTCCTTCTCTGTTCCTGCAAGGCCATCAAAGTCGTCCGCAAAGCGCTTCTGCCTCCAATACTGACAGTTCCTTCATGATCTTTCAGAGCGTCCGTCATGATTCTTTCCAGGAAGATGTTAAAAAGAGTAGGTGAGAGCAAGCAGCCTTGTCTGACTCCAACTGTAGTCCTAAACCAGTTTCCTATTTTGCCGTTGAAGCAGACTGCGCTAGTGGCCTTGTTGTAAAGGTTTGCTATGACTTTGATCAGGTTGGCATTGATGTTGTATAGCTTCATGGTGGACCAAAGGGCTGCATGCCACACCCTGTCAAATGCTTTCTTAAAATCCACAAAGACATGATAGAGGTCCTGCTGGTGCTGGAGGTATCTCTCACATAGAACTCTCAGGTTGAAGATCTGCTCAGTTGTGCTGCGCCCTGGTCTGAAGCCTGCCTGTTCCTCAGCTATGATTTCCTCTGCCTGTGGCTTCAGCCTGTTCAGTAGGATCTTTAACATGACTTTGCTTGGGTGGGATATAAGACTGATCGTGCGATAGTTCTGGCATTGATGTAAGTTACCTTTTTTTGGGGAGAGTTATTATAAGTGATTGGGTCCATGGTGTGGGCCAATCCCCTGACTGCCAGATCTTATTGCAGATTGTTAGCAAGGCGCTTATCGTGTCTTCTCCCCCTTCTTGGACTAGTTCTGCAGGGATGTTGTCTGCTCCTGCTGCCTTCCCTTTTTTCAGCGACTTCACTGCAGCCTCTACTTCTTCTCGGAGGATGGGATAGTTGCCATTGTTGGCCACGGGTATGTTGACAAGTATGCCTGGGTCCCCTGTAGCTCGGTGGTTGTACAGATCTGAGCAGTACTCTGTCCATCTCTTCAGTATGTCTTCGTCTTCCGTAAGACAGTTCCCTTCACTATCTTGAATGATCGAGGAGCGTCCTTGTTTTACACTGGTCAGTGATTTTGTATCCCTACCCCCAAGTTGTAAAAATACACAAAATTAATTAGAACAAATTACTAAAGTTATTCCATTTCATTTTGACCTCTCTTTACCTATTATGTTTCAATAATGTGAGCATAAAGTGCAAGAAAATAAGGAAAGTCGGCATCCTTTGCGGTACATTCGTGGTGAATGATAGCTTTTTCCCCATTTAAAATTGCCGAATTAGGAAACGTACGGTGTTTCTGATGCCCTCACAAATTTTGTATACAACTGATCGGTCATTTTTAGGTTTTATTGGTTAGGATGGAGTACCACAGTTACTCCAACCTGATTTTATGATGCTGTGATGCATTTAGGGGCCACAGTGGCTAAATCTGCTGCCCTACCACCATTTTACCAGGCGGTACGAAAAGAACGCAAAATGATCATAACAATTGCTTAAGTCATACTCCTCTGTTTAAATATTTTTGTTGCCAGTTTTCTTGATAAAATATGCATATTGATCATAAAAATTTGTGATTATTTCATTAATTTCAATGTGACCCATCAATTTAATTGTAATTCTTTTTAGTTAAAGCATGCTTAACAGGGGCTGCCGCTGAAGCTTCTACCGTCTGCAAATTCAGCAGTCTTGTCAAACTCGGGGAAGGTGTGTACCTCAGGGAGATGTTGTGTCTGATGCTGTTCTTGGTCTACATTAATGACATCAGTACAGCAGTACCAAGGTTCGACTTTAATATCCTTTGTGCGGATGACTTTGTAGTGTGGAGCGCAGCAGAACATAAAGAAATAGCAGCAGTCCTGCAGAATCCAGGATGCTGCCAATAGAGTCAGCAGCTGGACTGAAAGAGGCCACTCAAACTGAGCTAGACCATCTCTTACAATCAGATGGAAGAGGTCACCTTTAAACTGGAGACCTTCTAGTACCAAAGACAGACAGACCAACTTTACTGGCAACAAATAAATTACTGGATTCACGTGGAGGCCTCACATCGAAGCCATGGAAGCTATCTATCTATTTATATCCCGTAGTCTTGCCGACCGTTGGGGCACCACTGATGACTTGGCAACCAGCTCCCTCCAATCCTCTCTGTTCTCTGCCATTCTCAGCGTATCGCCCAGCTTCAGTCCTGTCCACTCTGAGATATTGTCCTCCCATCTTTTCCTCTGTCTTCCTCTCCTTCGTCCTCCTTGCACAGTGCCTTGCAGGATTGTTTTGGCAAGCCCTGCTGAACGCGTGACATGCCCATACCACTTCAGTTTGCGTTTTCTCACAATGGCTAATAAGTCTTCATAGGGCCCGATGGCTTGCCTGATTCTGCTTCCCATTTCCTCGTTTGTGATGTGATCTCTGTATGAGATGCCAAGCAGCCTTCGAAAACATCTCATTTCAGTGGCTTGTATCCTCCTTTCAAGGTCTGCTGTGAGGGTCCATGACTCGCAGGCATACAAGAACACTGAGATGACTAAGGAGCGCATCTGTCTGATCTTGGAGCAGAGTGTGATGTTTCTGTCCTTCCATATGGTCTTCATTCTTGTCAGTGCTGTTGTTGTCTGCGCAATCCTGGACAGTATTTCTGGTTTTGATCCCTCATCTGTCACAATGGCTCCTAAGTATTTGAATTTCTTAACTGTTTCCAGTTTTTGGCCTCCAACCATGATTTTAGTGCCAATGCCACTGGCGTTTTTGGTCATCAGTTGGTCTTCTCTGCACTGATTTCCATCCCATATGCAATGGCTGTACTATCTAGCTTTTCCACCAGCTGAGCTAGCTCCTTCTCTGTTCCTGCAAGGCCATCAATGTCGTCCGCAAAGCGCAAGTTCGTGATTTTTCTGCCTCCAATACTGACAGTTCCTTCATGATCTTTCAAAGCGTCCGTCATGATTCTTTCCAGGAAGATGTTGAAAAGAGTAGGTGAGAGCAAGCAGCCTTGTCTGACTCCAACTGTAGTCCTAAACCAGTTTCCTATTTTGCCGTTGAAGCAGACTGCACTAGTGGCCTTGTTGTAAAGGTTTGCTATGACTTTGATCAGGTTGGCATTGATGTTGTATAGCTTCATGGTGGACCAAAGGGCTGCATGCCACACCCTGTCAAACGCTTTCTTAAAATCCACAAAGACATGATAGAGGTCCTGCTGGTGCTGGAGGTATCTCTCACATAGAACTCTCAGGTTGAAGATCTGCTCAGTTGTGCTGCGCCCTGGTCTGAAGACCGCCGTGAGATGGCCTTAGTCGCCTGCTCGGCGTTAAACCCAAATAACTAACTAACTGAAGCCTGCCTGTTCCTCAGCTATGATTTCCCCTGCCTGTGGCTTCAGCCTGTTCAGTAGGATCTTTAACATGACTTTGCTTGGGTGGGATATAAGACTGATCGTGCGATAGTTCTGGCATTGATGCAAGTTGCCCTTTTTGGGGAGAGTTATTATAAGTGATTGGGTCCATGGTGTGGGCCAATCCCCTGACTGCCAGATCTTATTGCAGATTGTTAGTAAAGCGCTTATCGTATCTTCTCCCCCTTCTTGGACTAGCTCTGCAGGGATGTTGTCTGCTCCTGCTGCCTTCCCTTTTTTTCAGCGACTTCACTGCAGCCTCTACTTTTTCTCGGAGGATGGGATAGTTGCCATTGTTGGTCACGGGTGGGTTGACAAGTATGACTGGGTCCCCTGCAGCTCGGTGGTTGTACAAATCTGAGCAGTACTCTGTCCATCTCTTCAGTATGTCTTGGTCTTCCGTAAGACAGTTCCCTTCACTATCTTGAATGATCGAGGAGCGTCCTTGTTTTACACTGGTCAGGGCTTTCACCAGCTGGTATGCTTTTTTGCTATTATTTTTGTTCAGATTTTCTTCTACGTGTTTACACTGATCTTCAATCCACTTATTCTTTGCCTTTTTCATGCTTTTCTTGATATCCTGGTTAATTTCCCCGTATTGTTTAGCTCCTTCTACCTCTGATTTCTTTTTCTTTCATTCTCGACGCTTGTCACATAGAACAAAGCATGGAAGCTAGAGCTGCAAAAAAAAAAAAAAAAAAAAAAAAAAGGCTCTGATGAAGAAACTGGTGGGGACCAAATTACAGCATCCTGGCACAAGCAAACACCTGCTCGGTCATGGAAGCTAGAGATGCAAAAAAAAAAAGAAAAAAAAAAAAAAGGCTCTGATGAAGAAACTGGTGGGGACCAAATTACAGCATCCTGGCACAAGCAAACACCTGCTCACCTACCAGTAGTGCGGTACCAAGATACATCGACAACATGAAACACTGCCTGCAAAACCCAAAAAGCCAGGCTTGACAAGATGCAGAACATGGGTCATTTTCATCATGCAGTGACATTCTTAGAGCCATCTTGAGCAGCCCAAGTTAGGAAATGGAGGACATTGGAGCCACTGGAACGCAGAACAGCACACACGATGAAGAGACTTACTAAACACCGACAGCATGGGGGACTACAGGAGCAGACCAAGAACCGTCAGAAACGCCCAAGTCTGAACCGCCAAATGAAGGTCCTGCAAATGGCTAAAACTGACTTCCTGGAACCAAGCCCAAAGATGTGTGAAGAGCTCCATTCAGATACCTGGACATCTCGAAAGAGCCTTCAAGACAACATAAACAATGTTCCAGGACTCTTTTCCAAAGGTCGCGGCACTGCACAAAGCCATCTCGCGGGAGATTATGCACAAGCGCTACCCTCAAACAGCTGTGGTACCGCACAAGACGCCTTGCGGAATGACTGAAGTGGCATGTACATCTGTTGTGCAGACCGCACTACTACCTTCCTCTCCTTACCAGCTGGCGGCAGCAGCTCCAACTATCGTACGGATCTGCAGGTGCTCAACACAGCAGCAGAGCACTAGCTAGGGAAAGGCAGCAGCTTGATCCACTGATCTCACCAGGAAGCTTCAAGATAGAATGGATGCCCTGCCCACAAAATAGTGCTGCAGTAGATTCCAGTGCATTTTGGAGTAGCTGGGACTGGAGAGGCTGGCAGCCTGGCCAAAGCAGGTGCCAGACTACCTCAAGATCACAACCTCCTGTAAAGAAACCAAGACACTACAGTAACAAGTGATTGGCAACAGCAGAAGGGCGGCTGCAGCCCGTGGGCAGACATCAACAAGCTAACAGGGAGAGCCAGGCCACCATCTTTCATGATCTACGCACTGATTACTCTCGACTGGGTCCGCCGTACAGAAAAGCAGGGACGAAGTTCACAAACTTTTCATAACCGCTTCACAAACCCAAACTGAAGCCTGAAAGTTTACACACTTTAATTAGATCACTCTGTATCATTCATTCGGCATCCTGTCTCGGAAGACAATGGAGTATGCGCTTGCTGGGTCAGTCACTGGAGTGACCTCTCCAGTGTGCAAGCCTGGGCGAAGTGTATGGAGATCCTGGGATGCCCAGTCGTCAAGATCCCCCTCTCGGCCTCGCTGATGTATCCAAAGGAATGCAAAGCAGTACGTTTGGCATCAGTTTGGCTGCAGGAGCTGCCAGAACAGTGCGTGAATACAGGCAGCTGTCTGCCTTCGGGGCTCCAATCCTGATTTGAAGGGTTTACTCCCCCACATTTGGCCGTTGGATCCAACCTGATCTCCTCCGTCCTCTAGCTGTTGGCTGTCAGAAACAGCTCATCCGCCTAGTGGTGCAATGTGAACACCACCCCCTCACGTGGTTTAGCCCACCAGCTGGGGTGTAGGGGGCTCTGGATAGAGGTAGTACCTTTGCTGTTCGGCAGCTGCGTCCAACATAGGACGGACGGCCATCTCCTTAATCTCTCACGTGCTGGCTCCAAGCGCCACACCCTGGCAAACCACTCTGTATCATCAGCTCATTTAATGCTTTCGTGCCTAATGCATGAAGAGATACCAAAATAAAAGAATGCTTAGCGAATGGCGGAGCTCGGTAGAAGCGTAAACAACCAATCAGAATGTTCGGCAGAAAGGCCATGCAGTCACTTTATGATCAGAGCTAAATATAGATCGCTTGCAACAAGCGTCAGCATGATCGTTTGCAATGGAATAGTCACAAATTGGGGGAGAAAATAAAGAAGTAGACAAGTTTGCCAGCACTTTGTCATTTTTTGTCATTTTTTTACAAACTGTCACAGACTTTAAGGAAAAGGACTGAAATTGACAGACTTTCCAGGGCCCTGAAAAAGCATTTTCATTTTTTAACAACTTTCACAATGTTCACAGACCGTACGGGCCCTGCTGGACTCACCTCGTGAGACTGGATCATGCGGAAACAGCCCTATGCGAATTTGGCGTAAAAAATCAGTCTCCTTAGCACATTCTCCAAACCTGTCCATAAAGAGAAGCGGTCTGCTGGCAGTTCTGACCAGAAGACACGCCCCTGTACACCAAACTCTGAAAACATGCTGTCGAGCTCTTGACAGCTCACTTATTGGCAGCCAGAACAATATAAGATTTTAAGACGGCCATCAAGGAATTGAACGTTGCAGAAGAAGAAGGTGGAAGCGGTGATCTCGTGGTGGACATGTGGAAACTAAGTATTTTGCTAACATTGTTTTGGCTGTTAGGAACCATAAAACATTATTATGCATATTCATATTTACACATTTCTAGTCGAAAATAAATGAAAGGAAAAGGGGAGACCTTACTAGACCCGCCTTACGCTAGGTAAAATCTCACATAAAAGACCAGCCAGTTAAAAATAATTACAATTAAATTGATGGCTCACATTGAAATTAATGAAATGATCACAAATTTGTATGCTCAATATGCATACGTTTTTAAAAAGAAAACTGGCAACAAAAAATATTTAAACAGAGGAGTATACGTTAGCAATTTTTATAATTATTTTGCGTTACTTTGCGTACTGATAAAATGGGGGTAGGGCAGCAGATTCAGCCACTGTGTCCCCTAAATGCAACACAGCATCATAAAATCAGGTTTGGAGTAACTGTGGTACTCTATCCTAACCAATAAAAGCTTAACAAAGACCTATCGGTGTATACAAAATTTCTGAGGGCACCGAAAACAACGTATGTTTTCCAATTCGGCAATTTTAAATGGGAAAAAGCTCTCATTCACCACGAATGTATAGTAAAGGATGCCGACTTTCCTTATTTTCTTGCACGTTATGCTCACATTATTGAAACTTAATAGGTAAAGAGAGGTCAAAATGAAATGGAATAACTTTAGTAATTTTTCTAATTAATTTTTGTGTTTTTTACAACTTGAAGGTAGGGATACAAAATCAACTACTGTGGCACTCACAGTAATCACAGCATCACCTAGTCAAGTTTATAATAATTATGACATCCTGTTTTAATGTTGTAAGCCTGAAAATGGACTGCCAGTGCTATAGAAAATGTCTGAAGGCATCTGACACATTATTTTTGTCTTTTTTTTTTTTTTTGCGATTTCGCGGAAATGCCGTTTACTGGGTGCAGAAGAAGGTGGAAGTGGTGATCTCGTGGTGGACATGTGGAAACTAAGTATTTTGCTAACATTGTTTTGGCTGTTAGGAACCATAAAACATTATTATGCATATTCATATTTACACATTTCTAGACGAAAATAAATGAAAGGAAAAGGGGAGACCTTACTAGACCCGCCTTACGCTAGGTAAAATATCACCTAAAAGACCAGCAAGTTAAAAATAGTTACAATTAAATTGATGGCTCACATTGAAATTAATGAAATGATCACAAATTTGTATGCTCAATATGCATACTTTAAAAAAAAGAAAAGAAAACTGGCAACAAAAAATATTTAAACAGTATACAGTACCGGTGGTTGCATGCACAAGTAGGGCGAAGTTATGTACAGTTATTCCGGCGCCGTCATGTTAAGTCACCCGGAAGAAGTTGGGAGACGTCTTGGGGTGTCCCATTCAGTAATCCAGAGGCTGCTGACACGATTCCAAGAAAATGGAAGGGCAGAACGACGACCCTGCTCAGGACGCCCGCGCTGCACCAGCATAAGGGATGACAGATACCTCTGTGTGGCGGCTCTGCGCGACCGAACTGTCACATCAACCACTCTGCGACGTCAACTGATGCAAACGTTAACGTCAGCAGAAGCACAGTCGGTCAGCAGAAGCACAGTCTGCCGACGTCTGCGCGAAATTGGCCTGGCTTCATGCAGAGCAGCAGTGCGAATACCCCTCACTCCAGTTCATCGCAGAGCCCGGGTTGCCTGGTGTCGTCAACATGTGAGGTGGAACAGACTCCAGTGGACTCAGGTTCCGTTTACTGATGAGTAACGGTTCACCGTGTCCTTCAACGACGGCAGGGTGAGGGTCTGGAGACGTCAGGGCGAGCGATTCACGGATGGATCCGTCCAATAGGTGGATCGCTACGGAGGAGGCTCAGTCATGATCTGGGCAGGCTTCAGCAGGGAAGGCAGGACCCCCCTACTCCCCTCCATCATCCGAGGCACCCTGATTGGACTGCGCTATCGGAACGAGATTGTGCAGCCCCTCATCCAGCCAGCTCTCCAAGCCATAGGCGACAATGCTGTTCTGCAGGACGACAACGCTCGACCTCATCGCGCCCGTGTGGTGGATGAGTACCTTGAGCACCGGGGCATCGTGAGGATGGAGTGGCCAGCTCGTTCACCTGATCTGGCTCCCATCGAGCACCTCTGGGATGTGCTGGGGCAACGTGTAGTCAGCAACCATCCCCCACCTCAAGGCGTTCCCCAGCTGACTCAGTTCCTGCATCAAGAGTGAGAAGCGATCCCACAACATGTTCTCCGCACCCTGGTGAAGTCCATGCGTCAAAGCTGCATTGAATGCTTGGCAGCAAACGGTGGGTACACTCGCTACTGACTGGACTAGTCTTGTGTGACTTTTCAAATGAGGGGTGGGCGAACATTCTAACGTTCTGTTGTTGTTACGATTGCTCGATTTACTCAAAACTTAAATGAAATTGTTACTGAATAAATAAGCAAGTACTGACTCCAAGTATTGTTACATTATTTGTGTGGTGATGGCGGTGCGTCTGCGATAAAAAGTGGCCCTTAAGTTTTGACCATTAGTATATGTGTGTGTAGGAAGGGGGGGGGGGGGGGGGGAAGGGCTGCGCGGCCTGTGTGTGGCAGGTTAATCCCGACCATTCCATACCACCTGCAGAGCGGAAAAAAGTGAAGGCGATCCCAACTGCAAGAGACATAGATCCATATGAACGCTGAGCTCATGAGGATCTACGCCTCTTGCTGACACCACTTTGCGTGTTCGTTTTCCCGTCAGTCCTGGACGGCAGGGGCTCTGTGGCGTTGAATTAATCCACTGGCTGTCGGTAGCGCTTTTTGCCGCTGTGATCCCTGCAGGAATCATCGCGACAAAAGGCGCTACCGACAGTCAGATCATAGAAACACAACCTGCGTCAACCGACGACAGTGAAAGGGGTAACCAGTTCAGTCAATGTGAACACCACCCAACTACAAGAGGTTTAGATCCTCATGAGCCTCGGCAGTTGCGGGAGCTCATGAGGACCTATGCCACTGTTGGCGCTAAAAGGGTTAACGATGGAGGTTGAGGCGGTGACTCACGCTCTGAACTGGACTGATACGTTGGATGACAGCAATGCAGTCCGCACTTGCAGTCAGGCCATCATTCTCACAGACTCAAAATGCCTGCTTCCGGAGGCGAGTGACTGGTGCCTTGGCTCTGTTCCGGGCCTGTAGATGCTTTCTCAGGTTTCTCACTGACCACGTCTGAACTGCCCATCCGTAGCCCCTGTGTGACCTCTGCCTTGCCAGCGAGGGTGTCCGCCTCATCATTGCCTTGGACTCCAGCATGTCTTGGGCGGTAGACCGACCACAAAAGTGTACGAAGTTGTAATTGGGCAACGCCAGTCTGGGCTTCCCATTTCTGCGTCCATTTTTTTCCAGCAGGTATTTTCAGTCTG
Organism: Semisulcospira habei; assembly: GCA_036245525.1. Classification (NCBI taxonomy): domain Eukaryota; kingdom Metazoa; phylum Mollusca; class Gastropoda; family Semisulcospiridae; genus Semisulcospira; species Semisulcospira habei. The sequence continues at coordinate 23,121,953 of BTPG01000001.1, read as the reverse complement.
TGAGAATGATGGCGTGACTGCAAGTGCGGACTGCGTTGCTGTCATCCAACGTATCAGTCCAGTTCAGAGCGTGAGTCACCGCCTCAACCTCCATCGTTAACCCTTTTAGCGCCAACACCTACAGTAGGAGATTGACTGACCATGATAATTCAAGGTTATTGCCAGATTAGGCACCAAGCTAATCTGGCACTACCCTTGAATTATCATGATCAATCCACCTCCTTCAAGTGGTACATAGTCATTAAGTAACACTTCCAAAATTCGGGAAATGCGCCCATGGCGCTAAAAGGGTTAAGCATGAGGTCTTGGCGTTGTAGGTTGCAGTGTCTACATAATTATATGGTGCTGCCGTTTTGTTTGACTTTAAAGCCCCAGCCTGACTGGCTGTCAGTGACTGAACACACAACTGACCTGCTTCAGCTGCCGGCCGAATGCCGGAACGGTCTAAGAAAACAACGCTGATGTTTCGTTTCGTTACCGCTGTCCATTAAGTGTGCTGCAGTCCGCCTGTCGTAATCTTTATGCGATCACCAAACGTTTGCTACGCCGATTTGCCACGCACCAAACAACAGCTAAGATTAAAGTACCATTACGCATAAATATGAAGACACATTTCAGCACCATTTGTGAGTGTTATGCCTTGTCGACACACCTAATGAACTTCTAACAGCAGTTTGGACACGCAACAAAAGCACACGCTTACTTATTCTGCGCTGCCGTTAGCGTGTCAATCTATTTATAGCTGTTTCTCGTACTGATAGCGTTGTATATCTAAACGGACTGCATTCACAATCAGATTACTTGATACAAAGACTACCTGTGTAGAGCTGGATTGTCCTGTGTCTAAATAAACCATAACTAGATCTGTGTATAGCGTTTCGTAACTATCTGTTACAGAAGTATATCTTTGAACAGTTACAGTGGTAGTGGGCTTTTAAGCCCTTCTCTGTCAGTGATCACGAATTTCGCGTTTGAATGATCTACCGTGCAGACTATCCGACATTCACGTGAAGAATACAAATAGAAATTGGACAAAATTAGACATAACGGCTGAAGGACATAGGACACACAGAGATACATAGATCATCACTGAGCTCCCGAAACTCCGGGGGCTCATAAAGATCTATCTCTCTTGCGTTTGGATCGTGTTTATTCGCTGTTCTCGGTAGTCAAGGGGTTAAATGATACGCACAGGAGGTGCTCAGTTTTCGTACTAATCGTGTTAACTAATCGATTTCGCAATGGAATCATTGCTTGCTTCCGCACAAATACACAAACAAATCATGAAGTCGGCAACCGTCTCATTGTCTGGAAATGAAACTAACAATCACTGAGCCAAAGGCCATGGGGCCTAGGTCGGCTTCAGTTACCCCGACGTCGGCCCGATGGCCTTTTGCGCATTTGGTATGCGGCAGTTACCTACATCTTACAACAGCAGCCGGTGCCGCACGTCGCAGATCAGAACTCCGCCGTTGCCGGTCCGCCCAAGCCATGATGAGAACAAAACTGAGGAGGGAAACCCTACGCCAAAACTGCTGAAAACTACGCCAAAACAGCTAGTATTCCTCGATCACTTTTAGTGCCAGTGGGACAGTAAACTGGAACAAAGCAAGCCGTAGATCAGACGGCCCCCTTCACGCGTCAACTCAACTCAAAATAAGTTATCAAAAAATGTTCGCTTGAGTTCTTGGACGAGGCTGGCATGAATATATAAATGGTCGATTTAGTACAAATTGTTTTCTCCTGCTGCCGTGCGGTGTCGCTGCTCACGTTAGGGGAAAGTCAGTATTCTCGGTGTCTTCCGGCGTTGATAGCTGTTAGTGTGGTTCATAGTAGGCTTTGGTCCTCGCGCGACTGATACTACAGGCCGCAGGTATATCGCTCCTAAACTCGGGTTGGGTGACATAGAAAACAATAGAAACCGGACACGCTAAGCGCAGTTAACCACATTAACTAATCCTACTGTGTAATATACCACATGAAGACGAAAGCCAGTGAACCGACCACGACATACCCGTGGCATGCCGAATAGCGAGGCCGGACCCACTGAAGATAATGTGCACGGACACTTACTTACTTACGCCTGTCACCCCTACCCGGGTATAGGCCGTCGACAAGAGACCTCCAGCAACTCCTGTCCTGTGCTTCTCCTTCGATTCTACTCCAGGTGGTTCCCAGTCTCTTGATGTCTGCTTGGAGGTCTCGACGCCAGGAGTTTCTCGGCCTACCTCTTTTCCTCTTTCCCTGGGGGTTCCATGACAATGCCTGCCTAGTGATACTGGAAGCTGGCTTTCTCAGGCTGTGACCGATCCATCCCCATCTTCTTCGCCCAATTTCGCTCTCTGCTGTTATCTGCTCTGTTCAATGTGCACGGACAGGGATCAAATAAAGCACTGCGAATGCCGAGTTTAGCCCAGTACTGTGTTTACGCCACCGTGCGGCAGCAGCAGTCAGCTAAGTCGCTCATTAAAAGTAGATCATCGCACACACTGATATAGACGATACATTTTTTTTTTAAAGAAAGAAAAAAAAAAGAAAAAAAAAAAAAGAAAAAAAGAAAGAAACTGAAATAATGCATCGGTCGAAAATATGACTTTCAAAAAATAGTGAACGCCACCGGTCGGCGCATTAGGCGGGTCAAACAGTGGTCATGTCTAGTGCACATTTCTCCATTACCCCGGGGTCATCGCACTGAAAGGGGCTAAAACCTGAAGTGTGAGCTAGCAGCCCTAAGTGATGGAATCGAACAAGTCATATACCCAGACCAACTCAAAGACCCCAGTTTGAGCTGTCTAGACCACCTAGATCGTCCACCAGCAGGTGTTGAATTTTGTGGAATATTTTTATATTTTTTTATAGCTGAAAATTAGAGTATGAGCTGTCAGGCTAAAACTGATGGGATCGAGGTGGTCATGCACAGACATGCGCAAAAAGCCCAGTTCGGGAGTCCAAGGCCTTGTAGATCGCCCACAAAACAAGTTTCAAAGTTTGGTCGTTTCTGTTATTTGTTTCTCTTTTCTTTCCCCAGCAAAAGTTGATACCACTGCCACCCAAACATGGAGCTACCGGCCTAAAATTGATGGAATCGAGTTGGGCACACCAGAAATCATCGCGACAAAAGGCTTTCCCGACATCTAATGGGAAAACTTGTACATTTTGCTAACTCAGGCTGTGCGGCCGATCCACCTGTCGCAACTCGCGCTAACAGTAACAGTTGTAGTTCTAAAGTGTTCGGGCTTTTCCGTGCTGCGCTTCGAAAATACCCGCGTGCACAAGCTTTCTCAATAAGTACTGCAAACGAGACACAGCCGGATCCTCATGACCCTTTGCGAATACACGAAGGCTCACGAGGCTTCTTGTCGGTAAACATGGCCAGTCAGTTTATCCCCGTGTTTCTTTCAGTATGACTATGGGCTTGGATGGAACATGCGCGTTTTCTCTATCAGTACGTTCATTCTGCAACTGAGATGCATAGATCCTCATGAGGCCTGACGATAGGCATCTTGAGAATCGGTTCTTTCTTGCCATGTCCATTTATTACTATGTTCCTTTGCGGGGTACTTTTATTCTCTTCAGAGAGAGAGAGAGAGAGAGAGAGAGAGAGAGAGAGAGAGAGAGAGAGAGAGAGAGAGAGAGAGAGAGAGAGAAATCTTCTCAGATCTGTATGTTTCTGTGCAATTCTGTCACGTACAAGACGGACAATAGACAGCCATTCAGCATTGTAGCGGGTTGGACTCCGTGTCTCAGTCTTGCAGCTTTTATTTTTGATTTTTTTGTGTGCGTCTGCATGACCATGACCTTAGGTTGCTGAACATAAACCACGTATTATATCTGATGCGTCCGAATATCGCTGGACTATTATGTATACATGTCTTTAAAATTGATCGGTTCATCTGACTTTCTGCTTCATCCGATGATGATGATGATGATGTCCACTTGTAATGCGCATCCACTCCATGCTAGCAGCATGCTCGGGGCGCAAAAAAACCCCAAAACAATAACAACAACAACAACAACAAACACACACACACACACAAAAACCAAACCCAAACCGCTTTGGTGCACAGTAGTCCTAGAATTAAAAGTCAAGAAACAGGTGAGTCTTGAGGTACCTCCTGAAGGTGCCAATGCAGTCAATTTCCCTCAAGGATTGTGGTAGTCCATTCCACAGCCTAGGTGCGCAGTGTGAAAATGCCCTGAAAACCAAGTCGCTTCTTTGTGTGGCTTTCAACACTTGGGGTGCAGAGTTTGGACCGGACAGCAGAACGGAGCTGCCTCACGGAGGGTTATGACGTGGGACTATTTCCCGGAGGTATTCTGGTGAGGCTGGATCATTTATATAGACTTGTGGCACAGAGTGAGAATCTTGTGATCAGTTCTTTGCATGACTGGAAGCCAGTGCAACTGCTTAAGGACTGGTGTGATATGCTCAGCTGCCACGGATATTTTCTGGAATTTTCCAAATTTGAAAATTTGACTTTGAGGCGGCTCAGTTTTGTGTAGTCATTTTGATCACATTTTTTAGCGAAACATATAGGTGCGTATTATGGATTACCGTTGTATTATGTGAGAAAGCTGTGGGTTGTTTTCGTTCAGAAATGATGTCATGAGTAACCTCCGACACCTGATCAGAAGCAATTTTTGGAACAGAGATCATTTTCGCCATATTTGGCTCTAAGAATGAGTGACAGCCCTTGAGCTCAACCCAGGGGGAGGGGGGGGGGGGATGTGGTGTGTGGCTGTTTCCAACTTTTTGTTTGAGACCTTCAACCTGGCACAAAAGGCTTCCCCACCTTGCTGTCAGCGTGTGTCAGGACTCTCACCACTCGCCGAAATATTCTACAACTTGTAGTTGGGTGGGGGGGGGGGGGGGATCAGGCCCTTAGATAGAAGGACTAACAAGAGACATATGTGAGGATGTATGTCTCTCTTGCTGCTGGAAAGCTGCTCCAGTGTACCGGTACCAATGGTCGGCACTTTCCTATATAGGAAACTTAAACATTATCTTTCTTTTTAGTTTCCCCTGATTTCTTTTCCACGCGGCACTGACCAAACGCTGTGGGCGAGGCCAGAGTGTGTGTGTCACAGTGTCATGTGTGTGTGTGTGTGTGTGTGTGTGTGTGTGTGTGTGTGTGTGTGTGTGTGTGTGTGTGTGTGTGTGTGTGTGTGTGTTCGCCGTTCTAGGACTGACGGGTCAAGGGTACAACAATCAGTTGATTTATGCAGATTGGGCGGGTACTCTCAGTCTGGTAGAAGACAATCAAGAAGATTAAGGCGATTCGCAACTCTCAATGTGCCAGAAGAATCTCATATACAACAAGCCGGAGGTAGACTTGCAATTAACCCGTCCAGTGCCGAGAAACACCACCCAACTGCAAGAGGTATGGATCCTCATGACTCGAGCCCCCGTAGTTTGAATCCATGTTTTCTGAGTGTGTGCCGTGTTGATAGGGAGGGACGAGAAAGTGTGTTTCTGTGCGTGTGTGTGTGTGTTTGTGTGTGTGTGTGTGTGTGTGTGTGTGTGTGTGTGTGTGTGTGTGTGTGTGTGTGTGTGTGTGTGTGTACTCATCAGTCACACGCATTTTGAAGTCGGGCGGCCTTGTAACACTGTGACAAGGGTAGCGAATCGATTCATGTCAAGTGGTTCATGCCGCCGACTCGCTCTGAAAAGTCAAACGACGCAAGGATCGAGTCAGAGACACGCAACTCTTGACAGAAATTCTTTGATTCCACCCTCTTGTACCTAGAATGAAGGGACTATCACACCAAGTCAAACAATTGTTTATAAGACTTATTGCACGTTTACTTACGACGATTTAAATGCATGACAGCAAAATCTATCTTCCATCTACCTATTCACTGGTCTCCACTGACCCAGTAAGCAAAGACGCTCGGGCCGACATCGGTCGCAGTGGGCCCGCGCACTGTCGTGCGCGGGCCCACTGCGGCCGACGTCGGCTCGTAGACTTTTGCTTTCTGGGTACTGACTGACGACTGGACCGGTCCATCGGCCCGGATCTTTGGTAATCTTTAGTAAAAGGAAGTTTACTAATTCTAATAATTAGGAAAGAAAAGAATAATATATTTATACAGCCTGAAAATGCGCTGGAGATACATGCCTTGAAGAAAAATAAATTATCGTGCTTCCACGCAGTGACATTGTTTCCAATGACACAGGTAAATTTACTGATTTGCAAATGACATTTTACATCTAGGTGTGAAATCTGTACACTAAACAATAAATATATGTACGGATTCACATGGTCTAAAATACAGTCGACCTCTATTACAAGGCCTGGTATAACAAAAGGCGGATAATTTATAACAACACTTTTTTAGAGGTCATGACAGCACTCTTTCTATGTAAATTTCTTCGCTTATAAAAACGAATAACAAACTTCGGATATAGCAAACAGGGAAACTAATTGGGTCCCCCGGCAATTTGTTATATATCCAAAGTTTACCGCGGTACACTTACAACAAATATACAGCAGCATGCATTGCCCGGATTTACAGTGCTGACTGTGATTACATTTGCACCTTGTCCTTTCAACGGAGCACCCCAGACTGAATTACACCTGGATACATGTCTTACAATTAACCCTTTGGCTGTCGGTAGTGGATTTTGTCGCGATGATCCCTGTCGGAAGCATCGCGACAGAAACCGCTACCGACAGCCTAAGGGTTAATTAGATATTATGGCATCTCTCTGGTACTACCATTACATTTGCAAAGTACAAAAAATATTGCCGTACACACACTGGTTGCGGGCTATAGTTACCTCTGGGGATGGTGGCCCGCTGTGTTTGGAGCCGGCAGACCCGGACCTTGGGTGGGTTTACAGAACCCACCTAGTGCGCGGAGGCCAAAAAAACGTGACGTGAAAATGAAAATGAAAAAAAAAATCCCTTCTTGGACGGAAATCACCCTTGAAAAGTGTGGACCCCTCCCCCCTCCCCCTCCCCTCCTCCCCCCCCCCCCCCCGTCCTCCTACGTCCCCGGCCTTGAGATCCACCACTGGGACCCAGTTAGCCATAGCGGATTCATCGATGTATGGAGTTGTACAGTAGAAACGAACAAGTTCGCATTTGTCAAGTTTTCATGAACGAATATGAACATGAAACACGCAGGTGTCAAGATCAAAAAGCGCAGCTCTAAAGCAGGCCGGGGCACTTTCACAAAATTAATACACTTCAAAAACATTATAAAGATATAGAGGTTTCTGGAGGCCCGTGGGCCATTGTGCATACTTTATGTTTTATAAACGTCACCGCCTTCCAATTTTTTAAATTAAAACAACAACAACAACAACAACTCGCCTTCGCTTTAGCTCCCTTTCCTTTTCTTGTCTCTGGGTGAGAAATGTAATGTTGTATTCTGACAAGCAAAAAAATGCGACAATTCTGGAATTATCGGACACGGTAAAGTGTTTGCGATGAGTCCATCGCATTTCTTTTGCTCGTCAGAATACTTGTTTTTCCCCTCTTGCATTCCTCTCTAATTTGCTACACTAGTGTGACCCGGGTCAATCATGCCTGGCAAAAATGACCCCAGGTAGACCTAGTGCACGCAGAAATGACCCCGCATGGATCTGGCACCTTCTCAGGCAGCAAAAGGTCATCTGGTCGACCCCTGCCGCCGTTTGGTCGCGCACAGACGTGTGCGGGCCAACGGCGGTCGAAATCGGCTTCATTTTAACGTGTTACGTCCAAAATCTTCACTATGATGTATCATTTCTACATAAGTCAGTCTTCCGCGGCACGTTATGTGGAAATAAGAAATCCGCGTGACATAGAATGACGTGATGTGTTTTTATTGAATTTTTTTTTTAAATTTTAGAAAAAGTATGTAATGCCTGTGAAGAATTTTAACTCATTCTACCCCAACACCGAAATCCCAAAATTTTGAAGTTGCCCTCTGAAGGACTGTATTTCAATCCTAGAGACAGATCGAGCAACATACTATTTCAAGGGTGGTGCCAGAATAGCTTGGCGCCTATGGGCGCCAAGCTATTTTGGCACCACCCTTGAACTATTATGCTCGACAAATGTGGCGTGCCGGGGCTAAAAGAGTTAAAATACCTGTAAATATAAACCAGCAAAGTGAGTGCATACAGTACAATGATCAAGAAAATCATGAATCCTTAAGCTGTCGGTGACGCGTTTTGTCGCGATGAATCAATACTGCATGAATCATGGCGACAAAACAGTACTACGGACAACCAAAGGGTGAAACTGTTGCTAAAATAAATGGCAAAAGCATATAGGACGGAACTGGTAGCCATCACAAGCAGCTAACTCATTCGAGACGTGTCGCATGGGATACGCGACACAGCAGCGTACCCCAGTCCGTGGCGTAGGAAGATTTTTAAAAATATTTTCATGATGATGGCCGGCAGGAAGGGGTGGGGGGATGGGGTGGGGGTGGGGGGGTGGGTTGGTGGTGGAAGGCAGCGTGTTTGTCAAAATACTTTCCAGCGTCCAAAATATCAAACAGCAGAGTGGTGGAGGGATTGGTGGGGGAGGGGGGCGGGGGGGGGGGAGAGGCAAAGTCCAACCTCCCATTGCGCAAAAGGCCATCGGGCCGACGTCGGCCCGATGGCCTTTTGCGCGTTGGGCTGCAACAGTCCAACCCCCGAAAATTTAAATGACGGATGAAAAATATGATAGCCCGGACTGTGCATAAAAACCGATATCTAAAATTGACTTTTGGGGTCCAAAAATAATTGTCCTCCCCCCTCCCTTTCCCCCCATACGTTTTCTTTTGTGCCCCCCCTCCCCCGACACCTCAGCTCCGTCCATCGCGGTTCATATACGACACTGGAAAGCACTGCTCGCCTCGAATGTGTTAATACTCTCCCTTCATGCACAGCAGAAACAAGAACGAAAACATATCTTTTGAGGAAAATGGCAATACTAACCTGTATGCATCAACGTAATGCCCTAATAATAACTGATAACGAATGATTAATAATAATCGCACTATACAATGCCATATTACACTTATACATGTATTAACATTTTTACAGACAAGATTTATGGTTACAAGGTCATGTAACAATAAAACAGAAGCACAATAAAACACAACCGATAGAGTATTTAACAGAAGGAACAAAATGTAACTACAGTGAACAGTATTAACAACTTACGGCAACAACAACAATAACAACAAAATAAGCGATAACAATTTAAGATGCTAACTTAGCATATTTTCCAGCATTGTTTTAGTTTCAGTGATGGTAAGACGGCGCCTTAAACAAAACGTTCAAAAAGTAATCATCGGAACATGAACCAACAGCTTCATTCGAGGACATGTCTGACACTTAACACACCTCCACGTCGCTACAGCAATGCAGAAGCTTCCATCTACCTATTCACTGGTCTCCACTGACCCAGTAAGCAAAGACACTCCGGCCGACGTCGGCCCTTGGACTTTTGCTTTCTGGGTACTGACCGACGACTGAACTGCACTAGGCCGGTCCGTCGGCCGGATCTTTGGTAATCTTTAGTAAAAGTAAGTTTACTAATTCTAATAATTAGTTAAGAAAAGAATGTTATATTTGTACAACCTGAAAATGCGCTGAAGATACATGCCTTGAAGAAAAATACATTATCATGTTTCTATGCAGTGACATTGCTTCCAATGACACAGGTAATCGGAGCCAAACTTTTTGCTGCGTATAATCTTTCAGGAACCACGGACCAATAACCATGAATTGCAATATCGATTACACTTATTCGCACAGTTTAATTTTCAATTTTATGTCACTGAATTTTCGCGAGCTTCATGTGTAGTCGCTTTACCATTTGTTTGAAAGTTAGCATTTACAGTCCGCGGGAACCAAGCTGTGGTATTTCTTGCAAAGTTTTGATTGAAAGACCCTTCTGAATCAAATAGGTATATCCTTGGCTTTTGACTTCGCGAACGAAGATTCTATAGGGCTTGCCCACGTCGTCTGCAGGCATTTTCGTGGCTGCGGAGGCCAATCCGGGACAGGCAGGTTCGACCGCAGTGGCTGCAGGGGAAGGTCTGGTCAGGGTTCTGAGTTACGACAGCTCTGTTTTTTCTTCTGAGCCGCTTGTCTTTAAGGTTAGCTCTGCGAGAGTCCTCAAAGGAGACGGCTGCCTTGTGAATGGTGGAGCGCCAGGTGTCACGGTCCGCAGCAAGCAAAGACCATTGGTGGTGGTCGATTTGGCAGGCACTAAGTGACTTCTTGAGACCGTCTTTGTATCTCTTCTTTGGTGCCCCTCTGTCTCGGTGTCCAGTGGCGAGCTCGCCGAACAGAGTGATCTTGGGTAGGCGATGATCCTCCATCCTGGAGACGTGCCCCGCCCAGCGAAGCTGTGTCCGCAGCAGCAAAGCCTCGATGCTCACAGTTTCCGCCTGTTCAAGGACCTCGACGTTGGTGACATAGTCACTCCAGTGAATGCTGAGGATGGTACGCAGGCAGCGCTGGTGAAAGCGTTCGAGGAGTCGTAGTTGTCTGCGGTAGAGGGCCCAGGACTCGGAACCGTACAGCAGGGTGGTGAGGACGACAGCTCTGTACACGCTGATCTTGGTGCCTTTTTTCAGCTGTTGATTGTGCCACACCCGCTTGAATAGTCGCCCGAAAGCACTGTTCGCTTTTGCCAGCCTGTTGTCCAGCTCCTTGTCCAGCTTGGCGTCTGACGTGATGATGCAGCCAAGGTAGGTAAACTGGTGTACAGACTTCAGTTCGGACTCGCCGATGGTGATGTGGGGAGGGCGATGCTCTTCCTTGGGTGCCGGCTGATGAAGGACCTCTGTCTTTTTCAGACAAATTAGGTATATACATCGACATTATATATCATAACCTTATTCAACCAACAGTCTGGAGAAGACTGAGAGATACAGCCGAAATAACCCTGCATGTACCGAGTTGATACCGAGTCAGCATGCCTCTTCGGCATAGTGTACCGGTTAGAATGTGTAAAAACTTGTATTCCCACAATAGGTCGACCCACATTTTATTGTCTTGAATAAGGGCTGACTCTTTCAAACTAGTCAAAGTGTTACTTGAAAAATTCAGTATCTACATTTTCCAATATGAACACTGCTTAATGCAGACTGTGTTTCGGTAAATATTTGCGAATTCTACGCAAAAGCGCCCGAGGCATCCAAGGAACATGGATACAAAGTGCTGTCGACAAGAGGCACAGATCCTCATGAGCTCCCGCATCTGCCTGAGGATCTATGCCCCTTGCTCATTTTTCTTTTTCGATTTCGATTCCTATTTCGGCTTTACCCTACAACATTTTATTTCTTAGCCCCTGTGGGCATGTCGCCACCTCCACTGTAAACAGTACCAGTGTCTGCAAGAACAAGAGAGTTAACTCATTCTGCCCGGACACACCATAGCAAGATATGGATCGAACATGATAGTTCAAGGGTGGTGCCAGAATAGCTTGGCGCCCATAGGCGCCAAGCTATTCTGGCACCACCCTTGAACTAGCAAGTTCGATTTGTCTCTAGAACTGTTACAGTCCTTCAGAGGGCAACTTTAAAATTTGGGGATTTCGGTCCTCGGGTAGAATGTGTTAAATACATTTTTTCGGCCTTATCACTATTGTGCAGATAGCCACCGGTGGCTGCACCCACGAGTGGGTTAAATAATGTTATCATCTAACAGAAAGGTATCAGTTCCAGTATGGCCGCCCGGGTGTCTCTCCCGAAGAACCAGGACATGGGCAGAACCCAGGACTTGGTGAACATGAGCCACAGAGCCAGCGTGTACACCCAGTTGAGGGCGTTGCACTCCTTCTCCGTCACGCAGCCCAGGTAGCCCTCAGTGGTGAGGAGCGTGAAGAGGAAGGTGGGGGTGTAGAATAGGATGTTGATGAAGGAGGCCAGGCAGATGTCGAAGGGCGCGTGCACTCTCTCCCCGCACACGTCCAGACCCAGGTACTCACGCTTGACCAGGTACATCACCGCCACCTGTGCGCGCAATACACAATAGTGAGGTTTCGTTTGTAACAGCAACGAACGAGAGCGTGGATGACAAACAGATTGTACCATAATGTACAATAAGCAAAGACAACACTCTAACATCTCCAAGAGGCATACATCCTCATGAGCCCTCCGGGCTCATGAGGATCTATGCCTCTTGGAGATGTTGGGAGTGCTGTCTATACCTATGGTACAAGTTTGCTATCCGCCGTGACTTCGATCTCGTCCGTTGTTGGAAGTCGGCCGTTGCAACTGTCATGTCGCACAGTAAGGTGAGGCCATGGAGTCGACGTTGGCTCGCGCACGACTGTGCGCGGGCCAACCGCGACCGGCCTACGTCGGCCATATGACGTTTGCAATTTATAGTGTAATAATACACGAAAAGGACCTTACTCAATTGAAATTAGTTTCACTGAGTATTCTCGCCATGAACTATCGTGGTCGATCTATTTCCCGCTGTAGCGTTGTAAGGGTGAATGTGTTTGTCTCGAATGAGCTAACAAGTACCCAGGGGACCTAAATTTCACGATTTTGATGTTATGTTATGATTATAAGCACAGTGACGGACGTAAACAATATGGTCAGGACCTCTGGAAAGACTGTTTCATATCCTACGTTTGGTATATCCGATATAGGTCTAGTGATATTTGCGAAGTTGAACGCATAACGTAACGAGACTGATGATGCATGCATGTCTACGTAGTTTTATGTGGGCAATACAGTCGATTGTAACATTACCTTGTACATGGACTCACCCAGGCTTCTAGCCTCAAGCGATTCCCTACCGCTGAGATCAGTGGTAACAAATCGCAAAAGATAACTAAATAATAATAATAATAATTACGGTATTTATAATGCGTTTATCTTATAATAATTATAACTCTAAGCGCGCACTCACAACTCGCGCACGCATGCGCACGCTTTAGACAATGACTCACGTACCACAAATACATCACGACAGTCAGCTTGGGGTGGGGAGTGTGGCGATATAGTGCTAGAACTGTTGAAAGAGGTGAGTTTTGAGGGCGGACTGGAAAGAGGAGAGAGAGTGTTTCTGACGGAGAGAGAGTGGGAGAGTGTTCCAGGTGGATGGACCGTAGACGGAGAAGGAGCGGGGTCCGAAAGTACTGAGTTTGGTGCGCCGGGGATGTGGAGGCGGAGAGGGTCGGAGGCGGAGCGAAGGGAGTGGGAAGGAGTGTAGGGGTGAAGTAAGTTGGAGAGATAGGTAGGAGCGTAGTTGTTCAGGGATTTGTAGCAGAGAGACAGTCTTGTATTGGATGCGTTGGGGGATGGGGAGCCAGTGAAGGAGTTTGAGCAGGGGAGTGATGTGGTCGGATTTTTTCTTTTTGAGGACGAGGCGGGCAGCATTGTTCTGGACGCGCTGAAGAGTGAAAGTGGTGGAGTGAGGGAGGCCGGAAAGGAGAGAGTTTCAATAGTCGATGCGAGATAAGATGAGAGAGACAGCAAGTTTGGTTCCAGCTTCGGTGGTGAGGTATTTTCTGATCTGAACTAGTGCGAGACATACCGTCAGTGTGACAATCAGCAGAATGCAGCCGTAGAGGATGTAGCTGAGGACGAGCAGCGCCCTGGCGTAGCCGCCTTCCGTGACGATCTGACACGCCTTCTCCAGATTGTATAGCGACACCTTCTGCAGGCTCACCACGTAGATGGGCACAAGCAGCAGGCAGCTGAGGACCCAGGGCGTGACGAAGAGTGTACTGAGGATGCAGGCCCTACTCCCGCCCTCTGAGTACAGGTCGCAGCTCAGGCGGAGAAGATAGTCAATGTTGAGGGCGAGGACTCCCAGAGTGGTGATGGAAGGGATGAGAAAGTCGGCCAGCAGCCTCGCCACCTGAAGATGATACAGAAGATAATGGCGGTTAGAACATGAGAAAAGGGAAGGCATGGGGAAGATGATAGTGTTGCATTTTTCTCTGGGATTACAGACAATGATGCAAACTGATAACATACCAAGAACTAAACTCAAGGAACTCTTATGTCGAAATTCCTAAATCATGAAAATAAGTCAATCGTCCTCTGAAGAATTCATTGCAGCTCAGTAGATCGATCGACCATTACAGTTCAGGGATAGCTTGGCGCCTAAATACGCCGGGCTACTCTCTCGCCGAACTTTGAACTATCGAGGTCGATCCACATATAATTGTCTTGAATAAGGGCTGACTGCTTTAAAGCACTACTTGAAAATTTCAGTATCTATGTTTCCAATCTTAGCACGTTTACTGCTAGAGAACGCAGATTATGTTTCTGAATTATTTGCCAATCCAACGCCAAAGAGTCAGAGACATCCAAGGAACATGGATACAAAGTGATGTCGACAAGAGGCACAGATCCTAATAAGCCCCCGCATCTGCGGGGCCTAATGACGCTCTATGCCTCTCGCAGTTGGGTGGTGTTCAAGTTTTCCCGCAGTGAAGAGGTAAAAACTGCATGTTTAGTACTAACATTCGCACTGTAATTTTTTGGGAGCGCCCTTAAACTATCGTTGTCGACCCAATCTTATTATGGTGTCTCAAGATGCAAATGTTCAGCGATTTACCTGAAACGTGGAGCACTCCGAGCCCAAATTCCCCTTCAGTCCCAGGTCCGTGATAAGCGGCAGGATAAGCAAGCCTTGCAGAAGGTCCCCAAAGGCCACGCTAAGGATCAGGATGTGCTTGGAGCTCGACCGCATGGACCTCGAGAGCAAGATGACTACGATGAAGAAGACGTTGATGACGAAGATGGAGAGGATGAAGAGAACGAGAAGAGCGACGTTGAAGCGGCTGGGGTCCACCATGGAGTGAGTGACGACGTAGTTGTCCCGCTTGTGGCGGTGAGACAGGGCCAGGAGGGAGTACGGGTAGTGCTGATAAGAGAGGTCGTCATCTTCTAGCGGTAGTTGGTTTTCCATCTGTTGACACACACACCGAAATAACCGTGTCAATAGTAATCCTTGAGCAAAGCTCCAACCAGTAGTCACAATAAGTTTTTGACATTAGTGGGGTTTTGTTTTCAACGAACGACTACCGACAACGAACGAGAGCGAAATCACAGATGACAAACAGCTTGTACCATAAGCATAGACAACGCTCCAAACATCTTCAAGAGGCATAGATCCTCATGCGCCTTCTGGAACCATGAGGCTCTATGCCTCTTGGAGATGTTTGGAGCTTCGTCTGTTCTCTATTTACAAGCTGGTTGTCTTCCGTGACTTTGCTCTTGGTCGTTGTTGGGACTGAGTCGTTCGTTGAAAACGAAACTCCTATAAATGCCGACTGCAAACCGGCTTTCTTCGCCGGCTGCATTTTTAGTGCGTACGTTTGTTAACTCATTCTACCCCAGACACACCAGAGGAAGATGAGGTTCGACCATGATAGTTCAAGGGTGATGCCAGAATAGCTTGGCGCCTATGGGCGCCAAGCTATTCTGGCATCACCCTTGAACTATCATGGTCGATCTGTGTCCTGCACTGCAATGCAGTCTTCAGAGGACAACGGCAAAATGTAAGAATTTCGGTGTTGGGGTAGAATGAGTTAAGCCCTTCGCTGCCCGTGGACGCGCAGACTGTGTTTCTGAAATGATTGCTAATTCTTCGCCAAAGAGCCACTGCCGTCTGAGGACTATGAATACACAATGGCATCAGCAAGAGACATAAATCCTCATGAGCCCCCGCAGTCTCTTGCAGTTGGATCGTGTTCACGTTTTCTCAGCAGTGAAGGGGTCACTCCGTTCACTACTAATCAGAACCTGAAGTGTGATGGACAATAAAGTAATGTGGTCATAAGATCGCAGAGAGTCCAGGCAGATCCATATCTGTGTGCAGGTCTGTCATTTTGGACCTTACGTTACCAACATGTCCACACACATTTACTATAACGGCTGGAGCGGGGCGCCTCAGGTGGTAGCCGAGTAGTCGGACAGTTCGATCGTACTAAGGTCGTGAGTTCGAACCGACTAGGTTCAAAATTAATTTTGGTAAGACCCTTTTCTGGTGCCCGGTCTTTGAAATCACAGCGAGGGATTGCAGAAGAACAGACCCGACTAGGAGCAAAACGTGTTCGGGCCCACGACGGCCGCAGTGGGCCCGCGCACAGCCGTGCGCGGGCCCGCTGCGGCCGTCGTGGGCCCGAGGACCTTTGCTTACTGGGGAGATACAAGATCGAGCTAGTGTAAACCACTGCGTAAAAATTGCACTCGTTCGTTCTCTGCCCTATTGATCCTTGGCGTACTGTTCGGATTCCCGACAAGAGCGTTTGCATGTGGCGCCTTATACTACAGAATTTGTAGGCTAACTGTAACCACACCGACATTTGGCGTAAACTAACAACGTAGTCTGTGAACAAATCCGACCATCTGCAAGAGGCATAGATTCTCATGAGCCCCTGCAGCCGCAGGGGCTCATGAGAATCTATGTCTCTTGTTGGGCCGAGATCGATTCTCGTTGCTTCTTAGACTTGGAGCGTCAGTGGTGATGAGACAAGGAGCAGTGTGCGTGCAGGTACAACTGATACCACAGTGGGATTTCAAAACTCTGAATTTATACTTAGACGATGCAACAGAACACTGGCAGAAGGATTTCGTAAACACTGATTTGAAAAAGAAAATGCTGACATTATTGGGTACAGTTTCCTTTTTTTTTGTGTGTGTGGATATTTATGCAGCATATTCGCAATTTTTGTGCGAGCACTTTCAACAGAACTAAATACACAGGCGTTTTCTAGCCGCTTTAATATAAAGAAAACCGTACAAGAAACTTAAATTACTGAGTTGATGTGTCGCCTTCCGTCTCAGTAGTGAGGTTTCGTTTACAACGAACGACTCCCAACGAACGAGAGGCGCCGATTTCATAGCTGACAAACAGCTTTATAAGCATAGGCAATAATCCAAACATCTTCAAGAGGCGTATATCCTCATGAGCTCTCCAGGCTCAAGCGAATCTATCCCTATTGGAGATATTTGGAGTGATCACGAGGATCTATGCCTCTTGGAGATGTTTGGGGTGTTGTCTGTGCTTACGATACAAGCTCAGACAGGAAGAAAGAGAGAGAACAAGAGATGTGAACATCCATGATGCAATGAAGAAGGACATCACCCTTCCAGAACTGAAGATGGCCATCAAACAGCTGAAGAAGAAAAAATCTCCAGGTCCAGACAGCATCTCAAACGAGATGTTACAACACCTTGGCAACACTGCCTTAATGAAGCTACTGGACATCTTTAACCACAGCTGGAGAGGAGGACAGGTACCCCAGTGCTGGAAGGAAGCCAGGATGATCCCAATTTTGAAGAAAGGGAAGAATAAGTCCAAAGCCCTGAGTTATCGTCCCATCAGCCTGACAAGTTGTGTGTGCAAGACCATGGAGCGCATCATCAACAAGCGCCTGCAGTGGTACCTGGACTCTGAGAGCATTATCGTGCCAGAGCAAGCTGGCTTCAGAAGCTACAAGAGTACAGAAGACCAGACAACACACCTTGCACAGGTCATAGAAGATGCCTTTCAAGATCAGAAGGTGACATTAGCTGCCTTCATTGACCTACAGAAGGCTTTCGACAAGGTGTGGAAGGATGGTCTCCTTGTGAAACTCCTTCGCAGTGGCATCCAAGGGAATATGTACCGGTGGACCAAGTCATACCTGCACAATCGCAGAGCCCGTGTGACAGTGGATGGGTACTGTGGCCAAAAAGTGCTGTTGCGTCAGGGGGTGCCACAGGGGGGAGTCCTGTCACCGACACTGTTCATACTTTTCATCAACGACCTTGTGCCAGAGCTACCAAAAGGAGTACACGCAGCCCTGTACGCAGACGACCTGGTACTCTGGTGCACAGAAGAGTATGCAACAACTGCTACATACAGGATGCAGCTAGCCCTGGACAGGCTGACAGACTGGACCAACAACTGGTGTGTGACCATCAACACAGAAAAATCATCAGCCACACTCTTCTCTCTCTCCAACAAGGCAAAGGCTGGCAACCTAACACTGGGCAACACCCCGCTGCGGTATGAAGACCAACAGACATACCTGGGAGTCACCCTTGACAAGAGGCTGACGTGGAAGCCGCACATTTGGAATGCAGAAGCGAAAGCTAGAAGAAAGATGAACATCATGAGAAAACTGGCTGGAACACAATGGGGAGCCAATGAAAAGATCCTCAAAAATGTATATCAAGGCACAGTGAGACCACACCTTGAGTACGGATCTAATGCATGGTTGACGGCAGCCCAGTCACACCAGCAGACCATTGACAGAGTTCAGAACCAGGCACTGCGTATCATCACCGGCGCAATGAGATCCACACCAATTGAAAAGATGGAAGAGACAACAGGCATCCCACCCCTGCGCATGAGAAGAGATTGCAAAGCCTTGATACAGTCCACAAAGGTCAAGTCTTCCAAAGACCATCATATGAACGCTAGGATGAAACAACCAACCTCAGGGAGACTGAAAAGATCAAGCTTTGTGAAGGAGACGAGAGCACTGCAGAGAAAACACCAGGCAAAGCTGCCTGCGCAGGTAGAGGCTCTGAATCCTGCTAGCGACCTTCCACCTTGGGAAAGTAAGCCAGAAAACATCACCATCTCTTCCACGGTACCCTACATCACCACCAGAGATGAGCACAGCACTGTGAGCAAGAAAGCCCTGACACTGGCCATGCTCGAAGAAAAGTATCCCCAGGAAGCATGGATACGGGCATACACCGATGGATCAGCCACAGATGCAGTTCAGGATGGAGGGCCTGGGGTGTACATTCAGTACCCACACGGAAAATGGCAGGCAGAGGCAGTACCAACAGGCCTTCACTGCACAAATTACAGAGCTGAGGCGGAAGCCCTAGTCCGCGCAGCTAACACCCTTAGTGGCACTGCAGACCCTGATGCCCAGATTGTCTTCCTTACTGATGCCATGTCTGTCCTTGAGGCAGCAACAGCAAGCAAACTGCCACGTCTACAAGAGGCACTGCAAAACATCAAGTGCACCAGACTGGTGCTGCAGTGGATCCCTTCACACTGTGGCATCTACGGCAATGAAGAAGCTGACAGAATGGCAAATGTGGGCGCAGAGAAAGAACAAGATGAAAATGGAGTCAGCTTCACAGAGATGAAGACCATCATTAAGTCTGTGTACAGACCACCACAACGGCCCCTAGACAGTTACCATCAGCTGTCCAGACAAGAGCAGGTGACCATCTTTCGTCTGAGGACCGGGCACAACCGACTCAATTTCCACCTGCACAGACGCTTCCACCTCGTGCCATCTCCCCTGTGCCCTTGTGGAGAAGCAGAGCAGACCGCAGAGCACATCCTCCAGGACTGTGGGAACCACCAGCCGCTGAGGGAGGAGATATGGCCGAAGCCCGCCACTCTACAAGAGAAACTGTACGGGCCTGTGGGGGCGCTACAGAAGACCACAGATTTCATTTTGAGAGCCAAACTCCAAGTGTGACGGCGTTCGAGAAGAAGAAGAAGACGATACAAGCTGTTTGCATGCAGCTATGACTGATCTCGCTCTCGTTCGTTGTTGGGAATCGTTCGTTGCAAACGATACCTTACCAGTGACTTGCAGGGCTGACGAAGTACTCATAACGGACTTTGAACAAATGTTGAAGACGCAAAGATTTGAACGCCTCACAACTGATGGGTTGCGAATAATTCCTGTGCTAATCCAAGTTAACCTGTCCGGCGGATTTCCCGGCATAGCCGAGGCCGCCAGCGCACAGGACCTGGACGTCTTCTATCAGTCTGGATGATTTCCTTCAATAGACGATTTTCGAAAATCAGAAGTAGGTCGAAATTGCGCGAGTTTCGACGAAAACAGTGGATTAAAAGCCAGGATCGCATGTTTGTCTTGGCGTTTAATCCGACACTCCACTATTTTCATCGAAACTCGAGCCCGCATGTTTGTCCTGGCTTTTAATCCACTGTTTTCGTCCAAAACTCGCGCAATTTTGACCTACTTCTGATTTCGGAACATCGTCACAGTCTTTTTGAGCATGTTCCTGACCTAGTCCCTACTGGCAAGAGGTCAGCGTAGGTTTTCATGAACGCCTGCTTACTGAGCGCAGGGACCTCGTAAAAATCTGTTTCTTGCAGACAGAACAGGCTGGCCGAGTCTGTATTAATATCCGTTCCGCACCAAGACCGGAATCCGCACATTTTGAAGTTGCCCCCTGAAGACTGTATTACACTTCTGGAAGCAGATCGAGCGTGATAGTTCAAGGGTTGTGCCAGAATAGCTTGGCGCCTATGGGCACCACCCTTGAACTATCACCCTCGATCCATGTCTTGCCGTGGCGTGTCGGAATTGAATGAGTTAAATCTAGGCGTGAGACTTTGTTAGTCGCAGGTGCAGTAAATAAAACTGCAAAGCAGAAGGTAGGATTCCATAGGTCAAGGGGGTCTGGCAGGTGATATTGTGGTCTTTTGTTACAAGAGGTGGAAAGCTTGATAGATCTTTGGTCTGAACACAGAGCAAGGCTAGAAAGGTCATCTCACGGCATCTAAGGTCGAGTCCGCACCTGACGATAGATCTCTCTCTGTCTCTATCTGTCTGTCTGTCTGTCTGTCTGTCTGTCTCTCTGCGTGTCAGTTGCCTGTGTGTATGTAAGTGTGTGTGTGTGTGTGTGTGTGTGTGTGTGTGTGTGTGTGCGCGCGCGAGTGTGTGTGCCGGTGTGTGTGTGTGTGTGTGTGTCTGTGTGCGTGCGTGCATGCGTGTTTTCAGTGCGTCAGTGTGTGTGTGTGTGTGCGTGCGTGCATGCATGTGTGTGTCAGTGCGTCAGTGTGTGTGTGTGTGTGTGTGTGTGTGTGTTTGTGTGTATGTGTGTTCGCCGTCCTAGGACGGGTCAGGGGTAACATCAATCAGTTGATTTATGCAGATTGGAGCACTCTCAGTCTGATAGAAGACAGTCAAGAAGATTAAGGCGATTGACACAACTTTCAATGTGCCTGATATGAGAAATCTCGTATACAACAATCCGGACGTACACTTCCAATTAACCCGAGAAACACCACCCAACTGGCCCGGAAAGAGCCCGTTGCAGGGGCTCACGAGAATCTATGCCTCGTGCTGACACCACTTTGACTGAATCCATGTTCCTGGGATTTAAAAAAAAAATTCAATTAACGAATATTGCAGAAACACAGACTGCGTCAGCTGGCATTGAAAGTGATAAGAAGCATGGTACTGTGTCCTACAAGCCCCTGCACCCTCAACGGGCTTGTGGGGAAGGGGGGGGGGGGGGGAGGGGAGCTTTATATAAGGACCCAAGCCTCTCTCAAGTGAAAGCTTTTGCTGTACTCGAAAACAGAAGGTAATCGCGAACGGCCACGGCCTTCCCACTAAGTAAAAGGTCCTCGGGTCGATCTCGGCCGCAAAGCACATGCCAACTGCGGCCGATGTCGGTCCGAGGACCTTTTGCTACCTGGGCGGTACTGAGTCCACTGGAGATTAGCCAGCCTCTCTTGGACACACCCTAATTGACGTCGGTCTTCTTGAATCCCTAAAACGTCCCTCAGCGAGAGGAAATGGTGCAGCCGACCTCGGCAAACCAGAGGCATACAGTTCAGTTCGCAAGACTGACGCCCCTCTGGATGCAGGGACGAAGGTGAGTCTATGCCCCTTGCAGACGTAGAAGGGATCTGATGAGAAACGTCCGTATATCTAAGTAATGATCCTTGGGGAGGGGGGGGGGGGTGCCAGGGTATACAGGGAGCACTTTGTTTTTCATTCCTTCCCCTGCCAAGCGTCTTGGAAACAATCTAATTGCATTCGAAGACAGCCCGTCTGCGTTTACATTGTTTAATTCGATTTAAGCCCTCAGTTTTCGGTATCACCGACAAAAACTGACGTAGAATAACAAATAAGACCTTACAGACAATATCCCCACACTATATCCCTTGGGTTTACTTATAAATGTATTCCAACTCTGTTCTAAGCTGTTCGCAACAGACGAGTGATCCTGATATTTCGCAGAGTAGTTATATCATCGCAAACTGAACTCGAACTGAGTAGACCCCAGATTTAATTACCGCGTAACAGACAAAAATCCTTCTGTAGATGAACTTTTTCGAGTGTCATGGACACACAAACTGTGTTTGTTGGCACATCAGCGGGCTGTTTCTCGAACAGGGGACATCTGATACCCTGAAATAAAAATGTTTAACACGAACCGAGCACCTTAACCCATATCATTCGGGATACACCAGTGTGTGAAATAAGTTTGACTAAAATAGTTCAAGGGTAGTGCCAGAATAGCTTGGCGCCTCTAGGCGCCAAGCTATTCTGGCACCACCCTTGAACTAAAGCCATTGGTCCACATCCTTATATGTAAGTACTATAATTATAGCGTGCATAATTATGGCAGCGTACAAATTTGAAGCATTTAGCCTCAGTATGATATGGGTTAACATCTCGCGAAATATTTCCAATTCGGCTAAAAGGCTCCATCATTGCGGTTCCATCATTGCTGGGCTGCTTTCCAGGCATTAGGTAGGTATGTGGCTTCAGTGTACTAGCAGATTGCCAGGCATGCGAAGGTTGACCTGAAAACCGTTCAGGACGGTGTGAGTTAACCTCATCTGCCCAAGACGCCTGGAGACATGACTGAGGTCAGCCCACAAGAAGTATAGCTTTTTATGAGGCCCCGCGTTTGCGGGGGCTCATAAAAACCTATGCCTTTTGCATATTGTTGTTGTTGCGGCATTACACTGAGGGGATTAGTGTACAACCGTCCTGATTGCCAGGTATGCAATGACAGGCGTGGGGAATGTACGCCCTGTCACTGACCATTTACAGCAAATAGTACGGTAAAGTATTTCCTACAGCAGTGGAGACGACATTAAAATTACATGCACGGTTACTGCCGGCCGGGCAGTTGATTACATCTATTCCAGCCTGGCATGTACTTAAATATACTGAAGAGCAAAAGAAATGCGACATATTTGGAATCATCGGAAACACTTTAGTGTTTCCGATGATTCCAAAAATGTCTCATTTCCTTTGCTCGTCAGTACATAATTATGTCAATTATGTTGGTCGGTAGCATATTTTCTCAGTGTCGTCAGAAATTCAAGCCCACACCGTTAGTTTAATCCAGCCTGACAGGTACTTAAATATATTGACGAGTAAAAGAAATGCGACATTTTTGGAATCATCGAAAACACGTTAGTGCTTCTGATGATTAAAATAAAATCGCATTTCTTTTGCTCGTCAGTATATAATTATGTCAGTTATGTTGGGTGGTTGCCGCCATAGGATCCTGTAGAGTGGTGCTCTGAATAATGCATATTCGCTGCGCCACCGCGTGCGCGCGGCCACCGCGTAAATAGCTCAAGAATTGATCTAGAGGACGCGGTGGCGCGCACCCGGTGGCGCCAACGGATTTGCATTTAGTTAAAGCACCACTCATCCGTCAGGCCCCTATGGTTGCCGCCTATTTTCACAGTGTCGTCAGAAAGTCTTGTCTCATTGCGAACAGAGTGGGTACGATCCGTCTAACTTGGTGCATATTTTATTGCATCATAACTGTAAAACAAACAAGAATTGACACGACAGTAAGAAGAATACATACGAGGAACAATACATGATATGAACGTAAAGTGGAGAAAAGCAGATGAAATGCAGCTCATGGAAACTTCCCCACTTTACAGACTGACGGCGCTGATTGAGACTCATTGATTGATTGATTGTACATTGCTTAACGTCCCGACAGCAACAAGGCTTTCTCAGGACGTGCCTGCACTGCTTGTGGAAAAAAAACAAAAAAAACAGAACATTGAATGTATGTCGCCAGCCGGTCAAATACGTTAAATAAACCTAACACATGGGGCCTAAATAAAGCTAAGACCATTTAGCAACACACATCCAATATCAAGAGCTACAGGCAGTGCAGACAGTAGGGAGAGTTTTAAAAAGGCAAATACAGGTGAATGGACAAAGGGTAGACAGAAACACAGAACATACACTTCTTTGACTCGTTTCTAAAGACAATACTGAAAAAGGTAAGACCAGAAAATACCTGGCTGCCCTTTGGCTCACGAGAACCTACACTTTTAAAGATTGGTGTTAAAAGACAAACGTAACGACTCCTAGTTTTTGAAAACAGTGGAAACAAACCATGAAATAGCTGGCTGCGGATGGCTCACGACTGGAATCTTCCTGGATGGAATGATACGTAAACAACTTTTAGTTCCTTAAGACGGTGAAAGTCAGGGCAGGAAATACCTGGCCGTGTTACAAAAATAACTACTCCGCATTTTAACTTCTGACAAGGCACCCAAAACCTGCCAACAAATGCTTACATCACTTCCAGCATATCGCATTCTCACCATTAACTCCTTCACTCCGAGCCCGGCGCCAAAAAAATGGTGCAGATCTGTAAGCGTCACAGATTTACTGAATCACACATACGAATATTACTCAAGCCATCTAGAGGCATAGGTTCTCATGAGCCCCCGCATATGCGGGGGCTCATGAGAATCTATGGCTCTTGCACTGAACTGAGTGTTGTTCGCCTGCTCAGTGCTCCGGCAGTGAAGGGTTAAACGACTGATCAGGCAAAACGGAAAGCGAATATGTATTGTGAGCATGTAGACTTGCTCCTGCTTTTTGGTGCAGTACCTTTTTTTTGTGTGTTATGTTGAAGATAACGTCAGCGATGCAGCATTTAAAAGTGTGACAAATTATTATCATTTTTCTATCAGCGTTACTTGATTTATTTTTTAATTTGAATTTAGTATTTTTATTGCCCCCAACAACAACAACAAACGTGCTTTAACTCATTCGCGGCCAGCCGCATCCGGATGCGCGGCTAATGCCGCGCATCCGGTTGCGGTTGGCCGCGAATGAGTTAACAAACCCGGTGACAACATTATCTACCGCCCCCCTCCCTTTTCCAACACGCACGCGAGCACGCACTCACGCACGCACGCACGCACGCGCACACCCACACACACTCGCACACACACCATCACACACACACACAGTACACACACACACACACACACACACACACACACACACACACTCACACACACACACACACACACACACACACACACACGACACCAGTGCCTAAATTCGTATACAGTGCACTCTAACAAAAGGCTAACTGTCTGCAGCGTTTCAGAAAGTTTAGCCAACTCATGCTTAAATTTGTATAGTAATGGTTAGCACGCGTACGGTCCAAAACTAAAAGAGACAAGCACACATTAACTCATTCTACCCCAATACCGAAATCCACAAATTTTGCCGTTGTTCTCAGAAGACTGCATTGCAGTGCAGGACACAGATCTACCATGATAGTTCAAGGGCGATGCCAGAATAGCTTGGTGCCCATAGGCGCCAAGTTATTCTGGCATAACCCTTGAACTATCATGGTAGATCCTTATCTTGCTGTGGTGTGTCTGGGGTAGAATGAGTTAAGAAAGAAAATCAAAGCTACTCTAGCGCAGCCTGGGTTGTCTTTGCTATTTAACAATAACATACAAGCTCAGAAGGTAGAAAAGCCGGCACCAACTGAAGCGAACTTTTCTCTCATCGATCATTGACTCTTTAGGCATTTATCTTCCAGCATCGTACACCACAGTTCTGCGATGATTGATAAGGCGCATCTTCCTTGTTTACTGTACCGACTATAGATCCTTCACTGACAGGAAATGTGAACTGGCACCACCCAGCTGCAAGAGGCAAAGAACTTCATGAGCCCCCCGCATCTGCGGGGGCTCATGAAGTTCTTTGCCTCTTTCAATATATTAAAAAGTATCCCTCCCCCCCCCCCCGCCCCCCCCCCCCCCTCGCACGATTTAAAAAAAAAATTTCTGTGGGCTCTAGTGTTATTTGGTGTTAAATCAAATTTTGTCAGTTGTGGTTTCAAGACCGATTCTTGCCCGCTGGCATGTAAGGCTTAAACCCGGATAATTCCATCCGTCTCAGTGAGGACCTGCTGGCGCCAGTCTCGACCGGGAAAAGACATAGACTCTCATGATATACTGCAGAAAGCATGGTACCAGTAACGAGAATCGTGTCTTGTTATGTAGAAGAAGGCTGCCCCAGGACTAAGGGCAAATGACAGCAAGTCCATTTTTGTGGTAAGCGAGATTTTCTTTATATTATTACGAAAACCTCCCTTTTCACAAACATGGACTTACTGCCTTTTGCAGAAGAGGCCGTCTGTGAAGAGATTATCCGGCAGGAGCTTGAGTCTGGTTATTTACTCTGGAAATAATGTAGACAGACTTATGATAACAAAATACAAAGCCGGTTCCTTGCGGGATGCTACTGAGATAGACGATACAGTCTTTCCTCCAACCCAGATCCATCTGCTAAAACCACAGCCCTTGAGTCTGTGTGGCTAAAACAGACGATTCTCATCAGTGAGCCCCAGTAGGTTGCAAAACTGCTGTATGAAATTGTGGTCACAGTTGGGTGCTACAATGCCTTACACACGCCCTTGAGTCTGTGTGGCTAAAACAGACGATTCTCATCAGTGAGCCCCAGTAGGTTGCAAAACTGCTGTATGAAATTGTGGTCACAGTTGGGTGCTACAATGCCTTACACACGCCCTTGAGTCTGTGTGGCTAAAACAGACGATTCTCATCAGTGAGCCCCAGTAGGTTGCAAAACTGCTGTATGAAATTGTGGTCACAGTTGGGTGCTACAATGCCTTACACACGCCCTTGAGTCTGTGTGGCTAAAACAGACGATTCTCATCAGTGAGCCCCAGTAGGTTGCAAAACTGCTGTATGAAATTGTGGTCACAGTTGGGTGCTACAATGCCTTACACACGCCCTTGAGTCTGTGTGGCTAAAACAGACGATTCTCATCAGTGAGCCCCAGTAGGTTGCAAAACTGCTGTATGAAATTGTGGTCACAGTTGGGTGCTACAATGCCTTACAGACGCCCTTGAGTCTGTGTGGCTAAAACAGACGATTCTCATCAGTGAGCCCCAGTAGGTTGCAAAACTGCTGTATGAAATTGTGGTCACAGTTGGGTGCTACAATGCCTTACACACGCCCTTGAGTCTGTGTGGCTAAAACAGACGATTCTCATCAGTGAGCCCCAGTAGGTTGCAAAACTGCTGTATGAAATTGTGGTCACAGTTGGGTGCTACAATGCCTTACACACGCCCTTGAGTCTGTGTGGCTAAAACAGACGATTCTCATCAGTGAGCCCCAGTAGGTTGCAAAACTGCTGTATGAAATTGTGGTCACAGTTGGGTGCTACAATGCCTTACACACGCCCTTGAGTCTGTGTGGCTAAAACAGACGATTCTCATCAGTGAGCCCCAGTAGGTTGCAAAACTGCTGTATGAAATTGTGGTCACAGTTGGGTGCTACAATGCCTTACACACGCCCTTGAATCTGTGTAGCTAAAACAGACGATTCTCATCAGTGAGCCCCAGTAGGTTGCAAAACTGCTGTATGAAATTGTGGTCACAGTTGGGTGCTACAATGCCTTACACACGCCCTTGAGTCTGTGTGGCTAAAACAGACGATTCTCATCAGTGAGCCCCAGTAGGTTGCAAAACTGCTGTATGAAATTGTGGTCACAGTTGGGTGCTACAATGCCTTACACACGCCCTTGAATCTGTGTAGCTAAAACAGACGATTCTCATCAGTGAGCCCCAGTAGGTTGCAAAACTGCTGTATGAAATTGTGGTCACAGTTGGGTGCTACAATGCCTTACACACGCCCTTGAATCTGTGTGGCTAAAACAGACGATTCTCATCAGTGAGCCCCAGTAGGTTGCAAAACTGCTGTATGAAATTGTGGTCACAGTTGGGTGCTACAATGCGCCCGCACAACATCAGTGAGGCCGACGTCGACTGACCCTCAGACCTGGCGTCAGTTGCGTGAGTGAGCTTTGTCCTGCGCCAGCCACTAAGCAAGGTGCTCCGCTAAAAGCGGAGCACCTTGCTTTAATGGCTGGCACAGGACAAAGCTCACTCATGGAACTGGCTCCTGTTCAGTCAGAATACCGTGCGGTAGGTCCACGCTTTTATCTTTACAATTCATCAAGCAACCTCTAGCAACTTGGCATTTCAGACGGTACCAAGACACTCGAAGTCAAAGGCCCGTGAGCTTGAGAAAGACAAAGGAGAAGATTTAGCTTAAGACTCACAGACTGGAATGACAAAGATTCAGAAACAAAATGGCGACCACTGGCTGTGAAGGGGTTAACCTCTTCTCTGCCACTTCAGTTACGTATCTCAGTCTTGTTTCTCAGTGACATCTTCGTTCTTTCAGCGACCCAAAGCCACAACTGAATCTGCAAAGAAATAGGCCCATACAAATTCTCAGCAAGAGACATAGATCCTCATGAGCCCCCGCTAACGCGGGGGCTCATAACTTGGATCTATGTCTCTAGCGGTAGGGTTGTGTTCAATATTTCTCGGTAGTGAAGGGGTTAAAATGTACATGGCAAGGCCGCTACAGGGCAAAACTTAACCCTTTGGCTGTCGGTAGCGTGTTTTTTTTCGCGACTGATTTCTGCAGGTATCATCGCGACAAAAACCGCTACCGACAGCCACAGGGTTAACTTTGAAGGCTTGAACACTTAGGCTAGGACTGACTGGGATCCATCTAGACCTCCAAGATGCTCGCAATACACATTCAATGAGCACTCTACACGATTGGAACGTGCTTGGCCCACACGCGTATCGTTTTATGCGTAATATCCACCTTCTGCAAGACTCACCCCCATCTCAGTGCAAGAGGCATAGATTCTCATGAGCCCATGCACCCGCATGGGCTCATGAAAATCTGTACCTCTTGCTGACAACTTGAATCCGGCTTACACCTTCCAACAAAACTAGTTCAGCCATCCTGGTTTCAACCAAAGACTACGTTAGAACTGGACCCGTACCATAGTCGATAGGACACCTGGTTTTCTTCCCTGCGTGAGAAGCATTGATATAAACCCGGACAACAAACGCAAACGTTCTTTACGATCTTTAGTTGGCGGGGGAAGCCTGGGTCAATGCCTACCGGTGTTAATTCAATTGGTAAAACCGTCCTCGGATGGATCGATGCTGCATCTGTTAAAAATCTGGCGAACTTTTTACTGAATAAATTGATGTTACTGAGATACGTATTGAGTTAGGCCGACGCATTCAGTTCGCACATCAGTGCCAAGTAGTGCGTCAGTTGTGCGAGAAGATGATTGATGATGATGTACATGCTAACGTCCGACAGCTACAAGGCTTCTCAGGACGCCTGCACTGCTTGAAAACAGAACAAAACAAAAGAACCCAAACAACAAACAACAAAACAAAAAAACCACAGAATATGAAGTAGTCGCAGCGGTCCAATACGTAAATAACTACGACATGGGCCTAAATAGCAAGACCTTTAGCACACACATCCAACAGAGCCACAGGCAGCGCAGACAGAGGAGAGTTAAAATGAAATACAGTGAATGACAGTTAGACAGAAACACATGCCCAAATAGGGAAACCACCTGTGGGCTACCAGGTGACCTGGACTAAAAAGTAGTTAACCCCCCAAGTCCCCATGGCAGACCGGTGGGGCTGTGCGAGAGAGAACCGAACCGACCGACGAACGACAGAACTGAACAGAACAGAACAGAACTAACAAAAGAACGAACAGAACAGAACCGAACAGAACCGAACAGACAGAACAGAAAGAACAAACATAGCAAACAAAACAAAACAGAACCAAACCGAACGGAGTGGAATGGAACGGAAAGGAACGGCGGAAAAGATGAGAACAGAACAGAACAATGCAAATATATCAGACATACCTCTTCACTGTGACGGGGTCTGCAACGCTAGTCCAGTGCAGAATTATTAACAATTATCATAATGCGCTTGTAATTCACGTTACGTAAAAACGTCAGTCTGACCAGAAACTGTAAGTGTAAGTATTGAGCTGTGTTGAAGACCAACTGGATTTACTGACAAAAACACTGAATATCCTCCGTAGTTATGGGTTCTCATCACAAGCATATGTTGCTACCAAGGACCCTGTTACTAACTGCGCCTTTAACTCTTTGGCTGCTGCTAACGATACCGCTCAGCGCACAGGTCTACCGTAAGTGTCTTTTCAGTTTCCCAAACGGTCTTATCGCCCGTAGCAGGCAAGGGGCCAAGTTAAATTATATCGATAATCTCATTAAATGAGGCATACAATGTACAAATACGTACGTATGTAACGTCTGAAAGAAGGGCAGTTTTATACATAGCTCTCTTACTAGTATCGCTTTTACGAATAAATTCACAAGATAATATGGACAGGCGCCATGAGATTTTGACTCTAGGACAGCGACAGATTAGCTTGGCGCCTAGGGGCGCCAAGCTAATCTGTCGCTATCTTTGAATCACCATAGACAATCCATCTTGCGCAGTGGCAACGGACATGCGTGTAATACACCTAAATACTGATAGTGACTGACAACTGCCTGATACGCGTGTCAACACATCCAATGACAAACCATGGTATGCGAAGAACGTCGCAGACGGAAAACGAATGCTGCAACTGACTCGAGTGCCTTGGCAAGCAATCTGGGGAGCAAAAGTGCTGGCTTCCCAAAATTGCCGCGAAGCCAAATTCTGTGTAGCTAAATGTAGAAGAACAATTCTGCAAATAGGTTCCTGCAAAAAATATAGACTGGAAACGTACGCGGGCTGCACGAAGCATCATAGTTCATGATCATCGTGACCCATTACTGACAGCTGCAGGGGTTAATGTCTTACTTCATAAGTTACGACTGAAATAGTTTCAACGGCACAAAAAAGCGGCCACACACACACACGCACACACACACACACACACACACACACACACACACACACACACACACACACACACACACACACATATACACCATCACGCACACCATCACACACACACGCACACACACACACACACACGCACGCACGCACGCACGCACGCACGCACACACACACACACACACACCTCACACTGACATCATCAGTGTCGACGCCAAGATTTTTCGGCGCCGGATTTACAATTCTGTGGTAAGCTTATTGCATTGCCCATGCGTCAGTTCTGAGTGCAACAACACTAGTAGCGACAAGGCCATCTGGTGCTAGCACAGGAAAATTTGGTGTCGGTTACGCAAAGCATACGGCAAGGCAAATAAATACAACGAGGCGATTGTTATGTACTCAGTAATGGGCTGTTTTAGTGTTAAGAAATCCGCCCGTTTTGCAGTAGTGTACTGGATTTACCAGTGTGTATTATATATAAACATGCAAACAAATGGATTTTAGAGTTTAGCTCGTTGACTGCCTCGGAAACTTGACCACAGCTCAAAGCGGCAAGAGGTATAGATCCTCATGAGCCCCCTCAGTTAATGAGATTATCGATATAATATAACATGGCCCCTATACCTCTTGCTGTGATCAATTTGTGTCCATGTCCTCTTGACGGTTGTGGCCGATTTGGTGGTCGAATGAAGAAAGATTTTACGAACAAAATATTCGCCCAGTGGCAGAAAAAGTTTTAACCCTTTGATTGTCGATAGTCGTTATTGTGATGATTGCTGCAGGAATCATCGCTACAAAAAACGCTACCGACACTGAGCCAAGGGTTAACACGGATGAACAGATTAAAACAACATCCGGCGTCTCTATGAAACGAGCGAAGCCGGATAGTCACACTAAAACGCAGTGAGAACAATAATATATATATATATATATATATATATATATATATATATATATATATATATATATATATATATATATATATATATATATATATATATATATATAATATATATATATATATATATATATATATATATATTTTTTTTTTAAAAAAATAACACATTAACTCTTTTGAGTCTTTGAACGAAGTAGGAAGGACCTTGTTTTATTAGCGTTCACTCCTGCCTTCCTACCTTACATGTTTAGGGCCTTGACTTTGACTGCGTGTCAGTCCAAAGCACTACGGACTAAGCTATCGAATCTTTCATCGCATGTACGAGAGCATAATTATGGATCTGTAAATTGACATGAAAACGCATAGAAACCTACCACTGGAACTTGATATTCACAAACACACTAATTGTCTGCCTTTAACATTGCAGACAATCACTAGGCTGGAGCGTATCGAACCTTCTCAAAGATGACATTGTTGACATCAGCAACCCCAGGTCGGAAACTGTTTACCCACCTCGCTTGACACCTCCAAAGGAAACACAAGCCTGTTAGAAAACACTGGTAATGGATGCAAAATAAACACGCTATGGCATTCCGCACACTAACACAGACAGCCATCTTTTTTCATTTTATTATCGAGAGCCCGCATACAATAAAGGGTTGAAGTACGTTCTTGAACTCAGTAAACTCAGTAAACCCATCTACTAGGAACTTGGGAAATTGCGCATGCGGCCAGGGCTCATTTATAAAAGTCTATGCATTGGATAAGTAGAGTTGCATCTGTGTCTCTCAGCTAGCGGAGGTAAATCATTCCAGAGGCCCAGCATCAATAGCTGCGGAAGTGTCGTATAGCGTTGCCGCAGGAAACGATATACGACACTTCCGCAGCTATTGATGCGGGGCGCCTTGCATCAGATGACTCATTCGAGACTGACGTGCCGCATGAGCATTTGCGGCTTTTTTCCGCGTATCCGTATGCATCACATCTCGTTTGTTTTAATCCTATGTTCAATCTACAACGCAACCTGACCGTGAAGGATCAGTAAGAATTTGTTATGACTTACTGAGGACGCCGGGGGAAGCCGCAGCATATTTCATATGTCCATATTTCAGCAGAACCCATCTGTAAGTGGCATAGATTCTCATGAGTCTCTGCGACTGCAGGGACTCATGTGAATCTACGCCTCTTGCTCACAGACTTCAGCACCAGCTGTTCTTCAAACTAATGGCGTAATTTCCAGTTTTAAGCCGCGTCGGAAAGCGGCCTTCATAACGACTACATCACTGAAAGACGTAAACATAGCGACTCTTCACTTGTTTGTGTCTGGTTTGGTAATTATCGACTACACACACACACACACACAAAATGTCTAACCTTTTCCCTGCGGTCCAAGGCTCAGTGGTTGCATGTGTGAGGTTAGTCCTGTGCAGGCCACTAAGCAAGGTGCTCCGCTATCGCGGGGCACCTTGCTTATGGCCTGCACTGGACTAAGCTCACTCATGCAACTGATCCCAGAACCAGATGGTGCTGCCCAGAGACTTCGTTTTCACTCATTTTACCACATGGGGTAATAGTTGAGTAATTGGTCACATATTAAAATAGCATTACGCGTAAAATTTAAGACATTTCAGCACCATTTGTGTTCACTATGCCTTGTCGACACACCTAATACACTTTAACGGCAATTTCGACAAGCACTGAGCAAGCACACACGTGTAATCGCACATATTTATTCTGCGCACGGGCCGTTTGCGTGCCAATCTATTTTTAACTGTTTCTCGTACTGGTAGCGTTGTATTTCTAGAACGGAGCGAAGTCATTGTCAGGTTGCTTGATATTAAGACGACCTGTGCTGAACTGGATTCTCTATGAACTGAATCTAAATGAATCATAAATACACCTCCCTGTGTGAAGTGTTTCGTAACCATATGTTACAGAAGTGTATACTTGAACAGTTACGGCGGTGGTGGACCTTCAACACGGGTACTAGTAAATACTACCACCCGTGTTAAGAAGTGACTAATTACGCAACTATCATCATTCCATGCCTGTGGATTTATTAGTCGATACAGCGGGTTTACAAGATTCTCTGTTCTGATGCACAAAATCGCCTCCGCGTAGTTCGTCAGGTTATACTTGCATGGCTGCAGTTGCTACTGCTGTTCATTTCAGCTATTATTACTAATTACACCTAATACATGACCTTTTGAAACCGCATAATAAGTCTGCTGTAATCATTACATGTGCAGTGCTAATGGTGTAACCAGTTGTAGCACCTCGATAAGAGGGTGTATTCAGTAAATAGGGTTGCCGGACTGTTGCCGATAAGACTGTAAGTAAATGCACAGAAAAATAATTATGATCCTACACTGATCCACCCACTAGAATCTAGCGGAAGTATTTAGTAAATAGGGTTGATTGTTGCCAATAAGATTGTTAGATTCCCATGTTCGGCCTGCACCTGCGTGTGCACATTGACTCCTCCCATCCACCCCCCCCCACCCCAGCCCACCCCCCCCCCCACACACACACACTCGATCCGACACACATAATGCGGATCGAGGGAAGTAACTGGTGTGGACCCATACCGATCGGGCGGGGATGGGGGCAGGGGGGGGGGGGGGGGGAGGGCGGGGGGGGGGGGGGAGGAGGGATGGATGCAGGGTCATATTCTTCCGCGCATTTTGCTGCTCACATTCAAACCAGACCTCAGCCGTAACACTAATTAAGTTGTCGATTTTTTTAAAATATTTTTTTTTAGTTTTTTTTTTTTTTTAGTTGTGTTGCTCTCCATTCTCTCAAGACACGCAAGCCGGTGAATTACACGAGCATGTGTTTTTAATTAAAACATCCGCCGTTTACATCACTTGGAACAGATAACGTGTTAGCGAAATCACAGAAGACAAAACACTAAAACACCCAGCGGCAAAGCGAAAGAGCCGGAAATGCACAGGAACAAGTTGGGATTTTCTTTTCTTTCAACAAAATCTGTGGTGCGGGCGATGGTGGTATGGGTCGGGTAGTATATAAAGTATAGCTGCAATTTTTACAAACGCAGCTACTCATGCCAGTTGTACGGTTAACCATTTAACTGCCGGGTAAAGTCTCACTATCCATCTGCAAGAGACATAAATCTTCATGAGCCCCCGCAGTCGCGGGGGCTCATGAGGATTTATGCCTCTTCCTAGTCCTTATTGTGCCTATTTTTTTTTTTTTTTTGTCCCCCGTACATTGTATTCTTTACGTGAATGTCGACCAGTGTGCAGTGATGTCAGAAGCGCCTTTCGCGTCCGGTGGCAGCGAAAGGGTTAAAGCTACAAGACACACTCAATTTGAGGTACAGCTGAAGCCGATCTCAGTCATTAAAAGACACATATTGTCATGAATCCGGCAGCATGCGAATCTATATCTCTTGAGGCTAAACTGAAGGGGCTGGAACAGGGACCGTTCTAGCCAACAGGCTGAGGATGACACAACTGAAAATTGTGATGAAATTCAATTTACCTCGGTTTCGGTCTCAAATGACTAAAGGCATTTGAGACTGAAATAGCGGTAAATTGAAAATCAATTATACTTTCGTCAGCCTCCGCCCGTGAGCTCGCCCGCCCGCTCTGCCAAGTTCAGTATCTGAGTGGCTGGCTCCTCATTACGTCGCTACAAATCTCACTGGGTTTAGCTGGTCTATAAGAAACAGTACTAAGATAGTAATCATCAGCCGTGTGGTACTGCGAGCGGCTCAGTGTAGTAAGTGGCGCGTATAACTTTGTGTTGGTCTGTGACTTCGGACCTTACGGCTAAAAGCCGTAAGGTCCGAAGTCACACTCAGCACACAAATAATAACCACTGACTGACTTACCTGTTCAGCATTAATACCGTTTGCTACCTGGGCCTTTGGTCAAGCCTGAACGCAACAAATCGTTATCAAAAACTGAAACTATCTAGGCGAGCTGTATGCACATGCACGGCCAAACTTCTTCTGTGTGCTGCCCATACTCCTTTGTGCTGTCCTAGTACAGCAAGACGAAAGGAAGAGACATAGTTCTTATGAGATCCTGCAGAAGGCAAGGTGCTAACGAAAAACTGATGTATGTCTCAGTATAGTTTGTAGATGAACTTGACGAGGCTGTCATAAGAAGAAAAAAAAAGGTCAGTCCATCTGCCTGAAAAGCGAGATTTTCATTGTAATACAATGTAAATCTCTTCATCTCAAGTTAAAACAACAACAACAACAGCGCAGCAGCAGCAACAACAAAAACAACAACAGATGGAACTAAAGTCATTGCAGCGCCTTTCTAGGGCAGTATGTCTATGAGTTCATTACTTCATAGTTCATGTACACGTGTACAAAGTGATTACGCGGGTAGTCTAAAGTCGTTGATGTCATCACTTTGTGCGTAGATCAATGGAAACTCAGACGATATCTTGTCACGTTTGGCTCCGTTCTACCAGAAACGAAATTCTCCAAAACAGCTGGCTCGTGCCATACCTGAAATGATTTTCCTTGGAGGGTGGCTGTAAGCTGAAATTCCAGCTAGCTCCTCCTTGTGGGAAACGTGGATTATAACTTGACGGGACTGATTGTTATCAGTAAGATTCACGTTCATCATGAGCTCCTGCCGGCAGGCGTGTGCGGGCCAACTCGGACCAACGTTCGCCCAAGGATCTTTTGCTAGTATGGCTCAGCCACGGTAGCTCATGACGATCTATGCTCTTGCACAAGAATGGTAAAACTGGTGTGGACTGATGATAGCAGGTGTTTCAAACCATCCGCGACTGTGTGCCGGGGCACCAAAGACCAAAGGAAACTGCTGTATTTACTATTTGTGTGCTGGGCTGTCGTTTTGCACCTTACGGCTCCAAACATTAAGGTCCAAAATCACAGGCCTGCATAGTTCTAAGCAACAGGTTTAACCCCCGAAGACTACACCCTATGTATGAGTGATGTGATGAGAGACTGAAATGAATTAGTGCCAGATCAGTCAACTGCAAGAGGTGTACATTTTGTTTGGTGATCTCCCGTGGCTGCAGAGGCTCATGAGGGTCTATGCCTCTTGCCGGCAAATGGAAGGGGGCTGGCAGAGAGGACTGTGTTCACATTCCCACCATACCTCCACTAGTCTGCTAGCTTTTCAGAAAGTCAAGCTGAAAACTTGAAATTCCCAGCCGGATTTTAGCTCAGTTTACACGAGCATCTGACGGAACATTTTTTTTTCGCGGAATATCAAACATATCCTTTTCAGCATTGAAAATTATGTACTTTAAAAAGCTGATATATAAATGACAAAAAATGAAAAATAAAACACTAGAAAGTCAAAACAAGCAAGACTGAACTGGCAAAGAAAACACGCCGGACCCAGTGCGCAAAGGCTATTGAGCCGCCGTCGGCCGCCGTTGGCCTGCGCACTAGCCGTGCGCGGACCAACGGCGGCCGATGTCGGCCCGATGGCCTTTTGCGCATTTGGGATACGACTATACAGCAAGTACACACACTGATTTGTTTGCGGATATATGTAGTTGTGTGTTTCCACCTCCCAGCCAGTATGAACACCGTATTCAGTACACCAAAGCTTGCATTGTCAAAGTCTGCTGATCAAAGTTGCTCGACATCCCTTTTCTTTTCAGGACAACATTTGCCGGAAAAAAACCCAGTGCTCAGATGATAATGTGAATAAATTGTGCTTGCATTTGTAGCATGAATGGGCGCTTGTGAAGTAGGGAATAGACATTGGACCGGAAATCGGAAATCAGGTAAAAATTTCGACGAAAATAGTGCCGGGATGTTAATCCACTGTTTTCATCGTAACACGAGCAATTTTGACTTACCCGGCTTTGATTTTTGGCGGAAAACTTTTATTGTGCTTCTTCACGGAGGCTCAGAGACTGAGAGAGAGAGAGAGAGAGAGAGAGAGAGAGAGAGAGAGAGAGAGAGAGAGAGAGAGAGAGAGAGAGAGAGAGAGAGAGAGAGAGAGAGAGAGAGAGAGAGAGAGAATCAATGAATCAATGAACCAATGAATCAATGAAACTTTATTTTACAACGGTTAAGGCATTGACATCGTCATTGACACAGCCATTTTACAAACCTGCCGTTGCTAACGACTACAAGATTATCTACATATGCACATACATATAAGTAAAACAATACTTGCAAACAATTGACAACACTGTTCACATAGGCAGTAGTCCAAATGATAAATGAAAAAGATAACAGGCTTAATTGCGAATAAATTAGACCCAGCATAGAAAGAGACATATAGTACATGTAGTTAATTCATTCTACCCCAGACACACCACAGCAAGATAAGGATCGACCATGACAGTTCAAGGGTGATGCCAGAATAGCTTGGCGCCTAAGGGCGCCAAGCTATTCTGGCATCACCCTTGAACTATCATGGTCGATCTGTGTCCTGCACTGCAATGCAATCTTCAGAGAACAACGGCAAAATTTATGGATTTCGGTGTTGGGGTAGAATGAGTTTTAAGGCATCCCTAGGCCCCTACGAGTGATCCACGAAATACTGGCAGAGACACTTTTTAAAACAGGCTAGCGAGGAGGCGGATTTTACATGGTCGCCGGGAGGAGCATTCCAGATATGTGTCTCTGAGAAGGGTAAGCTGGTT
This sequence comes from Semisulcospira habei, assembly GCA_036245525.1. NCBI lineage: Eukaryota > Metazoa > Mollusca > Gastropoda > Semisulcospiridae > Semisulcospira > Semisulcospira habei. The sequence continues at coordinate 23,083,729 of BTPG01000001.1, read as the reverse complement.
TTATATAGATCGATCCTTGATTTTGGGACTATAAAAAGCTTTCTGATGTTTCCAAGCTTGGACTCAGACTTGCGGAACAAAGTGGAGATGTACTCAGGTGTTTTGCGCTTCCTGTGTAGGGAATTGAGTCTCTTTAAATGGACCTCACTACATCCATCCCATACCGTTGACGCGTAATCGACGTGAGAACGTATGTGAGTATTATAAAATAGTTTACGCGTATCTGAATCAGGATAATACTTCAGTTTTTATAACATAAAGAGATTTTTTGCTACTATTTTGCATAAGGCGTCTGTATGAGCTTGCCATTTTAGCTGACTGTCGATTGTAATCCCTAGTACCCGATGTTCGTTTACCTGTTCTAACTGACTATCCTTAAGTGAAAGGTTAAGTAATAGAGACGTTATCTGCTGTTTTAGGCGCGTGGCGACTACCATCGATTTTGTTTTGACTGGATGAACAACCATAGAATTGTTTATACACCAAGCTGATACGTCATAAAGACTTTGTTGTAAGATGTCGGAAATTACCTGTATATCTTTACTAGTAGTATGAACTGAGGTCTCGTCAGCAAAAAGGTCGCATTGTACATCTTGGCAAGTAATATGTAGAGACAAATCGTTAATAAATAAGCAAAACAGCAGGGGGCCCAGTACAGAACCCTGTGGCACACCAAAACTTAAATCTTTGAGAGAGGAGTATGAGCCATGAACCTTTTGTTTTCTTTTAGTAAGGTAAGATGTGAAAAAAAGCAACTGCGTATCCATTATTAAGGTATTTGTGAAGCTTAGCAGTCATAATAGTGTGGTCAATCAGATCAAAAGCCTTCTTAAAATCTAGATAGACTACTCCTGTTAACTGTGACGTATTCATTCCCTCGAGCCATGTGTCAACAAGATGTGTAAGTGCTGTGTGGCATGAATGCTGCGGGCGAAATCCGGATTGGAAAGGGTGGAGGAGCTTACGGTCTTCTAGGTAAGCAAGCAGGTGTTTATGAACAAGCCTTTCCAGTGGTTTGGACAAAACAGATATTAAAGAAATAGGCCGATAGTTATTAGGGTCAGAACGATCGTTTGTTTTTGGAAGTGGAATTACTTTCGCATATTTAAGTTCGTTAGGAAAAGTGTTATGCTGGATACAGAGATTATAAATGTAAGTTAAGGATTCTACAATGTATGGGAGAGACAATTTAAGTATTTTCGGGCTGATGTTCATCAGACCCCGAGGATTTTTATTTGGAAGGTTACTTATGAGTAAACCACTTCATGAACAGCTAGCATGGGGATGATGAAGGGGGCTGTGCCCATTGTTCTTTGTTGACAAAATTCAGACAGCAGATTAGAACGGTAATAAGTGTTATCCTGGCTTGGCGAAATTAGAGATTTGGCAATCGAAAGAAAAAGGTCACTGTATGTATCTGCAGTAAGATTAGTGGGAGTGATAGTTGCGGTACTTGGAGACCCCCTAATAAGTGTGTTTAGAAGGCGCCATATAGTAGAGGTATCTTTGCTGTCTTTAACCGTGTTAGCAACTAACTTTTTTCTTGCCTCTTTGATCAGGTATTTAACACGGTTACGCTGTTGCTTATATTCAGTAAACATTTTATTGCTACGTAGATCGTTTCTAAGCGCCATCGCCTGCATGATTTCAGGAGTAACGTGAGCCAGGAAGGAGGAGTGTTAGATTTTACCCTCCTCTCGCGTAGGGTAGCGTGTTTATTAAGTACATTTAGGAAAAGAGAGTACCAAATACTGAGGGCGGTATTAGGATCATAGGACAGGAGCACGTCATAAAAAAAAAGACTATTTTCTAGATCAAAAAGAAATTCGTCTTTACTGAAGTGTTTGAACGTCCTATACGTTATAGTCGTATGGCCATAGAAAGAGAACTGAAATGAAACTTTATTTATTTATTTTTATTTATTGAAACTTTATTTATTTCTCAACGGATAGTGTGCACGTGTGCCATTTTTCATACTTGCCGTTGCTACTCTACAAACACAGGATAATAATTATAATACTAATAGTATCAAGTTACACAAAGAAAAATTAGGAGACATTAAACATGAAGAGACATTAAACAAAATTCATTCATTCATTCGATCATACAAAAACAAACGAAAAACAGAAAGTACACGCAGCGCGCGCACACACATACACGCTCGCGCGCACACACAGACACGCGCTTATGATAACTTGACCTATATACGAAGCAAATTATTTGGATCATAGTGAAAATTCACTTCGGACAGCAAAAATTATTTGGATTATAATAGAAACTTGAATTATGTAATTAGGAGATTATTATTAGTATGGACAAACCATACGGCAGCATGCACTGATTATACGATAAGCACATGTTTGATACGGATACTTGTGGTAGATTATGTATCAGCAGACAAGTACTTGAGGAGGCATTCCTTGAAAGAGGAGAGGGAGCTAGCGTGTGTTATACATATAGGCAGTTTGTTCCAGAAAGATGCGCCTGAGAAAGATACACTGGTTTTAAATAGATCTATCCTGGGGCGAGGTGTAATAAAGTTTCGTCTTGAAGTAGAATAACCTGAACTTGCCTTAGTAAAGAGCTTACATAAATATTCTGGGTGAATCTCATTCCAGATTTTATACATAACCACACCCTTGTTTAAAAGGTGATGCTTGCTAAGCATTTTAAGTTTTTCAAGTATTTCGTCAGTTGTCAGGGCTGAACTAATCAGGCAGGATATGTTTCGCTGCTCTCCGATGCAGGGAGTTAAGCCTCTTCAAGTGTATGTCACCGCTGCCATCCCATATCGTGGACGCATAATCGATGTGGGATTTGACATGTGCATTGTAAAATAACTTGCGGGCATCAACATCGATAAAGTGCTTCAACTTTGAAAGCATAAAACATGTCTGGCAACAGCTTTACATACAGCATTTATGTGCGAATGCCACTTTCTTGTCAACAATTACACCAAGTAATCGGTGTTCTTCCCGTGACCTGAGTAACGATGTCATTATGGATAGTCAGGCTGAGTGTAAGTGGCTTGCGCTGAGAGAGAGAGAGAGAGAGAGAGAGAGAGAGAGAGAGAGAGAGAGAGAGAGAGAGAGAGAGAGAGAGAGAGAGAGAGAGAGAGAGAGAGAGAGAGCAGCCCGCGCGGCCGCAGTTTGTCGCTTCCAATCCAATCCAATCCCGCTATAGCGACCCTTGCGTACTAATACCGCCACTTTGATGGCAGTCTTCCGTCATACCTTTCCTCCAGTCTAATTACTTATTTATTATTATTATTACATGGTATTTATATGGCGCATTTCTCATATTTATAATATAACTCAATGCGCAGAATGTAGCCGCGAACGGAACCCAACAAGCACGCTCACGTGAATCACACGCATTCACTCACACACTGTACGTAAACACAGAACATTCACGTAATTACTTATACCAGCCCTCTCGCTCACTGCGCTCATTGGGGGAGAAACTTCTCAAAGTTCTAACTGAAGTTTTATCTCAAATCTGCCGGTGAACACTCTTTCAGATGTACTGCTCCTTTAACTTAATTTGGAATTCTTACCGGCTGAGCTGAGAAATGCCTCCCCCCCGCTTACGCAGTTCAAAGAAAAGTTAAAAACTTATTTTTTTCTCGCAGACTTTCATGTAATCTCTACGGTATTTCTGTACTCCCCCCCCCCACCCCCCTGCAGACTCTGTGTGTGCCCTCTGTGTCTGTGTGTGTGTGTGTGTCTGTGTGTGTGTGTCTGTGTGTGTGTGTCTGTGTGTGTGTGTCTGTGTGTGTGTCTGTGTGTGTGTGTGTCTGTGTGTGTGTGTGTGTCTGTGTGTGTGTGTGTGTCTGTGTCTGTGTCTGTGTGTGTGTGTGTGTGTGTGTGTGTGTGTGTGTGTGTGTGTGTGTGTGTGTGTGTGTGGTTTTCGCCTGCGCATTGAGTTATATAATACATATGAGAAATGCGCCATATAAATACCATTATTATTATTATTGTATTATTAATAGTTACTAGCCCGATGGCCTTTCGCTCATGGGGATGCCAGCCTACGTCTGAAATATTCCGCGCCTGGCTTGTCATTTGACCGGGCCCCGATAGACTTTCACCCCAAATTTGATAAGCCTGTCATAACGCGTTACATCTGCATCGCTGGAGTGAGAGCTCCACGCAGGCAAACACACCTCCACAGAGCCCCTGGGCCAGTTGCATGAGTGAGCTTAGTCCTGCGCCAGCCACTAAGCAAGGTGATCTGCGATAACTCACTCATGCACCGGACTCCAGAGGACTACGTCACCTGCAAAAGGCATGTATCTTCATCCGCCCTCGCTATCTGCATGCAGCCGTGATGTCCACAATGACAGACACAAATCATACTAAAAATGAACATCGGCATGTTGTGTTGATGCTGGAGCTGTTTTCGTTGTTGTTGCTGTTTAAGACCTCAGTGTCCGGAGACCAATTTAACACCACTCAACTGCAAGAGGCATCGATACTCATGAGCCCCCGTAGTTGCGAGGGTCTCATGAGGATCTATGCATTTTGCTGAAATAAAGTATGGCCAGCATGTCTTGTTGTAGTTACTATAGTCTGTTTTTATCCCTTCATAACTAGATTAATTGAACACCAATCAACTGCAAGTTTTACATCTTCATGAGCCCCCGCATTGTGGGGGGGGGGGGGGCTCATGAGGATCTATGCCTCTTGCTGAAATGAAGTCTGGGGATGTTTTGTTGTTATAGTGCTGTTTGTTTTAATCCCCTCGCAACTCGAACAGTTCAAAACCACTCAACTGCAAGAGGTATAGATCCTCATGAGCCCCCGCATTCGCGGGGGCTCATGAGGATCAAAACCTCGTTCTGAAACCATTTGTATCCATGTACATTTGATGGTTGGGGAGGCTTTGACGATGAACTGACCATTGCTTCAAAAACACAACCTGCAGTTACGGCCTCTCGGCCCCCGCCCCTCCCCCCCCCCCCCCCCCAACAAAAAAATTCTGTAAAATACTATTACAAAGCCCCTTTTTTTTGGGGGTGTTTGGACTCCCACACCCCTCCCCTACGTTTAGAATTTTGGCGTTCTTTGCCGATATTTTGGCGAACGGTGAGATTCAATACGCATGCGCCTTCTACACCCCCCCCCCCCACACTCCCACTCCCCCCCCCCCACCCCACCCCCGTTTTGGGATTTTTCGGCCCCTGGAAGCAAGGTATAGCGTTGGAGGCCTTTTGTATCAGGTTGAAGGTCCCAAACAAAACGTTGGAACACCCCCTTCCCCCCCCCCCTCGAGGTAACTGATCCGCGCCTGAGTCTGCGTCCACCGGCAGCAAGGGATAATGCAAAAATCACCTAATTAGTAGACTAGGACGCTGTGCCTGCTTTTTGACCATATCAGATTACTGCATATCGTCGGTGTAGCTCGCCAACATCATAGCTGACATTCATTTGAGAGGTTACGTTCACATCCAACGACTTCCATCAAGTTGACGAACGAGAGCGAAGTGACGGGGATAACCAGCTTCTTATAGAAACACTCCAAAAATCTGCAAGAGGCAAACTGGATCTTTTGGGACAATAAAATTGTCTGAAACGGCAATCTTCATGAGATCCCCGGGCTCATAAGGATCTACGCCTCATGGAGATGCCGTTCGGAGTGTAGTCTGTGCTTATAGCACACGCTGGTTATCCTCTCGTTCGTTCGGCGTAAACGTAACCTCGCTATTTACACCAACGATACTACACCTCTTGCTGTGTTCACTGTGCAGGCTTCTGTTCTGTGTCACACGTGGTATCTAACTGTTCTGTGTCATACGTGGTATCTAACTGTTCTGTATCACACGTGGTATCTCAGTCGAGACACAGCGGAACAACTTGCGCGGCAGTGGTGTAGGAAGCTTTTCGCGGAACGTATGGGCTAATAATTATTTTTAAAAAACCAACCCAACTCCAGCAATAAGGAAGACGGATGACCATATCATGTGTGGACATGTGTACAGCAGTGTAGAGAGAGGGAGAGAGAGAGAGAGAGAGAGAGAGAGAGAGAGAGAGAGAGAGAGAGAGAGAGAGAGAGAGAGAGAGAGAGAGAGAGAGAGAGAGAGAGAGAGAGAGAGAGAGAGAGAGAGATGACTCGTGATGATGATGAATCTTTTATTGCAAGATAAAGCTATTAGGCAACTCAATGCATGTCTTACAAGCTGTCCTGTATACAAAACAAAACACGACAGGGAAACAAACGCATCATACTATTGCGTAGTGCTTTGCGCAGGATGTAAAGTTCACTTGAGCAGCCGCAAATTTTACTGCACTGACAAGAGAGCTAACCCAGACGTCGGTACCTCCACACTGTTACGTACAATCTGTCTTGATAAGTTTTACGCCAGTAGTGCAACCGTGCCACAGGCAAATTATTTAAACCCTTACCGTCTAAGCGAGCCAGACTCTTCCGTCTGCCGCTAGAGATATATACTAGAGACATAGATTCTCATGAGCCCCTGCGACTGCAGGGGCTCATGAGAATCTATGTCTCTAGCAGACGGAGACTAGAAGACGAGCGAGCCGCGGAATTTTATCTTTTATAGTGCAGACCCGTTCATTATCAGTCGTCCTGGTTGAAACGTTGCACTTCTGGCTGTGTTTCGCCTTCTCTTGTTGCACGGATGAATCTAAATGAGAATTACATAGAAGAGACTGAACTTGAATTCGGAGACACGCAGACCTCACATGCAACACGTTCGAGATACGCCGCACAAAGCCGCGTTTCCGGGAATGCCCGGCATTACATCTCGAATATGTGACCGTCAACTCATTCAAGGCCAACCACATCAATAGCTGCGGAAGTGTCGTATAGCGACGCTACACGACACATTCTCAGCTATTGATGCTGGACGCGTTAAATGAGTTACATGCATTACCATTATCAGCAGATTGTTGCTTGCAATGTCAGTCGAATGAGAGCGTGTAATTAAACGCGAGTGAACAGTTTGCATAGTGTCAAGTTAGTCACGAGGTGGCATAATCACCACTCGAAATTAGATATCGACTTAGTATTTTTCATTGTTACACTCGAACAGAGGTCATTACAGCCATTTTTTATATGACAAAAGACACTTGCAAAGATCAACCTCTGCCGAGATCTGTCGAATAAAACTTAATCCAGGTCAAAGGCAAGGGATGATCGTCATTGCTTACCTGCTAATTAGGATGTAACCAAAGTAACCAAAAAAAGTATAACACCATGTATTGATCATTGCTGAAAATGTTTTGATGAAACAATAGCTTTTTCCATCAAAATATACAGGTTTGGGGTTGGACGCGGTTGGATTGTCTTGAGTTTTTTTCTCTGGGTACTCCAGCTGCTGCTGCCCCTGTGGTTTGGCATCATTTGCAGCTCATTTTAAAACAAGTTCCAAATACAGTCAATAAGTGTGTTCAAAACTTAGAGAGCAGATGCATTTTGCCCATCACACCACATAATTGTTGTGCGTTTGCGTTCAGTGTATGAGTGAATGTGCATGTGTGTAGGGTTAACTCATTGTGCGCGAGGTACTATATACCCACATTTTGGAGTCATCCTCTGAGGACTGCATTACAATTCAGGAGACAGATCAACCATGGGGCAATCCGTGGCGCAGTGGTTAAGGCACCTGCCACCAATGCTAAAGGTGCGAGGTTCGATTACGGGTTGTGGCGTCGGACTTTTCTCCTTTAGTAAGTGTCACCGTTAATTCGGGCGGATCGTCGGGGGTTCTTTTTCCGGTACTCCGGCTCTTTCTTCCCCTCCACTTTGGTATCAGTTTCAGCCAACTTAATCAAATTTCAAATACAAAAAAATTAAAATTTCCCAAAACAACTTCAGTAGCTCGCTTTAGCTTGCCCTTAGCACCACGTGAATGTTCTGTGTTTACGTACGTGATTTACGTGAGCGTGCTTGTTGGGTTCAGTTCGCGGCTACATTCTGCACATTGAGTTATATTATAAATATATGCGCTATATAAATACCATGTGTGGGCAGTGGGCAGATGTTCACATCTGCACGGGACATAGACGACCCCGCCCTCCACGAGTCGCCTGCTGCCTTGCAGGCCTGGCCGCTTGGCTGCGGAAAGGCTAAGGGAGGAAACCCCTGACATCAAAGCCCCCGTGTCTCCGGGGAAGGCTTTTGAGCCAGAGACTAGGACAAGGACAGTCTGATATAAAACCTACGACCCGAGGACCTCGATGCCATCGTCCCAGCTTGCTAGGCCATGGCAGATGAACCAAGGGTTTAAAGGGTGGGGCCAGTACTGCGCACACTGCACTCCACCAAAAAGCTCCACTGCGCAGGCTTTAGGAAACGTCCACGGACCATGACACTGACCATTCCAAGTCCTGTAGCGATGGGCGAGGGGCGAAACGGCAGGTGAAAGATGTCACTGGAAGCCGCAGTCTCAAACCTGCATGCAGGCGGTTCAGGATATTGGTCGCCTGATGTTGACCTGGGGATGACAACATCACTCGGCACACCCTGAACGACCAAGCAGCCTTCTCTAGGGACAGCACTGCTTGCTCCACACGGAGAGGGGCCTAGAAAAGGTGGCCTAACCAAAGCTCGTCCCCTCGCAACCCCAGTTGGCTAGCCGCGGTCAACGGGCATCTTCTCCTGCGGTCAAAAAACAAGAAAGAATAACGGATCCACTCTCATGACGACCACGACCGGACTCAATGTAGCATGCTGGAACGTCCGAACCATGCTCGACAAAGCAGACAGCGGACGCCCTGAACGTCGCTCCGCCCTCATTGCCCATGAATTGCGGAGGTTAAACATCGACATCGCCGCGCTCAGCGAAGTACGCCTTCCGGACGAAGGCAGCCTCCAAGAACTTGGTGCTGGGTACACCCTCTACTGGTCAGGCAGGCCTGCATCAGAAAGACGGCTCTCAGGCGTGGGTTTCATGGTCAAGACATCCATTGCGACTAAGCTGGAAAACCTACCAACGGGCCACTCAGATCGCATCATGTCCATGCGCCTCCCACTGAGACACCAGCAACATGTCACCCTTCTCAGTGTGTACTCCCCAACCCTCCTGGCAGAGCCTGCTGAAAAGGACAAGTTTTACACTGACCTGCGCAGCCTCCTACAGAGTACCCCAGCAGACGACAAAGTCATCATCCTTGGCGACTTCAACGCCAGAGTGGGCCAGGACTCTGAAGCCTGGAAAGGAGTCCTCGGCAAGCATGGCGTGGGGAACTGCAATGACAATGGCCGCCTACTGTTGGAGTTCTGTGCGGAGCAGCAACTGGTCATCACCAACACTACTTTTCAGCAAAAGGACAGTCGAAAGACCACCTGGATGCATCCTCGCTCCAAACACTGGCACCTTATCGACTATGTCCTAGTGCGTCAGAGGGACCGCAGTGACGTCCTCCTCACCAGAGTGATGCCCAGCGCAGAGTGCCACACTGACCACCGCCTTGTCCGCTGCAAACTCAGGCTCCACTTCAAGCCAAAACCCAAGAAATGGGGGCCCCCCAAGAAAAAGCTTGATGTTGCCAGCCTTCAGCGTGACGATGTGAAAGCTGCCTTTCAGACAGATTTACAGCGCATGCTCAAAGACACAGCGGACCCAGTAGACTCCTCCCCTGAAACACTTTGGGAATAACTAAAAACTGCTATTGCAAAATCCTCTGCAGAAGTCTTGGGTTTCGCCAGAAAGAAGAACAAAGACTGGTTTGACGAAAACGATGTAGAGATCCAGGAACACCTAGCAAAAAAAAAGAGCCGCCCATCAGGCTCACCTAGCCCAGCCTTCCTGCCCTGTGAAGAAGTCTGCCTTCCGCCTCGTCTGCAGCAGTCTCCAGCGCAAGCTCAGAGATCTCCAGAATGAGTGGTGGACCAGACTTGCACAGAGGACCCAGTTTTGCGCTGACAATGGTGACTACAGGGGTTTCTACGAAGCACTGAAAGCAGTGTATGGCCCTAGGCACCTGGTACAAAGTCCCCTGCGAAGCGCGAACGGCCAGGCACTCCTCACAGATAATACCTCCATCTTGAACCGCTGGTCGGAATACTTTCAGAGCCTCTTCAGCGCTGAGCGCACTGTTCAAGAAGTAGTCGTCCTACAAATCCCACACCTCCCAGTAAAGGTTGAATTGGACGAACCGCCCACCGCTGAAGAGACCCTCACAGCCATCCATCAGCTCAAGAGTGGCAAAGCAGCAGGCATTGATGGAATACCGCCAGAGATCTGGAAACATGGAGGCACAGCACTGCACAACAAGCTCCATGACCTCTTTCTCTGCTGCTGGGAGGAAGGAACACTACCAAAAGATCTCCGTGATGCAGTCGTTATCACCCTGTACAAGAACAAAGGCGAGAAGTCTGACTGTTCCAACTACCGGGGAATTACCCTGCTGTCCATTGCTGGGAAAATCCTTGCAAGGCTGCTCCTGAATCGGCTGGTACCTGCCATCGCTGAAGACCAACTCCCAGAGGGCCAGTGTGGCTTCAGAGCAAACAGGAGCACCACCGATATGGTCTTCGTGCTGAGACAGCTACAGGAGAAGTGCCGCGAGCAGAACAAAGGGCTGTACGTAACGTTTGTCGACCTAACAAAAGCGTTCGACACTGTGAGCAGGCAAGGCATGTGGCAGATCCTGGAGCGACTTGGCTGTCCCCCAAAGTTCCTCAACATGATTGTCCAGCTACACGAGGACCAGCAAGGCCAGGTCAGACTCAACAATGCCCTCTCAGAACCATTCCCTATTCTCAACGGTGTAAAGCAGGGCTGCGTGTTGGCACGGACCCTCTTCACCATCTTTTTTAGCATGATGTTGAAGCAGGCCACAGTGGACCTCGATGATGACGATGCAGTGTACATCAGGTATCGTCTCGATGGCAGCCTGTTCAACCTCAGACGACTGCAGGCCCACACGAAAACCCTAGACCAACTGATTCGTGAGCTGCTTTTTGCTGATGATGCTGCCCTCGTTGCACACACAGAGAGAGCCCTGCAGCGCATCACGTCTTGCTTCGCAGATGCTGCCCAGCTCTTTGGACTCGAGGTCAGTCTTAAAAAGACAGAGGTCCTCCATCAGCCGGCACCCAAGACAGTGTACCGCCCTCCTCACATCACCATCGGCGAGTCTGAACTAAAGTCAGTGCACCAGTATACTTACCTTGGCTGCATTATCACGTCGGACGCCAAGCTGGACAAGGAGCTTGACAGCAGGCTGGCAAAAGCGAACAGCGCTTTCGGGCGACTTTTCAAGCGGGTGTGGCACAATCAGCAGCTGAAAACAGGCACCAAGATCAGCGTGTACAGAGCTGTGGTCCTCACCACCCTGCTGTATGGTTCCGAGTCCTGGGCCCTCTACCGCAGCCAACTACGACTCCTCGAACGCTTCCACCAGCGCTGCCTGCGTACCATCCTGGGCATTCACTGGAGTGACTATGTCACCAACGTCGAGGTCCTTGAACGGGCTGAAACTGTGAGCATCGAGGCTTTGCTGCTGCGGACACAGCTCCGCTGGGCGGGGCATGTCTCCAGGATGGAAGATCATCGCCTACCAAAGATCACCCCGTTCGGCGAGCTTGCTACTGGACACCGTGACAGAGGGGCACCAAAGAAGAGATACAAAGACTGTCTCAAGAAGTCACTTAGTGCCTGCCAAATCGACCACCACCAGTGGTCTTCGCTTGCTGCGGACCGTGACACCTGGCGCTCCACCATTTACAAGGCAGCTGTCTCCTTTGAGGACTCTCACAGAGCTAGCCTTAAGGACAAGCGGCTCAGGAGAAAAAACAGAGATGCCGCAGCTCAGAACCCTGGCCATACCTTCCCCTGCAGCCACTGCGGTCGAACCTGCCTGTCTCGGATTGGCCTCCGCAGCCACGAACAAGCCTGCAGACGTCGTGGGCAACTCCTATAAAATCTTCGTTCGCGAAGTCAAGCCAAGAGAATTAGGATGTGAACAATGACGTCACCATCATCCCGTGCTTGTGATCCAGCTTAGCATTCTCCCGCAGAACAGTACGTTGTTAGTTAACTCATTCTACCCCAACACCGAAATCCCCAAATTTTGCCGTTGTCCTCTGAAGACTGCAATGGAGTGCAGAACACAGATCGACCATGATTGTTCAAGGGTGATGCCAGAATAGCTTGGCGCCCATAGGCGCCAAGCTATTCTGGCATCACCCTTGAACAATCATGGTCGATCCATATATTGTTTTGGTGTGTCTGGGGTAGAATGAGTTAAAGTAACATTACGCATAAATCTGAAGACAAATATATCAGCACCATTTGTGTTTGTTCAGTATGCCTTGTCGACACACCTGGTGAACTTTAACAGCAGCAAAAGCACCCGCGTAATGGCACTTATTTATTATGCGCTGCCGTTAGCGTCTCAATATATTTTCAACTGTTTCTCTTACTGAAGGTGTTGTATTTCTAGAACGGAGTGGAGTCATTGTCAGGTTACTTGACATAAAGACGACGTGTGCTGATTTTCCTGTGTCTAAATGAACCATAACTAGTCCTGTCTGTAGCGTTTCGTAACCATCTGTTACAGAAGTGTATATTTGAACAGTTACGTCGGTAGTGGGCCTTTAAGTGTGCATTTTATTGGTATCTACTTTACGTTTATTCTTAGTGATCGTGTCAGTCACTTAACAAACAAACAAACTGACAAACAAACGAACAAAGAAAACAACAAAACACACACACAAACTAAACATCAACAACAACAAAAACACACACACTGCACACACACACACACACACACACACACACACACACACACACACACACACACACACACACACAACGACTGACTGATCAATTCTAACTCTGTCATTCTTATAAAATGGTAAGAACATTGTAGAACTAACCCATTCCGCCCTGACGCACTACAGCAGTCGTTAGATGACGCCTCCAAAATTTGGGAAATACGTGAGTCGGGCTGAATAAGCTAAAGAAGAGTCTGTTTTTTCCTGGTTGCCTGCCGGGAGGTTTGTGCCTTTACTTGAAATGAGTGATGAGAGATCACTAACGCAACTCGCCTAGCGAAATGCGCTCCGGCCAGACAACACAACATTAACTTGATGTATGCATGTGCAAGTTCAGTGGCCTCACAGTCCAGAGATCCAGCAAGAGATCTAGATCCGTATGAGCCGGCCCCCTGCAAATGCAGGGACTCATTAGGATCTGCTAATCTTGCATGCAGATGCGGTTCGCTATAGTATTCTAGTAGATAAGAAACTAAACTAACGTTTGAGGCCCACCGGCTGTGAGGCTAAATGCAAAGATCTTGTGTTCACAAATAAAACACTCAGTGTTCAGGGGGCTGTTAGAGAGAGAGAGAGAGAGAGAGAGAGAGAGAGAGAGAGAGAGAGAGAGAGAGAGAGAGAGAGAGAGAGAGAGAGAGAGAGAGAGAGAGAGATCTATCTGCCTTTCCACCGTCAGTGTTTAAACGCGTTAAATATTTGGGCAACTCTCCAGTTTTACCTTGAAGCCACTGTACAGAGCAGCTAAATATGCCGAGTCAGTTCAGCCGCTTCAGCGCAAGTGCGTTATGTCACACGCGACCACCTTTCAATCCTCGTTCATAATCATGTCGCAACTCTCTCTAACAACACTTTTTCAGTGCAGGAGGAATAGTTCAGCACACCGTCACTTTTGCAGGCAAAACGAGAATCAATTTAATCAAATTAATGCCGCCTTGCAGCTCAAAATATGGTTTGATCATGCTATCACAGTAGATTTGCCACTCGGACGAAAACATACGTCACTTATGCCACTCCGAAGGGGAAACACAGCGCTGGACAGACAACAGTTAGATCCCCTGCCCCCACCTATCAGGCACCCAATCGCCAACCCACAGAGAAATACGCAGGTATAGAATAAGACGATCATTTCCATCCTCAAAAAGAATGGATCAGGTCTCTTATATAACCCATGTCTTTCTCCGGAACTTAGGAAGTAGGCAGGAGAAACATACATACACAAACATGAAGGTGCGCTACTATATGTGGTTGGGTAAATACCCTGATTTCCCACGGATTCTAGCCTTATAATATCTATTACGACCCGTGCGGGCTGACACGACAGAGAAATCGTGCCCCTGGCAGAGTGGCCGGGTATAACTAGAAGAAGCTGAATGGAGAATGGGATTCTAGAACTGTGCTGCAGGTGGTCTGAAAGCACTTTCTCCTGTCTTACCCTTCCATCAGAAAGAGGCATAGATTCTCATGAGCCCCTGCATCCGCAGGGGCTCATGAGAATGGATACCTCTTTCTGCTAAGCATCAGACCACATTTGCTGATGTCATCCGAAGGAGCGGCTGGCAAAAAAAAAAAAAATTGTTGTCTCTCGCTTCTACCGATGTATCGGACCATATTTATCGCATCTTTTAGAGCCGGTAGTCATATCCATATTTCATCATCTCTGCATCTAAGAAGGAGAGATATTGGGCTTGATCCTGTGCATGAAAGCACCAGCGTCTGTTTCCCCAGCTGTGCGTCATCGCTGACTTCTTTTCTTTTCCCCCGCATGCAGTTTGCTTGAACTGAACCCTAAAGAATGTTCTCCATCTGAGCAGCACACAGGACAATGCTGTCGGCAAAAAGCCAAGTTCTGTATGCACCTCCGCATCCTGCAAACAGCGCATGATAACCTATGCTTTTGACTGCGGTGAAAGAGGCTCCATATGGGACTTTATCTTTCCGGCCGAACCGCAGTGCAGAAGGTCGAAGAAGCAATGAGATTGCATTGAAATGCGGCACCTTATGTGTCTCATATGCAGTCCCGCAGAATGCCCTTTCTATCTGCAAGAGACATAGATTCTCATGAGCCATTGCATTCGCAGGGGCTCATGAGAATCTATGTCTCTTGTTCACGGGAATAACTTTGAGGTCCGTCAGTGTCTGTTATTTTGTTCAACGCGCAGGTCGACTACTGACGTAACACAGGCGCAGTAGTTTTAAACTGTACCATCTCACACGTCGGAAGATACAAAAGTGGCCAATACTAAAGAGGAATAAATTCTCATGAGACTCTGCGACTGCGGGACTTATTATGAGCTATGCCTCAAGCAGGCTGAAAGAGGTTTGCTGACGGATTAGAACTGTCAAATTTCTGCATGCATACACGTAGATTTTGACATTATAAAGAATCCTTCCCCATTGACGTAACGTCTATAAAACAAACAAAACAACAACAACAACAACAACAAAACAACAACCCGAAAAGCTCTATGTCTATACAAAAAGTTAAATATGAATAATCTTCAGTGATTTGAACAAGCCTGGTTCTTGACTCAATCCCGAACTACGCAAGGAGCAGTTAAAAAGAAAAGCCGTAGGACAAACCTAGGGGCTCATGAAAATACAACCTCTTGCTCGCAAGGGGTTACCCCATTGACATCCACATTAAATCCTTTGGTTGTTTTCAAACTACTAACTTCAGTAAAACCGGCATTGTGGTTATAGCCTTTGTTCTAACTAAGGTAAGAAAGGAAGAACCCAACGGAGAAACTTGAGAAACAAGTTTAAAAAACCCAGTTACAACACAGTTTATTAATATTTCGGGTAAATACCCTTTTTCAAAATAGACAAACAAACCAATATTGAGATCAGTCGCTACTTATCTTCATTATCGCAGAAGGGATGTGGCCTAAGACTAAGAAGTATAAATGCAGAGTTGAACGACACACAGACAGCTGCTGCAGTGAATAGACAGGCTGAACAAAAATTGAAAAATAAAAAGAACTTGTTACTCATACCCAGAAAATCACAACACTGCGGCATGAAAAGCAGCCTAAAAGTAATACATGTAATAACAGTACATAAACCCCACAGGGTATCCCGGAAATAGCAAAAGAACCGCCTCGCGTGATGTCAGACTGATATTTTTCAGCGTACATCTGCAAGAGGCACAGATCATCATCAGCCCGCACAGTCTGCGAGGGTTCATGATAATCCGCAACTCTTGCTATGCCCACCTACATCTGTATAATTATTTCGGGTTGAGATGCTCATCGCACGGAAAGTTAATGCCAGGCTGAGCTATTTTAGCTACTGGCGTCGACTGATCGGCACCGCAAACGTACAGAGAGAGGAAATGGGGAGGAGAGGAGGCGGGGGGGGGGGGGGGGGGGGAGGGGGAATAAAGGCTGAATCGTTAAATGTATTTATTTATTTGTTTGTTTGTTTATTACGTATTTCTTAGTTTGTGTGTTTGCACGTTTCATAATTTGTTATTAACCGCCCTTCCCTGACACATTTTTGTTTCTGAACTCGTTCATTTATGAAACCATCCCGGCAAGAAACACACGATGGTTTCAACAAGAGGCATAGATCCTTATGAGCCCCCGCAGTCGCGGGGGCTCATGAGGATCTATGTCTCTTGCAGTAGGATCGTGTTCACTTTTTCATTGAAGGGCCTACGGCGCTTGGCGGATAGGCTTGGACGGTATGTTTTTTGTTACATCCTTTACGGTATTAGTAATGATCATTTGCACCAGTGTTCATCGTCATACAATATTTCAATGGCAACACACTTACAAAGAAGAGAATGAGATCCAGAGATCAGCTGGGCTTTGAAGACACCGAACAGCCTCCAAACACATACGATAGCGTCGGAAGGACTAATGGCCGTCTGCTACAATCCATTAGCAGACACTGGCACTGATCATGCGCTCCAACGTCAGCGTCACGACAAGACTGAAACAGCCCTGCCCAGTA
This sequence comes from Semisulcospira habei, assembly GCA_036245525.1. Taxonomy (NCBI): domain Eukaryota; kingdom Metazoa; phylum Mollusca; class Gastropoda; family Semisulcospiridae; genus Semisulcospira; species Semisulcospira habei. The sequence continues at coordinate 23,067,028 of BTPG01000001.1, read as the reverse complement.
AGCAATGGTCCTCAAGTCCACGACGGCCGCAGTGGGCCCCCGCACGACTGTGCGCGGGCCCACTGCGGCCGTCACTGATGAGCCCGAAGACGCTTTGCTACTGGGGTGGAGAGGAACCGCAGGGATATATGATGATCTATGCCTCTTTCAGACAGAGTGGGTTGGCTGAGGGACTGGATTAATAAATATATTTATATCTCACCTTCAAATGCAACTCCTGGGCCCTTTTCCTCCTTTCTCACTGTGACTTGTCTGTCCAGGTATCCAACACACAGGTACTCGAAACTTCTTCAAATAACAAAAATCTGTCTAAAGCCCTAAAACAATGCTTCAGTCTCTCTTTCACAAACGATCTCACCTGAATTATGATGATTTGTATTTATTTATTTATTTTTTTACTGCTGAGCTAACAAGACTGACAAAACTGATTTATATTCTGCACAGAGTCAAACATTTGCCGTGGAAGTTTCACAGTGTCACCGCAGCAGACAGAAATTTCAAGAACTTAAACAGCTGCGTGGAATTTCGAAGACTGAAATCAAACCGGAACCAGTCCTTCCGGGAAGATCGTGCCTGAGCAAAGCAGAGGCTTCCGCTGACCGATAAATGAATCGTTAAACGGTTGATATAGCTACCGGTACGGATGGGATGTAGTTTCTATTAGTCTCCTCTCTCTTCTCACGGTTTTTACGGTAAACAGCCTCGCGACCCGCTATCAGAACGATCCAGCCAGACCTCTCTACTGCCGCAGGAGTTCCTTCCTGCAGTGCCTCGTGAGTCTAACTGCAAGCCTCAGTTCTTCCATCTGCAAGAGGCGTAGATTCTCATGAGCCCCTGCATTCGCAGGGGCTCATGAGAATCTGCGTCTCTTGTTGGCCTCGTGTGCATGAAGTCGTAACTGGGAGGTCGGTCTGCCACTACTAACACAACAGGAACAACAGCGATGTAGGGCGCCAAATGCACAGATTTTATTACAGAGGTGGGGTCGGTCAAATTCCGCCGTTTACTTTTTAATTATTGGAAAACGTTAAACGTTTAGGGCTTCCCGTCTTTTGTCCAATACGAAGGTGATTTTAAAGACGGGGCACCGAAAAGAGGTCTGTACAAATTTTGACCCCATAATTATTGGAATGATCCCCGTGCATTACTTGAAATTAAAAGTGAAAAAGCAATTCGGCGTGTCAGCGTGATAGACCTATATAGGACAGGCTAATCTAACGCCAAAGTTAACGCGGTTTTGGGCAGGCTAGGTTGGTTAGTTCGGGGTTTCGTCCACGGCACCGAAGTGATAATGGACAGCGGCCCTGACGGGAGGGTTATGGGGGACTATTGCCTATGGAGTACGACCTGAACACTGACAACTCAGGCGCACTCCAACTGTGCCACTTTGTTTTACCAGGACCTTTCAACGAACATGCTATTGAACAAGCCCGTCGGCTTTTCCCCCTTGATTGCGAGTCCAGCTACAGGGGCCGAGACGGGATTCGAACCCACGACCCGGCGATTCCCTTCGCTCTCCTGCTCCGACGCTTGACCGCCTGAGCTATTTCGGACTCTTTGGGCATTCTAGCCCCACGTGTTACACTATGTAAATTAACTGATAAATTCACCCCAACCAAAGTTGCCGCATCCGGCTACGGAGGAGGAAGTTTTATTATTAAACCGGATAGATTAATAAAGAATCTGACTGTTCATCTGAGTTAGTGTGAAATCTCCGTGATTGTGTGTGTCATTAGTAATTAGACAAGACTAATTCTGACCACAAAAACAAAAAAAACTTTTACCGAAGCCATTGCAACTGCATCTGCCACACCAGCCATGTCAAAATGCATTAACCTCTTGAGTGTCGGTAGCGGCTTTAGTCGCGATGATTTTTGTAGGAATCATCGCGACTAAAACCGCTACCGACACCCAAAGAGTTTTTTTTAAAAAATATATATATTTTTTTTAATCCAGCCAGACTGATCTGCTGCTACAAACTGATCTGCTGCTACAAGTAGGTGTGACAGTAGTAACAGCAGTGCATACTACAGGTCCGCAAGCATACTGTCCGGTCAGTGTAGCCATGAACCCCAAAGAACACACCCCACTGCATCCCCCCCCTCCCCCCAACCCCACCCTATCAGCCAGTCATTTGAATTTTTGGACAATGGTGAACACCATTTTATCTTAACTTATGCAGTCCCGCCACACCACAGCAGGATATAGATTGACCATGATATTTCAAGGGCGGTGCCAGGATAGCTTGGCGCCCATAGTCGTGAAAGCTATTCTGGCACCACCCTTGTTAATTGTAATGCAGTCCTCGGAGGACAACTCCAAAATGTGGGTATTTTGTACCTGGGACACAACAGATTAAAGTCATGCCTATAAGTTGTCACAGCCTTGGTTCACGGGCTACGGCTTGGCCAGATCAAATGGTTTTAAAGCTATCTACACTAAGCAGTAAAGTGTTAACATATCGCAATATATCTTCTTTACAACAGTTTTACAATAATGCTAGACAATAGACTGAATAGTGCTAACTAATTATGAAGTTTTACAATAATGCTAGACAATAGACTGAATAGTGCTAACCGCTAATTATGAAGTTTTACAATAATGCTAGACAATAGACTGAATAGTGCTAACTAATTATGAAGTTTTACAATAATGCTAGACAATAGACTGAATAGTGCTAACTAATTATGAAGTTTTACTCAATAATGCTAGACAATAGACTGAATAGTGCTAACTAATTATGAAGTTTTACTCAATAATGCTAGACAATAGACTGAATAGTGCTTTGAAGTTTGAATGTCGTAAAAGGAAAGACTTTTGTGCTCTTCTTCTACTTTGTACACAGAAGAGTTCCTTCTTTTTCGCTCAAAAGACAGTGAAAAATGTCTGGTACATATGCCTGCTCAGTCATGTGGTAGGGTAGGAAGTCATAGTTAGGCAATATGGCATTGATAACCCGTTGTATCCGTCGGCGAAGTTTAGTAGCCATCAAAGCCTGGGCTGCCGTCGAGCAGATGGGCAGTGCCAAGAACTTATGTAACCCGTACCACCTAGCTGCAAGAGGTATAGATCCTCATGAGCCCCCCCAGTTGCGGGGGCTCAGTCATGACGGATCTATACTCTTGCTGACACCACTTTCAATCTATGAGTTCCTGGGACAGCTAGAGGGGCGGCATTTTCGTGTTAATCAACCGCGAAGAGTCAGTTGCAGAAATCACTCAGTTGACGCAATCGTGTGCCGTCACTGAGATGGCAGTGACTGAACAGGTCAGTTAAGCCCACTGCTACTGCCTTGTTTACACAGAGAATTGACTCCATAATAACCATATTTATTTGCGTTATTCTCTATAAATAGTGTAGATACGTTGCTGTGTAGATTCATTGCTGTTCACTATGCATAATCGCCGTTAATTAACTCTGTGCATTGTCTGACCTAGGACACACTGTTCCTGGTTGTTCAGTTTCCCATCTCTGCACGAAACGAAATGTTTCTTCTGTGCAAATGACGCCACGCCGTCAGCGATACCTGGAAGCTGGGAAGCCCGTCTGGCATCGTAGTACCACTTCACAAGTAGTTTTCGGCAACCGCGAGGCATTTATTTTCATGAGCCCTTGTGCCTCTTGCTAGCGGCCTTGGTCGGCTTTACTTTCAACTGTTCCCGCCGTTCAGTGGGAGTTGAGGGCGTTTAGATCCGTTCAGTGCCGCCAAATTTGTGTGTGTGTGTGGTGTGTGTGTGTGTGTGTGTTGATGGGGGGAGGGGGTGAGGGTGAGAAGGCGCAACAGGCCTTATTGACACACACAGCGGTCTACCTCCTCCACCTTCACTTTTTTCCCCGCCTTCCCCCTTCTCCCCATATCCAAAGAAAAAGTTGGAACCCACTAAACCCGCCCACCCCCTCATCCGGAAACTAATCCACCCCTGCCGACACACACACACACACTGTGACATTCTCAAAGCACAAAGGCGACGTTGGCCCGACTGATGTCGCCCTTTTGCGCATTGGGTTACTGTCATGGGTTAGCGGGTGTAGTGACGTGGTTGTTTTTTTGTCGGCTGAACTGCCGACTTGCAAGGCCGTCTACTGACAGCCGGCACACTGGAAATTGACTGATGTTAGTGTAGCCATGTCCGCCAGTCCGCCGCGCCGCTGATCTCCTGCCGTCAAGTCAGAAAAGTGCAAGCTTTACCTGTCAGAACCATATAAGTACAGATATGTGCAACTGCAGCGTCAATTGTGTATAGGCGTGTTCAATAAGAAGAATCTCTTTGTCAGGAATAATTTGTGCGTCCGTGTCAGGAAAGTTTCTGGCTCAGTCTGTGACTCCGACTCAGTAGCTGCTACTTCAGTTCGGTTTCTTCTAGTGAGTCGAACAACTTGAGGCTTACAAACCGAACCGCAGCTCCGGGTCGACAATGCCGGGATTCGGAGCCGGAAACTTAAGTTCGGCCATGATGCCTCAGTTGACTAATTGACGGTAGCTTCTATTGTAAGACTGGTTATTTATCTTCATTGTACTATCATGATCCATAGAAGAACTTCTTAGTGCGAGTTATAACTAGCCGCCTCAAACGATTTACAGCGGCACGGTATGGCGGCATGTCATTTTTGTAGTTCTGTGACTCGTCGAGACCGCTGTGACTCGTCGCCAGCAAGCTGGCTGGAGTAATGGTGTGGCGTCGATGCACAACCTTTTCTTGTATTCCTGCACTAGCTGTTCATGTCGTTTATTATTTCATGGAGCTTGACAAAATGATTTGTCACCAGACAATACTGACAAACGGGTCAGTCTGTGACCACAAAACCCACTTCCACGCTGGGGTAAGGGACATAATTGACTGTTGCTTGGTACGGGGCATACTTACCTCCCATATAAGGGTACAACGATTTCGCTGCTAGTGCTACTGTCACACGATAGTCCCCGATCACTTCGGTGCCAGAGGACGTTAACTCCTTCGATGCCAGTCATGACGAATTTCGCGTCAGAAAAGACTGCACACTGACCGACATTTTCGTTAAAAACACAGATGCAAATGTGACAACTGAAAATTAGACATAATGAACATAAGGAATAACAAGAGATATAAATCCTCATGAGACCCCACGACAGCGGGGGCTCATGAGGATTTATGTCTCTTGCAGATGGGTAGCGTTCGCCTGCCCTTGCAGTTAAGGGATTAAACGCGAACGAAGTATACTACTGCACTGTAAATGTTGTTTGCTTACACACTCATTACAAATGACTGGCGTAGGAAAGGGTTGTGTGGTGGGGGACAAGTGTATAGACTTGCTGACGCGGATATCATTTCTAGCTATAAGCTGGCCGGTCATTTTGAAACTTTAGGCTTACACCCGTAAGGCCTAAAAAATCACACGCCAACACACAGTTACGTTTTCCAAAGCAAGTCTCTCTTTTCTTTTCTTTTTTTTCAAAGACTGAGCTGATCGATCGACAATCGGGTTTCTCAGTGCCTACGACACACCTCTATGTATCGGCCTCCCTTCACCATTGAAGCAAAAGACTCTCGAGCCGCGTCGGCTGCAGTGGGCCGGCCGACGTCGGCCCGAAGACCTCTGCTTACTGCCGGAGCACTTTTCGAGAACCGCATACTGAGAAGGGAACGTATGCATGAAAACGTATGCGGCAATAGCTAGACCACAGTTTCTCTTCCCTAGTGTCCCATCTGTTAATTCATTGGAGGCAAACTGCATCCAGATACGCGGCTTAAGCCGCGTATCCGGATGCAGTTCGTCTCGAATTAGTTAAAATGCCTTAGCCTTAGTCTGTTCCAGTCATCCCCTAATTTTTCAATCCTCTAAATAACGCTATGCCGCCCACCTGCTGCACATTTGCCATGCACAAATCCCCCCTCCCTCACCCCCAAGACCCCCCCTCCAAACAATCAAACAAACAAACAAACAAGCAAGCAAACAAGCAAACAAGCAAACAAGCAAACAAGCAAACAAACAAACAAACCAAAACAACACCCCCCCAAAAAAAAACAAACAAACAAACAAACAATTAAAAACCAACAACAACACACAAAACAACTTACTTACTTACTTACGCCTGTCACCCCTACCCGGGTATAGGCCGTCGACGAGAGACCTCCAGCAACTCCTGTCCTGTGCTTCTCCTTCGATTCTACTCCAGGTGGTTCCCAGTCTCTTGATGTCTGCTTGGAGGTCTCGACGCCAGGAGTTTCTCGGCCTACCTCTTTTCCTCTTTCCCTGGGGGTTTCCATGTGCCCATGGTTGTATCCCTGGATAGAGAGAGGCGGCTCGGTCCTGTGGCTTCCGAAGACTTCCGGCTTTCACCACAGGACGTCATAAGTCTTCTAGTAGAAGAACCTTCCTCCTCCAGGAAAGGAATTACTGTTAGTCTTTTCGTCGGCGTTTTTGTAGCTATTTCCTTTTTTGCAGGGTGGGGAAGCTACCCCCACGCCCAACCCCCTTACTAGGAGGACCAGGGGTTTTCTGTCGGGGTCACCTTCCCTTAGACCATGTTGGTTCACGGCACCTTATTTCATTCGGTGCACCCCTCTCACGAGGGACCCCCTATCCACCACCCAGGGGACGCGCCTCAACGCCGTATGGTCCCAGTGCGAGGACACAAAACAAGCCAACAACAAAAACCAGCAGTTTCATTTCCTGTCTGTGAACCTCATTGCGTACGTAACCCCACACCCTAGCGAGCCAAAACTGCCCGGCTACGCACCTCAAATCAACATCCTCACAGCAAAGCAAACTAGGCCAAAAAGTGTCCGCTGGTTGAGTTAAGGCTGGTATTAATCAAAGCATCAAACATGTCTCTTTTCATCTAAGAATTTTCAAGCAAATTCCAACACACTGCCCCTGTACAAAATTTCAAACAAGGTAGGAGATTTAAAAAAACCAAAACCCAAAACAAACAAACAAAACCGAAACCGGGTACTCCGGTTCTTCCACCCCCTCCACTTTGGTACCGGTTTCAGGCCACCTCTATAAATTTCAAATACAAGCCATCAAAATTTCCGAAACCTCAGTAGCTGAGCTGACCCTTCGCACCACGTGAATGTCCTGTGTTTGTCTTGCACTGTGTTTGTCTTCAGAGCCGTGAATGCGTGTGTGTCACGTGAGCGTGCGTGTTCGGGGTTCAGTTCGCCGAATTGGGAAAAAGCTCCTATATAATAACCGGTATTATTATTATACCTTGACCTGCAGTCTAGTGCTGGCCCACAAGGGAGGAAAAGCGGGGCTGTGCATAGAGATAAACATGACATGAATATGCGGGAGTATTCCTGTAACCCCGGGCGGACCTTCTACATTCTAAATCACCACCAGGACGAGATGGGGTCTTCTCAAGCAACGTCGGAGCCGAGCGAGATGAGATGTCAGCATAACCCTTTGTGTGTCGGTAGCGGTTTTAGTCGCGATGATTCCTGTCTCAGTCTGCCCGCTGTCTCCATCTGACTGTACTGCGGCGATCGCATGTGCAAGTCGCGTATTGCAAGCCAATTTAGTATGTCCATGCTACGTCACCACACTGTAGAAAACCTGAACACGCTGACAGCAGAACGTCTGGCCACCAGTCGCCCCACACTTCGCTCCGCACACGGCGACGAAACCTACAAGCTGTACTGCCCCACACACGGCTTCTCCATCTGCCAGCTCTGTGCTGTTGCCAAACACCGCTCATGCGTGGACATTAGTGAATTAGAAAACTAAGGCGAAGGAGGCGCGTGCTGTTCTGTCGGAGCTGGCGGGCCATGTCAACTTGAGATCGGGAGATAACGAGCTGGAGAGAGCTAAGCCGTCAGCGAATCGGACCAGCATCTGACAGAGACGGAGAAAGTCACACAGAGCGCACTTTCCGACATTGAGGCTGCCTGTCACCGCCTGAAACAAGCCCTCGACGCTTGTCGACGTCGCCTCAAACAACTTATATTGGCCGCCAAGGCAGACACAGCAACGGTTGTCAAGGACGCCAAGCTCATCCTTCTGGAACGGCTCGGCAGGCTCAGACGTCACACAAACGGCTGGTAGAACGCACCGACACTGACGTTAACACGCGCACATCTCATCAACATGAGCGTCACGCTGTAAAACACGTGTCACTGGCCTTCCTATCACCGTCCTTCCAGAGAAGGTCAAGGTCATCACCAAGGCAACACTGATCGTAGACCCGCAGGCGCTGGTTCGGATAGAAAAAGAACTGACAGAACTGGGACATGTCGGCGCTGCTCCTGCTTCTGTGTCTGCACAGGTATGTTTAAATTGTCACCTTTGGCGTTACCCAGAAGTAAATGTCTTCGGACCCACGACGGCCGTAGTGGGCCCGCACACAGTCGTGTGCGGTCTCACTGCGGTCGTCATGGGCCCGAGGACCTCTGCTTACTGCTTATAGAAAATATGATCTTTACTTCCTATCTTTGTTTCGTTTTTTTCTTGTCCTCTCGATCTCGCCATAAGTTGTTGTTTCAACTTCAGCTACACGTCCCTTTTTTACTGTCTTATTCGTATGCCTTACCCTGCACCCCAGCCAGTTGTCCTGCAATTCCACACTGACCAGGGCCAGCACATCAGACAAAGTAATGACCGGCAGACGGCGGCGAACACTGGGACTGAATCTTACGGGATGGTTGTTGCTCGTGATCCGATGAACGTCAACACACTGTACGAGGTAAAAATTTAAAAAAAAAATTGTTTTCCTCCCTACGTCACACGACCAGTCACTTTAGTTCAAACCGTACCATGTGACCGTGATTCAGTTAAAAACCCCTGTAGCGAAAAATGGCGGATGTTTTGTAGCCCTCTCGATGACGCATCTTGGATGCCAGTTTTGTTCTATAAAAGATCGCCAAACGTTCTAAAGTACAAAGTTACTTATTGTTGTTCGAAACAACAAGCACACTCAGTACTGGAGACGGCAACGTCATGACATTTTAAATTACGTCATAAGGATATTTTGTATAAATGTATATTCCTTTGACGTCAGTCATGTCTGGCGTGATCCAGGTCGCAAGATGTCTTCTTGGTTTCTTGTACGAAAATAGTGGAGGAATGAAAACAAATACGTTATTGGTCTGAGGGGTTCGCTGCACGGACCCTTGTAGGCCTTCGGGAGGTCAAAGGAGTCATTGTACCCCGCAGGCCTTCGGGGTACAATGATTCCTTTGACCTCCCTCAGGCCTATAAAGGTCCGTGTAGCGAACCCCTCCGACCAATAACTTATAATATAAATATTAATGGCGATCACCTATTTTAAAACACGTACCTCAGTAGCAATACGTCCTCGGGCCCAAGACGGTCACAGTGGGTCCGCGCACAGCCGTGCGCGGGCCCACTGCGGCCGTCGTGGGCCCCGAGGACCTTTGCAATACAGTTAATGTTATCAGATCGTTTTGTTTGTCACTGGCTTTAACCCTTCGGCTATCGGCAGCGCTACCGACTGCTAAAGGGTTAAAAAATGGCTTTAAAGATAACAAGAACGAACACGAATACGGTGAAACGTACAAAGTAATAATATATTTACAAGAAAAAAAAAAGGGTAAACTGAAATCAATGTTTGCATGCATACATATGTGCATCGGGCATTTACAAGAAATTACACGGTTAAAAAAAATAATTAAATGGTAAAAATATAAAATACACTGATATAGCTGTGAGGGGGAAATAGGCGCTTACAAGAATAGCTTCAACGCTATGTACGTATTGAAGGTTTACTACACCAACTTCAGAAACGAAAAGCCATAGTCACGTGAGAAACGAAAAGCCATAGTCACGTGGTTTACTCTTAACAGAATTTCAAGTATTCCTGAGATACTTCAGCAGCTGGATTTTAAATGTTCTAACGATGGCGCTGCTCTAATATCTGCCGGAAGTGAATTCCATAATTTGGCACCAGAATAAGACAAAGATGACTTGTAAATATCCGAACGGGGCATTGGTACTAGCGTATTGTTTCCTGGTGTTCGGCTGGACCTATGCACAAAACGGAATACATTTGTGAGATAAGTAGGAGATTCTGAGAGGGTGATTTTGCGCATGAATACAAGTTTATTATAGATAAAACGTTTGTGAAGAGGTAAGACAGCTAGCAACTTGAATTTGTCATCTATACTAATGCTATCTGTGGGTCTGTCAACAATTAGCTGTGGAGCGAGTTGAGTCTTTTCAAGTTAGCATCACTACTCCCGTCCCAGATAGTAGAGACATAATCCAAATGTGGCTGAATATGAGCACAATAGAAAATTTTTCTGGTGGATTCGTCAGTGAAAAATCTTAGTTTAGAAAGTATGTATAAATTTTCAGATATTGTTTTACAAACATTTGCAATATGATTCTGCCAGCACAGCTTGTCTATGGTGATTCCAAGCACGCGCTGCTACCTGTCTTGCTCAACAGACTGGCCATTAAATGCGAGTTTTAATGGAGGGGGGTTCAGCTGGTGTTTTTGTTTAGTGGTAATCAGCATACATTTAGTTTTGGAAGGATTCGGTACCATGGAATTATTTTGACACCACTGTGAAACATCATTCAAACTACTCTGAAGAGATCTAGTTATACAATATATATCTGATGATGAAACGTCAAGAGTTCCGTCGTCTGCAAAGAGACTGCAGGTTACACTGGGGTCAGATATACGTGTGGAAGACCGTTGATAGACAGAAAACAATAATGGACCAAGGATAGATCCTTGTGGTACTCCTTGGGATATCACCCCCTCACGTGAGTTTGTCCGATTCACATGGGCATATTGTGTGCGCTCGTGCAGGTATGACGTAAGGAACGCAAGGGCGCCAGCACTTGACTGATAGACAGCAAGCTTCTGAATTAAACTCTCATCAATAATGAGGTCAAAAGCTTTCGAGAGGTCCAAACAGACAGCCCCAGTCATTTGACCGCTATTCATCGCGGTCAGCCATCTATCAACTAAATGTGTTAGTGCTGTGTGACAAGAGTGCTTTAAACGAAAGCACGATTGCAGTGAATAAATGAGTTTGTGTTTTTCGAGATAATGCTGCAAATGCGTGTGGATGTGCCTTTTAATCGGTTTAGACAAAATTGATAGCAGGGAAATAGGTCTAAACTTGTTTGGGTCAGTGAGGTCTTTTGTTTTAGGTAATGGTATCACCTTTGCTGTCTTTAAGCTGGAAGGAAATTTACCTTGCTGTATGCAAATGTTGTAGACGTACGTTAACGAACCTATGATATACGGCAGAGCCAGTTTGAGAACAGTGCTGCTAATACCATCATGGCCAGACGTACGTTTATTTTTTAATGCCGAGATGGATTTTCCCACGTCATGAACCGTTAATAATGGAATATGAAATGTCTCGGGAGTTAACCTTTCATTACAGAACCTTCTCAATTGTTCTGACTTCACAGATGGCTGTTCGGGAGATGTGTTCTGGAGTAGTGTACTGGCGGCAGAAAGAAAATGCTGATTAAATATATCAGCTGGGATGTTTATACACTGAACAGTACTTTTGGACCTCGTGAAAGCGTTCAGCGTACGCCAAACAGATATAATACCCTTTTTGCCATTCATAAGTCGGTGAAAGAGGGACCTCTGAACCTTTCTCACTAGGGACTTTACATAATTTCTTTGTTTTCGAAAGGCTGCAAAATCTTTATTTCTTCTATATTCATCTCGGATCTGCATGGCACCCTTGATTTTGTTATTTAACCAGGCGACAGCTGGGGATTTTTGACACGTTTCTCTCTGAATGGGGCATTGTGTCAAGAACACCAAGAAACAATCTGTACCATTCAGATAAAGCCTCGTTAGGATCACTATGGTGGTAGACCGTATCGAATGACGTATTACTTAAATCGTTTAAAAATACATCCCTGTTAAATTGTTTTAGCGATCTATATCTAATGGTTGTGTGCCGATGCTTGCGGAAAGAATATTCGCTTTTAAGGTCCAGCAGCAGCACACAGGATAGTGATCGCTAATCCCTACCTGGGGCACTTCTGCTCCCACCACCCTTGACTTACTGGTAGTGTATATATGGTCAATTAGAGTGGAGGAAGTAGGACTAACACGGGTTGCTGTGCTAACCAGTTGTTTTAACCCAAACAGAGATAGTGCACTCCCAAGCAGGATTACTAAAAAACATTGATATTAAATCACCCAGAATCATCATCTCATAGCTTGACTTTCTCACTTTATCCATCATAGCAGAAAACTCGTCAAACCATTGAAACGCTAATCCGATCAGCACGGGGCTGGATTTGTCTGCTCTCAACTCAACCCAAACACATTCAACTGTCTGTGACTCCAGGACCTTACGCCTGCGGGTAATACCGCTGACCGAACTGTGAATGTATACTGCAATTCACCGTATACCGTCTGACCCGGGTAATCGGTATCGCGGCGCAAGACAGTAAAGTCCTGGATAGAAACGGCCTCATCACCGATATTAGAGTTGAGGCGCGATTCTGTGACACCGAACAGATGAAAGGGCCTGGGTTGAGTTAGGAGCACACAAAGATCGGGAATTTTGTTGGCTAAATGATACACACTCATTTAAGTGCCCAATGTGTATTGGCGAAAATATATGCCATGAACGTGAGAGAATATTCTGGTCGCACACACAAATGTAAATTGAAAAAGTCTCCGCTGAGCGCAGATTATACAAGAGGAATGTTCAAGTACACTTGTCGGGGAAAGCTAAAAGAAATAAGTGAAAAGTTTGATGAAGGAGAGTTCACGGATGGGCCTACCGAACTGCGACTAACGCACGCAGACTTGCCCACAGTCGCACGTACAGACTCTCATGCAACAAACGCATACACCGCCACTGACTCAGACGGGCGCATTCATGCGGTAAAACTCAACACACGGGCTCCCTTTCTAAAGTAACTTTATACAATATAAAAGAAAAGAAACGCTTAAATGATTATCAAACTATATAATTTCCCCACACCCAGCATCCACATCACATACACATCACACACTATCTCCTTGCCAGGCTAGGTATTAGTTTCTCACTGTCTCCAACCTGTTTGATGTTATTGCCTGGTTACGTTGGTCCTTCTCACGTCTAGGCGTGCCAGTCCGTCGTACGCGCTTCCGAGTCGTCCTGTCTCTTTATCACGGACGTCCTCGTACTCGTACCGTAACGCAGTTCTCGCTTTGACTCGGGTATCTCGGTCCCGATTGCTTCACTCCCTGAGTGAAGAGCTGGAGGGGTGATGACCTCACGTTAGGTCTGGTGACTGACGTCTCGGCGTCCGTCGCTCCCTCTTTACAAGCACTCTAAACACAACAAGGATCTAAAACGTAACGCTTGCTAAACACACAACATATTGGATGACATGAGAAACATCACGTAACCTGGCTGATACAAATATCTCACACGTTTATTCACACACACACGTGCTTCATAACCGAACTACTTCCGTAACCGGCCCCCCATAACTCTGTCACTATCTTGAAACAGACTATACATTCTTCTATACACTGGAAAAGACTATGCTTAACCAACCACGTACTACCTTCCTAGCGACTTAGGCATACACACCTTACATTCCTTTAATTATCCATCTCGGTACATGAACTAACTCCCATTCCTTTAGTTATCCATCTCGGTAAATAACTGTAAACCAAAACACCGGTTACTTCACTGAATTCTAAACCAACATAACTGAACCAAACCGGCCAACACTATACAAGCAAATTACTCTTAGCAACGCATACTGTCTTTAACTAAGCAACTATCAATACTACATATATAGAAACATACCTGAATTCTAGGTTTCAGAGTCTTGGAATACGGGCTAGGTATCTCAAACACATCCGTTTCATACAACAAGAAAGCCCGTACTAACGTGTTCACTCACTGCCAGACAGCTTTCGCCTAGAACTCACTATAACAGAACTCACTAAAACTCCCGTGCTAACCATGTCTTAAAGATTTCACGTGGATCTCGGCCTCACGGACTATCGGCACAAAACAAACCGTTAACAAAAACCGTACCGTATTTAACCTAATGTGTGAGCACTATGTACGAGCATAGAGCTTCATCACAGCGACCAGTAAATAAGACACAGCGGTCACTTAGCGGGACTAATCCGCTCCTCACACTGTACACAGTCACGGCTGAAAATCCCGCTGCGTGGTAGGGGAAGTAAGTCCGTCAGCACTATGTAGAGGCACACAGAGATAAATTCTGAAATGTGTCCGAGATACCTGATACTAAGGTATATAAGCTAAAGAGGCAAACGTTTTGTGCCTCGAAGCACTAGTCAGACGAGTAACACACGCAGAATGAATGATGTTCACTCACACCGCAATACTGAAAATACACTGCTGTAAAATGTCAGCAGCCAACCTGAAATAAATCAGTCCAACAACGTGCAGAATACAACACAATGAACTTGAAAGTAAAAGTCGGCATATCATTCGTAAAGGAAATAGAACTGGTGTCGATGATCTGCTAAAACCTAATGAAATCTGGCCGCATTCTGTTGTCGAGCCCAATAGTCAATGTTACCCCATGGCATGAAAAAGGGGTGGCCATCATCACTGGGTATATAGTGCTGGGAATATCTGGAATATCTGGTTCGCGCAATGTCAGGATTTTTAAAGGTGTGCGGAGTGTAGCCAGTCTGTGGCTGAACGTACGTACACTGAATGGCTTAAGTCTGGAAAGGCGCGGCTGGCACGAAAGACTGGTTTCCAGCCCCTCTATGTGTGTATCTTGCACTGAAGGCGCAAGTAGCCCGAGTGTTCGTTTCTAAGGCCACCGGCCGCTCTTGCCCAGCAACCACACTGGAGTAGAACTGCTTGTGCTCCGTTTTGTCTGGACACACACTGGTTGCCTCCCTTGATTCGCTACGCATAGCGAATTGAGGGAGAGAACCTGTGTGGTTTCGGTACTCATTGTCACTATCCTCGGCTCTGTTGGGCTGGAGAAGCAGGCGGCCACCACGCTTGATGTGTAGGGCGAGACTGATGACGCCCTGCATGCTGTGCTGTATGCGGTCCTGCTTCCTGTACAGGGCCTTGAGGCGAGCGCGGATGGTGCAGTGAAGATTACCCACTTCACCGCACACCCGCTGGAGGCTGGCGTTGGACCGCTGGATCACATTGTAGGGGACATCACCTTTGGCGGGGATGATGCCTGAGGCCTGTATGTAGGCATGTGGAAAGACGCACCTGGTCAGGTCAAGAAGAGCTTTCCACATGTGCGGTGTGACTTCGTGCCCGCCTTTGCAGTCATTGACCCAGTGTGGAAGGTGTCAAGGCGCACACTGGGGGCTACTGGTTGCCGGCAAGCCAGTTACACAGGTGGACTGTCTGCAGCCCCGACACAGACATCACCTGCACCTTGTCGTTGGGGGCGGTAGCCATCTTGTCCTCACGGATGTACTTGAGGACGGAGTCGCCGACTATCAGGGTGGTGGTGTGTTGCATCACCACCTCAGCGGGGTCACTAGTCGCGCCGCCACGCCCACGTGCAATGCCTTGTCCGCTAGCTATGTGGACGCTGGCACTGTCCCCACTCGCGCCGCCACGCCCCCGCTGCGCGTTGACCTGTCCGCTGGCTGTGTGGACGCTGGCACTGTCCGTGGCGGAGACGAGGACGGGGATAGGGGTGGCGCCGGAAGGAGAGTTGTGGCCTTGGGGGCCACGCGGGTTAACACCGTCCTGCTTGCTGCCACGGGCAGCGGCTTGTGATGGCTTGGCAACGGTAGCTTTGACTGCCTGAGGTCCACTGGGGCCATTGTTTGTACGGGGATTTCCTGACGTGACCCGGACAGTAATCCTTTAGTAGTCAGTACTTGCGGCCTGGGGCGCGACTGGTGGTTGGGGTGGGGGTAGGGGTGGTAAGAGGGGTGGTGAGATGGCGGATGGCGGTAGGTGTGAGGAGGGAGTGGGTGGTACAGCAAGCTGTGTGTTCATCTTTTTCTGCATCTCCCGGATTAGATGGCCGTGGATTTGTCGGGCAGAAGATAGTCTGTCCACTTTGTCGTCAGTGGCATACTGTAGTGTGTTAATGCCGATTAGCCTCTCCTCCAGGCCACCCAACTTGCTGCACAGGCACTGCTCTGACGCCTTCAGGTCGCATGCCCTTTTCACGGCCTCATCACGCAGCAGTGGTCGAGCTGGTTGATTCTGGCTACGGCTGCTGACAGACCTGAAGACAGTGTGGTGATGTCCTGGGGAAGGCGCGTGACCGAAGGCGCTTGGAGCCGCGCTAGAGACCGCAGTGCTGGCAAGGCCGCCAACTGGCGGAGAGGCAGGACGGTCTGGAGCGCTGGGATAATTCTTGGCTCCGGGTCTGGGTTGATACGTGACTCCTGTTCCTGGTCTGGATTAGTAGCGGGACCGTTGCTGCTTGTGACCTGAAGCGGACACGCAGAAATAGGAGATTTGGCCACGTTTGACTGAGGGCAGGTGGTGGGCCTGGCCTGCTGGTGGACGGGATAGGGTGGGAGACTAGGCGTCATACTAGTGGGGGAAGGGTGGACGGTAGAGGGTGGGTGGTTTGTCATATCACGGGCGGATGGAGGGTGGACGGGAGAGAGTGAAGGGTAAGACGTATCACGTATCAAGGGAGGGTGGACAGAAGATGTGCTAGCCACATCAGGGGTTCCGTTGGTCACTTCCTCACACGACGTAACACTAATCTCAGTCGATGGGTCAGTCCGGGGGATGAATGGCAAGGAGGCTGGCTGGCGGAGAACAGGGGTGGCCGGAGCCCCGCCCACACACCCCGAGGCAAGATCAGTAGCATGGGATGTGCGGGGCTCGCGGGCTGGAAGAAGGGCCAGGCGAGGACGTATGGGTGTGGTCTGGCCGTTAGTCGCATGGTCAGCATCCCATTCGTTGCTGGGCAGGTCAGAGGACAAGGGGTGTTGAGGGGGGTGGGTGGTGGGGTAGCTGGCTGGCGGCACACAGGGGAAGGTGACTAATGGTGGGTGGTGGTACATCATCTTCGTCAGAGAGGTTTTGCAGTTACCTGACGAGGGCACACAGCTGGTGGAACTCCATTCTGTACCCACTCGTCAGCACATACGCCCTGGATCAGAAACGTGCCGCCCAGACTACGGTTGAGCTTGTAATACAGGCTGACCGTAATGCATTTGACACCCCCCCTCCCCCCCCCCCCCCCCGCGCTTCACTTGCACAAACGTCTTGGCGAGGGTGTCGGGGATGCCGGCGGCACAAGTGCGTATGCTAAAGTTTGTTCGTGTAATTGTTTTATTGTTAAAATCCGTGTCCATCCATATCACCTGATATCCACTGTTGGTAGACTGCAGTAGATGGACGTGACCGGATGGACAGTGCCCGCCTCCAGCGTCGCAGGACATCGGTGCTTGAGTCGACGAAAACTTTCTGTTTATCGTCAAGCGTGTTTTTCACCACAGGATCACTGGGATTAGGGGATTTTGAGGGAGTTTAAGACTGTTTAAGAAGCTGAGGGTAGGCAAGGCTGAGAAGGCGCTCAGGGAGCGGAAAGGGGAAATGGGGGGGGGGGGGGGGGAGGGTAAAGTGAAAGGGGTGGGGGGGAGGGGTGGTGGTGGTGGGGGGATACTATCTGGCATGGATTGGTGCCGTAAGATGCCGGACATGCCAAGCTCCTGATTCCTGGCGGAGAAGACTGGCACAGTTTGTAAAGGCGATCAGGCGTGACCGCTCGACAAGTAGACTGCAGAGCCACGATCCGACAGCATCGCCTCAGTTGTGTAAACACAGCTGTTACAAATCCCCCTAATTATAGAATGACCAGTGAGGATGGTTTGCAAAAGTTACGTCACAAAGACAACAGTGTTAACGTGCTGACCAGTGTGGTAAGTCTGTGAAACACGCAGCGTTGACTGCTGTGAAATGAATGTAATAAAATAGTTTTCACTCACTTGGTCAGGTTATTATCTCGAGAAACACAATCTGATGAGAGACGATGTAAATTCTCTCACAACCATAGTATGCGTTTGAGGTCCAGGAACATGGAAGCAAAAGAAGTACACGAGATGACTGCTTGCGGTCTCGTCTAAACGGCACAACACAATGCAGGATATGAAATAAGTTCCAAAGCACCGCACACAAAAAACACACGATCATATCACCACTCCCCAATATGACGAAGTTTGAGAATATCAAAAAATATCCTGAGAGTCCACAGAGTTCACAGAGTGATGTGCACAACTCAGTGATTAGTACACGTCCGAATTAGATAAAGTCCCTCAAACTAAAACTAAGTACTTCTCGTCACGCTCGGCTGCACAGCGGAGAGATCGGAATAGTCGACCGCCCCCGACGGCAGTCGCAGAGAAAGAGGGGGAGAGAGAGAGAGAGAGAGAGAGAGAGAGAGAGAGAGAGAGAGAGAGAGAGAGAGAGAGAGAGAGAGAGAGAGAGAGAGAGAGAGAGAGAGAGAGAGAGTGTGTGTGTGTGTGTGTGTGTGTGTGTGTGTGTGTGTGTGTGTGTGTAGGTACGTCTGGATCTGGTCGATACACTGTCCAGCCCCCGGGGTAGCGTCTTTACGGGTGTACTGACAGCTGACCCCCACTCGATCCTGTTCAAATGTCCGGTGTTCGATCAACCTGACGTCGGATTATGTCCTCTGGGACTCCTATGTACAAGTTTCGGGTTCTCGGGTATGTGGTAGCATGTATAGACATATACTTATTTAAAAACCGTTTTTAATAATAATAATAATAATAATAATAATAATAATAATAATAATAATAATAATAATAATAATAATAATAATAAAAGAAGTAGCAATCTTCTTCTGGCCGCCAGTTGCCCATCATACTAATGTGGTAATCACAACGTTGAGAAAGATATCACAAGGGTTGCGATGAAGGTATCGCCCCCCAAACACACACACACACACACACACACACACACACACACACACACACACACACACACACACACACACACACACACACACACACACACAAACCCCCAAACAAAACAAACAAACAAACAAAAAAAAACAACAAGCTAATCTGGCACTACTCTTGAATTATCATGGTCGATCCCTCTCCTACAACTGGTACATAGTTGTTAGATGACCCTCCAAAATTTGGAGCTTGCGACCATGAGGTTAAATGGTTTAAAAAGGTGTGACTGCTAGCACTTAAATATTACCAGGTAAAAATAAGAGTTATGAAATAGAAAGCACTGGTAAGGGAGAGAACTATTCACGGTTCTTCGGAGCCCCAGCAACAAAACGTCTTCGGTCCCACGACTGCCGCTGTGGGCCCACTCACAGTCGTGCGTGGGCCCACTGCGGCCATCGTGGGCCCGAGGACCTTTGCTTACTGGGAGTGTTTTTTTCCCTACCTACTCTTACCTTCACCTGTACGTTTCTGCTGTATGCGTGTGGATTGTAGTCGCTGTGGCAACGTACGTTACATGTAAGTAATTTTTGTTTTAAAAGCAAACAGTATCGGCGATGTTGTTTCGTTTGATTAGTTTTTGCTTTGCGCTGCTGTTTTGTCTGTGGCATAGAATAGAAATTGTTAACTCATTCTACCCCAACACCGAAATCCCCAAATTTTGCCGTTGTCCTCTGAAGACTGCATTGCAATGCAGGACATAGATCGACCATGATAGTTCAAGGGTGATGCCAGAATAGCTTGGCGCCTATAGGCGCCAAGCTATTCTGGCATCACCCTTGAACTATCATGGTCAATCTTTATCTTGCTGTGGTGTGTCTGGGGTAGAATGAGTTAAAAGCTAACAGTATCGGCGATGTTGTTTCGTTTGATTAGTTAGTTTTGCTTTGCGCTGCTGTTTTGTCTGTGGCATAGAATAGAAACTGTTAAGTACATGTAGTTATCTTCGCTTTGTGGTGTTTCTGCGGTATGATATATAAACCAGGGCATTACTCGTTAAACAAATTACAAACGATCCTATATTCTAAATACAGGCTTTTAAACCATGTATTAAAAATCGTATTCCGATCCTATATTCTAAATACAGGCTTTTAAACCATGTATTAAAAATCGTATTCCGTATTTTTTTGCGTGTGCACTGAACATTCCAACGAGGAAAGAAAATCTCTCGGTCTCTCTTTCTGTCTGTCTGTCTGAATCTCTCTCTCTCTAATTACACTTAAAGGGGACTGCTGACCTTTTTTTAATGCTTCATTTCGCAAAAAGCTTTTACTGGGATTCAGTATATACACCCACTTAGACAGTGATCATCATATTGTCCCACCAAATGCTTTCTTTCGTCCGTTCAAAGCGAAAAGAGGCCACCGGAATCTTGTAACTGAACGCATTAAAAGATTGCTTCTGATAGGCGATGGTAGCTGACGTCATAACTATTCGATACGACCTTAGGTTATCTGCATAATTATAACCAATCAGAGACAAGATGACGGATGAACCAGCGAAGAAAAAAATAAAGTGTCAGTCGACTCGCGCCGGCCGACAATGACAGACTCGGAATTCAAGAGAAGAAAGAGAAAGAGAGACAAGATACCCCTAAGTAGAATTGACATCGGACAAGGGAATATAGAGCTTGGCTTGACCGCCCATCCGGAATTTGTCGCTTTCTCGCTATGTGAATCATTAAGTAATCCGGCTACGTTCTTTGTCGATCTTCCTATAGTTCCGAGAGCGCTAGTGATTTTCAGAATTCATGATCTTCAGTAGAATTTATCTCTTACTGATTTCGCAAGATTATAAACCTGTTTTATCATAAAGTTACGAGCTAATTCATCAGATTTTATGCTGCAAGGATCTACAAACTAGGGTGTGTGTCAAAATTGCGGCACTGACATCGCTGGTCGTGACACGTTTTTGTCTGTGCGGGCTCTCATTCACTCGATTCACAGTTTCTGCTGCGATGGTGCATTTGTCGTTTCCAGAGATGCTTTCAGTTACGTAGACTTCGATGTGTGAGATGTGAAATTGCAGTGCAGAAAGTGGGTATAAATACAACTGTTCTGTTTCGTGTTTCCGAGGGATAAAGGATCAAAGGTCAAACTAGGCACCGTGGACGCTGGCTCAGTCGCTTGCGGCGCCGCGGAGACCGAGTCGAACAAGCCTCGCCCCCAGCACGTTCGTTACTCAGGGTAGCAGGTCAAGCGGAACCCGCATTGATTTTGACAGCATAGCGAGTATGGAAGGTTTATTTACATTCTCGTGGAAAATTATGTCAAAGGGATGCCGGAGAACATCAGAACATGAGTGTACACTGACACGTGTGTACACCACACCGATGACCTCGTCTGCAGTATTGACCGGGTTCTGCCTTTTGACGTAGGCTAGTAAATATGCACAAATTCAAAAACGAGGCCGATGCAGACGATAATCTGCACTCTCAGGTACCTAAACAACACACCCACCAAACGATGAATTTCGACATTTGGCATTGTATTTACATCATAAAGCTCAAAGTTAGTACACAAAGGACCCATACACAATACTGTCAGCAGTATCTGTTGCAGACAGTTTTCTGACTGTGTTGAGATGCTTGATTCTGGGGAAAATAACTTGAAAAGAAAGAAACAAAAATGCAGAATGATGGCTGTGTGTCGTCTTGAAACACGTAAACAGACAAACGCATGAATGTTAATATGTTTTGTAATTGTCGGTCTTGTACATCTGTGTTCTACAGTCAGGATCACGGCGTCATTGGTTGGTGAACAACGATTGAAGACAGCAAAAGGCATAGATCCTCATGAGTCCCCGCAGCCGCGGGGACTCATGAGGATCTATGCCTTTTGCTGGCTTCAGCTCTGTCTTGCATCTGGACATTCTTTGCTGTGTAAGGGTCAGGAAATAATAAGGTCTCTTTGCAAACTTTATCAGACGCAGACAGGTGCCTGTAATTTGACTAAATCTGTCGTTACGCAGCTGAAGATGTTCACGATATCATCTTGTCACCGCCTGGGCACTTGTATCTGCAATTCATAAAGATGCACCCACACATATCAGCTTCCATAATACGCAAGTCTACGTTTCAGCAGTCGACAGAAAAGGGCGAACAGATCGACTTCGCACATCAACAATGTTGTCGTTAATATTTAAATCAACGTTCATTCCAGTTCCAGAGCCATGCCGCTGACATTAGTCCCGCTCTGACGCACTACAACAAACAGCGAAATCAATGACAGGTCAAGGATGATGCCATAATAGCTTGGTGCCATCAGGCACCAAGCTATTCTGGCAACACCCTGAAACTAACATGGTCGGTCTGTCTCCTGAACTTTGCACTCGGTTTCCCAAGTCCCAAATTTGGGGAGTCCCGCCTCAGGGCTCAATGTCAATTCAATGTATTAGTAGTTTGTATTACTTTACAATACGAAGTATTGAACACAAGTCTTAACAGGTCACGGGAGATCTATGTGTTCGGTTATTCATCAAGCCCAAAGCTAATCACACGCTTTCAATAAGTTATCATATCTGATCCAACACCTAATAACTTTCACAACTGCTGGCGCGGTAGAAAATGAAAAATATACTGTTGATATCCGTGAACTTCTTACGTTTGTGGAATTTCACCTCTTATCGATTCTAAAACAGTTCTGAGTTCGACTGTCTCTGACCGGGAATGCCTCCACAATACAGAGTAGACGTAGCCTATATTGCAGCTTACATCCCACTCATTTAGTCTTCCGAGTCAGTCACTGACTATGAATTATGTCTCTGAGATCATCGAAAATTCAACATCTGATAAATCCATTTGAATAGCACAACCATAGATAAGGCCAGCAAAAGGTATAGATCCTCATGAGCCCCCGCGTACGCTGGGGCTCATGAGGATCTGTACCTTTTGCAGATGGGTAGCTTCCCCTTCAGTTTTTTTTTACAATGAACGGGTAAAGTTTGTGGAGAATGCCAGGTGATGTGGAGCGAATTGAGTCGCGGTTCAAGTGCGTTGAACCTGAAGCACGTCTTTAGAACGTTGATTGATCCAAACCTCAGCCTATTGGAATCAGCTTCGCTTGCTTCTGTTCTGAGCTGTCACAAAAAAAAACCAGAAAAAAAGAAAAAAAAAAAAAAAAAAAGAGAGAGCAGTTCAGTTACTTGACATTGGAATTAAAAGACTGTACAGGTCATGAAACATATTCTAAGATTAACTACTGTTGTCTTCATTTCACATCATATTTTAAAACAAGAAAAAAAAAAAAAAAAAAATATATATATATATATATATATATATATATATATATATATATATATATATATATATATATATATATATATATATATATATATATATACCCCTGACACAATACATGGCTGTATTTTATATATATATATATATATATATATATATATATATATATATATATATATATATATATATATATATATATATATAATACAGCTATGTATTGTGTCAGGGGTAAATGGTCCTCGGGCCCACGATGGCCGTAGTGAGCCCGAAGACGTTTTGCTACTGGGGTTTATGTAAAACAAAAACAAAAAAACCCCAAACAAACAACATACTGGTAATTCTCTCAACACCCGGGTGCACGGCGCTGACGGTCTGTAGAAACTTGCCGTCTTCTCGCTTTGGCGGTCTGTTCTCGTTGACATCTCGCCGATTCTCCTGTCCCTTGGCGTGCTTGTTGAGGGCACGGTCCTTGTGCTGAAGCAGCATGTCGATGTACTTTGGCGACAGAGGCACGTCTCCGATCACGATAGGGAGAGGCACGACTAGGGAGAAGGAGATGCCTGACGGGTTGACACACAGCTAAAGGGAACGAGAAAATATACAATGGTAAGCATCAAGCCCAGCCAACAGATACAGCAACATACAACACTGTCACAAACCTCTGGCGATGACAATGACAATACCTCGTCCAATTAACCTCTTCCCTGCCATTGTACGTATATTTTTGTTTCTGAAATCTTCGTTCATTCAATGACCAAAAGCCAACACCGTCCAAGAAACACGGATACAAACAGGTCTCAGCAAGAGGCGTAGATCCTCATGAACACCCACAGTCGCGGGGGCACATGAGGATCTATGTCTCTCGCATTTGGGCCGTGTTCATTTTTTTCTCGAACATGGATACAGATTGGTCTCAGCAAAGAGGCATAGATCCTCATAAGCCCCCGCAGTCGCGGGGGCCGGGGGGGGGGGACAATGGGGATCTATGTCTCTTGCATTGGGATCGTACTCACTTTTTTCTCGGCATTGAAGGGGTTAAGAAAGTAAAGAAAATAGGTGTTGCACCGTCGTGTAAATGGGCATCGCTTGGTCAGTTTTCATATGAAAACTGACCACGCTATGCCCACTTAACTCATTCTACCCCAGACACACCACAGCAAGATAAAGAGCGATCATGATAGTTCAAGGGTGATGCCAGAATAGCTTGGCGCCCTTAGGCGCCAAGCTATTCTGGCATCACTCTTGAACTATCATGGTCGATCTGTGTCCTGCACTGCAACGCAGTCTTCAGAGGACGACTTCAAAATTTGGGGATTTCGGTGTTGGGGTAGAATGAGTTAACACGGCGCACGGTCACGTTACTGCGATACCGACATACACATATTTGTAAGACGGTAATGATACCCCCATCCTGTTCCACAGGGCCTAGAACTCCTCCGTCGAAGGAGTTCTAGGCCCTGTGGAACAGGATGTGATACCACCATCTTGGTGGCCGATGACATCAAAATCCAGTTCTTCACACTCAGTCCGTTTCAGCTTGAGCCCACTACAATATATAGGGTCAACCAGGATAGTTTAAAGGTAGTCCCAGAAAGGCTTCGGAAGAGCCTTTGAATTGTCACTGATGACGTTATTCCTGGCCTGTATCGTATTCTTCAGAGGGCCGCAGTTCTCACAGTGTTTCAAACTAGGGGCTCAATGTTTATCATATAGCATAGACTACTAGGTGTAAAAGATGGAGAATCCTTGTGAATGCGAACGATAGTAAGTCCATCAGTTTGTGACCAGACAGATTTTCATCGTATTTTTACGAAAAATTAGTTTTTCACAAAAACTGAGTTTCTGACTTTTGCATTTGTAGGGCAGACTGACTACTAAGCTTTACGTAAAAGTCATGATAAACAGATCAGCAATGATAACACAAGTGCAAAATGTCTGCTTTCCTTGTCGCCTCTTCAAGAGTCAACCTGGGACAGTCGTCAAACAAGTGTGACCAAGCCTTGAACATTTTGGTCGAACCCATGTGTCTCACGCGGGTCAGCGATAAACGTTCTGCGCAACTTGCCACGACCCTTGAGCTATTTCCTTCTACAGATCACAGTCGACCCCTCTTCTGCAACTGGAACAGGAAGTGGAAAGGACGCCACAAATGACGTGTGGTCGAGCGTTTTCAATCTCTGTAAAAGCACGCACGGGCGACACGCTGCACTGAGCAAAGAGAGACATTTCTGCGATGCTGTGTCAACAGAAACGAGAATAGAAAAATAACTGATTCCATCCCAGTGCGCAAGAAATCCTCGGACCGACGTCGGCCGCAGTTGGCCCGCGCACATTTGTGCGCGGGCCAACTGCGGCCGACGTCGGTGCGAGGACCTT
Organism: Semisulcospira habei; assembly: GCA_036245525.1. Lineage (NCBI taxonomy): Eukaryota > Metazoa > Mollusca > Gastropoda > Semisulcospiridae > Semisulcospira > Semisulcospira habei. The sequence continues at coordinate 23,041,568 of BTPG01000001.1, read as the reverse complement.
TTGAGCACTGGGGAATGAACTGTCGGTTCCTTAGGTGTTAATCGATGGCCATGATTTATTGGAGGAAAACCCTGTGGGCAACGGCTATTGTTCCTCTCGCAGCCGTTGGTTTTCAGGTTGTATTTCTTAAAACAGTCATTTCATTACATACTATGTGATCGATTTGTTGTCAGAGAGTATATTTAATTGGTCTGAGGACGGAGGTGTGGGGAGGACGGGGAGGAGTAGGTGAACGGTTAGCTAGTTAGTTATTTGGGTTTAGCGCCGAACAGGCAACTAAACGCCATCTCACCGAGTAGGTGGACGGGGCAGATTGGCAGATTAAACGCATATCTCATATCCGAGATATGAGTTGAGACCCAAAAAAAGAAATCGCACGCACAAAAGAACCTGCGATAACTATAGAAAACTAAAGCAAAATATGCGCCTTTGTTGATCTTGTTAATCTGCATCTATCAGGTTAGGTAGGTATTAAATACACTAATGACAAAAGAGGAAAAAAAAAATGAATGAATGTATACATGACTGAATGAACAAACGAAGGATCCACTAACAAGGGAATGAAAAAATAAATAAAACATTTTAATATGATTACTGTACAAATGGACGCACGAATGGACACACGATGAATGAACGAACGAACGAACGAACAACCAAATGAATGAATGAATGAATGAATGAATGAATGAATGAATGAATGAATGAATGAATGAATGAATGAATGAATGAACAAACGAACGAAAACAACACTTCTGTCTGGTGAACGCAATTACAATGATATTCTTGCTTTTCGCAAATATGGACTTCAACCCCTTAACTGCCGGGACAAGGCGAACGCTACCCGTCTGCAAGAGACATAAACCCTCATGAGCCCCCGCGACAGGGCTTATGTCTCTTGTTGGTCCCACGTCCTTTACATCTGTGGTCTTCACTCGAATGTCGGTCCGTGTGCTGTCGTATCGGACGCGAAAGTCTCGCACACTGGCATCGAAGGGGTTAATGTCTTACCTCCACCATGTAGCTGATGTCGATGATTCTACACCCGCGCGGCCCGCTGGCGGGGAGGTGGGGAGGAATCTCTAGCCCCTGCCCCTCCAATACCCGCCGCTCCCCCGGGTATATACACCCCTCCCCCATCACCCTCTCCTCTGTCGTCAGTACTTTAGACTTGGTCGTAGTCCGGTACTGCTGCTTCTGCAGATATACAGGCACAGAATGTGTGTCAAAACATATTATGTATGCATGGGTGACAGTGCAAAAGATCGCAATGACTAAAAACGGTTCACAGACTAACTAATCAGATCGACCATGGGAGTTCAGGGGTGATGCCTAGAGGCGCCAAGCTATTCTGGCACCACCCTTAGTACCATAGTCATGGACTTTGACGGGTCCTTTTTCTGTTTCTACAAATAACTGCAAATGAGCATTGCTTCCCGTTTGCCTGTGGCTAAGAAACCTGCATGACAGTATCATTCTTTTCTATCGAACGTTGGCAGCTCAAATTAAAATTAAGGTTGGCAAAGGAACAGTCATCCAAACCTTGACATACAGCATTAGAAATTAGAAATGTAACCATTTCACGGCCAGTGAACGTACACGGTGTTCCGAAAATTCTTTGTTTATTTAACACCAAAGAGCGCCAGCCACCCAAGGAACATGGATACAAGGTGGTGTCAGCAAGAGGTATAGATCCTCATGAGCCCCCGCAATTGCGGGGGCTCATGAGGATCTATACCTCTTGGAGGTTGCGTGGCGTCCAGTTTTTCTCGCCAGTGAACGGATTAAATATTTCATGCTCTTACACAGAGAAACCCAACGCATTATAACCAGCGACAATTAAAGCACATCATCATAAGCCGAGATATGTATAACCAAAACGTACCATAATAAGCCTGGCGCAAGTGGATATAGTTCTCCGGCTTTTGTTGATGACCTCCCCGTGGATAGGGATTGTCTCCCCGGGTACGAAAGCCCGTCGTTTGAGTTTCAAGGTGCAGGAGACTGGTCCGGACTTGCAGCACAGGCAACACAACGTCATGAACTCGGTGTTCTCCTCAGGACTCTGCAAAATGAATACCAGGGTTTGAAAGCTCACGGAAAGGCCGACGGCCGATTTACCTACAAAATTGCAAGAGGTATAGATCTTCATGAGCCCACGCTTTCGCGGGGGCTCATGAGGATCTATGCCTCTTGCTGAAGCTACTATTCAGATTCGGATTCAGAAAACTGCATTGTCCCATGCCAAGTTGACTAGGGAATTTCATATGTATCCATATTTTTTTGACGGTGGGTATCTTTGACGTTAAATTGACGGTGATTTGAAAACCACAATCACTGAGCGTCCACTGGAAGTGAAGGGATTAAAGTGATCTTTCCTGCGAACTGACAATGGCACAATCGAGCAGCAATATCAGATCTTCAATAACGTCTTATTCTTCTCACTCACCCAAAAGTCAGCCTCCTGATCCAAAGCCAAAGGTCGCCGGACCCGCACGGTCAGGTTGTCTAGACGATCTGACCCCCACGACCTTGACAGGCGAGCGGACAGCACGTACTTGACCTGACCCACGGCAGAGGTGAAGGACGAAGGTATGTGCTGTGGCAACCGGAACCGGAAGGGCAGTGACATTCGACCGGAAATACTGTCACTTTCTGCATCTGTGTAAAATTGAGAAGCAAACGTGATGCTTTTTTTTCAAACAATTTGCATGTGCCTGTAGACCGCCGAATACAATGTAATAGGCAGTACAGCGCTTCAATCGCCTGTTACACGGTATACGTACACAAACCAAGGGGAATCAGTCACTCAGCGCTGGAAAGACAAACAGTTAGATCCCCTGCCCCCGCCTATCAGGCACCCAATCGCCAGCCCACAGAGAAATACGCAGGTATAGTACAAGACGATCATTTGCATCCTCAAAAAAGAATGCATCAGGTCTCTTATATAACCCATGTCTTTCTCCGGAACTTAGGAAGTAGGCAGGAGAAACATACATACACAAACACGAAGGTGCACTACTATAATATGTGGTCGGGTAAATACCCTGATTTCCCACAGTAGATGCACAGAACATTACACAACAATGTAACGATACAAATTTTGCCTCGAGTTATAGATACTCACAAACCATATAGGTGAGGCTAGCGCTGGCAGAATTGTACACAAACCAAGGGGAATCACTCAGCGCTGGACAGACAGGCAGTTGATCTAAGTGTTTGTCTGTCCAGCTCTGAGTGATTCACCTTGGTTTGTGTACAATTCTGCCAGCGCTAGCCTCACCTATATGGTTTGTGAGACACGGTATACGGCATACTGTAATTTGTAACTAGTATCCAAACAAAATAGTCACACGATGATCATTATCGTTTCAGTATCATACGTTCTTCACGGAACTGTGTGAAGTGTGGTTGATCCTTGACAATTTAACCAGCTCAGTGCCAGCTGACTTTTTCTGCAATCTTCTTTTAATTCAACACCAAAATTACCCGAGATGTCAAAGGAACATGGGCTCAAAATAGTGCCAGCAAGAGGCATAGATCCTCATGAGCCCCCGCATCTGCGGGGGCTCATGAGGATCTATACCTCTTGCCGTTGGTTGGTGTTCATATTTTCTTGGCACTAAACGCGTTAAAACTAAAACAAAGCAGCAGATTGAGTAGCTGTTTCTTTTTTTTTAATAATAGGTCCTATAACGAATGTTAAATGTACTCAATTCTTTGAATAAAAGCATGTTCAACCCCATTTCCAATGCACCAAACCGAAAATCAATAGCATCTAGAATACCAAGAGCAGAGGCAACACCGAAGCATGGATACCAATCATCGCCATCACGCAGGGATCAATCTGAGGCACTTGATAGAATAATTCCTATCGATGTTTCGTCACCTCCGCTATGGTGATGTGCATGCTGACACATACAACACTGATTCGCATAGTATTTGCACAGTCAAATTATAGCAGGCGCATAATCAACTTTGAGATTAACCCTTTTTCAGTTCCAGCGACAATTTGCTCCTAAGTTAGACCGGCCTTCTAAGTCTCAACAGATAGATCGACTATGAAATTAGCTCAAGGGTAGTCCTCGACTACAGCTTGTCTCCTTTCCAGGCGATCCTCCAACGACAGTTGGCGCGTTCTTAATACTTGCCTGCTAAACAAAAAATGAAGAAATCCTACGAGAGATAGAGCATGTTAGCTCACGGGTTGTGCCTGATTAGCTTGGCGCCTGAAAGGCGCCAATCTAATCAGGCACTACCCTTGTTCTTTCATGGTCGATCAAACTTTCGGCAGCTCGCGCTGACGGCGAAAGGGGTTACATTATCATCAAATATAGATTAAGTGGCAGATTTTCCGGCTCTGTTTGCTTTTGACCGAAGTGTTGCAATGATGTCCGATATGTGGGGTCTAAACAGCAGAACACAGAAGCACACAATCTCCGAATATTCCAGATCAAAGAAACAGCTCCCCCAGCGCGCAAAGGCCATCGGGCCGACGTCGGCCCGATGGCCTTTTAGCGCATTGGGTCTCCTGAAATGACGACAGCTTTTATGTTGCGCAATTCAGTAACACAACGGTGTAACCATTCCTATAGTTCTAGCGTGCCGAACGTTCGATATGAATCAAGCTCTGCAATGTGTGCTGGTCTGCATAGGCCATAAGGTCTAATATCACAGACCATCGCACTTACAGTGTCACAGAAGGTTTTGAAGAATTATTGAAACCAGTTACGCATACATTCGTAACAATTTGGAACAAAGACATGACACCTCGCGAGGAGATGACTGTTTTCGCAGGTAAATGTTTGAAAAGCCCAGGTTAAGTGCATGTGTGTGCGTCTCTCTCTCTCTCTCTCTCTCCTCTCTCTCTCTGATTGAAAACAGGTCATTGAAGGTACCTATCATTTATCCTTTAAAAATGAAGTTTCATTTCATTTCATCTCTCTCTCTCTCTCTCTCTCTCTCTCTGAGATTTGAAAAATGACATTGTCTCTGACTTTGTTAATATCTTTACCGTTGTAAAATAAAGATTCACTGATTCATCGATATTCTCTCTCTCTCTCTCTCTCTCTCTCTCTCTCTCTCTCTCTCTCTGCGTCTGAGTATGCCATAAATAATGCTGGGTGTGTGTAGTCAAGCCTGAATGCAATGTCTTTCTATTAATTAAAAGATTTTTTAACGATGTATAGAAGTGTCAGATATAATAACAACGTTAATGCTAATTTTTTATTTTGATCTTTTTTGTAAATATTTTTTATGTTTATGACTATTAAATTTTATGGTGTATAGATGTAAGATATGTAATGATAATGTCGTATATTTGCATGCTTTTCTTTCTTTTGTTTATCTTCATTTTTCGTAGCGAGTAGCAACGGCAAGTTTGTAAATTGACGAAATTTTCTGTCAACACGTTTACCGTTGATAAATAAAGTTTCATCATCATCATCATCATCATCATCATCATCATCATCATCTCATCATCATCATCATCTCTCTCTCTCTCTCTCTCTCTCTCTCTCTCTCTCTCTCTCTCTCTCTCTCTCTCTCTCTCTCTCTCTCTGTATGTATGTGTGTGTGTGTGTGTGTGTGTGTGTGTGTGTGTGTGTGTGTGTGTGTGTGTGTGTGTGTGTGTGTGTCTTGATTGCACTTCGTATCCAAGTCTTTGTAGGACTTAAATTTTCATCACACAAAAGGTAGCCCTTCTTCTTATTTTTTTACCTTCTTCATTTTCAAAAGCAGTGACACATGACACCGTTTTTTAATCACCCGCGGGGCATTACTTATGAATCGGAATCACGCTCGATATCGAAAGGATGGTGCATGATGGAAACAACACTTCTGACTCAGAGTCAGATGGTTAACTTACAGAAGGATGGTGCATGATGGAAACAACACTTCTGACTCAGAGTCATATGGTTAACTTACAGAAGGATGGTGCATGTTTACTGTCACCCCTCGTTCATATTATAGTGTTTCATGTGGTAGTGCTATATCTCACCAGTGATATCTCAAAATCAGTGCCTGTCGAGCTTGGCGCCCGCTATGATCGACCCCGCACATTTAACCCCTTTTCTGCGAACGTACGTATATTTTATCTCTCCGGCAAATCTGTGTTCAATGAACGACCAAAAGCCACAATTGTCCAAAAAAACACCGACACAATGTGGTCTCAGCAAGAGGCATGGATCCTCATGAGCCCCCCGCAGTCGCGGGGAGAGTGGGGGGGGGGGGGAGGGCGCATGACGATCTATGCCTCTTGCAGTTAGACCGAGTTCATTTAACTCCTTCTCTGCGAATGCAAGTACATTTTATTTGTCCGGCAAATCTCTGTTCAATGAACGACCAAAAGCCACAACTGTCCAAAAAACACGGACACAATGTGGTCTCAGCAAGAGGCATGGATCCTCATGAGCCCCCGCAGTCGCGGGGGACTCATGAGGATCTATGCCTCTTGCGGTTAGACCGCGTTCACGTTTTCTCGGCAGTGAAGGGGTTAATCGTACTAGAACCCAGAGCGCTGTCATCACAATGCCAAGCCAACTCGAAACCTTCGCGCTTGTTTTCCTTTTCACCTGATCGTGACAAAAGGCAAGATGACGAGGGCCCTGAATGTGGGAACGGCATCCCTGGCGACTAAAGTGGATCAGCACCATTGATGACGTTGTCTCCATAGTCACGGGGACCACAAGGGGTCTTTGTACCAATCGCGCGTAAATACTATTATTCCAGTCAGCGAAGAGACCTCGGGCCGACGTCGGCCGCCGTTTTCCCGCGCACTGATGTGCGCGGGCTAACGGCGGCCGACGTCGGCCCGAGGTCTCTTTGCCTACTGGTATATTTGGTTGAGTCAAAGGCACACCCATGAAATGTTTGAAAGAAAGCGGGCAGATTTCAGTTCATGAAAACAATTTGGTTAGTTATTTGGGTTTAACGCCGAGCAGGCAACTCATGAAAAGAAGGTGTGTTGACATTTGAAAAAAAAAGGTGAATTTAGGGCAAGTCATTGTTTGATTAGTTCCGGGTTTAACGTCCGCAGGAAAGCGAAGTGACAATGGACGGCCATAATGGCTGCGCCATGGGGGAAAGGGACAACCATTCCCTATAGAGTACGACCTGAACACTGATCAATTTAGGCGCACTTTACCACTTTGATTTACCAGGACATAGCAACGGACACGCTATAGAACAAACCCGTAGTTTTGCCTTTTTGGACAATGACAAATTATCCAGACCAAAAGGGTGACTGCCCAGCGTGTAAAATTGTCTTACCCGAAATGTTAATACATTGTGTTGTAATTGTCCTTTTTAAGCGTGTTTATTTCTTCGTTGGATTATTCTCGGTGATCGGGTAGTTGTAGTGAATCAATGAATCAACGAAGCTTTATTTTTCAATGGTAAAGGTATTAGCATAGTCAAAGACAAGTCATTTGTCGCACCTGCCGTAGCTACAACTACCCAAAAAAAAACAACAACCCCAAAACAACAACAAACTAAACGACGGGAATAGGGGGATCAGAGGTAAATCGATGACGGATAAAATACAAACACACACACACACACACACACACACACACACACACACACACACACACACACACACACACACACACACACACACACACACACATACACACGCACGCACACACGCACACACACACACACACACACACAAACAACAAAGACCACGAAATTACAAAGGTACATGCACACACGCACGCACGCACGCACGAACACACACACGCACACACACACACACACACACACACACACACACACACACACACAACACGCACACATAATACACGCGCATGTGCTTTTGCACATCTCCTCATACATATATGTATATATATATATACATGTATGGAAATGAATGTTAAAAAAAGCTCAGTGAATCATGTAAAGAACTTTGTAACAATGCAATAATTGACACAAAGATCGTATGCACATCCTCGAGTCTCGACGTGTATTTTTGTGACAAACTATTTGTCTGTGGATGCGCTATAAGCTGCCACTGTTAAAGATCCCGAGGAGTCAATCCGTCACAATCTGGGGGTCTGTGCGGGGTTTGTAACAGTTGTCACAACGTTAGTGGAGCCTTCAAGAACATTGTGACAACAAAATATCTGATTTTGTTACAAAGCAGGCCAGTAGACCCAGTAAGCAAAGGACCCTCGGACAGACGTCGGCCCGAGGGTCCTTTGTTTACTGGGGAAGCTTCTACCGTATATAGGGACTCTCCCCAAAAAAGCCTCAACGTGCCTGGAGACAATTCAACATCTGACAAATCCATTTCAGCAGCACAACATTTTAAATAATGCCCAGCAAAAGGTATAAACCATAATGAGCCGCCGCTAACGCGGGGGATCATGAGGATCTATACTGTTTGCAGATGGGTAGTTTCACCTTCATTTTCTTTTTGGACAATGAACGGGCAAAGGCGGTTTTGCAGAAAGCCAGGTGATATGGAGACAGTTTGTGACTGACAAATCTCGTGAAGACTACACAGTCTTTCTAAAAATGGTCACAAAGCTCCTTACAAACAGTGATGCTGACTGATTGACTCACCGAGAAGTTGCTGGTGGAGGGAGAAGTATTTTTCCGTGGCCGAGAAGTGGCGCATGTTGGCGCGCCGGTGTTTGTCGGCGCTGCCTGAAACAGTCTCGTTCCACTGGACATTCGCCTGACCGACAAACTCCACTATCAAATCTTGAAAAAAAACAAAATTGACAACATGACGATTTGTGCAGTGATATTTGCAGGATGTTGGGATATATAATATAAGGGTCAGTCATGCAAAATAACTTAGTGCAGATTTGTCATTTGGACCTTACTACTGACTGACAGCCCCGAGGTTTAGAATCAGACAGCAGCACACATACATGAATATCAGGGCAAAATTGTTATTTGCGATCAAAGCTGCATGCAGAGCATGTGGTTTTAATTCATTCAGGGCGCTCTGCATCAATAGCTGCAAATAGCTACGACACTTCCGCAGCTATTGACGCGGGGCGCCTTAACTGAGTTCAAAGAGCCTTATGTTCACGTTGGTATACTCGAATAGACCGTTCGGGTGCCTGTGCAGTACAGAAATCATACAGGTGGTACCAAACCTCATAATTATGTGAAGCTAGCGCCGAAAGTGTAAGATTGTATGATAAATCTGTCCTCTCACCTCATTTCAAAGTAATGTTAATTTATTCCTCGAGTGAGGAACATTTGCTGACTCGTTTTGTTTTCACCATTTAATTTTTTTCTTCAACACACTCGTCATTATATGACTTATTTCGAGTTATATTCGTTATCAGTGAACTAGTCTTGCATTGAGCGTCACCTTTTATCTTCATCGTGTCCTTGACCTCGATGATGACGTAACCGTCCACGTGATCTCCGGGTTCATAGACGGCGTCCTCGTAGTCTCTGCTGAGCACGATTTGAAAGTTGATCAGCTTCCCCATTTCACACAAAGTCACTCATCTCATGCCTGTGCACGGACCGATTTCTCCATTGTACGTATAACGAAGCGCTGTATGTGGGTTATGAAGTCATCCGGTATAACCTGTGAAAGTGAAGCGTGCGCTGATGTGTGATACTGGACCCTGCGGCTTGAGGCCTTAAGGTCCGCGATGACAGACCAGCACTGACACACAGGTATTTTTTTTGAAGGCGCACCCGCATCATAGTTAACTCTTTCAGGTCACCCCGCTTCATAGTGAACTCTTTCAGGTCACCCCGCATCATAGTGAACTCTTTCAAGACACTCGCATCATAGTGAACGCTTTCAAGGCTCACAGTGAACGCTTTCAAGGCTCACAGTGAACGCTTTCAAGGCTCATAGTGAACGCTTTCCGCAGTAATAGCTGCGGAAGTGTCGTACAGCGTTGCCGGTGGCCAACGCTATACGACACTTCCGCCGCTATTGATGCGAGGCGCCTTGAATGAGTTAAGTGCACCTGTGTTTTTACCGCAGCTGACGTGGAATATGACTCCAGTTTTTGGTAGTTTCACAGAATGAAATGAATCTTATGTATGTTACCAGTTTCTCCATTGTATGTGAGACAAAAGCACCATTCGATGATTTGTTTCCTTTATCGAACAAATGAAATTAATTTTTAAAAAGAGCATTACTTGAAAGATGAGCAGTTTCCAATTCACGCACTAAAACCAGTCAGGCAGTTTAATTATTTGATGCCTCTGCCTAGTAACAGAACACGATTTCAATTAGCTTCACAATCCAAATGCACACACCAGTACACAGACGAAGAGTTTCAAGTTTTACCAGAGGAAATGAATCTCATCCCAGGTCGTGAACCTGGGGACAGTTGCATGAATAAGCTTAGTCCTGCGTCAGCCACTAAGCAAAGTGCTCCGCTGTGAGCGAGCTTAGCAGAGGCGGATCAGTTACTGGGGGGCGGGGAGAGGGGTCCAACTTTTTGTTTGGGACCTTCAACCTGACACAAAAGGCCTCCCTAGGCTTTTTTCCAGTGGCAAAAAAACAAACAAAAAAAAACATAAAAGAGGGAGGGGGAGGGGGCGGGGGGGGGGGGAGCGGGAGGGGGGGCGGGGAGGGGGGGGGGCTATAGCGGAGCGTCTTGCTTACACACTGAGCCCTGCCACCATGTGCGGGCAACATTTTTAAACCATTAACCTATTCAGCCCTGACGCACTACAGCAGGAGATGGGTCGACCATGATAATTCATGGGTACTTGTGCCAGATTACCTTGGCGCCTGTCGGCGCCAAGCTAATCTGGCACTGACCTTGAATTATCATGGTCGATCTATCTCCTGCAACTGGTGCATAGTCATTAGATGGCGCCTCCAAAAATTGGGAAATACGGCCGTCGGGCTGAATGAGTTAAACTGCCAACCCAGTTTGCCTGCATTGTTCACTTAGCGCAGCGAGATTTTTGTGTGGGGGCTACAAGCATCTCAAATGAAACCGATATGGCTGTGCCAGGCAGTTACTGGCTGCTGAAAATCACCTGCAGTTTGACGCAGGTCACTTTGCGCTGATGCAAACAGCGATGCGCGACTTGAAGCTAGAGCAGGCAATTTGCATGTTTTATCCAAGGTGACTGCAGACTTCACGGCCAGACATCGTTCTCAAATCGAACGATAGAATTATTTAAAACTGAAACAAAAAACCACGACACAAAAACATATTTATTGATTATTCAGCGTCGACATGGACACTGTCATGCTGTGCATAATGCAAAAATGCTGACGCAATTTTTTCTTGTATCTAATACAGATCACGATCTATAAAATCATACTGGCGAGCAAAAGAAATCCGATATTTTTGGAATCATCGGAAACACTAAAGTGTTTCCGATGATTCCAAAAATGTCGCAATTTCTTTTGCACGTGAGTATATATATATGCGACCTCTCGTTCCCGTTTTCACGCTGAATCATCAGACATTTGGGGTTACACACTAATAGAATCTATATCCAGTACATGTACGCATACTAATATAAAGGCCTACATGTATTTCAAACCCTTTATTTTCCTCCTTCATAAAAGTGTAATTCAGATTAGCTGGCTTAAAAAATACCGCACAAGGAAACTGCTTGGTTAAAAAAGTCTGGTAAAGCCTACGTAATCCTACATTCTGACGTTGGATTGATTGTGTGTGTGTGTGTGTGTGTGTGTGTGTGTGTGTGTGTGTGTGTGTGTGTGTGTGTGTGTGTGTGTGTGTGTGTGCGCGCGCGTGTGTGTGTGTGTGTGTGTGTGTGTGTGTGTGTGTGTGTGTGTTCATCATAAGGAAACTGCTTGCGACATACAGTGATACACACATATTGAGGCAGATTTCATTTATTTAACTCTTTCGAGACGTGATGCAAGCGGTTATTCGGTACTTGCCACGTATCTGCATGCATCAAGTTTCGAATGAGTTAATGGACCTCGCCTTTAACCCCATAACTGCCACCAGACGCATTTCTTCTTTTTTTTCTTCTGGAATCTTTGTTTATTCGGCGTTCAAAACCAGCACCCTTCCACGGACCATGGATGCAAGTTAATCTCAGCAAGAGACATAGATCCTCATGAGCCCCCGCATTTGCGGGGGCTCATGATGATCTATGTCTCTTGCATTTGGAGCGCGTTCATTTTTTCGGCAGTGAAGGGGTTAACCAATCCCATACAAGGAGTGGTGAGATTATGACAATAAGGAACAATGCATTGAAAGCCCAAACAATCATTCGACCGGATATCTCTAGAACGAAGAACGCATTTGCGTAAGAGCTGCTTTTTGTCTACCGTATGGAGAATACGATAGACTTTGAAATGGGGCTGGTCGAAGCGCATTCCGGAGCATGCACATGACGGTTTTGGCGTGCGGGGCTGACATTGTGGCAAAGAAGTAACAAGATAAAAATAACGTCACGTCTAGCTACGAAAACCTTGCTCGAGAACGTCTTTTTGGCACCAAAGCGCCGTGTATGTGTGTGTGTGTGTGTGTGTGTGTGTGTGTGTGTGTGTGTGTGAGAGAGAGATAGAGAGAGAGAGAGAGAGAGAGAGAGAGAGAGAGAGAGAGAGAGAGAGAGAGAGAGAGAGAGAGAGAGAGAGAGAGTGAGAGAGAGAGAGCGACTAGAGCCCGCGTTTGAGAACGGACAAGCTTGAAATTTTAGGATATTGTCCCTAAACAAATGATCTCGAGACCTTTTTTAAAAATATTTTTTATTAAGATGCTCATTGGCGAGAAAATGGCAGTTTCAAAAACCCGTTGATCCACACTCCAGTCAGTAATTGTTCTTATGTTTACTAGATATGTTGCATATAGCTAGATAAAAGGGAGATATTGAATGAGTTCGTTAACCAGCATTGTACCTATATGTACCCACTCCATAAAATTTCCCCTTCTTTGACACATGTGCTGATATATTGTACAATAAGCAAATTAATATTCATGAACTTGCTCGATATACTTTCCTTCCCATAATCCCTTGCAGACCTAAAGACTAAATCTTGATGCTTGCCTCTGTCTGCAAAGCAAAAACCGCTAAATATGCGCATACTGTCACATTAGCAAGCTCCTTATGCTCACTAGTAATAATATAATACTTCTTAGTGTATACGTACGCTCGAAATTTCTTTCCCATACACACACATAAACGGACAATAGACAACAGCAAACACACGAATCGAATCGCCATACTATTGAGATTGAGGACACTGATGTCCGCTAGTGATAGTGACAACCTTAGAAAAGAACTAAATAAACAAACCTGCTGGCATTTTGCGTCAGTAGCCGTGTTCTGATTAAAGTAGACTTTACTCAACAACACGCACGATTATAGAAAGCACTGATCTCTACACTGTCTAAAGTGGTGTTCACATGGCCGATTTCTCAACGATTTTTGTCTGGCGATTATTGGCCAACAAGACGTTGCCCATGTGAACACTCACCAATTTTGCGACGACTTTCCAGCGACACGCTACCAACTTTCGCTACTTCGTGCTGTTCCATTGTACACTCGGCACACCTCGGTCAAAGGGGCATCACCCCATGAACTCGACAACAGGTTGACTGAATATTGAAAACAAAATCATATTGATTGCATGTTTAGCGGAACCCCCCCCCCCCCCCCAAAAAAAAAAAAATAAAAAAATAAAAAAAAAAACAAAAAAAAACCCCAACAACACCCCCCCCCCCCCCCCGAAAAAAAAAAAAAAAACCGGGAAAATATCCAGCCAAAGTCTACACAGCCTGAATGAACCTGGGCACAATCTACCCAGTGTAAATGTGTGCGGCTGTCGCTATTCCATTGAGGTATTTTTATTTGAGTAAATTCAAGCCTTTGTCGATTTATGCTGGGTGGAATCATGCCGTGAAGATTCACGCTGAGTTTATTTAGTTTTAAACATAAATGGAAAATTATAGGAACACATTTGCACTGGGTAGATGCACGCCTGGGTGGATTTGCGCTGAGTACATTTCGATGAGTAGTGTCAAGCTGAGAAGTTGTATGTCCAAATATAGCGAAATTGACCACTTTAGCACCAATGGCGGTAATCGGAAGGACTGTGGTAAAGTTTTGTTTTGGACTGGGTACATACATTATATTGAGCAACATTTTGCTTGATACAGTGCCGATAAACAGACAGATGTGATTACTTGACCCGATGAAAATGTCCTCGTCTTACGACTCGGACATTTTGATTCGGGTCTCGTAATCACGTCTGCCTGTTTGCGGCACTATGTCAAGAAAAATGTTGCTCAGTATAGTATAAATATAATAACTGTTTCAATGATAATTAAATATTTTTTGAAAAAAATATAATTTCACGTTTTTGGGATTAATTTCATGAATTATATGGGTTAATCTTAAAACAATTGAATCGTTTTTTACAACAACAACCCCCCCCCCCAATCTTCTCATTAGTAATCACATGATTTTTTTTCATATACGGTATTTACATAAGCCTACAGTTTGTCTCTGCTTTCGGGTACGATTAGGCGAATTGTGACCTGTATGCCCTAGGTGTGAAAATCAAACAATTTTCTGCACCACCTTTTAGGAGTCATTTGTAAAACAGCTAACATAACTTTAATTTTTCTTTTACGAAAACGCTTATCTTCTCATTAATACCCGCATGATTTTTTATAAACAGTGTTTGCATAAGCCTGTTATTTGTCCCGGCCTTGGGGTAGGATTAGGTCAAATTGTGGCCTGTAAGCTCTTGGCGTGAAAATCAGCAAGATAGTTGCAAAGTTGATCCTCTGATACGTCAAATTTTAGAACTGCGAGCCGTCACTATGAACACGCCGTCGTGGGACTAATGGTGCCATGACGTGAAGCTTGAAGTGACGTCATTTCGCTGCTCGTGTTATTCTTCTTCTTCAGAATAGCTAAACTACGTCAGACCACAGAGCTTACGAATGGCGGGAATCGCCGTGTGTCCGTCTTTTTTCTGTGTGCCAGTGAGTGTGGATCATAGGGTGGGTTAGAGTAGAAGGAGATGGATTCCTGTCGCTACACGAGCCCACAGAGCGTACTAATGGCGGGAAGCGCCGTGTGTCCGTCTTTATTTGTGTGCGCCGAACGTGTGCTTTGATCAGAGGTTGGCTTAGAGAGGAAGGAAATGTATGAGCATAATAAGCCTAAAAATATGAACAACCCTGAATGTTCCTAAAATATAACGCATCTGAGCTCCAAACAATACGGTAGACTTTGCGATGAAATCCTCATCCTGTTTTTCTTCCGCAGAAGATCATTCGGAAGTTCTTTCACAGAAGGCCTACCGTCGATTTAGATGTTCAGGTTTTATAATGATGGACAATGCCTATTTTTCGACGGCGAATTATAAGAAGTGCTTACATTGTTTTCTAAGACAAAAATCAATGTACAGTGAATCTGTGATTGTCCTGCGTTGAGGATATTTAAATGTTTGAAATATAAAAAAGAAAGACGTAAAGATCAATGCATAGCGTATCAGCTATAGCCATTGTATTACAGCTGACAATATCTAAGAACTTGAAAAATGAACGACGTAAAGATCAACGCACAGCGTATTGTGTTACACCTGACAATATCTCAAGTACTTGAAAAATGAACGACGTGAAGATCAATGCACAGCGTATGAGCCATCATTGTGTTACAGTTGACAATATCTAAGTACCTGAAAAATGAACGGCGTGAATATCAATGGACAGCGTATGAGCCATTGTGTTACAGCTGACAATATCTAAGTACCTGAAAAATGAACGGCGTGAATATCAATGGACAGCGTATGAGCCATTGTGTTACAGCTGACAATATCTAAGTACCTGAAAAATGAACGGCGTGAATATCAATGGACAGCGTATTGCATGAATAACATTTAAGTACTTTAAAAAAGGACAAAGTGTAGGTCAACTTCACCTTAGTTGTATTTCATAGCGGTATTTTATCACTTTGCGTGTCCGTAGCGGTTTTAGTCGCGATGATTCCTGAATCAGTTGAGAAGAACCAACGGAGAAAAAAACACGCTTAGAAAAGACAGTTACAACACAATTTATTAACTCATTAAGCCCGAATTTCCTAAATTTTGACTAAGCACCAATTGCCGGAGATGGATCGAGGATGCTAATTCAGGCGACAGGCAGGCGCCAAGCTTATCTAGCACTACCCTTGAATTATCATGATCGACCCATCTCCTGCTGCAGTACGTCAGGGCTAAATGGGTTAATATCCTTTACGGTTGCCACATTCCTTCTTCGATAAGATAAGTAGAGACTGATCTCTATATTTCTGTGTTTGCCTATTATGAAGAAGTGTACATACCAGAAATAGTAATAAATTGTGTTGAACTGTTTTTTTCTAAGCTTGTTTCTTTCTCCTTTGGGTTCTTCTCTGCATTTTACACGCTTGGCAGCCATTTTTGTGGGTCTGGATTGTGTATTTGTTATCAGTTGTGCACATTAGCGTTTTTGAAGCATATGGAATACATTTATTTGCAACTGTATACAGCCTTAGCTTAGATTTCCGTCCATAATTATCAGTAGGTTGATGGAATAATTCTAGTGAAACCCTTTTTATCATTCGCAGACGAATAGACTTTTGACTAAGCAGTACGTAAAAGGCTATCGGGCCGAAGTATGCGGCCGCATCGGGCCCGCGCACATTAGTGCGCGGGCCCACAGCGCCTGCTTCGCCTGATGGCTTTTCGGCAGAAACCTCTGTCTGCGGGAACTGGAAGCAGTTCTGCAAAATCCTATATTAAAGACATACACACACCACTTTCATTGATCACTGAGACACAGCTGAAGTTAACATCTGTTCGTCTGTAGCTTTACGTGTTTTACAGTACAGGTAACGTTTGCACCTGCAATTTTAAAAGTTAAATCTAAAGAATCTAAAATACACTGACCTTTTCTTGTTTCCAATGTATCTAAAGGTCTCTCCTCTCTCTCTCTCTCTCTCTCTCTCTCTCTCTCTCTCTCTCTCTCTCTCTCTCTCTCTCTCTCTCTCTCTCTCTCTCTCTCTCTCTCTATTTCCGATTCTTGCGGGGAAAGTTCAAAAACAGGATCCGGTTAAAATCGAAAGAAAAGTACAATGATGTAAATCACAGTTAGGGACTGCTACAGAGTTCCAGCGAACCTCAGCATACGTGCTTTTCAAATCTAATTTTATCATTATCACCTAGGCAAAAAAAAAAAAAAAAAAAAAAAAAAAAAAAATTGAGACAAAAAGTAAAATCAATCTGCATTTAAGAGCCCAACATTAAACTCCTTCAATCTAAAAAAACAAAACACAAAAAACAAACAAAAACAGATTCTCAAGAGTTTCTGCAGCTGCAGGGACTCATGAGAATTTATGCCTCTTGCTAACAGGAATCAGAATCATGGACTTTAAGAGTCAGCGCGCAGTGAAAAGATTTATATAGGCGTTTCTTAATCCTTTCGCTCTCGGTAGTTTTTATAGTTTTTTTTTTTTAGCGATGATTCCTACAGCCAAAGTATTTCGCCAAATTTTAAGCTTGTGTGCACAGACATATCGGAGATTCTCGTGTCTACATACATATGCACTCTCTCTCTCTCTCTCTCTCTCTCTCTCTCTCTCTCTCTCTCTCTCTCTCTCTCTCTCTCTCTCTCTCTCTCTCTCTCTCTCTCTCTCTCTCTCTCTCTCTCTCTCTCTCACATTCTCCATACCTCTTATGACAGTGTTTGAAGTAGGTAAATATATTTCTACTCTAACAAGTAAATCGTGTGGCCTGGATGGAATAAACAACATGGTACTGAAATTGTCCCTTCCATACACAGCTGACACCTTGACATTTATATTCAACCTTTCTATCAAGCAAGGTATTTTCCCAGATGCGATGAAAGATGCTAAAGTTGTCCCCATTCCCAAATGTACAGATCCCAAAAGTCCAAACGATTTCCGTCCTATTTCAGTGTTATCACTATTATCGAAGCCACTAGAAAGACACGTTCATAAGCACCTACTCCAATTCTTGGAGAATCACCGCCTCCTCGTATCTCTTCAGTCCGGTTTTAGACCTAAACACTCATGTCATACTGCCCTCGTTCACATTGTTGACTCTTGGCTCTCATCAATCAACAATTCCAAATTAAATGGTGCAGTTTTTCTGGACCTAACCAAAGCATTTGATTTAGTCGATCACAACATTCTTTTAAAGAAACTTTCAGTATATAAGCTTGATTCGAACTCTATAGCTTTTTTCTACTCCTACCTCAGTAACCACCGACAGAAGGTGTACTCAAACGGAAGGTATTCGAAAGAAGGTATAGTGAGGCACGGAGTCCCCCAAGGATCTATCCTAGGGCCTCTTTTATTTTCTTTATTCATCAATGACCTACCTCTTTCCATCTCAAATCCTGAGGTTAAATGCGAACTCTTTGCTGACGATTCAACGCTGCATACATCTGACAAACGTGAAACGACGCTAAATTGTATCCTCCAGAAAAGTTTCGATGAAGTGTCGGATTGGTGTACGCAAAATCGCATGCTAATCAGTACTTCTAAAACCAAAAGCATGTTGATAACAACCCGCCAAAAGCATCAGCTACATCCTGCCCCTCTGAAACTGTCACTTGGCAATAAACCTGTCCAACAAGTCTCCAGGCGCCGCCTACTGGGAGTTGTAATTGACGACCAGCTGAACTGGTCGCCGCATATCGACAGTTTGTGCAAAACCTTGTCCAGGAATGTATTTCTGATATCTAAACTTAGACATATTCTTAGTACAAAGTGCTGTACATTGTTCTTTCACGCACACATTAAAAGCCACTGTGACTATGCGTCCTCTTTGTGGGACGAATGCAGTGAACTTCATTTTAAAAAAAACTAGACTCGCTGTATCGTCGTTCAGTTAAGGCAGGGGAAACATACATAAACAAACACGAAGGTGAATTACTATATGTGGTCGGGTAAATACCCTGTATTCCCACAGTAGATGCACAGAACATTACACATTACAGGGTATTTACCCGACCACATATAGTAATGCACCTTCGTGTTTGTTTATGTATGTTTCCCCTGCCTACTTCCTAAGTTCCGGAGAAAGACATGGGTTATATAAGAGACCTGATGCATCCTATTTGAAGATGCAAATGATCGTCTTATTCTATACCTGCGTATTTCTCTGTGGGCTGGCGATTGGGTGCCTGATAGGCGGGGGCAGGGGATCTAACTGTTGTCCAGCGCTGAGTAATTCCCCCTTGGTTTGTTGTACATTTTCTGATAAAACCCATTTTAAACGTGCATTGCACACTCACTTTCAATCAGCGTGACTTCACAGTTTGCCATATAAAAATAATACCGCTGATAACACGTAAACGTCAAATATTTTTCTCTTTCTCCTTACATTTGCTAACTGATCATCTATTGTCTTGTGGGTGTCTCTATACGCTACTGATACTGCTGATTCTATGACACTGTCTTAGCTGAGTATAATATTAATGCTGTGCACGCGTTTCGTTCTCTTGCTTTTTGCATCGGAGACAGTTACAAATTCTCCATTGCCATTTTTTCCCCTCCTTTCGATGATTCCCCTATTGTGTTTTCCACCCCCCCCCCCCCCCCACGTAGTTTTGCTTCCTCATCTTATTATTATTATTATTATTATTATTATTATTATTATTATTATTATTATATTATTATTATTATTATTATTATTATTATTCTTTGCATGCTATGTTTCTTTTCCTGTTGTGTTCTCTTTTGTTTACAGGACAGCTTGTAAGACAGGCATTGAGTTGCCTAATGGCTTTATCCTGAATAAAAAAAAAGATTCATCATCCTCTCTCTCTCTCTCTCTCACACACACACACACACACACACACACACACACACACACACACACACACACACACACACACACACACACACACACACACACAACGACGCTTCGCGCCAAAAGTACGTTCAGCAGCGAGGTAACTAGACATGACGCAATGTTTATCTTGTTACTTCAGTCCTCAGAAAGAAGAAATCCGACCACATCACTCGGCTGCTCAAACTCCTTCACTGGCTCCTGTCTCTCTGCTACAAATCCTTAACAACTACGCTTCTGCCTATCTCTCCAACCTACTTCACCCCTACACTCCTTCCCGCTCCCTCCGCTCCGCCTTCGACCCTCTCAGCCTCCACACCCCCCGCACCAAACTCAGCACTTTCAGGTCCCCGCTCCTTCTCCGTCTACGGTCCATCCACTTGGAACACTCTCCCACTCTCTCTCAGAAACACTCTCTCTCCTTGTTACAGTCCGTCCTCAAAACTCACCTATTTCAACAGTTCTAGCACTATAACATCACCTCACGCCCCACCTCAGCTGACTGTCGTAATGTATTTGTTGTACGTGAGTCATTGTCAAAAGCGTGCGCATGTGTGCGCGAGCTGTGAGTGCGCGCTTAGAGTTATAATTATTATAAGATAAGCGCATTATAAATACCGTTATTATTATCATTATTATTATTATTATTATTATTATTATTATTATTATTATTAGTTTTCAGAGGATTAGGCCTGCCCGCCTTTGACGTCATGGACATAATTATTGCTATTAAATTCGCCCCACTCCGACCCATCCTAAAAAGTCCATTCTATAAATAGAAGGAATTAAAAAAACAAAAACACACACAAAAAAAAAACAACCAACAACAA
The DNA here is from genome assembly GCA_036245525.1 of Semisulcospira habei. Taxonomy (NCBI): domain Eukaryota; kingdom Metazoa; phylum Mollusca; class Gastropoda; family Semisulcospiridae; genus Semisulcospira; species Semisulcospira habei. The sequence goes on along the minus strand of BTPG01000001.1, from coordinate 23,020,964 downwards.
CAACAAACAACAACAACAAAACCAACCCTATCACAATGATTTAAAACATTGTCCTAAAGTGTTCACAACTGTTCTCTTTGAATTGTTAATATTTTTGTGCTGTGTTGGGTGTGTCAAAGAAAGATCTACCGCTTTAATTCGTGAGAATTGACGCCTTCACTGACGAAACAAGTTGAACACCGCACAGCTGCAAGAGGCATAGATGCACATCAGCCTCCGCGATTGTTGAGGGGTCATTATGAGGGTCCATGCCTCTTGCTGACGTATCTTATTATTCACGTCCTGTTGAATAACCAAAGTGTTCAGACACAATATTCGACCCCTGGCCGTGGAGGGTTTAAAAGGTAATGGAGGTGTTTAGTTCCTCCCCAACGCGCAAAAAAGGTCATCGGGCCGATGTCGGCCGCCGTTGGCCCGCGCACTCCACGGTCGTGCGCGGGCCAACGGCGGCCGAAGTCGGCCTGATGGCCTTTTTGCGCACTGGGTCTCGCTTGCGGTACGCCAAGTGCATGGCCTCGGCATCCCGTCTACAACAGAAGACGATTAAGATTATTGATTTCTTTCATGCTTTTTTGTGTGCGCGTAAAGAGATAAAGCTTTGGACAAATACTGTTTTGTCGGTGTGTTGCTGATCTCAGCTTGAGAGTGAACCCCGCATACACGCTGAATTTCTAACCTTATGGAAACTTTTGTTCTGCAAAGACACTCCGGGAGGAGGCGAGGATGGGGGGGGTGTTGGGGGGGGGGAGATAGGGGAAAGAGGTGTGTGTGTGTGTGTGTGTGTGTGTGTGTGTGTGTGTGTGTGTGTGTGTGTGTGTGTGTGTGTGTGTGTGTGTGTGTATGTGTGTGTGTGTGTGTGTGTGTGTGTAAAAGTACCATTACGCGTAAATTTGACGACACATTTCAGCACCATATGCCTTGTTGACACAGCTAATGAACTTTAACAGCAGTTGGGACACGCATCAAAAGCACACGCGTGTTCGCTTTTATTTATTCGGCGCAGCCGTTAGCGTGTCAATCTATGTTTAGCTGTTTCTCGTACTGATAGTGTTGTATTTATAGAACAGAGTGGAGTCATTGTCAGGTTACTTGATATAGGCAGGTCCGTCCCTATACAAACAGTGGGTAACATCAGTGCCGGAGAGCGATATTTAGCTATTTTGCAAAAGAGCTGTTATTAACATATAGCACGCATAACAAAAAAAAAAAAAAACAACAAAAAACAAAAAACAAAAAAAAAAAAAACTTGGGCAAATAAAGCATCATCAACAATTCTGGGGTGTCTGTTTTGTTCTTGAAAAAAAGATGTATTTGTAGCACGGCCGAATGTGGAGCAGGGGTAAGCGTAAAAAAAAAAAAAAAACCAACTTGGTCAGCTGTCAGTGAGAGCGCCCCGCACAGAGCCGCGCTACAGTGGTGTTAGAAAAACCGCTTGCGCAAATCCAAGATAGAACGCACAGCGCTATATTTGGTATCGTTGGAAAGAGCTTTTCCTGCCCTTTATCACGGTGCCTGGCGCATGTTGAATTCAAGAGAAAACTGCATTAGATTTTGACGTGAAAATTTCTTCTTTTTTATACTCATGAGATATTATCTGGAAATGATTGCGCGCACATGCGCCAGCTACCGATGAAAAGCTCATTCAAAAACCTTTCGATCGATATATTATCTGACACGGAAGATCAAATCTTGGATTTGCGCCGGCAGTGTCTTTGAAACTGACACCCCAACACGCGAACACGACTTCACAATGGCGCCCGCGATAGAAGCTTCTTTCGTCAACCATGACTGACGCAAATTTAACTTGCAGAAAACATTGCGCAAGTACACACATGTTTATGATTAATGATAGGCAAAAAAATTTTCAGCATTTTAAACTAACACTGATTGATAGAATTATTTGGACCCACAGTTTAATTTTTTACTGTGTGTAGTTGATTTCCAGCCTGAAGTTCACGCCCTCCTCGTGGGGTATAATTTCTTTTGACCTATATTACAGTTTTGACAATTCTAGTCCTACTGAAATGCACGCCATATTATTTACTGCAATATTTCAGAGTTGTACTTGAAATTTTCTTAGACAAATATGTTCGACGATTTCTTTGAAATAACACTTTTAGTCGACAACAAGAACGACAACTCTTTGCCAGTTAGCAGACGAATTCTTTAGAAAGTCAACTCGTTTTGCTTTGACTGCCTAAACTATGCAAAAATAATCTTTTTTTGTGTTGTATGTTTTTTTTCTGGTCGTCGTAATGTACTTGTAAATAAAGCAAACGATACTAACACACATTATTATTATTATTATTATTATTATTATTATTATTATTATTATATTATTATTATTATTATTTTATTTTGGAAGTTTAACTTTTTTGTCAGTTTCTTACTATAGATAAAAGACAATCACATTGAACAACAGATAGTTTTGGTTGCTTTTAATTTTATTTAGAAAAAAACACTTCAAGATACTATCAGACAGACTTCAGCAGAGGAAACGAGGAGGATCAACCAAAACCTCCCCATCTCAATCAACACAACTTTTCTTACAGCTGAATATAGAACACAACAACGGCAAACAACACCAGATATTCAACTTTATTTAATGAGACTTGCTACTCTGAAGGTTTGCCTGTCTTTCCAGTACTTTCTATGACACAGACGCGTATCCGTCAAATGAAAAAATATAGACTTGACAAAATACATAAATATCTTGACCAAGAAATGAGTGCTACCGTCCCAGACCATTTATCCTTTTCAGTCCACTCTTCCCTATCTTCTCAGCCGACCAGCATCTTAGTCAAACAACGACTGCATCTTTTTCTTGTTTTGCAATCATAGCAGATTCATGTCTGTACGACTGAAGCTAGCATCAGTATAAGGTGTAAAGGAGGTGTGCCCTTCAGTGAGCACTGACCTGAAACGATGGGTGCAAAATGTTTGCCCTTTCTTGCTTTTGCTAACGCAAGCAACCCCAGAAAATGGTTACGCGGTTGAAAAAAGACCTACACTGAATCCAGAATCTTTACCCCTCCCCAACCCCTCGCACGACCCCCAACGGACAGCACCTCTCTGAAGGACATGAGCCTCTGCCTCTACTCCCCTCCCCCTCCTCCCACTCGTAACGAATAGCATCTCTCTGAAGCACGTGAGCCACTGTCTCCACCCCTATCCCCATCCCCTCCGTTACTCCGTTAACAGTATTTCAGAAAAGCAATTTGTTGTTAAAATGTGTATTTGTTTAATCTATTTTCTAATCCCCTGCGAATTTGACCTTGAGAGGGGTCACTGAATTCGGTATGTGTAGAAAGGTCTTAGCACACCATTAAATCTTTGGCCCAAGTTTGAAGAGTGTGGATTGAATAATTTCCGAGAAAATGCCAACGATGAAGTTTACGACGGACAAAGGACGGACAGACGACCACTGGCCCATTACGTAGATTCACGTTCCGCACGTGAACCTAACACTTAAAAGTATCAACTCCGTTTTTGCTTCTGACCATTTCTCACACTAAAGGCTACCAAATACTTAAACTTGACGAAAATCGGTAGAGTGGTTCCAGAGATATCGCACAGACAAAAACTGAAGCGCTGAAAACACAAATGGCTGCCAGGGCCTTTACACTCGGTATGTCAGATAATTTTCCTTTGCGCAGCTTTCTTCGGGGTGCGTTTGCTTTAACAACAATTTAAATCACATGAATCGTACTTTTGTGATATTTCCTTTAGTGTACAAACCTTTAATATCTCTACTGTGACCCTGACCTTGACCTTAGGACCTCGGCTTTGGTACAAGACACATTTTCTAATCTAATACTGACCAGATATAAAAATTTAAACAATTCCGTTGGTTGCTTCTGGAGAAATCACCTGCAAAAAAAAAAAAACCAAACAGACACCCAGCAGTAGACACCCTTTCAGGAACATGGGAGGGGGAAGAAGAGGTATCTTAAACAAGAAACACGAGGCAGATAACCACAGTGCTTGTTTCCATAGCCAACAGACGTCTTGCAGCTGGTAAATTTGAAAAATGATGGAAATGCATTCAGAATTCCATGTATGAGATATGCGGATATTGTCATATTGTTGTGTTCATATCTAAAATGTGCTTGATTTAACTTGTGAAATTATCACACAGAAGGGGATTGGTCGTGCTTTTGTGTACATTTTAGTGTCCGATTCACATGCCTACGATGGAAATTACATAAGATATAACGTTTTTAGTGAAGGGTGTATAAGCCATGTAAACCCTCATTATTACACATATCCAAATTGCTTTTTTGATCATTTTAGGCGTGCTGTAATTGCAAACGTATCAATGTGTGGGGCTAGAAAGAAAAATCAGGACAATCTACATGTTCTTTTAATCCGTGACAGTAAAAACCACACAATTCTACCTTCACGTTATGATTTTATAGGTGTCTATACAAAGCACTTTCTAAAAAATGCAAAAAGAGGTCATTTTAGGTCATATTCAAATGCACATATCTCGGAAGCCAATCAACATAATGTTCTGATTTTTTTGCATGTGCATTTCTTTGAACGAGTGGTGCATTTGTTTGGTGGCAGTTTCTAGAAAAACAATTGAGTGGACCTACCTACTTGATAAAGACGACGTGTGCTGAACTGGATTGTCCTGTGTCAATGTGAACCATAACTTAACCTGTGTGTAGCTTTTCATAACCATCTGTTCAGGAAGTGTATCTTTGAACAGTTACGGCGGTAGTGGGGCTTCAAAGAAAAGGACGGAAAGTTTTGTTTTGTAAAAAGCATTTTTGCCTTCATTTCACAGTGGTATGACAACATGATTAGGTTAGAGTATCTTTTGGCCACACCTCCTTTATCTATCTCTGTCTGTCTGTCTGTCTGTCTCTCTCTCTCTCTTGGCTTGGCGCCTGTAGTCGACAAGCTAATCAGGCACAAACCCGCTGTGCACGCGGCAATTGCGCATGGGCACGCTTGCGTATGGATAAGAGAGAGATTTTGTGTACGTTATATTGTTGTTGTTTTTGTGTATGTGTGTTTAGCAAGGACAAGAATGAAATCAGGTCTGCGCACCTATTCTTTTATCCTTGGAAAATAAAGTTTCATTTCATTTCATTTCTCTCTCTCTCTCTCTCTCTCTCTCTCTCTCTCTCTCTCTCTCTCTCTCTCTCTCTCTCTCTCTCTCTCTCTCTCTCTCTCCTCCCCCACCTCCTTTTAATTTGACCGCCTTTTCAAAATTTGATTAATTAAATAAGACATACGTAGCAGATGCTGAGAGGGTTAATATATTTTGTCCTTACTGCAACTGAATATCTGTGTTTTAACCCGTTCGCTGTTAGTGATCACGAATTTTGCCTCTAAATCGAGTGGACACTGACTGAAATTCGCGCGAAGAACACAGATGTCAGTGAATGCGACAAAAAGAACAGAGGACTGATAAAGGATATAAATTCTCGTGAGGCCCCGCATTCGCTGGGGCACATGAGGATTTATATCTTTTGCAGCTGGTTAGCGTTCGCAATGCCCCGGCAGCTAATGGGTTAAATGTTAAAAACACACATAAATTACACCTTAAAGGAATTGGACTAAAAGGGTAGGGAGAAGGCGTGCGTGTGTAAAGACTCTCACCAGTCGCCACTGAAATAAAGGTGGGGGGGGGGGGGGTTGTGGGGGTGGGGGTGGTGGTGGTGGGAGAGGGGGGGGGGTGTTTCCAAACATCCAAAAAACTTGTTATAGCATTTTAAAGAATATCGGCTCTGGATGAAGGGGCGAGGGGCGTGGGGGGGGGGGGGGGTGGGGGCGGGGAGGGGGGGGGGCGGGTTCAGGAACCCCTAGGATCCCCCAGATCCGTCCCTGGCGTTCATTTTGAAGATGAGAGTCGAGGGCTTTACCGCGAAACGTTCATCTTCGAGGAGACTTTCATCTTCGATGAGGAGACTTAACTCATTTGCGGCCAGCCGCATCCGGATGCGTGGCATAATGAGACCGCGAATGAGTTAACTTAGTCTTCGAAATAAACGCCTTGATCGGGCGGCCCATCGAGGCGACATGAACCACTAGCAAAGCCTAACGTAATATGAGTTTGTCATCAGCAACTGTAAAAATATAAATGCACGACGGGTCCCTTGTAAGAAGCCCTGCTAAATACTTTCAGTACTTAGGGGAAACAACTCTCAGTGTCAGTGAATTGCATCCATTTATCGGCCGAACGTGGCTTTCGTTTCGACTGGGCATTTCGGTCGTAGGTACTAACTTACCACATTTTTATTTTTTTTAATGTTTTGGGGGGTATGAAATATGAACCTTAAGTAGCACATAACTTTCTGGTTTACGTAACCTCCTCAGTCAGAATTTAATAATAGTAATAATAGATTATACTTATAAAGCGCATTATCCCTACAGTCAGGCTCAAAGCGCTGTTATACACAGTATGAAATTTCACGCACACACACACACACACACACACACACACACACACACACACGCACACACACACACACACACGCACACGCACACGCACAGACGCACATACACACACACACACACACGCACGTATACACGCACGCACGCATGCTCGCTCACACACACACACACACACACACACACACACACACACACACACACACACACACACACACACACACACTTATCTGCCTTTTTTGTATCTCCGCCGTTTCTACTATGGTCAGTATGTACAGCCTACGTCAGTAGAGCCTTCGCTTGGGGTTTTCTGTCGTTGATATCATCTGTCATCAAATTTTAGCTACGTTTTGTATGAAACTAGTATCAACTGTATCACACAACATCTTCATACAGTTATTCAGTTGTGTTGTGTAACCCCTTAAATTGTTAATTTATCAGCATTTGTGTTGTTAGAGGTTTGACATAATGAAGGAGTTTATATTGAGGAATGTGAATGGCCAAAGACTTATTTAGGAGAAAACGGTTTTTTTTTTCTAGCGAGTACGTTGAAATCGCAGTAACGTCTGATAAGTTGAGTCTGCTTATCTACCTGACCTAGGTAATATGAGACAAGCTCAATGCGCAAGAGACCATCAGGCCGACGTCGGCCGCCGTTGACCCGCGCACAGCTGAGTGTGCGTGGGCCAACGGCGGCTGACATCAGCCCGATGGCCTTTGCGCACTGGGAAAGAGACCTCGTTGAAAACGGGCAAAAAAAAAAAAAAAAAAAAAAAAAAAAAAGGTAAATAGAGGTAAGCCAATAAAAAATGTGGAAAGAGTCTGAAAGAAGACATTGGAGATATAATAACAAATACCGCGGACTTTGCTTCTAACAAGGTCGACTATATCAAACTTTGGGTATATAACAACCCTTGTTTCAGATGTACCGACCGAACGTTTTCAGGGTAATTCACATTGCTTATAATAACAACTTCGGATCTATTAACAAAAAAAGGCTTGGCCCGCAGTTGCTTTACTTGTGTACTTGTGTACGTGTTTGGGCAAACGTAAAATATAACAAATGAAAAAAACATTCTTTGAAAATCAGAATTTTTCTTTATTTTTTTCGCATACATGCATATGTGCATCTTCATGCATCTTCTTCTACACATTCTTCTTCCAGTGGAGAGTCGGATTTGTACGAACAGTAATTTAGGCCCGATGTTAATGAAAAGCGCCAACTGAAAAAAAACAACAAAAACTGAAGACCCTACCAGTATGACTTGAGTGTATTATGAATGAATGTTGATTTTTCCATGTTCGACACATATTGGTCTGTAAGTGACGCCCATGACGCAGACGCTAAAGATTATCAATACGACGTACAGGTAAATTTCATGGAACAACGGAAGATTCAATTTAACACATTCAACCCCAGACACGACCATGATAGTTCAAGGGTGATGCCAGAATAGCTTGGCGCCTATGGGCACCAAGCTATTCTGGCATCACCCTTGAACTATCATGGTCGGTCGATCTGTGTCCTGCACTGCAATGCAGTCTTCAGAGGACAACGGCAAAGTTTGGGGATTTCGGGCTTGGGGTACAGTGAATTAAGCGGGCTGTAAATTGTGTGCAGTAATCACAGCAGACTTACCGAAATCCCCACATTTTGAAGTTGCCCTCTGAAGGACTGTATTACAATTCTAGAGCTAGATCGAGCATGATAGTTCAAGGGTGGTGCCAGACTAGCTTGGCGCCTATGGCAGCCAAGCTGTTCTGGCACCGCCCTTGAACTATCATGCTCGATCGATGTCTTGCTGTGGTGTGTCCGGGCTGAATGAGCTGAGCGTTGTGCATCATCAACCATGCACAAGTTTCTTTCAAGTTTGTCCACGTTCAGTGAAGACAATAGCAAGAGAAACAGGCTTTCTTGATGAGTTTGCATTACACGAGCCTTACTTTGAAAAAAAGTTATTGTTTAGACGATTCAAGATTGCAAATTATGTGCATCTTTCAAAGATCATATCAAACACAAGAAGTAATTTATTATTTATAGTCTTTTTGGTTCTGTTTAAAATATTTGTTTTGTTTGAGCAGTTCAGTCTTGCATAGTTATAGATCGAATTGCCTGTCTGATGGCTGTTTAACCCATTACATCATAAGGTTGATTTTTCCAGAGTAGTAAGTTGTCCTATGAAGGCTACATTTCAGTTCCGGCGATAGACTGACCATGATAGCCTCTGGGCACCAAGCTGTACTGGCACCACCCTTGAACTATCAGGGACAGATTTATCTCATACGAGAGCGTATCAGGATGTAAAGGGTTAAATTAAAAAGTTTGAGGATATTCTTCTATTTTCTAACAGTTGCAACAGTCGACATCACTCGTAATAAAAAGAAACTGCTCCATAAATTATTATTAAAAACTTTTACTATAGTTGAATCTCAAGACTGGTGCAATAATTCAAAATAGTGAGTCGCAAAAAAGCAACAACAACAAACAAACAAACAAACAAACAAACAAACAAACACCACACAGGTAATTAGCATCATGGTGATGACAGCACTGTATGGTCGAAGGTCAAGGTCAAATGTTGGCAAGATCAAGGGCATAGGTAGACAAGGTCAAGGACACAGGTGTAAATAAACAAGTAAACCACGTAAGATGATGCTAAGCGACAGTTGCTGTACATAATGTGTCTTTAGGGGGTAGTAAATGAGAGTAATTTATAAAAAGGTCGCACACCTTTAGGGAGATTGTTCAGCCAACACATGTACTTCTGCATAGTTATACAGTATTAAAAGAAATTAAGGCCAACCCGTGTTACACTTTAACACGTCCGAACTATGAGCATGTCATGTCATACTTGTCATAATTCGTGATATGTACGTTACCATTGACATCCTTTAACACATTTTGCCCCAGAACCGAAATCTCCAAATTGTGAAGTTGCCCGCTGAAAGACTGTATTAACTCATTAAGCCCGAGGGCCGTATTTCCCAAATTTGGGAGGCGTCATCTAAAGACTATGCACCAGTTGCAGGAGATGGATCGGCGCCAAGGTAATCTGGCACTGCCTTGAATTATCATGGTCGACCCATCTCATGCTGTAGTGCGTCAGGGATGAATGGTTTAAAAGTCTAGAGACAGATCGAGCATGATAGTTCAAGAGTGGTGCCAGAATAGCTTGGCGCCTATGGGCGCCAAGCTATTCTGGTACCACCCTTGAACTATCACCCTCGGTCCATGTCCTGCTGTGGTGTGTCGGGACTGAATGAGTTAAGCATCGACTTTTCCTCCGTTGACGATTGCACTAACGACCAAAACGTTAATACCTTGGGAAAGACCAGTCACAACACACTGCAGAAAAAATATCTCATCGACAAAGAATAACTCTCTTTCCACTGAGCAGTGATATGGTATGATGATTTATGTCATGTCAAGTAAAGAAAAACTGTGTGTGGTTAAAATTTATATCGGATTTTCATCCATTCATGTGACTCGATTTGTTAACCAAATTGTAAATGAATTTTGGAAATCGAAAGGAATTTTAAGTGGGTTCTCGAGACCATAGAGTTCTGGTTACTGCGTTTTTATTTCAAGTTGTGTATACACTGTATAAATGTGTTGGTCGCTGGGAAAGTACATTTTACGAAGAGGTAATTTCAGGTTTGGGCGTGCTTCTTTAATGCGTTGTACACAAATAATCACTTTTTGCTTCAATCAAATATTCTAATCTAATACACAGCACGTATATATATATATATATATATATATATATATATATATATATATATATATATATTATATATATATATATATATATATATATATATATATATATATATATATATATATATATATATATATATATATACCTTTCAAAAAATATAAAACAAAAATCTGGGTCCGCGGAAAACAATTTCGTGAGCATGTTGGATTGGCGCTTCTTATTGACTTCGGGCCAATGCCTCTACCCGACAGCGGCCGACGTCGGTCCGAAGACCTTTAGGGCACTGGGTCCGTGCTGATCTTGACGTGAACCGGGATCGACCTGGTGCGAGAGTGATTTTGACGGTGACACGCCAGATTGACTGACGCAGAGTCAGTTTTGGCGTGCGTATTCCACAAGTCGCCCCGAGTCTATTTGAGGCGTGAGAGTCATTTTGACGCGCGCGTCAAGTAAACCCCTATTATTCGCAATACACCAGTGTGTGAAATAAGTTTGACTAAAATAGTTCAAGGGTAGTGTCAGAATAGCTTGGCGCCTGTTTGCGCCAAGCTATTATGGCACTACCCTTGAACTAAAGCCATTGGTCTATCTCCTTATCTGTAAGTACTATAATGTAGCTTGCGTATGCCACTTTTTGGCAGTGTACAAATTTGAAGCTTTTAGCCTCAGTATGATATGGGTTAAACCCAGGAAACGGCGTTTACTACACGTGGGAAACATTGATCGCCGGTATTGTAATACAGTACCTGTGACTGTGTCCAATCCAGCCCCGCCTTGACAGAGACTGATTAGACACGCTTGATAGTCCCCGAGGAATACAGTCATACAGCAATATTCATAGTGAATCAGTTCTGTGTGCTAGCGGTAAGCTGTCAACCAATCTCGATCTGTGTGTGTGTGTGTGGGGGGGGGGGGGGAGGATGTTGTGTGCACTTTGCTTAGCGTTCCTACAGCGCAACGAAGACTTACTGAGGACGTGACCTGCGCTGCATTTGAAAAAAAAAACCTCGAACTGATGTCCGATCTGCAGGAATATCATCAAAAGCAGATCCCCAAAGAATGTAAAGAGATCAATGTATTGCATACAATTAGATGTTCAACAATCACAATAAATTGTAAGAAGCACTATTGATTTACGGCGTTGATATGACTTCATCTTTCAAGCCAGACTTATTTTATTAACTCATTTAGCCCGACGGCCGTATTTCCCAGGCGTCATCTAATGACTATGCACCAGTTGCAGGAGATGGATCGACCATGATAATTCAAGGGCAGTGCCAGATCAGCTTAGCGCCGACAGGCGCCAAGTTAATCTGGCACTACTATTGTATTATCATGGTCGACCCATCTCCTGCTGTAGCACGTCAGGGATGAATGGGTTAACACTTTGATAAACAGAAGGATGGCAAGCATACAACTGTGCACCCCTTTACAGCTGATCGGTCCTACCACTCCCACTAGTTTGGGTTTTGGCGTGAGGCAAACATGACTCTTGCCAGTTATGGGCTTTTGAAAATACTGACCCTTTGCATGTCGGTAGCGGTTTTTGTCGCGACGATTCCGACAGGAATTATCGCGACAAAAACTGCTACCGACAGGTAAAGGGTTAATACTACCAATAACAAAAATATTACTACTGCACAACACGCTAATAAACGAGACGATAATAATAAACGATGTCACTAATTATTTTTAATTTTCTTTTTTCTTTTCTTAATATCACCACCGTGGACGATGTCGCATGATTCCCACGCGATGCACGTGCCTGATGAATCGTCCGGTGTACGGGCACTCCGTCCTCTCCAATAACCTGTCATTTGCTTTCTATGCGTGCCTTTTTTAATGCAGGGCCAGCCGCTCTAATGGGCATTTCCGACCTTCCCCACCAAGCAATGAAAAATTAGCACACCATCACGCTTGACTACACAAAATAAAACCCTCTTTCGAGGCACATCTGAGGCAGATTTAGGTCAGCAAGGGGTATAGATTCTCATGAGCCCCTGCGTTCGCAGGGGCTCATGAGAATCTATACCCCTTGCAAGATCTTGTCGAGGCCGGATGAAAGGCGCCGAGGCGGTATTATTGTGGCTCAGTCAATGCCAGCTGTAATGCCTGCTGTAAATGGTTTCTAGGGATTGACGGGTTGTGAAAGTCAGCTTTTATTGCCTGGATGATTATACAACCAATCGTTCTGGTTGTTTTTACAACCGCATCAAAACGACTGACGATCGAACCACTGCATGCCGTAGGAGGAAAACAGTGATGCACGTGACACCAGCAAAAAGCATGGGATTTCATGAAGTCCCACATCATGTGGCAGCTCATGAGGATCTGTGCCGCATACGACAGGACCGTATTTACGACAGGGGCGTGTGGCGTTATATTATGTCTGGCGCAGATCACTTGGAATTTCAAAACGTTAGAAGTCCATTATTGCGTATTTTACAACTGATTATATCATTACGGTCACCACAATTTTTGCTTTTGTCAGACCCCAGAGGCAGAACCTTTCATATGTTGGACCAGTTTGTCCCAGTACTGGGCGGTCAGGTCAATTTTTAGTGACTTTATAGACACACACAAAAAAAAATCAACGCAACTGGCAGTGAAATAGTTAAAATTCCAGTAATGTTTACTTTCTTTGTAACTACAACATTTACAATTAACCCCTTGACTACTACTGACTATGCCACGCGTCTTTTCCGCCGAGTGCTATAGTCCGTAGTAAAAAACTAAAAAAAAAAAAACTATAAAAAAAATCCTCAGTACTAAACAATCTCTGAGTTTGAATAAAACGCCATTTTTACTCCTTGAAATAATTGTCCATTATGCAAAGGCCATCTGACCCAAGTCGGCTGCAATGGGCACGCGCACAGTTGTGCGCGTGCCCATTGCAGCCGACTTGGGTCAGATGGTCTTTTGCGGGCTGAGAAGGCAGATAGAAGATCGCGAAAATACAGTTTCCCTCCCCCAGTTTTACCAGCTTATTTCTGGTCCTCTCAGCAACCTCTCAGTATGACACGATAGTATTTTCAACCCTGACGTACCCAGCAACAACACACAAGAGTGAATACATCTTGTTTTGTACCTTGTACCCGGCCCACTGCCTGAAGCCGCCGGCAGTGTTTGTTCACTCTACTGTTTACCAGGTGGTGGTCCGTTTACACTCCAGGTACAACAATTAACCCCTTGGTTGTCCGAGCGTTTTTTGTCGCGATGATTCCTGCCGGAATCGTCGCGATAAAAACCGCTACCGACAGCCAAAAGCATTAACTCATTCAGCCCCGACACACCACAGCAAGACATGGATCGAACATGATAGTTCAAAGGTGGTGACAGATTAGCTTGGCGCCCATAGGCGCCAAAGCTATTCTGTCACTTCCCGTGAACTGTCATGCTCGATCTGTCTCTAGAATTGTGATACAGTCTTTCAGAGGGCAACTTCAAAATGTGGGGATTTCGGTCTTGGGGCAGAATGTGTTAAATAAGTTACCATTTTCATTACTGAAATAATCAGTCACAACACATACGCGTGAGTAAGTTCTGTTCCGTACTTGTGGTCCATTTACTATAATTATACGACTTCAAATTGTGCATCTGCATCACGATTGTTATGGATCACAACACTCAAGATGGTCAAAAGATCGATTCCCTACCTTTTCTCAGTCAGCCGTCCTCCGACAGAGGGCACTCCAGTCGACGTACTACTTGTGTGTGAGCGCACGTTCGAAAATGGCTAACATTACCTTTATCAATGCTTGTGGTATTCAGTGCTCAGCAGTTTCTCAGTATGACTGACAAGGTAAAACATTCCCATCACTCTTTTTTTTGGGCCAATGACGCATTTTCCTCTATGGGCCACGGGGCAACTGATGCGGCGTGCAGGTGGCTGCCTTACTAATTGTCTGACTGCGGTACAGTGCAGGCCGCAACGTGTGTCTCAGCATTGACGCTTGCGTGTCTGGTGCATGCATTATCCATCGTTCGTGTAGGATCAGCGCAAACTGCGGGACATATGGCTCGACCGTAATTGCTCAAGGTTAGTGCTGGAGAAGCGCAAAGCTATAACCAAGCCGCACTGTCTTTGAGTTAATCCTTATCATTCGGAATACACCAGTGTGTGAAATACGTTTGACTAAAATAGTTTAATAGTAGTGCCAGAATGGCTTGGCGCCTCTAGGCGCCAAGCTATTCTGACACTACCCTTGAACTAAAGCCATTGGTCGATATCCTTATCTGTAAGTACTATAAAGTAGCTTGCATATGGCAATGTACAAATTTGAAGCTTTTAGCCACAGTCATGATATGGGTTAAGAGGGATGGCTCGACCGTAATTATTCAAGGGTAGTGTTGGACAAGCGCAAAGCTATAACACAACACTGATCATTTAGAGGGAAGAGATGGAACGACCGTAATTATTCAAGGATAGTGTTTTATTAGCTCAGCGCCTGGAAAGGCGCCGAGCTAATCAAACACTGTCCTTGAACAATTGCGATCGAAAGGATAGTGTTTTAATAGCGTCAATATTACCCTTGAAGCTTTACTACTGTTGATTCATCTCCCTTGAGGTGAATTTTGTTGTTTTGTCTTTGGTTTTGTTTGCAGTATTTGCAGACTGGAAGACGGGTGAGTCAGTTTTCTCTGGCGGTGAAACGGTTAGGGATGGGTCATGGTTTTAATGTAAACCGTTCAGTGCCAGTTGACGCAGCTTGCGTTTCTGCTATCTTTTGTTAATTCAGCACCAGAAAGCCCCAGCTTTCCCAGGAATTCAAAGACGGCGGTGTCAGCAAGAGGTATAGATCCTCATGAGCCCCCGCAACTGCGGGGGCTCATGAGGATCTATACCTCTTGCAGTTGCGTGGTGTTACTATTTTCTCGGCACTGACCGGGTTAAAGATGCTGTAAAGATGATGTCTAGATCCACGGTTCTTCAGTTTTGTCGTTGTCATGACAAAGTTTGTGCGATTGTGTGATAAGAAAACATCTGACAGAATAGTTGTAGAAAGTTACTTGGTGAGTCACTGGTGTTTAACATCGTGTAAGCAATAAATACTATCTCACGAAAATGTATTGGCGGGGGTTTGGCGGGGGTTGGGGTGGGGGAGGGGGTAAGGAGGGGGCGATTGGGGTGGAGATGGGGGAGGGGAGGTACCGTAGGTGAACCCAAGTCCAGCTAAAGCTTAGGAGTTTCTGGGCCGTGGTCAGTATAATCACAACACAGATTTTATCGACATATTCTATTCCAGGTGCATTATTCAGTCAGCAGTCAACAGAGCTTTAGAGGGTAAATATGAAACAGATCTTTTTTTAAATCTTTTTTTATTTTTTTTTTTATTTTAATGGAATAAGAGAACGACACGATCGTAATCATAAGAACGTTGTCATCAGCCATCAAACATTTACTGTCATAAAAGTAAAAGTAAAATATAACTGTTACACTAAACGAAGCAAATTCCTTAAAATTCCAACTCCCCCCCCCCCCTCCACCGATCACTCCCGCCCCACCTAGATTTGGTTTCACCTACGGTACCTCCCCCATACCCCATTCTCCTCCCCCAAGCCCCCCTCTCCCCGTCCCCTCCCCCCCCCCAATACTATCTCACGGAAATGTATTGGCGGGGTGAGCGGAGGGGGGGGGGGAGGAGGGGGGGAGAAGGGATGGGGAGGGTGGCGTAGTGGAGGAGAGGTGTGTGTGTGTGGGGAGGAGGTACCGCAGGTGAACCCAAATCCAGCTAAAGCTTAGGAGTTCCTTTCCGACAGTTAAATCAAAATCTGCAATTTTCTTTATTTATTTTTTTTTCTTTTTTTTTTCTTTTTTTTTTTTGGAGGGGGGGGGGGCGGTGGTGAGGGTGGGGGTGTTGGGTTGGGGGGGGGGGGGAGGTTGGGTTGGTTGGGGGTGGCGGGTGTGGGGGGGGGGGAGTGGGAGGGGGGTGGCATGATTTTTATTTTTACACGGGTCTGTCGTGTACAAGCCATTTACAGCATCATTTGTTGAAAACAATTTCTCAATAGTGCTGGATTAAATGTCCCGTGAAGGCTGAAAACTGTAAGTTATATTCAGATTTTCATTGTAATACGATGAAAGCGTAGCTTTCCGCAAAAAAAAAAGAGGAGAAAGGGCCTTACGTTTCACAGGGCACACAAGCATAAAGCTAAGAAATGCGACTTGAACTGTTGAAAGAAGGCGGAAAACACCACGAGAAACTACATAACTAAAAGAAAGTGCTGCATTTCTTCATGTTGACAGGTTTGATGCATTACGTTTTATGCTTGGCATAACATATTATATCGCCCACGTCCACCGGTCTGTACGGTCCAAAATAACCCGTTCACTGCTGAACACCACCCATCTGCAAGAGGAATAGATCCTCAAGCGCCCCCGCAATTGCGGGGGCTCATGAGGATCTATGCCTCTTGTTGAGAACAATTTGTATCCATGTTTCTTGGACGTCTGAGGCTTTTTGGCGTTGAATTATTAGTTGATTACAATCTCCGTCCACTGGCAGTGAAGGGATTAACGGATCAGCACGCATACGCAGGAAAGAAAGAGGCTATACGGACGCTTGTATGTCCTAAACTATTTGGGTTGGGCTTTCTTCTGCGATTATGTGCAAAGAACTAACAGTCTCTCTTCCCCCCCCCCCTCACCCCCTCCACTCTGCCCTCTTCATTCCCCTCCCACCTCCCCCCCCCCCAAAAAAAAAAAAAAAAAAAAAAAAAAAAGGAGGGGAGGGGGGAGGGGGAGGGGGGGGGAAGGGTGGGTGGGTTAGAATACAAACAGACATAATTTTATTTTGACGTTTTCGTCATTATGTGAGTGCAGAGACATACATATTGTATGCACAAACAGCTGCACAAACAAACGTCCGTCAAAATGTCGCCATTGTAGCTATTTTACCCTGTACCAGCATATTCCGTGTTCCTTTTATGTGTAGTCCGCCGTGAGATGGCCTGCTCGGCGTTAAACCCAAATAACCAAATAACTAACTTTTCTGTGTAGTGCAATACAAGATTGCATGCTAGGAGAAGGAGCGGAATGGGATGTGGGTGTGGTGGGCATGTGCGAGAGACAGTGCGTGTTAACTTCACGATGATTTCCATTTGCATATCACTAACAATTGCCATGCATACTGATCAACAAAAGAAACGCGAAGTAGCCCCTTCAAATCACATTTAATCCAACATTTGAAAGTCGATTTCGGATAAACCATACAACGGATGTTATCGACATTTTAGGAATGAAATCATGGACAGCAGCG
Organism: Semisulcospira habei; assembly: GCA_036245525.1. Classification (NCBI taxonomy): domain Eukaryota; kingdom Metazoa; phylum Mollusca; class Gastropoda; family Semisulcospiridae; genus Semisulcospira; species Semisulcospira habei. Next base: position 23,003,581 of record BTPG01000001.1, on the reverse strand, counting down.
TAATCAGTGTGGAAGTTTATTCTGTATTTGGAGCAAGCATGTCACAACACAAAGTCAATATGGCGTGTGATCCCCATTGGCGTTGATGACGGCTTGGCAGCGTCGACGCATAGGGTGCATCAGGCGGTTGACAGCTGCCCTGGGGATGTTGTTCCAGGCCTGGACAATGGTATTCTCCAGTTCTGCGGCTGTCGTTGGTATGGGGCGTACAGCTTTGACCTCCCTTTGCAGTTGGTCCCAGAGATGTTCGATGGGATTGAGGTCCGGGCTGAGGGCAGGCCAGGGCATGACTGGGATGTTGTGCTGCTGCAAGAAGTGCTGGGTGATACGTGCAGTGTGTGTACGCGCATTATTTTGCTGCAAGATGAAGTTTCTGCATCCCTGAGAAAATGGCAGGACATATGGATGTTGTACTTGGTCAATGTAGCGCTGAGCTGTGATGCCATTTCCGCGACCTGGTACGAGTCCACGAAAGATCACAGGTCCTACTGTCTGGTTCAGGGTAATCCCACCCCAAATCATCACGCTTGGCGCGCCCCAGGCATTGTTCTCCAGCACACAGCCATCAGCATAGGGTTCACCCCTTCTCCGCCACACTCTTATGTCCCCATCTGCATGGCTGATGCAGTAGCGGCTCTCATCTGTGAACGGGACGTTATGCCACTGTCGCCAGATCCAGTCGACATGAGCCTGTGACCACTCTAGGCGTGCACGGCGATGACGGTCAGTAAGAACAGGTCCACAGGCTGGACGGCGGTTGTGCAGATTATGCTCCTCTAGCCGTCGTCGCACTGTCTGGCCACTGATGGGTGCCTGGTGGTTGCCGATAACTTATCTTGCTGTTTGCTCGGCCGGCTACAAACGATTTAGCACATGAGCCCGGAAAATGGGGCGGTCTTGCCGTGGAGTTGTCATACGTGTTCGTCCGCTTCGGGGAGTGTCAGCAGAAGACCCGTTGGCATGATAGCGTTGCTGCAGCCTGTAAATGGTCGAAATGTGACATCTAAAGGCCACTGCCACAGCTTGTGGATCTTCTCCGGCTTCCAAACGCCCAAGAGCTCGTTCTCGTTGGGGAGCACTAAGTCTTGGCATGGTTGATGTGACAACGGCAAAAGTGACAGAAGGCGAAATACTGCTGATTTTTTTTTATTGCCTTGCCTTGCATTGCATTGCTGAACACAGTTCATGACCCAGCATCACTCTGCAGTGTATGCTCGTGCGTGGAAAGCATACGCCGTGCGTCCTAACCAATACGGTTGCCTCGTGCACAGGGAGGGTAGCACGGTTACCACAGTACGGTGACTGCTTGCTTATAATTATGTTGTTGCTCGTACACTGTATATAAAAAATAGTGTAACTTTTTATTTCGTGGATTTATCATACAATACATACACTCGAATTTCGCGTTTCTTTTGTTGATCAGTATATTTTCTATTCTTTTCACACACACACACGCACACACACACACACACACACACACACACACACACACACACACACACACACACACACACACACACACACAGACAGGGGAAAAACCCCAAAGAAGAAGAAAAAAACCCCACCCCAAAAACCCAAACCGATCACAAAAATAGGCGATATCAATCCAAAAGTGCAAAAATTGCGTGTCACAGTTTTAAGAGATGTCCCTCCTACCTCTCCCCTTTCCGCATTATTCTAAGACAAGCAGTATTCAAGCGATAAATCCCCACGCCTGCATCGGCAGCCACACAGAGCACATTCCCAATGCGCAAAAGGCCATCGAGCCGACGTCGTCCCGCGCACGGCCGTGCGCGGGGTAACGACGGCCGACATAGGCGCGATGGCCTTTGCGCACTGGGTTGGCTCTTTCTTTCCTGCTATCTTTTCCCGCATTGTTGCCTGTTTCTGTCGCTTCCTCTGATTCGACCGCAAACCCAACGCGGTTGACCAGTACACCACTAAATCATTTCAAATAGCGCCGATCACGTTTAGCAAGAGGCATAATTCTCATGACAGGATGCAGGGAGGGCTCATGAGAATATACGTCTCTCGCAGAGGAAAGCATAGGCGCCATGCGCAAGAGTAGGCTGTATTTTATGGACTCAGATGATTCAAGGGATTGATGTGGGGGAGGGGTGGGCTGAAGGGCTGGGGGGAGGGGGGATCCAGATCTTGTTAGTAAAAGACATAGATTCTCATGAGGCCCTGCAGGATGTACGGACTCATAAGAATCTATGCCTCTTGAAGATGGCAACCTGATATGGATGAAAAGTGCACCGCATTTTCCATGTTCGAAGGATTCGCATGGTTGATCTCAGGGGGCGGAAGGGGCAGATTTTGCCAGCAGCGGGCATAGATTCTCATGAGCTCCTGCAGGATGTAGGAGTTCGTGAGCATCTATGTCACCTTGCGGACGGAAGCATGTGTTGTTGTATTTAAGGCTCAAACAGATTTACTTGATTGCGCGCGGTTTCTATGGTGTCTGTGTTGTCACAATTGTATCACATGTTTAGGTACCCGATGACCACCATGCGTGTAAAATACCTTTCCGCCTTTGTGTGTGTGTGTGTGTGTGTGTGTGTGTGTGTGTGTGTGTGTGTGTGCGCGCGCGTCTGCCTGTGTCAGTGTGTGTGTGTGTGTGTTGGTGTGTATGTATTTGTGTCACAGTTTATTTTGTTTTGTGTTCTGTTGTGTGCGTTTGAGTGTGTGTGTGTGTGTGTGTGTGTGTGTGTGTGTGTGTGTGTGTGTGTGCGTGCGTGTGTGTATCCGAAGTTCAACTTCAACGACAAAAACAAGGACAAAGACGACGACGACCACATCGACAACAACAACCATGACATCAACAACTACTACAACAGCACCAACAAAAGGACGACGTCGGGGACCAACACATTTAAGGACATCGTGAACCCTATTCTGCAAGCCCGTGCTTTTTATTTCGGTTTTGTACATTGACAAAACCTCTACATACCGGTGATGAGCACTCTGAGACAGTGTAACGATAATACGATATTTTTCTTTCTTTTTCTTTTTCTTCTCTTTTTTGGGAAAAATAACAGATTGTAATGGAAAAGTCCGCTCACTGATTCGAACCACAAGTTTCTACAACATCGTCTAGAACTGGGATCTCTGAAACATTGCAAATTCACAGCTTAACCCATTGTGTCCCAAAAACAAAATACCCACATGCCTATAGGCGCCAAGCTATTTTGGCACCACCCTGGAACTATGATGGTCAATCCATATCTTGCCGTGGTGTGTCGGGAAAGAATCAGTTAGTAATGCCTCAACTGCCCTAGGCTCATGGATATGGGCGAGGCCAGCAAGAGGCATGATCCTCATGAGCCCCCGTGACTGGGGAGGGGGGAGGGGCTCATGAGGATCTATGCCTCTTGCATTTGGGTGATTGCTCTGAGTGTTTCGAGCTCAGCAATGATCAGCGTCCTACCGTAGGCTTATGAAACGGCAGATACAATAAGATTTCTGACATCAGTGCATTGACCATGCACTTAACGGCCCAAGAAAAAATAATGCTCATTGTGTAAACGTGTCTGAAACACGAGTCGAAACTCCATTAATTTTGCGTCGATGTTCCATACTCTGAGCCGTGGTCAGCATAATCACAGCTCAGATTTTATCGACAGATTCTATTCTAGGTGCATTGTTCAGTCAGCAGTAAACTGAGAGCTTTAGAGAGTAAATATGAAACAGATCCAAAATAAAAAAGGATTTATTTAATTAAAAAAATAGGAGTATGACATGATCGTAATCATAACAACGCTGTTATCATCCATCAAACATGTACTGTCAGAAAAGTAAAATTAGCATATATAACTGTTAAACTAAACGAAGCAAATTGCTTAAAATGAGCCTCCTCCCCATCTTTTTCATTATGTGCGCATTTTGAACATGGCACCATATATGACAAACTGAAGACCAGGCTTGGTTCAAGAACATTCAAACGAAAAAGAAACATGCTTTAAAAAGACAATTACAACACAGTCGTGCGTAATTGTCTTTTTTAAGCGTGTTTCTTTTTTTTTTCCGTTGGGACTTTCTTCGTATTTTGCAAAGTTTGGCAGTAGCGTTTTTGGTCTGGATAGCCTGGGTTACTGCTCGTATATGCAAACCCGAGGCCGGACCTAGCCCTGGGACAAGTTGCATGAGCCCTGGAGTCAGTTGCATGAGTGAGCTTAGTCCTTTGCCAGCTGTAGCGGAGCACCTTGCTTGGTGGCTGGCAAAGGACTAAGCTCACTCATGCAATTGAACCCAGCTCACTGAGCCAGCCAAAATAAGTCCTCAATTTTGCGTGTGTGGACTGGACGCGTGAGAGGTCCACAATTTACGTATAGGGACATACGCCTAAAAGGAACTCTGCCCGTAGAATGTTTGCTAGATCAGTCTGCTATTTGCCATTCAAAAAGCACGACGCTATTTATTTTGCTGCAATCAGGTGACCAAATTGTGTTTTATTTATCAGAGGACATTGCCGTATAAAAGATGATCAATCAACATTTTACCAAAGAAACAATTAAACTCTCTTACTTAGTAACATGTGTATCAGTAAGGGGGAAAAATGAAGGAAAAAACCCTTTATATATGCATTTATAGCTATCATGGCGATCTACAATAATGCTATTAATTCATCATCTCAGCAACACAAATTTGGAACGAAGAAATTATGCGTGTCCCATGTCGTGCGAAGTTTACTTGCTTTTACAGGGTGGTCGTGGGTATGACAAGTTGGACATTTGGCAGCTCTGATCTATACTTCGACCATTTGAAAATCACCAATATTTATCGTGGGTGTGGCGGTCAAGCAAAGACATCCTAGAGCAAATCAATTTATCTCTATTCTAAGTTCAGAGTTCATTTTCTTCGAGAGCATTGCGGGAAACAATAAAAGTGTATCTTCAACGCACAAAATCCCAGTCATTCTGCTTGCTTTTGTTAACCCATTTAACTCCAAGGCCGGACTTCCGGTGTTACCTAACGACTGTGTGCCAGCTGCAGGAGGTGGATTGACGATGATAATTCAAGAATAGTGCCAGATAAGCTTGGCGCCTGACAGGCGGCAAGCTTATCTGGCACTGCCCTTGAATTATCATGGTCAATACATCGCCTGCTGTAGGGTGTTGGGACCAAATGGGTTGATAAATAAAACGTCAAAATCAAACAATATATGCACTGGGATTGTACTGAATCAGCACCGATGAAACTGTTCACTACTTTAACCCATTCGAGACGTGCCGCATCCGTATACGCGGCTTAATGCCGCGTATACGGATGCGGCACGTCTCGGATCAGCGTTAAGCCGGAGTATACTCTCGAATATGATAAAGAGTCCAAGAAAGAAACAGGCTTCTGCTACTGTTCTGTCCTCCCTGAAACATCCTGTCTCTAGACTCTCTCTAGAATGTCTTTGGCGTGACCGTGACCGACTTTTGCAGCACGTGCGCCTAGCATTCGTATCTGTTGCACGTGCACCCTTGGGGCAGGTAGAGGCGGATGGACTGCACGCGCTCGTCGCGTTTCCAGTGGGGACAGTACACTATGACAGACACCCAGCTGTAACGTTCCACGCAGGCGTTCACACCTTGCCCGCCACCGCATAGGTTACACTCACGGCGCCTGAACATAAATAAATAAATAAATAAATAAATAAATAAATAAATAACTGGATGAATGGATGGATGGACTGACTGACTGACTGACTAACTACAAGGGCGGATCTGGGGGCGGGATCGTAGGGGTGCCGCCCCCCCCTCCCCCGACCCAAAATTGTTTTAAATGCGATAGCAAAGTCGATTTTGGGGGTGTTTCAACCCCCCTCCCCCCCTTAACCCTATTTGATTCTTTGGCGAATTTCGGCAAACACACGCTACCCCCTTCTGTTGTTTGGTATTTTGGCGAGCGGCGAGAGCGTTCACACACACACGCCTTCATCCTGTACCCCCCTCCGCCCCACTCACCCACCCCCGTTGTTTGATTTTTCGGCCACTGGAAGAAGGTCTAGCGTCGGGGAGGCCTATTGTGACGTTGAAGGTCCCAAACAAAAAGTTGGAAAACACCCCCTTCCCCCCCCCCAGCACACCCCCTCTCGAGGTAACTGATCCGCAACTAAGTAACTAAGTAGCTAACTAGATACATAAATAAATCAACCAGTCAATCAATCAAACGCAATGTTTAAAACACAACTAAATATATAAAAAAAATAAACATGCACAGATATAATGTGTGTTGGTTTGCAAGTCCATAAGGTCCCAAATCACAGACCAGCACAAGCGCTGACAAATCTCTTTCTGTAACGAGAGCTGCATCACCTGCCTTACGTCACGCTCAAGTGCACACCATAGATGATGGACGTTGATAGACACTAGGTGTACGATGATTAACCCCTTCACTGCAGAGGTAAAGTGGACACGATCCAGCTGCCAGAGACACAGATCCTCTGGAGCCCCCGCAGTAGCGTGGGACTCATGAAGATCTATGCCTCTCGGACGGCTGGGCCTTGTTGGCGTTGAATAACTGATTACGAAAACAGTCTGCGTCTGATGACAAGTGAAGGGGTTAATGTTACTTATTTATGACTATAAAAAGTCTTGTATAGACTGCGTATCCAGTTGTTACCCGTTTCCTGGCAACAAACGTACATTTTGTTTCTGATACCTGTGTTCACTGAACGACCAAAAGCCACAACTTTCCAAAGAACATCGATACAAAGTGGTATCAGCAAAGAGGCATAGATCCTCATGAGCCCCCGCAGTCGCGACGTACGTCGGAGGATCTATGCCTCTTGCAGTTAGATCGCTTTAAATTTTCTCGGCAGTCAAGGGGTTAAAGTGTGTCTCCGTTGTCTGCATTATTTTCTTTGACCGACGCACCAGTTCTCACGCTCTCAGGACGTTAAAAACAAAAGGCTGTATATTTAATCGACAAGGGATATTATGAAACCGCACACCACGAAAACACGTCAAGTAAACGTGAAAACGCTTTCACCCGCCCTGACAATCAGCCTCCATTTGTCTCTCAAACGGCTAGCCGCCATTTCCGGTTCTCCAGCGTTGAAAACCAGTTTTGTGCTCAATGCGGTCGGAAGTGCCTGAACCAATCGATCTTTGTGCTCACGTGATGCATTAACACTTTTAGTTCTCGGCGTTTTTTTTTTAAAATTATTTATTTATTTCTTCCAATTCCAATTTGTAATTTAAAAAAAAAATTAACACGGTATTGTATACTTGGAAGAATGGATCAAACATGATATTTCAAGGATCGTGTCTGATAAGCTTGGCTTTGCGCTAATCAGGCACGGTATTTGAACTATCATGGTCGATCACGTTTCCTTTACAGTTCATCAAAATCAAATGAGTTAACTCTTCGTGACGCGGAAGGGCAAATGAAAATGACGGAGTATTGTTCCATATTTACAGTAAAAACGGTGGGCTATATTGCACGCAAGGCGGGCAATGAACGGGAGAACACTGACATGTCGAGAAAAAGAACAGGATCCAACTGCAAGAGACATAGATAATCATGAGCCCCCGCGACTGCGCGCGCTCATGAGGTTCTATGACTCTTGCTCTCTCTCTCTCTCTCTCTCTCTCTCTCTCTCTCTCTCTCTCTCTCTCTCTCTCCCCCCCTCTCTCTCTCTCTCTCCCCCTCTCTCTCTCTCTCTCTCTCTCACACACACACACACACACACACACACACACACACACACACACACACACACACACACACACACACGCATTCATTGCACGCACGCACACACACATCCATGCATACACGCTCACGTGTTTGCATCATTGCACTGTTTACGCTATATTACAGTCCCAGAGGACACATTTCTACAAAGTTCATATCGTTACCGATCTCCAGAACACCAACAGGCTTTTTGCTGAATAATTGATACATGTATTGATTGTTTTCTAAAGTTACAACTGATAAAATAATGACGCTGGTATGACAAGCCAAAATGACCCTTACTCCAGATCGACCAGGTGTAACTTTGGCGTGACATGCGTGAAAAGTTTGCCACGCCAAAATAAACCCGAGTCAGGGGCGGATCAGTTACCTCGAAAGGGGGGGGGGGGGAATCAACTTTTTGTTTGGATCCTCAACCTGATACCATAGGCCTACCTGACGCTAGACCTTGCTTTCAATGGTCGAAAAATCGAAAAGCCGGGTGGGAGGGGCAGGGGTGGGGGTGGGGGGGGGGGAGGAATGGGAGGGGGAAAGAGAGAAGGCGTGTGCATGTTAAGACTCTCCATTCGCCAAAATAACAAACAACGGGGGAGGGGAAGGGGGGTTCCAAACGCCCCAGAAAGGGGCTTCGTTATAGCATTTTAACAATTAAAAAAAAAAAAAAAAAAATTTCGGGAGGGGGTTGCAGGGGGGGGGGGGAGGGGGTCCAAAAGCCCTGTACCCCGCCCCCCCCCCCAGATCCGCCCCTGCGAGTCCATCGGACGTACGCCAACATTAACTCCAGAACATTCCGGTGTATGGTCATTCTGGCGTGTTAACCCCTTCACTGCCGAGAAAAATGGAACAATATCTGCAAGAGGAATAGACCCTCAGGAGCCCCCACAGTTGCGGGGGCTCATGAGGATCTATGCCTCTTGCTGAAACCAATGTGTATCCATGTTCCTCTGACGGCACGGGACCTTTTACGTTCTATTGACAAATATTTCAAAAACACAATCTGCGTCCACTGGCATGAAGGGGTTAATGAGGCCCGTAGTACACGAGAAGGGCAACTCAAGCGTACTGACTGTAGTACTCACAGACACTTAGTGTAGATGATGGTCTGGTAGTCCGGGTTGACCACGTGACATCGGTTACCGTCGTAGTTGAACGTGCGGAGAGTGAAGGGTTGGGACGGACACACTTTGTCCAGAGGGCTCATGGCAGCATTCAGAGAACTGGATACATGCGAATTTTTTTTAAAAGAATTACATACAGATTGAAAGAACATGAATACACGTTTACATACTATGTCTAATTCAATATTGACATACCATACACAGGAACGTAAAAAAGGATTGAAAGGGCAAAACTTTGTCTAAATGCTCTGGCATAATAATAATAATAATAATAATAATAATAATAATAATAATAATAATAATAATTATAAATAACAACATTTATATGTAGCGGTTCTAAGCGCTTACAAACATAGAGACACAGAAACGAGACGCCAAAACAGAAAGTGTTGAGTTAAGTGCGTCAGTTAGTTTCCGTCCTAATCATCAAACACAAATCACAGCCACAACCCCTGTGAATATTTCTCCATCTGAACAATAAAGGTATTAAAATCCAAACGCTTCGCTGTCGAGAAAAGGTGAACGAGATCCAACTGCAAGAGGCATAGATCCTCATGAGCCCCCGCGACTGCGGGGGCTCATGAGGATCTATGCCTCTTGCTGAGACCAATTTGTATACATGTTCCCTGGACGGCTGTAGCGTTTGGTCTTTAAATGACCAAAGACTGCGGATTTTTAACCTTATGACATGTCTCAGTCTTACCGGTACTTGTGGAACTGAAAAAAACCCATTAGCGTTTTGTCAAAAGTGACAGAAAAACAAGAAGGAGCACAAGGTACAGGTTCTCACGATCCCCCCTGCGGCTGCAGGAGCACGTGAAACTCTATGCCTTTTTCAGATGACAGTGCCAAGCCTGGGAAAAAAAAAAAAAAAAAAAAAATTCTAACCCTTTGCGTGTCGACAGCGGTTTTTGTCGCGATGATTCCTGTTGGACAAAATCCGCTACCTACACGCAAAGGCTTGAGACGACAGGCTCTTTCGGTCTTACCTTTCGTCGAGAAGAACCCAACGGTGAAAGAAACACGCTTAGAAATGACAGTTACAACACAATTTATTAATATTTCAAACTAGGCAAACACCAAGAATACTTTTGCTTATTCACCCTACCCTCACAAGTGGCGAATGAATTTTATACTTATAATATCAATTAATAAGTTGGCGTTAACCCATTCAGCCCTGACGCACTACAGCAGGAGACGGCTCGAACATGATAATTCAAGGGTAGTGCCAGATTAGCTTGGCGCCTGTCGGCGCCAAGCTATTCTGTCACCACCCTTGAACTATCATGGTCGAGCCATATCTCCTGCTGTAGTGTGTCAGGGTTGAATGGGTTAATGGTTTACAATTGTTGCCTGCGCTTGGCGGAAGGGCTCAGTTGCACGAATGAGCTTTGTCCTGCGCCAGCCACTAAGCAAGGTGTTCCGCTATAGCCCCCCCCCCCCCGCCCACCCCCCACCCCCTTTAGTTTCTGCCACTGGAAGAAGGTCTAGCGTCTGGGAGGCCTTTTGTGTCAGGTTGAAGGTCCCAAACAAAACGTTGGACCCCTGCAGGTCACTCACGGTCGGTTCTGTCAGCTTACCTCATCTAGCCCCGACGCACTACAGCTGTCGGCGCCAAGCTAATCTGGCACTGCCCTTGAATTATCATGGTCGATCCATCTCATGCAACTGGTGCATAGTCTTTAGATGACGCTTCCAAAATGTGAGAAATACGACCGTCGGGCTGAATGAGTTAAATTGTCATTTCTAAGCGTGTTTCTTTCTTCGTTAGGTTCTTCATTCCTTTCACACGCTTGGTATTCACCGTTTTGGTCTGGATGTTTTACCTTTCGTCAAAAGATGGCGGGAAGAACTTGGCGTTGGACAGCTTGTTAAACTTGTTCTGGTTGTCATCAAACCCGAAGTCCAGCGAGCGGGAGAGTGATCCGAAGGATGAGAAGGGGGATGAGCTCTGTTGTTTGGGCAGACTCTCGTAGCCAACCATGGGCGCCATGTACGGCGTGGCCCTCAGTTCGGACACGATGGCGTCACTGCGGACAATTATGAGTCTTTGGTTAGTTAAACCCTACGCTGCAGAGAAAAGGTGAATGAGATCCAATTGCAAGAGAGATAGACCCTCATGAGCTCCCGCGATTGCGGGGGCTCATGAGGATCTATGCCTCTTGCTGAGACCCGTTTGCAGTATCCATGTTCCTTGGACGGTTGTAGCTTTCAGTCTTCGAACGATAAAAGATCTCAGAAGCAAAATATACGTCCAGCGGCAGGGAAGGTTAATGGTCTTTGACATCGTGTAGGCTACCAGTAAATTAACAAAAGAAACAACAAAAACAACAACAACAACAACAACAACACCCCGACGACGACGAAAAGAGATCAGAAGTAATACGCAATCTTTATTAAGATGAATATCCAGACAATGGAAGCAATGGTATAAAGGGAAGACGGCTGAATAAATGTAATGAGCAAAAGGCCATCAGGCCGTCGTTGGCCCGCGCACAGTTGTGCGCGGGCCAACGGAGGCCGACGTCGGCCCGATGACCTTTAAGCACTGGGACACTGTTTATTTTCTCGTCCAAATAAATGTGCCGTTTATGACAAGGACATCAGCTCTTATATGCTAGTGTTACTGAATGTAGTACACGAGTCGTCCGTGTACCAGCTCTGTGATATAGATTGTCCATGATAGTTCAAAGGTAACCATGATAGTTCAAAGGTAATGCCAGACTCACTTGGCACCTGTGAAGGTGCTTTAAAGCTAATCTGGCGCTACTCTTGAGCTGTCACGTTCGACCGATCGCTGTGGTATCGTAGTAGGAATATGTTAAACTTACATGGGTTATATATCATTTGATGAATGTGTGTCGAGCACTATAGGACATGCTTCAATCATGAGAATTCAAGAGTAGTGCCAGATTAGCCTGTCGCCTTCCAAGGCGCCAGGCTAATCTGGCACTACCCTTGAACTAACATGTTGCATCCAGCTTCCGCTGCAGAATCTTAGTATAAATGTGTTAAACTTACATGGGGTACTCGTTGATGACGTCAGATAGTCTGTACCCGGAGGAAATGTCTTCGTATTTGAAGCACTGTCCCTGCCGAGGGGACTGCCGGCTGGACGGGAAGAAGCCACCAGACGAGTCACTCACGGGGAAGTTCTGATCCTGTGTGCCCACGACGAAGGAGTCGAAAGCGTTCCGTGCGCCGGGGCCATCCTAGAGGGGACAGGCCACGAATATACCTTTACTGATAAACATTCCCGATTTTCTTGTTAATAGCTCGAGCTTGTTTGGTGTGTGTTTGTCTGTGATTGTGGCCTCATTCATATCCATACCCAATGCGCGAGAGGTCATCGGGCCGTATTCGGCCTCTGCTGGCCCGCGCACAGCCGTGAGCGGGCCAACGGCGGCCGACGTCGTCCCGATCACGTTTTACACGCTGAATACGTCTCAAGCCGACAGTGTGACGATGGATTCAAAGATATAATTTCCAGGGGCTGAGTGGAATACATGCGGCCACATAACTTTAAGGCTAGGTCACACGGGCCGAACCAGCGCTTGCCGGCCAGTTAACTTTTGGCAGTTCTGTTAACGATCCCTGTCAACCAACCTGCCAGGCTCCGCTGGGTGACTACCCAGCACACAGCCGTGGTTCTCGCCGACTGGTAGTAGGAAATCAGGTTAAAAATCGCTTGATCGGTCCAGATCGTCTTTTGAGACATAATAATCCGCAATTATTGATCAAGGAAGTTATGCGAAGGACGTATATTACCAGACAGACCTTATCGCTGATTCTGCAACTCGAAAATGGCACACTGGATAAAAGTACGCACGGTTTTTTTTTGGTTTTTTTTCAGCAAACACGCTCAAAAAGTTCAGAAGTCCGAATCTCTGGAATTTGTTCGGGCAGACACCACCAGGCGATGGGGAAAGAGCTGCACAAAAACCAGATGCCCTACCCCCGCGCTGCTTCCAATGCCACAAGAGCAGTAATGAGGGTGCATGCATGTGTTGTTCGCACATGGGCGAACAACACATGTATGCACCCTCTTTGCACCTAAGTGTACCGGTGGCAGCATGCACAATCAGGGTAGGCTTACCTGGAAAGTGGGTGCCTTCTGTACAGCGATGCGAGGTTTAACGTCCTGGAAGGCCCGAGCGTTGCTGTCGGTGGAGCCGCGAACAGGGGAGTAGAGCTGTGATGCGGCGCTGTCAAGGGGATACACTTGGTTATTTCTGGACACAGACGGGGGAGTGCGGAATGAACTGTGGTACAGCAGAAAATGTGAGTGTGTAGGAAAGTGACAAGATTCTGTGATAGTTGTTTGATGTATAAATAAGGAATTTTGAATCATATTGCCTCCATATAGCCTTTAAGGTTTTACAATATCAATGAACAAACAAACAAACAAACAAAAAACAAACAAACAAACAAACGATGTCGACCGACAGACAACACAACCAATAGGTCCAATCAACCAGAAAATCAATGATAAAACAGACAATTAAATAAGCCCAAAAGTTTAAATTAGAGAACTCATAGCTTTTAAAAGGTTGACCTTTTAGAGCTTAACGTCTTTTGTCCACCACTAAGGTGATTTCAAAGACGGGGCACCGAGTAGAGTCTGAACAAATTTTGACCCCAGCTGAATTTGAACTCGCTCTACCAGCGAGCCACCTAGCTTCCCCAACTCATCGTTTAAGATGGGATCTCCACAACCGTACGCGCCTCTAACCAAACAATCAAGCGACCTACCAAGCAGACAGCCTACAAACAATATCTTTAACATAAACGTGTACGTGTACATGGGTAAAAGAAAGTGAACCTGAAGTTGTTGACATTGCCAGAAGCCGCAGCAAGTGTTAACTGTTTCTGGGGAGTGAACTGTTGAGGCGTAAAGCTCTGGGACGATCCACCCTGTGAAACAACAATGACTGCGTGATACGTGTGCTGGACTGTGATGTTGGACTTTACAGCTTCTAACCGTAAGGTCCAACATCACAGACCAGCAAACGCGAGAATTAGCGGTACGGTAGTATTGTTGTATACTCATGATTTACTTAGAGTTTTTGTTGTTGTTGTTGTTTTTTCGCAGATAAGTGTACGTGAACATTAATGTAATTATGGTTATTGACAATTGTGTTGATAGTTTAAAATATGGTGAAAATAATAATCGTCAACATCATCTGAATAGAAGACCATTTTTGGGGGGTGATACAGTATCTGTGGAAGCATCTCTCCAATAGCAAAACGCGTTCGAACCCACGACGGCCACAGTGGGCCCCGCGCACGGCCGTGCGCTGAGCCCACTGCGGCCGTGGTGGGCCCGAGGACCTTTGCTTACTGGGTTGTTTGTGTGTCCGTCTGGCCTTAGATCCATTGGCCCAACAGTTGGAACCGTCCGTCTGTCTGTCTCGAAAGTCTGTTTTCAGTATGTACCCTTTTCAATTAGGCATTGAATCGTCTGTGCTGGGAAGTTACTTCGAAGGTTACATCGTGGTATTGTAGTCCGATGAAGACGATTATCAGACCTCCGCGCCAAAGGCGCGGAGGTCTGATAATCAGCTTCAGAGGACTACAAACCACGATGTAACCCGAGAAGTAACCCAGCACAGACGATTCAATGCTATTGTCTTCGTTCAATCTAAATTATGCACTATTTGAAATCTCTAATGTGTGTCTGACGTCAGGAATAAAACGCCAAATATGTCTGACGTCAGACTGGATTTTCCGGGAAATGTGACACAGGGGACGCGACTATTTGTGCATAGGCTACCATGCCCGGTCGTGCAAACTTGCTTGATTTTTGTCGCTGGAATTTCAAACGTTTACCAGCGGTGCTGCCTCTAAGCAGCCAGTGAAAATTTCAGAATCTGTAACAATCAACTGCTGACTTTTCTCACTGGGTTCCAGTGATAGAACTTCTAAATTTTGAGCGCAGGACTGCGTGGCAAGCGACTGGATAAACGGTGGGTTTGTTTTTGTACATAAAGCATGTATTGTTGGCATCTTTCGCCAACCTGTACTGAGCTCATACACGCATTCAACAATGGCTCGATCTTTTCAAAATGTCATAGATCTGTCACATTTTCTTTCTTTATTTCTTTTTCTCTCTTACTGCACGAGTGGCAACAGACTTTGCTTTCCAAACAGCATACGTTTTGACATGGTGCACAATTGAAAGTTTCGAGCTGTCTCAGTTCAAAGTTTGAATTGCGACACATTTGTTTTTATCACTTGTGTAGTGTGCTCACCGCTAGAATCATGCCGAAATAAGGTACATTAAAAAAAAAAAAATTCCCTATCGTCTACCACCATTTGATCTTTGTGTTTTCCGTTTATTTATGATGCAAGGTGCCGGACAGCCCTGATCTATGCGTTCAGACGAAAGACCTTGGACAGATTCGTGCGCCATACTAGAATTGCGGATTGGCCAGATAAAACTTACAGGTACGGCAATGGTTCTAGGAGGTAGGCATTGGGGCATTGAAACCCCTGCGATTTTTAGGTGCTGACCAATCACAGTGTCGGAAAATGGAGTGACTGAACGACAAAGTAATACTGTTTTACTCACAAAAAACTGCGGCGTCTGTTTGAATCCATCTTGTTCGGAAGGAAATTTGCCGACCTGTTGGGACCCAGCCTGTTGAGCTTTCACGCTGGGGTAGTCACTAGTTTCACCAGGCTGGTAGGCGTTCTCTGATCCCTGAGTGAACCCTCCCTGCTGTGCGGCTTTATGGCTCGGGTAATCCCCATCTTCTCTCGGCTGGTACGAGCGTCCGGCTGGTGTGAACTCTCCCTGCTGGAAACCCCGCTGCTGGGCAGCTTTTACTGTGGGGTAGTCCCCGCCCTCCCCGGGCTGGTAGGTATTGCCGGCAGGCTGTTGGAACCCGTCCTGTTGGAATCCACCCTGCTGAAAGCCTCCCTGTTGGAATCCAGCAGGCTGGAAGGCGCCTTGTTGGAGCCCTGTTGGCTGAAATCCGCCTTGTGCAAACTCGCCTTGTTGCGCAGCCTTATGAGCCGGGTAATCGTTACCCACAGTTCCATCCGGGTAGGTGTGACCTCCCGATTGCTGTTGCTGTAACTGTTGTTGTTGCTGCTGCTGTAGCGCAGCCTTGTGAGCCGGGTAATCTTGGCCTACAGTTCCATCCGGGTAGGTGTGGCCTCCTGACTGCTGCTGCTGCTGCTGCTGTTGCTGCAGCTGTAGCGCAGCCTTGTGAGCCGGGTAGTCTTGACCTACTGTTCCATCAGGGTACGTGTGGCCGCCTGGTTGCTGCTGCTGCTGTTGCTGCTGTAGCTGCTGCTGCTGCTGCTGCTGGGCAGCCTTGTGCGCTGGGTAGTCTTGACCCATAGTTCCATCCGCGTACGTGTGGCCTCCTTTTGATTGCTGCTGCTGCTGCTGCTGCGCGGCCTTGTGAGCCGGGTAGTCGTGACCTACCGTCCCATCAGGGTACGTGTGACCTCCAGCCTGCGTCGGTCCCTGTCCGGCAGCCATTTTAGATTGGTAGTCTCCACCCGTGGTGCCGTCGGGGTAGGTGCGGGGTTTCTCACTACTGGTGCTGCTGGCTTGTTGGGGCAGTTGTCGTGGGAACTGGACGGGGATGAACGACTGACTCTGGTTGCTCACTGGCAGGGACTGTGACGTTGACAAAGCTGCAGCGATACAGAGAAAAAGTAATGAAAATGTCCTCGTGGTAACAAACAGTTAAATATAAGTATCGTTTTCAATGCTGATCACGTAATCTCCCACCTAGTCACTCTAAGACCATTCTAAATTTGTAAAACAGTATTCCATAATTATGTTTCATATATTAATGAATTGTTACCACTTTGTCATACAACTTTGTGATAAACTGCAAGTAAAATGCGATTCAAGAATTGAAAGTTTCTTTTTTCATACATAACTTACAACAAAGTATCCTTTCCTCAAATAAAAAGGTTGTGACGTAACATAAACAGCCTTGGAATACACTAATTCTGTATAGTATGATATATATATATATATATATATATATATATATATATATATATATATATATATATATATATATATATATATATATATATATATATATATATATATATATATATTATACGCTGACGAGCAAAAGATATGCAACGTTTTCGGTACCGAAAATGTCGCATTTCTCTTGCTCATCAGTATATCAGGGTACGTCAATCAATCAGGATATCAGGGTACGTCAATCATTCGGTCGGTGGGTGGGTCAATCAGCCAAAGAGCTAATATTCTCACCTCCAAATTGTCCCGGCAATGGCAAAGTTTGTCTGAATGGTGCTTGCCCGGCCCCGTGTGCCACTAGCATAGCTCCAAGTACCAAAATCTGCCGAATAAAACCATTTACTGCATTGGGATAGGACGTCAAGAGGCCGCGGCATTGGATATTTTCGCTTCCAAGTGGATGCCCGCTGAACAAATGGTGATTTGGCTGACCGGCGCAGACCTTAGCTGGGCCGCGCGAGCCAACTAACGCCTACCCCAGTAGCAAAACGTTTGCGAGCCCACGCCGATGGCCGCAGTGAGCCCGCGCACGGCCGTGCGCGGGCTCACTGCGGCCGTCGTGGGCCCGAGGATGTTTCCTTACTGTGATCGTCAGCTAGAACACCTCTTGCATATTGAAACTGTATGTTATTAACACTGCTCTTCTTTAGAGCATACAAAAGACAATTTATGAATCATTAGCACACGCAAAAGTGTCGCAGTCGGATACGTTGCTCACGCCGCATATTCGGATGATGCCAGCCTCGAATGAGTTAAAACAGTTTATCAGTAGTGTTTGTATGCGTAAAGGCTTCAGATTTCAGTTTTTTTCCGCCGCATGGTTTTGCATATTAAAGTGTGGCATTTTTTCATTGCAAAAATAAGTAGAGCATTGCATACTTGTTTGTGTGTTTATTATTTTTGAAAAGGGGCACTAACCCGAAAAGATGATAAACTGTGTTATAACTGTCTTTCCTAAGACTGACTTGTTCTTCGTCGGGATTTTTCTCTTTTATTACGGGCGGGCTTTTATTATTAAAAATCGACAATACAACGGGGTTCTAATGTTGTCTTATTTATTTATTTATTTTTTATTTATTTGAAGAGGATTTTTTAAAAATTAATCTGTTAATATTTTGTTCAAGGCTTCTTTGGTTTGCTCTATGTCTTTCTTTGCTTGTCCTATTTCCATAAAACGAAAACCCGTTTGTGTTCATCAATTGATAAAGACGTCGTTTTATCTACGTGACTTTTAATTTATGCTATGGACAGTTCATTGTTAAGACGTAACAACTTTTGTTTCAGGAAATGCAGCAGTTTCCCTGAATACATCCGCAGAACATTAAGCCGTCCACGTGGGGAGTTATGTTGTTTTTATGGCAGAAATATCCAGCGATTAAAAAAACATGACAAGTGAATCCGGTATTCTTTTCCTGAATGGCGATAAAGCTTTGTTCTGATGGCGAAAATATATTATAATAGCCGCAGGGGCCTGGATTAGCCCTTACAGTTCCATCTAACGCAGACTGTGATTCTGTAATCTTCGCTAATTCAAGATTAAAAAAAAAACAACCTTAGACGTGCCCACATGTAATAGAAAGTGGTATTAGCACGAGGCATAGATCCTCTTGAGCCCCCGCAACTGCCGGGGCTCATGAGGATCTTTACCTCTTTCTGCTGGTGGTATTCAAATTTTCTCGGCATTGAACAGATTAATAGACGTGAGTATACATGAATCTTAACTCGTTTCAGACGCAATGCATTGAAATATGCCGGTATAAAACCGCATATCCGGATTCGGCAGGTCTCGAATGAGTTTATTCTTTGGCTGTCGGTGGCTCAATGACTCACTGACTCGGTTCTCCCCCCCCCCCTTCCCCCTCTGTCTTTGTTTTTATATTTGTTCGTTTCTTTGTTTTTTGTTGGTTTGTTTCCATTTTGTGTACGTTTACACCACTGCCCTATTATCACATGCTGTCAACAGCAGTCAGATCGAGATCACATTTGCTGTCTCCCTGAAATATGAATTTAAACCTCGTTCTCATTGCCATGAGCGTCTGGAATGGGTGTGTGAGTGTTGACAGTGGAATAATACTGCCAGATTAGCTTGGTACCTTCCAAAGCGCCCGGGGAATCAGGCATTGTTCTTGAACAAACTGTTCAGTTTATTCTCGCTCCTCCATTAGTGTTTCAAAACTGAACGAGTTAGATAACAAATAGTGTGTGACGCCGGACAAAAAGCCACACCCGCCAGAATGCGACACCCGCCAGGTCAGAACCCGCAGATTGATTTCTATGCAAAACCTGACAAAAACTGACAATGGGCTGATCATAACGCAAGACATTTAGTGCCATCTAACCATATTTCTCAACGGTAAGATGTCATGAACTGACAGTTGTTGGATATTTTGTGTATATTCTTCTGACTTTACCGCTTCACTGCCGAGAAAAAAAATAAACACGAATTCACTTCAAGAGGCACAGATCCTCATGAGCCTCCGCGACTGCGGGGGCTCATGAGGATCTATGCCTCTTGCTGAGACCACTTTGTGTCCATGTGTTTTGGACAGTTGTGGCTTTTGGTCGTTCGGTGGACACAGATTTCAGAAACCAAATGTACGTGCGTTGACAGGGAGGGGATTGACTGTTGTTTCCAGAACGAAAACAGAATAAGATCACAGACATAGAAACAGACAGACACACGACAGGCGGACAGTCAGATAGAATGATTGAGCTTGTCTTAATTTTGTCACGAATCGACGTGGTCGTTGTCGTCAACATAATCACCCCTCCCCCTCCCCCCCTCCCTATTCCCCCCAGCCACCAACAACAACGATCACTATTATTCTGCCGAAAATAACTACACACAACAAACTGTAATATGATGCAGGATTTATAAATGTTGATATAGTTTTTTACGTGACATTTCACACGAAAATGGGTCCAGTGGCACCTTGAATGTACAACTTTTTTCTTTTTGTCTACCGTATTGAAAATACGGTAGACTTGGACATGGGGCTGGTCGGAGCGCATTCCGGAGAAAGCACACGATGTGCTGGGCGTGCGGGCCCCGAATTTGGGCAAAGAAATAACAAGATAAAAATGACCTCACGACTAGCTACGCAAGCGCCATTATATATATATATATATATATATATATATATATATATATATATATATATATATATATATATATATATATATATATATATATATATATATATATATATATATATATATATATATATATGTGTGTGTGTGTGTGTGTGTGTGTGCGTGTGTGTGTGTGTGTGTGTGTGTGTGTGTGTGTGTGTGTGTATGACAGCGACTAGAGCCCGCGTTGGAGGACAGACAAGCTTGAAATTGTATGATATTGTCCCTAAAAGAATAATTTCCAGGCAGTTTTTAAAATATTTTTTCATTAAGATGATCTTTGGCAAGAAAATGGCTGATTAACAAAATCCGATTGATCCATACTGGAGTCCGTAATTTTTCTTATTTGTACTAGATATTTTGCATCATGCTAGATAAAAGGAAGACATTGAGACAACCAGAATTATTCCTCTAGAACCTTTTGAGTGATTACTAAATATTTTTGAAAAAATCACGTTTTTGGGATTAATTTCACAAATTATTTGGGATACATATTAAAACAATTGAATTTTTTTTTTACGAAAAATATCTTCTCATTAATAATCGCATGATTTTTTGTATACGGTATTTATATAAGCCTACAGTTTGTCTCGGCTGTCGGGTACGATTAGGTCCATTGTGACCTGTATGCCCTAGGTGTGAAAGACAGACAATTTTCTGCACCACTTTTTCAGTCATTTGTAAAACAGCTAACATAACTTTTTTTTTTTTTTTTTTTACGAAAATAACTATCTTATCATTAATACTCGCATTTTTTTCATAAACAGTGTTTGCATAAGCCTGCTGTTTTTCCCGGCTCAGTATGGGGTAAGATTAAGTCAAATTGTGACATTGCCAAGTTTGACCCTCTAATACGTCAAATGTTAATACTGCGACGAGTGACGTATAACATCAAGTCGTCACTATGAACACGGCGTCGTGGGACTAATGATGCCATGACGTGAAGCTTGAAGTGACGTCATTAGGCTGCTCTTGCTGTTATTCTTCTTCAGAATAGCTATGCTACACCGGACCACAAAGCTTACGAAAGGCGGGAATCACCGTGTTCCCGTCTTTAGTTTTTGTGCGCCAGTGTGTGTGGATCAGAGAGTGGGTTAGAGTAGAAGGAGATAGATTCCTGACGCTACACGAGCACACAGAGCGTACTCAGTAATGGCGGGACGCTCCGTGTGTCCGTCTTTATTTGTGTGCGCCGACGTATGTGTTAATCAGAGGTTGGCTTAGACTGGAGGGAAATGGATCAGCATAATAAGATAAAAATATGAACAACTCTGAATGTTCCTAAATGGAAAAAGCATGCGAGCTCAAAACAATACGGTAGACTTTGAGATGAAATCCTCATCTTGTTTATTTTATTTTATTTTTTTCATATTTGACAGTCCATTTTTTATTTATTTTTTTTAATTTAATTAAATTAATTAATTTATTTTTGTTGTGTTTATTGTAATTGCTCACATGAAAATGCGGTTATCATTCGTATTACACATCTTTAATGGCATTCCCGATGCGCAAAAGACCACAGTGGCGCACTGGGTTCGTTCTTTACTCACTGTGAACATGTTTTAGCTGATGGTTGTGTTCCTCTCCAGAATCCGTATGTGTTGGAGATTTCTGATCACGAGGAAAAAGCTATTTAAAAATACCCACTCTCAAAGTTCAAACGCCCCTTGATGCAGTCTGGTCACTGTCAGCCTTTACCGAGAGACTTTTATTTGTCTTTCGAACTTCGATCCTACTTTTATAGTAAAGAATGAAGTACCCGCAGATGGGCAAGTCCATTTTTGAAAGGGCAGCCAGCTTGACTGATGGAAACGGGCGATACCCACACTAAAACCAGCCAATCGGAAGACATTTTGCGTGAGTTATGTTTGGGCGCTTGATAATACGTCAAAACGTTGCGATTGACTATAACGTAATTCCCTGCGGATGCTATTACGAGTACAAAGGAACAGACTGAAATGTCTAAATACAGATTTGATCTGATTGTCTGAAATTTGTGATTTAATTAAAAACTGTGCGTGTCCAGAGTGCCTGTTCGCCCCACCCCCCACCCCCACCCCGCCCTCCCCTCACGCCCCTCCCCCTTTCAACCACTACCATCACAACCACAAACAACAACAGTCCCACACATAACAAGAGAAACAAACACATCATAAAGGCATACCTTTACTGGGCATTGAGAATAAAATATACATAAACTTCTTTGAGAATTTGTGCTGTGAATGAAGCCACCCCCCCCCCCCACACCTTCCGCAAAAAGCCATCGGGCCGACGTCGGCCACCGTTGGCCTGCACACGGCCGTGCACAGGCCAACGGTGGCCGACGACGGCCCGATGGAAGTTTGCGCATTGGGCCATTGTTTCGTATTTGATTAAGCTGCCGAGTGACGACTCCAATTTCGCATCAAATTAACAAACCATTGTATGTCGATCACTCCATGGCCAGTTCGCATAGAAGATTTTGTGACGGCGTAATCCACCAATCCAGTTCCTTTCGTCTGCAAGAGGCATAGATTTTCATGAAAATCTATGCCTCTTTTTATGCAGATTAGCATTATTTGCGGCAGTCGTCACAAGGTCTAACACCCTAAAACGGTTCATCCCACTTTGTTCAACGCATCACGAGTCCCAGCAGGGGGCGTAATCCAAGACTGTCCGCGGATTGATGTTGATGGTAAAGGACTTGGTCCGGAGCCAAGTGGGTCCGGAAAACTCTGGCAGTCAGAAGCACACATTTGTCAACTTTGATCCGTTGAAGACGATTTTATGACTCGTCCTGCATGTCCTACGCAGAGGTTCAAACGGGTAGTGCAAACCCGGCGGAGATTGACAAATAGAGCACTTGGACATTTGTGGAAAGGGAGGTTTTTTTCAGATTTGTTTGTTATGACTTTGTGTCCTATGTGTGTGTTTGAATGTGTGTGTGTGTGTGTGTGTGTGTATGCACGCACGCGCGTGTGTGCTTGCGTGTATGCGCGTGCGCATGCGTGCGTGTGCCTGCGTGCCGTGTATGTTTTTTTTGAAGACGTTTGCAGTTATCCAACACTTAAAATAATAACCAAAACAACAACAAAACAACAACAAACAAACAAAGACATGATACGAACAAATATTAAATTTGTTTTAGGAGTATGTTAACTCATTCTACCCCGACACACCACAGCAAGATATGGATCGACCATGATAGTTCAAGGGTGATGCCAGAATAGCTTGGCGCCTATGGGCGCCAATCTATTCTGGCATCACCCTTGAACTATCATGGTCGATCTGTGTCCTACACTGCAATGCAGTCTTCAGAAGACAACGGCAAAATTTGGGTATTTCGGTGTTGGGATACAATGAGTTAAATCTAAATACTGAATGAAGAGCAACAACACGCAAAAAAGTGTGTATGAATGGCTACTATGAATGGCTACATTTACTTCATAGTTGCTGCTGTCTCAGTTTTGACTTCTGAAATTTTGAATAATGAAGAGAACGTTTTTAAAGACAAAAAGTATGCCAGGACGGTGGAACAGCAGGCTGCAGGGTTCACCCAAGTAGAGCCAGAATTCACACTACCTTTCGGTGCGTCGGCTTCGATTCATTCACCTTCGCAGTAGCGAAATACGTAAAATGTTATTCTATGTCCTATCCACCTAATATTCACGGTCAAAACAAACATTTCGAGGAAGATTAGATTTTAATAACTGCCCCTTTCTTCTTCCCGACGGTGTCGGTAGACGTCGGCATTAACTGACCCGTGATCGGGCCAGCTAAGGATGACGTCGACCCGAGGACCATTAGTTTACTGGGGGCGCGGCGGTCGGTCATTTCAGTCTCTCCGGTTACACGAAGTACTTCGCTTTTAGTGCCAGTTTCATCAGCATCAAAACGTTTTTATTCTGTCAAGATAGGAGTGGCGAACACAGGAATTTTATGACAACAGTCTCGTTAAAGGGGCACGACCGACCTTTTTTAATGCTTCAGTTCGCAAAAAGCTTTTACTGGGCTTCAGTATACATACCCACTTAGACAGTGACCACCCTATTGTCCCACCAAATGTTTTCTTTCGTCCGTTCAAAGCGAAAGAGGCCACCGGAATCGTGCGGCTGGACCCGGTCAAAAGATTGCTTCCGATAGACGATCAGGAAGCTGACGTCATAACTATTCTATACGACCTTATGTCATCTGCATAATTATAACCAATCAGAGACAAGATGTCGGATGAACCAGCGAAGAAAAAAAGAAAGTATCAGTCGACGTGACTCGCGCCGGCCGACAATGACAGACTCGTAATTGAAGAGAAGAAAGAGAAAGAGAGACAAGATACCCTTAAGTAGAACTGACATCGGACAAGGGAATAATTATAGAGCTTGGCTTGACCGCCCATCCGGAATTTGTCGCTTTCTTGCTATGTGAAACAGTAAGTAATCCGGTTACGATCTTTGTCGATCTTCCTGTAGTTTCACGAGCGCTAGAGACTGAGAATTCATGATCTTCAGTAGAATTTATCTCTTACTGATTTTGCAAGATTTTAAACCTGTTTTATCATGAAGTTACGAGCTAGTTCATCAGATTTTATGCTGCAAGGATCAGACAACTACGGCTTGTGTGTCAAAATTGCGGCACTGGCTGCCGACATCGATGGTCTGACACGTTTTTGTCTGTGCGGGCTCTCATTCACTCGCTTCACAGATGTAGTGTTTCTGCTGCGATGGTGCATTTGTCGTTTCCAGAGATGCTTTCAGTTACGTAGACTTCGATGTGTGTGATGTGAAACTGCAATGCAGAAATGGGAATAAGTGGGTGAAATCCACGTTCTGTTTAGTGATGCTGGCTCAGTCGCCGGCTTGGCGCGGAGACCGAGTCGAAGAACTTGAAGCCACGCCCACAGCACGATTTGCCCGTTACTCAGGGCAGCAGGTCAAGCGGAACCCGCATTGATTTTGACAGCATAGCGAATAAGTGGAAAATTTATTTTACATTCTCGTGGAAAATTATGTCAAAGGGATGCCGGAGAACATCAGTACATGTTACACCGACGCGTACAACGATGACCGCCTCCGTCGTCTGCAGTATCGATTGATCGGGTTCTGCCTTGTGACGTAGGCTAGTTAATATGCACAAATTCAAAACGAGGCCGATGCAGACGATAATTTGCACCCTCGGGTACAAAAACAACACACCCATCAAACGATGAATTTCGACATTTGGCATTGTATTTACATCATAAAGTTCTAAGTTGAGTACACAAAGGACCCATAAATAATACTGTCAGCAGTATCTGTTGCAGACAGTTTTCCGACTGTGTTGAGATGATTAAACCTGGGGAGAATCGCTTTAATATTGGTGGATCTTGGCCGGGACTTTTCCTGTTTGTTTACATTGACCACATAGTCGATTAGTGATTCAACAGGTCCGGGAATCCTAAGCGATAAAAAAGACCCACGGAAGCGGCTATTCTGTGCTAAGTATTTGCCACAAAATAGCCGTTGTCAAAAGACTATTTCGTTTAGTATTCCTAGTCCTGTAATGTTTTTGTTGTTAGAGGTGGTGTTGATAGTTCGAAATTAAAAAGTTCATACCATTCATGCAAGTTTCCATGGAATCGGAATACCTGATGCAACACGCAGACTCCGAATTAGGCGCACTCAACATAATAAATTAACCG
This sequence comes from Semisulcospira habei, assembly GCA_036245525.1. Lineage (NCBI taxonomy): Eukaryota > Metazoa > Mollusca > Gastropoda > Semisulcospiridae > Semisulcospira > Semisulcospira habei. Next base: position 22,977,975 of record BTPG01000001.1, on the reverse strand, counting down.
AACATAATAATGCAATCTTACAAGTTTAGTGCCACTAGACAAGGATGGATTCATAAAAGTGTCAACGGAGAAATGAAGTGCATGTCAGAGAACTGGCGGGAAAGAAAGTTGGCAACGTTCCAAGTGATGACTGATGAAACCCCATCGCTTCACTTCTATAGAAGTGCAACGGGACGAAGATCAAGATCCGGAGTGGAGACCTGAAACCTGTGCCGTTACCACGAGATGTCAAGCAAAGAAAAGTCACCATACCATCCCTCTAAAAGTGGCTGACAACACAGAAACAGCCGTGGTGAATAGAAACAAGCTGGTGGAACTACAGAGAGCCGACCCTACGCTTGACACGTTCCGAGATCTGACCGAGCCCGTAACACGAAGGGGGAAGCAGATAACCTTCGAGACCAGAAAGGACATCCTATATCGAGTATACACCGGCCAAGGAGACAAGCCTGTCCGTCAAGTGGTGGTCCCGGAACCCCTGAGGATGCAGGTGATGAAACTGACCCATGATGTCATCTTAGAAGGACACCTGGGAATCAGCAAGACCCTCGACAGGATCCGAGCAGTCTTCTACTGGCCTGATATGGGAGGCGACTTCACCCGATTCTGCAGGTTATGCGACATATGCCAGAAGACAGTCTCTAAGTGAAAGGTGTCCAAGGTGCCTCTTGAGAAGATGCCACTCATCGATATGCTTTTTCAAGCGGCTAGCTGTGGAACTGGTGGGGCCAATATCTCCTCCAAGTAAAGATGACCATCGCTACATTCTGACCCTGGTGGATTATACCAAAAGATATCCTAAGTCCATACAACTAAAGAAGACCGACATTACAACAGTGGCAGAGGCGCTCGTGGACATGTTCAGCCGTCTGGGGATTCCTGAGGAGAACCTGAGCGATCTAGGGACCCAGTTCATCTCCGATTGCATGGAAGAAGTCAATCGGCGGTTGAGCATTCGACACATCACTACGATCCCGTACCACCCCATGTGCAACGGGTTGGTCGAAAAGTTCAACGGAAGATTGGAGGCTATGCTAAAGAAACTGTGTGCTGAGCAGCCAAGGTTGTGGCATATGTACATCAATGCCTTGCTCTTCGCAAAACGTCAGGTTCCCCAGGATTCGACAGGGTTCCCCCCTCCATCCCCCCCCCACCCCTACCCCCCTTTGAATTACGGCAGTACTGTAAGGGGACCCATGCACATCTTGAAGGAGCTGTGGACCAAGGATATCGACGCGCCCGAGCTGAAGATCAGCTACCAGTATGTCTTCGACCTGAGAGAAAAGCTGGAGGATACCCTCAGGATGGCTTGAGAAGAACTGGAGAAGGCGCAGAGCAAGGGGAAGCATTACTATGACCGAAAAGCCAAATTCGACGGTTTCAGCCAGGTGACCAGGTGTTGGTTCTTCTCCCCACCGACAAAAAAAAAAAAAAAAAAAAAAAAAAAAAAAAAAAACAACAAAAAAACAAAACAAACAACAACAACATACCAGCTGATGAGACCTGACCAGTGCAAAACAAGGACGCTCCTCTATCATTCAAGATAGCGAAGGGAACTGTCTTACGGAAGACCAAGACATTCTGAAGAGATGGACAAAGTACTGCTCAGATTTGTACAACCACCGAGCTACAGGGGACACAGGCATACTTGTCACCTCGCCAGTGACCAACAGTGACAACTATCCCATCCTCCGAGAAGTAGAAGCTGCCGTGAAGTCGCTAAAATAAAAAGGGAAGGCAGCAGGAGCAGACAACATTTCTGCAGAACTAGTCCAAGAAGGGGAAAAGACATGATAAGCGCCTTACTATCTGCAATAAGATCTGGCAGTCAGGGGAATGGCTCACACCATGGACCCAATCACTTATAATAACTGTCTCGAAAAAAGGCAACTTACAAAAATGCGAGAATTATCGCACGAACAGTCTTATACGCCACCCAAGGAAAGTCGTGTTAAAGATCCTACTGAACAGGCTGAAGCCACAGGCAGAGGAAATCATAGCTGGGGAACAGGCAGGTTTCAGACAACTGAGCAGATCTTCAACCTGAGAGGTCTATGTGAGAGGTACCTCCAGCACCAGCAAGACCTCTATCATGTCTTTGTGGATTTTAAGAAGGCGTTTGACAGCGTGTGGCATGCAGCCCTTTGGTCCACCATAAAGCTGTACAACATTAATGCCAACCTGATCAAAGTAATAAAAAACCTTTACAACAAGACCAATAGCGCAGTCTGCGTCAACGGCAAAATAGGAAATTGGTTCAGAACAACAGTCGGAGTCGGACAAGGTTGCTTGCTCTCACCTACTCTTCTCAACGTCTTCCTGGAAAAAAATCATGACGGACGCTCTGAAAGATCATGAAGGAACTGTCAGTATTGGAGGCAGAACAATCAAGAATTTGCGCTTCGCGGACAACATTGGTGGCCTTGCATGAACAGAGGAGGAGCTAGCTTAGCTGGTGGTAAATCTGGACAATACAGCCATTGCGTTTGGGATGGAAATCAGCGCAGAGAAGACCAAACTGATGACCAATAACGCCAGTGGCATTGACACTGAAATCATGGTTGGAGGACAAAAACTGGAAACAGTTAAGAAATTCAAATACTTAGGAGCCATTGTGACAGATGAGGGATCAAAACCAGAAATACTGTCCAGGATCGCGCAGACAACAACAGCACTGACAAGACTGAAGACCGTATGGAAGGACAGAAACATCACACTCTGCTTCAAGATCAGACTGATGCGCTCCTTAGTCATCTCAGTGTTCTTATATGCCTGTGAATCATGGACCCTCACAGCAGACCTCGAAAGGAGGATACAAGCCGCTGAAATGAGATGTTTTCGAAGGCTGCTTGGCATTTCGTACAGAGATCACATCACAAACGAGGAAGTGGGAGGCAGAATCCGGCAAGCCATCGGGCCCTATGAAGACCTATTAGCCATTGTGAAAAAAATGCAAACTAAAGTGGTATGGGCATGCCACGCGATCAGCAGGGCTTGCCAAGACAATCTTGCGAGGCACTATGCAAGGAGGGCGAAAGAGAGCAAGATAGAGAAAAAGACGGGAGGACAATATCTCAGAGTGGACAGGACTGAAGCTAAGCGACACACTAAGAATGGCAGAGAACAGAATGGAATGGAGGGAGCTGGTTGCCAAGTCATCAGTGGTGCCCCAACGGTCGACAAGACTGCGGGATAGATAGATAGAGATAGAGCTTACAATAGCAAACATGGAAACAGGAAAATCTGAAAAAGTCGAAAATGCTCGCAACAGCTACATGTCATTGGGCCACATTGGCATAAAGTAGCAAATATACACAATATTACACTGCAGTAGCCTGTTTACAACACTCTGGCTTCAAATCTCATTATAGATATTACAATGTCAATTATTAGGAAGGCCACCCCGCCTACTTTCAGAATGGCTAATGTGGGACCAAAAGGTAAGAATTCAGACAAAAAATAGGAATATTGGCATGACTTATTGAGTAATCAGCCCAGCGGTCATCCAACCAATTAACTAATAAAATAAGACTTTCGAGCACTAACAGAACAAAACTAATACATTGATTTATCCGACCTAAACGTCAAAGATTCCAGCAGGCCAGATAACGAATAAAATAATCAACTCATTCAGCCCCGCCACACCACAACAAGACATGGGTCGAGCATGATAGTTCAAGGGTGGAGCCAGAATAGCTTGGCGCCCATAGGCGCCAAGCTATTCTGGCTCCACCCTTGAACTATCATGCTCGATCTGTCTCTAGAATTGTAATACAGTCCTTCAAAGGGAAATTTCAAAATTCTGGGATTTCGGTCCTGGGGTAGAATGTGTTAACACAGCGACATATTCAAATAAACATTACATAGGCTACTGAACAAACTGACGCACTGATCTGACGACCTACCAACAAACATCCAGAAAGCCAGCCAGCCAGACAACTGCCCTGTGAAGGCAAAAGACAGTCCATTTTTTTTTTTTTTTGAAAATCAAGATTCGTAATACACACAGGCACGGGATGATGGTTGCGTCATCAGTCCCCTCCAAACACGGGTAGCAGTAAATAGCACCAAGGTGCTATTTATTACTACGCGTGCTATGAGGTGACAGATGACCCAACGATCACCCCGTGCCTGTGGTAGTACAAGAACCGTAGACTGTACAATGATGTTGCTTTTCACAAAACTGAACTTGCTGCCCTTTGCTTTCATAGGCGGCCTCATCCACCGACCAGGGTTAGCAACTCTGTTTTAGTGTTCGCTATTCGGTCATCATGCCCCCTGTTTCTATGCAGAAAGCATATAAAACACAAGGTGCGTGTGATGACCGGAACAGCAATCATATAAATCCTAAGGTCCAAAATTACAGACCAGCACACAATTTTCTAGTCGGCGCAATCCCATGATCCCGACTAGTGCCGGTTAAAAAATGTTATGCTTCACTAAAAACGATGCAAATCTTTATCAACAGGCATTCTCAATATTTTGTCAGTGTCAGTGTATCACACTTTAATGGGCCGTGAAGACGATAAATGTCATCAAATGACAAATTTCTCAACATTTGTGACTATTTACAGCAAGATATGCACGGCTACAAAACCACAATAAATATCAAAAGGGATAAAGCGTGTGACACATTGTTTATTTTACGACAATGTCGTGTGAGCCGGGGATTTACATTTATATTCGCTTATCGCGGAATTATTTCCATGGTGTAGGTGCATTGTAAAAAATGATTTAAAAAAAATGGCTGGTGTGATCGGACCAAAATTTACGGGCCTATGACAACAACAACAAAAAAAAGATGGGATGACAATTATTTCCCTGGTGTAAGTGCATTGTAAAAAATGATTTTAAAAAAATGGCTGGTGTGATCGGACCAAAATTTACGGGCCTATGAAAAAAAAAAAAAAAAAAAAAAAAAAGATGGGATGACCCATAGCCCACAAAGTCCCTTCTATATTAGAGCTGTCCTCGCTGTCAATGGTCTCTACCGTTTGTCTTTGACCTGATTCTGATGTTGAATTATCTCCTATTGAAAAAGTCTCGCAGATCTGCCAATGCGTCAGTGAGTTCTATAAGGGGCGCAGTACATACGCGTCATTGATTTGTCAAAACGTCATTTGTCATGACGTAAGCTTTAGTTTTTACGTCATTTTATTTTTACGTGATATGAGTTTCACTTTCGCTGCATAGGCTTGAGAAAAAGGTGACAAAACTAGAACTTCACGGTACAATTTCAGTCTTGCTATAATTTGTGTGAAAGCAGGTTGACTTTACCTAGCTACATGATATACTAAGTACACGGGTCACCTGCAAGAGTGCAAGCTCTTCTGAAAGCGCGTCGATGTGTGTGAGCGTGCATGCGCGCGCGCTCCAAACATCTCCAAGAGGCATAGATCCTCATGCGCCTGGAGGGGGCATGAGGGTCTATTCCTCCAGGAGATGCGCGCATGTTTGTGTGTGTGTGTGTGTGTGTGTGTGAGACAGAGAGAGAGAGAGAGAGAGAGAGAGAGAGAGAGAGAGAGAGAGAGAGAGAGAGAGAGAGAGAGAGAGAGAGAGAGAGAGCCGCGCGCGCGAGAGAGAATGACGTCATATTTAGAGTATTATGTCAGTGTCTGCATGGTGACGGAGTTGCCTCTTTTACGTCACCTCCACTGTCTGACTTTCTCTAGAAGTAAAGGTGTTTTTTGTGTGTGTTTTAATTTTTTTCTGTAAAGAATTAATTTTTACTAAAGAAGTTGAAAGGTTACAAAGTTGGCTAACGAACTCATCCAATGTCTTTCTCCAAAGTAGCTATATGCAAATGTTCAATTCAATCAAGTAAATATGACACAAATTACGGTCTCTAATCTGGGTCAACCGACTTTCTATAAACGGTTGTTTATGTCTTCAATGAGACATTGAATTACAATAATTATGCTCGGAGGCTGTCTTAGCCACCCACTTAAGAAAGTATTTCGCCAAGTATCAAGCTTGTGGCTGACTGTACAGAATTTATCGGAGATTCTCTTGTTTACATTACATACGCACACACGTACTCACTGACATACATACGCACGTGCCGCGGCGCTTCGCGCCAAATGTACGTTCAGCAGCGAGGTTAGCGTAACTAGACATGACGCAATTTTTTTTTCTTGTTACTTCAATTGTTAGAGGTTTAGCCTGCCCGCCTTTGACATCATGGACATGGTATTAAATTCTCCCCACCGCGACCTGCCAGTCCACAATGTCCCTTCTATATATAGAAGGGACTTAGAAATAACAAACAAAAAAGGAAACTGTGTATTACTGTACCCTTAAACTATCATAGGGCGGTCAAAGTTATTTCAAGCAATAGTGTATCGGCATGAAAAGAGTTAAGACAGTGAATAAAAGGTTCCAGGGTCGAAGTCAGCATCACGTGGCAGCGCTCGCGTTACTGACATGGGATGATACCTTTTGTTACTGACACTGCCGAACGATATGGTCAGGGGCGGATCTGCAAGGGATCAGAAAGCATACATGGGATGGGGCTGGATCCGCGGGGTTCCGGACCTCCTCACCGCCGCAAAAAAAATAAATAAATAAATAAAATAAAATAAATAGAAAACATTTTAAAATGCTATAAAAAAAGTCCCCCCCCCCCCTTTCGATGTAACTGATCCGCCCCTGCAAAGAGTACAAGTATTTAATAAAATAAACTGTTAGCAAATATAAAACATTACAATAATAATTGCTATGTGTAACAAAACAGAAGTCAAAGCCAAAAAAGGTCTGCCTACAAAAAGAAAAACGAAATATACAATCGTGCAACCTCACTCCCAGAACTAAATGACTTCCATTCTATAGGCTTCAAGCTAATCTGGCACTACCCTTGAATTATCATGGTCGACCCATCTCCTGCTGTAGTGCGTCAGGGCTGAATGGGTTAATCCAACACCAAAAGCCCCTTGATGTCCCAGAAACATAGATTCAAAGTAGTGTTAGCAACAGGTATAGATCCTCATGAGCCTCCGCAACTGCGGGGGCTCATGAGGATCTATACCACTTGTACTTGGGTGGTGCTCAAATCTTCTCTCGGCACTGAACGGGTTAAGTGATAAAGCCTTAGTTATGAAGACGATCAACATCCCATAATCTCACGCGCCGGCGATGATCGAAATATGTGTAAAAAAATAATCTGTAGATGACAACGCACAATTTCCAGCCATGGATTTGCCAACCGTGACGAAATATGACAAACACTATCTGACAGTGGAATCATTGTGTGTAGGCGTTTACTGAAATTACCCGGATCAAATGGCTCAGTTACAACTGACGCCGCTGAGCCATTAACCTATTTAATCCAAAGGTCGTATCAGTTTCCCAAATCGTTTTTGCGATGTCACCTATCGACTAAGTACCAGTTGCGGGAGATGGATCGACCCCAGATTAGCTTGGCGCCCAAGCTAATCTGACACTACCCTTGAATTATTATGGTCGATCCATCTCCTGCTGTAGAGCGTCGGGGCTAAATCAGTACTGGATCATAAGGTCTTCTACTGAGCCATCTTCACTATGTGTAGAAGTCATGAATTATCATTAGAGAAATATCCCACATAATAATAATAATAATAATAATAATAATATAATAATAATAATAATAATAATAATAATAATAATAATAATAATAATAATGCGTATTTATATAGCGCTTAATCTTAATCAAAAGCTCTAAGCGCTTTACAATCTCAGTGTACACAAAAATAAAAATACCATGACCCGCACATAACAAACAAAACAAAATACCCGAATACACCATTTTTACAATGAACTAAACAACAATGCATACATAATATGTTCTAATTAACATTCAATCTAAAAGAAGGAGGATTACATAACTGCAACTAAGGCATCAAACACTGGCAGTCATTCAAAGTAAAGCTTGAAGAGGTGAGTTTTGAGTTTTCAACGGCCTCAAGAGGAAGTGTATTCCACAACACTGGGGCTTGGTAAACAAAAGTGCGCTGACCAAATGTTTTAGTTTGGACAGAAGGTACACTGACACAACTCCCGTTTATTAGAAGAGGAGCGGAGCTCACGAGAGCGTGTATACACGTGCAGCAAAGAGGACAAGTATTCTGGGCTGGTGCCGGCCTGAAAGGCATTTAAAACAGATTGACATAACTTTGTATTGAATACGTGAGGACACAGGTAGCCAGTGAAAGGACTTCAAGATGGGTGTGACATGCTCAGTCTTACGGGCTCTCACAACAAGCCGGGCTGCATTGTTCTGAGTCTTTTGGAGGCGATCAATGCGGAAATACTGAGGGCAGCCACAAAGCAAAGAGTTACAATAATCTAGCATGGACAGCACAAAGAGCACAAACTTAGTGTTTTTGTGGCTTCCACGGTGCGCTGGTGACGAACTGAACTAATGCGACGAAGTTCCAGATAAGCTGACATAGATAACCCGCTATGAATGTAACACCCAGGTTTCTCATACTCGCAGAGAAACCAATGAGTGTTCCATCCACAGACAGTGATGACGGTAAAGGCATGGACATATGACGAAGATAATCTCGGATTAGCTTCCAACATTGCTTGAGTGTTGCCATCATTTAACATCAGTTTGTCGGTGATCATCCATGATTTGACATGGTCAATGCACTGGCTTATGCTTTGGCGGGACGGCATTTGCAGCTCGCTCGACAGTATCACTTTTGTACATCTGCGTATCATCTGCAAATGCATGATGGGAAATGGAGCGATTACTAATCAGGTCAGACTGGGGCTGAACTGACATACAGTAAGAACAGTACAGGTCCTAGACCGAGTTTTGGGGTACACCAAACCGAAGAGGTGATGGCTCAGAACGACAGCCGTCAACAGAAACAAACGTTCATGTCAGGTATGAACCAGGCTAAACCATACCAAGACTGCCTTTAATGCCAAATACAGATTGAAGACGGGCAGGGCGATCTAACTGTTTGTCTGTCCAGCGCTGAGTAATTCCCCTTGGTATGTGTACAGATTGAAGACGGCACAGCAAAATTCCATGGTCAATAGTGTCGAACGCACTGTAATGACTTCGCCGAGCAGGCTGAAGTAATAAAGAGAAACGGCCAAAATGAAAAATAAACTCCGTTCCCGGTGCGCAAAAGTCCATCGGGCCAACATCAGCCGCCGTTGGCGCGCGCACGAGCCAATGGCGGCCCGATGGCCTTTTGCGCATTGAGTTTACTGATTCAAACGGCAGTGGGGTTAGTCCAGGGGACTACATTACAGTGTAGTTGAGTGGTAATGATGCAGCATGTGACGCCGTTCAATGAGTGCTGACAGAAGAAAACAAATCAGACAGCATTCGGCGGCGTTTGTGTTCTCAATTGTTTTGTTGCACCCAGAAAGTTCAGCCCCGAAAAGCATGTAAACAGCCTGATGACTGAGCTGGCTCTACTGATCCGGACCGGCCGACGGTGTTCCGGTCACTCAGCTGTGTCGTGCCTCGGTTGCGGCCGTGCGCGCGAAATACGAGTCTCAGTAGCTGCATATCAGTGCTTCGTTTAGGCTGGACTCAAAACGTCACTCAAGTCAGTATAGTCAATAACCGGCACCGACTTCCCGGCTCTTGGCCGATTTCTGCGGGTCATTTTTTTTTCATTTCCTGTTTCAGTTATGATTGTATGGCCTCTGTCGATCTGAGTCGACCATAGATAATGCATCGGCCTAGTTTCGAGTGTTCTCTGATCTGATTGGCCTGTTCAGCCGCTGGGTCTGACTGAAGCAGCGTCTTTTGTGACTGTCGGTTATGATTATGCGGATTAGTGATGATAATGGTAATCAGCAATACAATAATTACTATCAAGTTATTGGTGACTAGTACTGTAGTCCGTAAGTCGTAGGTAACGTCAGTAACAAACACTGATACGTCTAGTCTCGGGAACTCTCTGCCACCGAAAGCCACCTCCACAGACTCCCTCCCCACCTCAGTTCAAGCGTATTGATGTGAGGTGAGACATGATCACGGCACTGGCTCCTCAACCCCCCCCCCCTCCCCGCCCTTTTCCAAACAGAAACCAGTCACCTACCTACAAACCTACTCACAAACCAGATGGGTGAGGCTGGTAGAACTGCACACACACCGGCCAAGGGGAATTACTCAGCGCTCGACAGACAAACTTGACAGTTGGACATAATCCCCGGCCCGCCCCAGCCCATCAGGCGCCCACTGAATAGGGATCGGGACTGAAGTTCCCCGCCGGGGTTGCCTAGGAGCGTCGGCGCGTCAACCGCCGTCTTGAGAGGATACGTTAGTCTTCAGATAGTAGCGAAGTAGTGTTTCAACACGTTTTTCTTCATGCTTCTTCTTCTTTGGAAACAAACAAATACACGGATCATGTTCTGGTTAGCGCTGCCCGCCGCCGTTCACTGCCTTACTGAAAGTCCGCACTAGGCCATGTTTATGCCAGACACGGTTCGGCACGCCGGCACCGCCGCGGGTGGAAGGGAGGGGGAGGGGAGGGGGGAGGGGTGCCTGGCGGGGATGGGTGGTGGTTGTGGACGGCTTTCAGATGCTAACTTTGTTTATTCCTCAGCCCCAGCTAGTGGCCAGTACGTTTTAGTAAGAGAAAGAAGGAAAGGGCATTTTCGTGGTGCACAAACTCGTTTCACTCAAAGATAAGGAAGTCTTTCTTGCCACTCCAGTCTAACATTACTAAGATCGCACTCACATTGAAAGGAACAAATTGAGTATATTTTGTTTGGCAGAAAGCAAAGTTCTCACAGCCCCTATGGCTGCAGGGGCAAATGCGAATCTATGTATCTGAGGCATAGTGGTGCTAATTGATAAACCACAAATCCTTCTTAAAATTGTTACAAAATTTATAGCAATGGAATCGATTATATTTTAATTTATATTACCTTATATTTATTTTCGCACAAAACTTATTTTGATGATTTGTATAATACAATTGAACGTCAATTTTAATTAGTGCTTCCTTTTATATATATATATATATATATATATATATATATATATATATATATATATATATATATATATATATATATATATATATATATATATATATATATATATATATATATATATATATATATATATATATACTTTTACACATCGATTGCATGTCTCTCTGAAATCAGATTTTTATTATCAGACTATGTGAAAAATTGAATCTGACTTGTGTAAATAAATATATACAGTAAATAATCTTTGTTTGTTTGATTGTTTGTTTGTTGTTGTGCTTTTTCTGTCTTGCTGCCACATGCTTCAAAATTTCACTATGGTGTAAAATCGTGCAAAATTCACCACGAAAAAAACAAAATCAACCAAATAAAAAATGAACCAGGCCGCTTTTCAGTCTCCAGCACATTTGAAGAGCAAATACGCAGAATTGAAACAGATTCCTTTATAGTCTTAACACACACAGGTAAGACCTAGAGGGGAAGGAGTGTAGAACTTGTAAAATTTCCATCCGATTTGGCATTTTTCACCATCATTTTAATCAGTCAGTCACTTAAAAGGTGCTCACCAAGATTCAAGTCGATCAAATAAAAAATAAAAATTTTCAGTGTGCCAAAATTTGGAAACGTGCCAAGTCCAAAAGTCACTAAATAAATTATAACAAATTAACCAATCTTCTCTCAGGTGAACATTTTTGACATAATGGTTTGTGAGAAGATGCAGTGTATTTTCTGATTAAGAAAACCAAGGAAAAACGCAGAAACTAAAAAAAATTTCTCATATGAGAAATTTTATCACTATATATTATGACTTGCAGAAGGAAAAACGTGTAACTTATACAGTTTCCATCCGATTTGGGATTTTTCACCATCATTTTAAGCAGCTGGTCAAACTGGATCCGATGAACATACTTAAAACATTGTAAACACTATATTTAATAGAAACCCTAATGGTCAAAGTTTCTGTAGGGTTACATTATGATTAGGGTTAGGTTTCTGGCTAAGGTTATGGTAACCCTAAGGTGATAAGGCACATTTTAGTCAATTTTTTATGGTGCCATTTGATAGCCCATGTGGTACTGAGTCCAGAAATGCAAATACAACTTTTGTATTTCCAATTTAAACATGTGTTATCGCCCTTGGAAAATATCGGGGAAAAAACACATTATCCTTTCTCGTGTCGGTATTTTATGTTCAATCTCTCCCATTTTCATACCCATACTGCGGCTATACTATTTTTATTGATATCTTTAAAAGCAACTCTAAATATGTCATAGTTTTTTTTTTAATTTTTATTTGCTAAATGTTTTTTTCAGGTCACCTTTTCAATTCAATAATTTTCCTCCCATTCACAACAACCAGACTTACATACTTACGCTTGTCACCCCTCCCAGGGTATAGTCCGTCGACGAGAGACCTCCAGCGACTCCTGTCCTGTGCTTCTCCTTCGATTTAGACTTAGACTTAGCTTGCATCAAAATGTTCAGCCCAACAAACTGCATCCGATGAACATACCTAAAACATTGTAAACACTATACTTCAGTAATAGAAAACCTAATGGCCAAAGTTTCCATATCAGCAGGACCAACTCTAAAAGCTATCTACCTACTTTTCTCGCACAGTTTTCACCCAAACTCTGAACAAATTTATGACACTATGCACATGAAGTACTTTGCAAGACCCTGCAAGTCGTTTTACTCAGTTTGGTTTGAAAAAAAAGGTCAACCTCTAGTGCCTAACCCTGACAGGTTTATTATGTTCAGCGTACGTCCAGCTTCTTGGCATTTCAGTACCATTAGTCTGGGTTTTTTTTTTTTTTTTTTTTTTGTTTTGTTTCTTTTTGTTGCTAAAGCCAGAATCTTTATCCACATGGAGAGGGGCCTAGAAAAGGTGGCCTAACCAAAGCTCGTCCCCTCGCAACCCCAGTTGGCTAGACGCGGTCAACGGGCATACCACGACCGGACTCAACGTAGCATGCTGGAACATCTGAACCATGCACGACACAGCAGACAGCGGACGCCCTGAACATCGCTCTGCCCTCATTGCTCATGAATTGCGGAGGTTAAACATTGACATCGCCGCGCTCAGCGAAGTACGCCTCCCGGACGAAGGCAGCCTCCAAGAACTTGGCACTGGCTACACCCTCAACTGGTCAGGCAGGCTTGCATCAGAAAGACGGCTCTCAGGCGTGGGCTTCATGGTCAAGACCTCCATTGCGACTAAGCTGGAAAACCTACCAACGGATCACTCCGACCGCATCATGTCCATGCGCTTCCCACTGAGACACCAGCAATACGTCACCCTCCTCAGTGTGTACTCCCCAACCCTCCTGACAGAGCCTGCAGAAAAAGACAAGTTCTACACTGACCTGCGCAGCCTCCTATAGAGCACCCCTGCAGACGACAAAGTCATCATCCTTGGCGACTTCAACGCCAGAGTGGGCCAGGACTCTGAAGCCTGGAAAGGAGTCCTCGGCAAGCATGGCGTTGGGAACTGCAATGACAATGGCCGCCTACTGCTGGAGTTTTGTGCAGAGCAGCAACTTGTCATCACCAACACTACTTTCCAGCAAAAGGACAGTCGAAAGACCACTTGGATGCATCCTCGCTCCAAACACTGGCACCTTATCGACTATGTCCTAGTGCGTCAGAGGGACCGCAGTGATGTCCTCCTCACCAGAGTGATGCCCAGCACAGAATGTCACAATGACCACCGCCTTGTACGCTGCACTCAGGCTCCGCCTCAAGCTGAAACCCAAGAAAGGGAGCCCCTCCAAGAAGAAGTTTGATGTTGCCAGCCTTCAGCGTGACGATGTGAAAGCTGCCTTTCAGACAGATTTGCAGTGCATGCTCAAAGACACAGCTGATCCAGCAGACTCCTCCCCTGAAACACTCTGGGAACAACTGAAAACTGCTATTGCAAAATCCTCTATGGAAGTTTTGGGCTTTGCTAGAAAGAGGAACAAAGACTGGTTTGATGAAAACGACGTAGAGATCCAGGAACTTCTAGCACAAAAAAAAAAAAAAAAAAAAAAAGAGCCGCCCACCAGGCTCACCTAGCCCAACCTTCCTGCCCTGTGAAGAAGTCTGCCTTCTGCCTCATCTGCAGCAGTCTCCAGCGCAATCTTAGAGAGCTCCAGAACGAGTGGTGGTCCAGACTCGCACAGAGGACCCAGCTTTGCGCTGACAACGGTGACTACAGGGGCTTCTACGAAGCACTGAAAGCAGTGTATGGTCCCAGGCACCTGGTTTAAAGTCCCCTGCGAAGCGCTGATAGACAGGTACACCTCAGAGATAGTACGTCCATCTTGAACCGCTGGTCGGAATACTTTCAGGGTCTCTTCAGCGCTGAGCGCACTGTTCAAGAAGCAGTCATTTTCCAAATCCCACACATCCCAGTAAAGGTTGAATTAGACGAACCGCCCATCACTGAAGAGACCCTCAAGGCCATCCATCAGCTCAAGAGTGGCAAAACAGCAGGCATTGACGGAATCCCGCCAGAGATCTGGAAACATGGAGGCCCAGCACTGCACAACAAGCTCCACGACCTCTTTCTCTGCTGCTGAGAGAAAGGAACACTACCAAAGGATCTCCGTGATGCAGTCATCATCACCCTGTACAAGAACAAAGGAGAGAAGTCTGCCTGCTCTAATTATCGTGGAATTACCCTGCTGTCCATTGCCGGGAAAATTCTCGCAAGGCTGCTCTTGAATCGGCTGGTACCTGCCATCGCTGAAAACCACCTCCCAGAGGGCCAGTGTGGCTTCGGAGCCAACAGGAGTACCACCGACATGGTCTTTGTGCTGAGACAGCTTCAGAAGAAGTGCCGCGAGCAGAACAAAGGGCTGTATGTAACGTTTGTCGACCTAACAAAAGCGTTTGACACTGTGAGCAGGCAAGGCATGTGGCAGATCCTGGAGCGACTTGGCTGTCCCCCAAAGTTTCTCAGCATGATCGTCCAGCTCCACGAGGACCAGCAAGGCCAGGTCAGACTCAACAGTGACCTCTCAGAACCATTCCCCATTCTCAAAAGCGTGAAGCAGGGCTTCGTGCTGGCACCAACCCTCTTTACCATCTTCCTTAGCATGATGTTGAAGCAGGCCACAATGGACCTCGATGATTACGATGCAGTGTACATCAGGTATCGTCTCGATGGCAGCCTGTTCAACCTCAGACGATTGCAGGCCCACACCAAAACCCTAGACCGACTGATTCGTGAGCTGCTCTTTGCTGATGACGCTGCCCTCGCTGCACACACAGAGAGAGCCTTGCAGCGCATCACGTCCTGCTTCGCAGATGCTGCCCAGCTCTTTGGACTTGAAGTCAGTCTGAAAAAGACAGAGGTCCTTCATCAGCCGGCACCCACGGAAGAGCATTGCCCTCCCCACATCACCATCGGCGAGTCCGAACTGAAGTCTGTACACCAATTTACCTACCTTGGCTGCATCATCACGTCAGACGCCAAGCTGGGCAAGGAGCTGGACAACAGGCTGGCAAAAGCGAGCAGTGCTTTCGGGCGACTATTCAAGCTAGTGTGGCACAATCAACAGCTGAAAAAAGGCACCAAGATCAGCGTGTACAGAGCTGTCGTCCTCACCACCCTGCTGTATGGTTCCGAGTCCTGGGCCCTCTACCGCAGCCAACTACGACTCCTCGAACGCTTCCACCAGCGCTGCCTGCGTACCATCCTCGACATTCACTGGAGTGACTATGTCACCAACGTCGAGGTCCTTGAACAGGCGGAAACTGTGAGCATCGAGGCTTTGCTGCTGCGGACACAGCTTCGCTGGGCGGGGCACGTCTCCAGGATGAAGGATCATCGCCTACCCAAGATCACCCTGTTCGGCGAGCTCGCCACTGGACACCGAGACAGAGGGGCACCAAAGAAGAGATACAAAGACGGTCTCAAGAAGTCACTTAGTGCCTGCCAAATCGACCACCGCCAGTGGTCTTCGCTTGCTGCGGACCGCGACACCTAGCGCCCCACCATTTACAAGGCAGCCATCTCCTTTGAAGACTTTCGCAGAGCTAGCCTTATGGGCAAGTGGCTCAGGAGAAAAAACAGAGATGTCGAAGCTCAGAACCCTGGCCAGACCTTCCCCTGCAGCCACTGCGATCGAACCTGCCTGTCCCGGATTGGCCTCCGCAGCCACGAACATGCCTGCAGACGTCGTGGGCAACCCCTATAGAATCTTAGTTTGCGAAGTCAAGCCAAGAAGAGAAGATGTTCCGTCTCATCTCCTCCGCGGTATCAGTTTCAGCAAGCGGCATAGATTCTCATGGGTTTTTGCAGGCTGCCACACATTTAGAAGGCAACATCGTTCTTGCTAGATAAATGTATGCGGCCTATTGACCATGTCGAACAGCACGACATACTTTGCTATGGCTGGCAATATCAACTTGGTGAAGCTACACAGATTCTAATGCGTCTGTGCAAGTTCCGAAAACCTTCGGTAGTCAACCTCTCTCCGGCGTGAATTATATTTTAGCTCTTCAAGTCCTCCAGCACCAAAGTAGGATTTTGCTAACGTGTAAACCCCGTCGTATTTCTACGTTATCTCAATACGTTTTAAACTTCTTTAACTATGTGTTTATTCTCTGCGAAGGAGTTTGTTGCTACTGCGAACCAGCGACGCCCGGCCTTAGCAAACGAATGCAGGTCAGTGCTACCAGGTCAAACTTGTCTAGCTGCCTGGCTAAGTTTTACTGAAAGTGAACGGCCGTGCATATTCATTCTTTGATTGTGCAGTATAAGGTTTAATATGGAATCTAACGCTCGCGGCATATGAGGTCCGCAACAAAACACACTCAAATGAAAGTAATTTATCAATAGCTGCCCGCCATTTAAAGCATTCTGAATAAAACATTTCATTATCATAAACAATAGATTATCAATTTTCACAGTATCACATAAAAAAAAGCGGACTGAAACTGAACAAGCGAAGAGAGTAAAACCAAGATGTCGGACCGCGTCATCACTAGCAAATGGAATCAGCGATCGCCGCTTTGCCGACACAGTAGTTGAAAACCGTCGGCTGAAAATTTTAGCCAAGGAAGGCCGCCTCAGTCATAGTAAATAGATTGTGCAGAGACTCAGTCTCGGGGACGGAAACTGTTGTTTACAGTACACATAAACACGCCAGCACGACCAGGGAGCCGTACTGACAGCCGCAGCGGCGAGCTGTCAAACCGGCCGAGGCGTTGACAGTCTCTGTCGTTATGTTGGGGGTAAAAGCAGACTGGCACCAGATTCTACCGAGGCCTTGTTTCGGCATCGGGTTTTCTACGGTGATGGAACTAGACTGACTTGCTGTTTACCTAGTACTTTGAAGAGCACGTCAGGACTTTCCTGACAGCGGTTTTTCGTATGAGCGCCTTAGTCGCGTATCCTCTCAAGATGGCCGCCACGGCTAGCGTGATGACGTCAGCTTCCCGAGCCCTATTGGTTATGGGCGGGGGCGGCGGGGGTCCGGGAGTCCGGGAGTCCGCGGCCACAGGCCACACAGGGCAATTGCTTCCCGGGTGCATGTAGTAACTTCAGTTTCCGCAAGAAATAGTTTAAAAAATTTCCTCCCTTTTTGCCATCGTTTTAGGAGGTAAAACTTCAAATGTTTGCCTTTTTTGGCGTTTTGAGCAACAAAAGGCATGACAGGTGGTGTGAAAAAGAGCAATGAATCTGGGTAATTTTAGTCGACCTAGTGTGTTCATGGGAGCCTAATGGGGGCATGTGCACGGTTGTAACTTGCAGGCTTGCAGAGGACAGTTTTGTCATGGGGTACTTAGTGCATTCGAGTGTTGTGAAAAATGCTAACTCTTAATTTTTTTAAGAATTTCTGAAAATGTTTCTCCTGTGATGTGCTTCGCGTGGATTTTTTGTTTTGGCAGAAAGGTTCTTCGTTCATAGTTTTATGCTGCAAGAGGCTAACAGATAACAGTGTGTGAAAAGGGGGCGTAACCTATTTGCCCTGTGTGGCCTGTAAAGGCAGAGTGAATTTTTCTACTATTGGCGTTTGGAAGGAGATTGTGCCAAAAAATCGACATTTTTTGCTTTTTATGCCGATATCAGGTGTTTTTAGGCCATGTTGGCACTTTTGATGCCATACAGACAGCTTTATTTAGTTGTATAAGGATTATAGTGGCAAAATGGTGCATATTTGTGCAAAATGGAAAGAAAAGGCAAAAAAACATACAGGAACAATCCCAGGTCACATTTTCTGTCATAGTAGTTATTCCAAAACACTTCTGACAAGGCGACAGTCATTACGGTGTGATCTAGATAAAATTTAGTTAAATTTGATGGTTGTCGGGTGGCCGATTTTTTGCTTTTGTTTTGACTGCATTCAAACATACCCGTTTATCCTGCACAGTGTATTTGAGGCTTTGTGAGATTCATCTTAGTGAAAACATGCTGTAAACTGCAAACCTCAGTATGGTGACACCAAAACATGTTGTTTTGACTGGTTTCTGAAGTCGGTTTAGATGGTGTTGTGCGGTGAAACGGCACGATTGTCATTAATACTATCGAGAAGTTTTAGTGTGTTTTACCTTTTTCAAACACAAATCATCCTGCTGTATCCTGAGCATATCTATTATGCCTAAAAATCGATTCCACACATTTCCAACCACCTTCCCCCCACCCCCAACACCACCTTCTTGCCCCCATGCCCCCCTCACACCCCCCCCCCCCCCTAATATCCCTCACCCCCAACCCTCAGTCATGGTAAGCCTAACCTTACTATGCTAACCCAGATCCTAAAACTACTATGTTAACCCTAATCCTAACTCTACTATGCTTGCCCTAATAATACTAACCCAAAGCATTAACACCCCTCCCCCCCCCCCCACTCCCCCCCCCCCCACCCCAATGCGCGCAGGCGTTCCTGTCAAATTTTTGCTACTTTTTCAAGCATTTTACACTATTTAAAGCATTCTGCTGCTTTGCCATGCAAAGTAGTCAAAGTCAGAGAAGCACCTTGGTCCCTTGAGTTGGTTGGATTTGTAGCCGTTTGCAAGAAAAAGCATGTTGGCTGGTGATTCATTTTCAGAAAAAGTGCGGAACATGGCTTCAGTTGCCTTCAGTATCATAAGCCTTGTTTAAAGCTGGAAGGAAGGAATAAAAGAAACGACACCTCATGCAGACTAGTTGTGGTTAGGCAGTTTGCTGAATTTTTTTAAACAGTGCAATGGCTTTTCTATGTTGTCCAGTTGGGTTCAAAGTTGAAAAAACTGTCAAAATGGTTCCTGCTTGGGGGGGGGGGGGGGGGTAGTATAGCAAATAAATGGCCAAAAAATAACCAACCGTTGAAAATTGTTGTTGCTGGTTGTTTTGAATGCGTAACATGTGTGTCTGCTTGTCTGCAAAATATAGGGTTGTTAGCTTGAACATAAGTCTTTCTTTTTGGATCTTTACATGTGCGGTGCTGACATTCAGCCGCAGGAGTGAATGGTGCTCCGGGCACCAAGGGGTGCAGGTAGTAATTTTGGTGCAGCTTTAAAACCATCAGCCATTTATGTCTGAAACTTGGCAGTGTATCTTCTTATAGGGTACGGTTATCAGTGATAAAGTTTTGATTGCAGCTGGCAACTTTTTTGGTTTCATTACAGGCCACACAGGGCAATTGCTTCCGGTGCATGTAGTAACTTTTTTGCAAGAAATAGTTAAAAAAATTTCCTCCCTTTTTGCCATCGTTTTAGGAGGTAAAACTTCAAATGTTTGCCTTTTTTGGCGTTTTGAGCAACAAAAGGCATGACAGGTGGTGTGAAAAAGAGCAAAATCTGGGTAATTTTAGTCGACCTAGTGTGTTCATGGGAGCCTAATTGGGGCATGTGCACGGTTGTAAGCAGGCTTGCAGACGACAGTTTTGTCATGGGGTACTTAGTGCATTCGAGTGTTGTGAAAAATGCTAACTCTTAATTTTTTTAAGAATTGCTGAAAATGTTTCTCCTGTGATGTGCTTCGCGTGGATTTTTTGTTTTGGCAGAAAGGTTCTTCGTTCATAGTTTTATGCTGCAAGAGGCTAACAGATAACAGTGTGTGAAAAGGGGGCGTAACCTATTTGCCCTGTGTGGCCACAAGTGTTGCGGCCGGACTGTCCAGCCGCGCTGAGTAATTCCCCTTGGTGTATGTGTGTGTGTGCATTTTTTAACCTGTTTTATTGTAGCACCCGCTACCTTTTAGCCATTATATAATTTTCCTATCCCTCGCATGCGCACATAATAATGGGTTATTTCTCTCCATAGAGGTTTCCACTGTAAAGAAAAGAAGAAGAAAAAAAAAGAAAAAAAAAAAAGAAGCAATTTGCACATCTTGACGTGCTGACCAGAGTTACACTTCCTGGGCGGAACATCCGCTTCCTGGTTTCATCTCTCAGGTTTGTTTGATCACGACTGCACTGTTGTCTAACTCGCGTTGGACAGCTTTGGAGGCAAAATAGTCCATAATTCATCATGTCTACAGCACCAAGACCCGCCAGACCGCCGCCACCCATTCCTAAACCAGGTGACTGACTAGTTCAGAGCAGCAAACCACATAGCAGACGACACGGTCAAACTTGTACGTTCAGTGCAGCTGAACACTCTTCAATGTCTAAAAAGGGTCAGACCTAATCTAAGCGTTCTAGCACAAGCCATTTGTACTTTCCATGAATGATTAGCAGTGGCCATGACAGGAACTCAAAATTGTTGACATAATGCCTGAGATCTATTTCAATTTGTTGCAGGCCAGGTCAAGGTGGTAAGAGCCTTGTATACGTATGAAGCACAACAGGTCAGTAGTGCTGCGTATGTTTTAAACACAAACTCAAAGTTAATTGTAATGATATACTAGTGTATTATACTTGTTGAAAGGTAGACCGTTCTGTAAGTGTAACCCGTGACACTTTGTGTGTGTGTGTGTGTATGCACTGGAGTTGGTTTGGGATGTTAATCCATGGTGGTGAATTTTTTTTTTTTTTTTAATTCTTTGCATGTTTACTTTCAGTCACAAGTCAGTTTTGAGTCATAAGCCCCTTGTACATTCAGCCACAGGTACTGTACCAGTGGCTGCATGCACAAGGGATTAAACTGCATGTTAATTGTCCTTAACTTTCAGCCTGATGAGTTGTCATTTGAAGAGGGGGACACTTTGTACATTCTGGATCAAAAAGACCAGGACTGGTGGAAGGCAAAGTGTGGGCGCAACACAGGACTCATTCCAAGCAACTATGGTAATAGACATTTTCCATCAGAAATTTGATACAAAGGATGGACCAAGCATGTGACTAGTGCTGTCACTAGTGTCTGTAGATTAGAAGGGCAGACAAGCTTGCAAAATTGCATATATATATATGTTTATCCATTTTGTTAATTCACTGATTGCATAAGTTAAATTTATATGCTTTTTATTCAAAAACATCTACAGTAATTTCTGCTAACAAGGTCGGATCCAACAAAAGTCTGATATAATAATGCTTTTTTGGGGGGATGGTTCTCGGCCTCGCGGTAAAGTGCTAGCTGCTACAGTGGAGTCCAGTTAACACGAACTCGCTTTACACGAAATTCTGGTTAACACGAACCGTTTTTGCATTCCCGGCCGACGGCCTTCTTATTCTGTATTAAAATTTCACTGATAACACGAAATTTCGCTTTACACGAAGCTGGTTTCGGTTCCCAACCAGGGCAATTTCACTATTATTCACCTGTTTAACAGGAACACAGATTCCATTCACCGAAAACCAATTTACATGTCGCTCTCGCGCTGTGGTGGTACAAATGACAGATCAGAGCGAACTCTAGTCTGTGATTGGCTGAATAGCCTTCGGCTGTTGTAATCCGTCTTTTCATTGGCTAGCATTTCTGAACTGTATTCATGTTGTATCATTCGTGTACCAACACAACAATTTTACCGATGCGGGATTGTACTTCAGCCTGTGTTGCTTTTACCTGATGGATTGTAACTTACTATGGATTTTACCTGATGGATTTTACATTAAATACGCGAGCTGTACACGTTTCCTTTTGTTTTCCTAGGGAACTGAAGGTATGCACATAAAGTACGATAATGTGCACTTTTAACCTCGTACTCATTCACAGGCACGTCTTACACACTTTCTCCTTGAGGTCCGTGATCAATTTTGAGGCCATATTGGTTAACACGAAATACGTTTAACACGAAGTGATTTTCCGTGTCCCCAGAAATTCGTGTTAAGCGGACTCCACTGTATATGCAAGAGGTCTGAGGCTCGATACCCAGTTCTAGCATCTGACTTTTTTCCTCTAGTAAGTGTCACCATTAATTTGGGCAGACCATCAGGGGTTCTTTCTCCTGGTACTAGAGCTTTCCTCCCCCACGACTTTGGTATCAATTTCAGCCCTTACAAATGAGTTAGTTTCCAAAAGCCTCAGTTGCTCCCTTGAGCTTGCCCTTAGCACCATGTGAATTTTCTATGTTTATGTACAGTGTGTGAGTGAATTCATGAGTGTGCGTTTTGGAATCAGTTTGCGGCGGCACTTTGAGCCGTTCAATTGGGATAAAGCGCCGATATAATGCCCTGATTTATTTAATTTTATTTTTTTAGAGGGTCCCAGCCACTGCTTTTCTGTTGAACCTTTTCAATGCTGAACTGGTGAAATGTTGAACACCATCCAACTGCGAGATGTATAATCTATCCTCATGAGCCTCCATGGTTGCTCTGTAGATATGCTGATACCACTTTGAATCCATGTTCCTGAGACTAGTTATTTGTGTTGAATTAACATAGACTGCAAACACAGTCTTCGTCAGCTGGCACTTAACACTAACAGGTTAACACTTTTGAGATGTGTCGCAACCGGATTCACAGCTTTATGCTGCAAATCCGGTTGCCTGACATCTACTGACTTGCTTGCTTTTTTTTTTTTTCATCTAACATTTAAAGGGCTCCTTCTCTAAAGATGGATGCAAATTCAGTCTTTGCAAAAAGATATTTTTTGAGCTTTTAGCATGTGGCCATTCTGAGAAAAAATATATGATGAAAAGTTAAGTGATTATACTACATGTTTTAGAAATCAAAGGAGAGAAATCACCAGGTACAAGAAGAATTAACCGTAGGAAGGTTTTGAATCTATAATTTACACTTCTACTAATTATATATGTTCTAATCCCCCTGTGCATGCAGTTACTGGTGTATGCACAACAGTGCCTTTGACTGCATGCATACGTGGATTAACCCATTTAGCCCCAACACCCTACAGCAGGCCTCGCGCTGGGACCATATGGCGTTGAGGCGCGTCCCCTGGGTGGTGGATAGGGGGTCCCTCGTGAGAGGGGTGCACCGAATGAAATAAGGTGCCGTGAACCAACATGGTCTAAGGGAAGGTGACCCCGACAGAAAACCCCTGGTCCTCCTAGTAAGGGGGTTGGGCGTGGGGGTAGCTTCCCCACCCTGCAAAAAAGGAAATAGCTACAAAAACGCCGACGAAAAGACTAACAGTAATTCCTTTCCTGGAGGAGGAAGGTTCTTCTACCAGAAGACATGACGTCCTGTGGTGAAAGCCGGAAGTCTTCGGAAGCCACAGGACCGAGCCGCCTCTCTCTATCCAGGGATACAACCATGGGCACATGGAACGTCAAGACCATGTACCAGAGCGGCAAGGCCGCCCAGATAGCAGCGGAAATGCAAAAGTACAACCTTTCCCTGCTAGGTATCAGTGAAGCCAGATGGACGCAGTCTGGCCAGAAAAGGCTGTTAAGTGGGGAGATGATTCTGTATTCAGGTCATGAAGAGGAGAATGCCCCCCATACAGAAGGTGTAGCATTCATGCTGTCACCAGTGGCACAGAGAGCGCTGATGGGCTGGGAACCTCTTGGGCCAAGAATTATCATAGCAGCCTTTAGAACCAAGAAAAAGCTCAAGCTGAACGTCATCCAGTGTTATGCGCCCACTAATGACAGTGGCGAGGAAGAGAAACAAGAGTTCTACGACCGACTCCAGAGTGCCTTGGACAAATGTGCGGAGCGAGACATCACCATCGTCATGGGCGATTTTAATGCCAAAATAGGGGAGGACAACACCGGATACGAAGAGGTGATGGGGAGACAGGGACTAGGCTCGGAGATGAGTGAGAACGGGGAGAGGTTTGTAGACTTTTGTGCTCTAAACCGACTTGTCATTGGAGGCAGCATCTTCCCACACAGAAGAATACACAAAGCAACTTGGGTCTCACCTGACCATACAACAGAGAACCAGATAGACCATATCTGCATTAGCAAGAAATTTAGAAGATCCCTTCAAGATGTTCAAGTGAGGAGGGGCGCAGATGTCGCCTCTGACCACCATCTGCTTACCTTAAGAATAAAGCTCAAGCTAAAGAAAAGCCGCACAGAGACAACAAGAAGACACCGCTATAATGTAGGCCTCCTGAGAGAAACTGGAGTTAGAGAAGAGTTCAAACTGGTGCTGTCCAACCGGTTTCAAGCGCTACAGGAGCTAGTAAATGAAGAGGAGGCGGTCACCACAGAGCAGCAGTGGAAGGCAGTTAGAGAGGCGCTGAACTCAACCTGCAAAGACACTGTAGGGTTCAGGAAACACCATCACAAGGACTGGCTGTCGGAACAGACCTTGAAGAAGATAGAAGTGAGGAAGCAGAAGAAAGCAGTTGTCAACAACAGTCGCACGAGAGCAGCCAAAGTAAGGGCACAGGGGGAATACTCGGAAGCCAACCGCGAGGTGAAGAGGAGTATCAGGGCAGACAAGAGGGCCTACACAGACAGCCTGGCAGCAGAGGCAGAAAAGGCAGCAGGCAGCGGCAACATGAAACAGCTCTATGACATTACCAGAAGATTGTCGGGCAAGTATGGCCATACAGAAAGACTAGTAAAAGACAAAGAAGGAAAGCCTATTGCAGACAGAGCAGACCAACTTGACAGATGGGCCGAGTATTTTGAAGAGTTACTGAACAGACCTAGCCCACCCGACCCCCCAGACATCCAGCCGGCAGAGACCGACCTACCCATCAGCTGTGAAAGACCCAGCCGGGAAGAGATCAGAAGAGCAGTGGCATTTTTGAAGAACGGCAAAGCAGCAGGCCCAGATGGCATCCCAGTGGAGTCTCTGAAAGCAGACCTAGAGACAACAGTGGAGATGCTGTACCCACTGTTTGGAAAGATCTGGGAAGAGGAGGTGATGCCGGCGGACTGGAAGGAAGGGTACCTAATCAAGCTTCCCAAGAAAGGCGACCTCAGCAAGTGTTCCAACTACAAGAGGAATCACCTTGCTGTCAGTACCAGGAAAGGTCTTCAACAGGATCATCCTTGAGAGAATGAAGAGCTCCGTTGACCCCCAGCTAAGAGACCAGCAAGCAGGATTCAGGAAAAACCGATCATGTACAGACCAGATCGCCACTCTCTGCATCATCGTGGAACAGTCTCTGGAGTGGAGCTCCCCGCTATACGTCAACTTTGTGGATTATGAGAAAGCATTTGACAGTGTGGACCGAGATACTCTGTGGAAACTCCTACGACACTACGGTGTACCCACAAAGCTCGTCCGCCTGATCAAGAGCAGCTACGATGGCATGACATGTCGCGTGATCCACGAAGGGCAGTTCACGAGGGAGCTCCAGGTCAGAACTGGTGTCAGGCAGGGGTGTCTGCTGTCTCCGTTCCTCTTCCTACTGGCCATAGACTGGGTCATGAAGATGACCACAGAGCACAGACGAAGTGGAATACAGTGGACACTGTGGACACAGCTTGACGACCTCGATTTTGCAGACGACTTGGCATTACTGTCCCACACTCATCAACAAATGCAGGACAAGACCACGAGGCTTGCCGACATCTCGTCCCAAGTGGGCCTCACCATTCACAAACAGAAAACAAAGACAATGAGGCTGAACGCAACCAGGGAAGAACCAGTCTTGCTTGCTGGCACCCCATTGGAGGAGGTGGAGTCCTTCACCTATCTGGGGAGCATCATAGACAAAAAAGGCGGCACTGATGCAGATGTCAGAGCACGAATCGGTAAAGCCAGAGCAGCCTTTCTCCAGTTGAAAAAAGTGTGGAGTTCCAGAGAGCTGTCACAACACACCAAAGTCCGGATTTTCAACTCCAATGTAAAAGCAGTTCTCCTATATGGAGCAGAGACTTGGAGATTGACAAAAACCACAGTCAACAGAGTACAGACCTTCATGAACAGTTGCCTTAGAAGAATTTTGAAAATCCACTGGCCAGAGAAGATCAGCAACGTCAGACTCTGGGAGAGAACAGAGCAGATAACAGCAGAGAATGAAATTGGGCGAAGAAGATGGGGATGGATCGGTCACAGTCTGAGAAAGCCAGCTTCCAGTATCACTAGGCAGGCATTGTCATGGAACCCCCAGGGAAAGAGGAAAAGAGGTAGGCCGAGAAACTCCTGGCGTCGAGACCTCCAAGCAGACATCAAGAGACTGGGAACCACCTGGAGTAGAATCGAAGGAGAAGCACAGGACAGGAGTTGCTGGAGGTCTCTCGTCGACGGCCTATACCCGGGTAGGGGTGACAGGCGTAAGTAAGTAAGTAACCCTACAGCAGGAGATTAATTGACCATGATAATTCAAGGGTAGTGCCAGATTAGTTTGGTGCCTGAAGGCACCAAGCTAATCTGGCACTACCCTTGAATTATCATGGTCAATCCACCTCCCACAACTGGTACATAGTCGTTAAAGCTGAGAAACAGTCAAAAAACTCCGCCCCGCACGTGTTTTAAAAAAACTTTGCAGGACCCAGCGAGGGCCCTGTCTTCGTGAACGTTCGGCTAACTTCGGCAAACCGGTTTGCAACTGACTCAGTTGACTGAGTTTTCAACTGCGTTTGTCGTGCTGGCAAAACTCCCGTGAAAAAGACAGGCCACTTCCTGTTTGCAGCGAGTGGGCACCGCGATCACTGATCTAAACCAGCGATATTTTTACTGATATCAACAGTAGCAGACGACACTCGACCACCCGACGGACAGAGCAGGCCATTTGTGCCTTGCCTGGACGCACACTGGATATGGACCAGGCCGAGCTATCCGTAAGTTACACAGTACAGCCTGAAGCTTATTTGATATCGGAAGGGTGAGGAAGGAGGGGTTATTTGTCGTTTAGTGTTTGTTGTTATATCTTTTCATCTGGAGTGGCCTACATCAAATTTTTTCTCCATACGAAGGGCAGCTACTAAAAATCAGCTTGACCAATGGCGACCTTATATCTTTTGGCATCTATGTAAACAGTCGATTCTCTCTCTCTCTCTCTCTCTCTCTCTCTCTCTCTCTCATCCAATTTACTGTATTGGTTGTACATCACAATGCTTCTTTATTTATTTATAGTATTAGCCTATATTGGACTGGAGGTACGTGTTGACAAAATTCGTTCACAACTACAAAGTGTCAGGAGTCATACTTACAGCATGTACAGCCGTGCATTCTGCCATCATAGTCCCCAGCGTGTAAAATCCGTGGCTGTCGGTCAGTTTCAAAGTGTCACAGAATCGTCTGCTGTTGTCCGATCTGCTAATCGCGATGATTTCCGTGCAACAGGAAGTGGTCTGTCGTTTTCCGAGAGTTTTGCAAGCTCGGGATACGCAGTTGCCAACTCCGTCAACTGAGTTACGAACCGATTTGACCCACTTAGGGGCAGGGCCCAAGCTGGGTCCTGTAGTCTTTTTAAAACACGCGCTGGGCGGGTTTTTCTCATTGCACCTCAGCTTTAAGTAACACTATCAAAATCTGGGAAATGCACCATGGGGCTAAAAGGGTTAAAGATGCAATTCAGCCTGATGGACTGCATCCATTTTCAGACCTTCGTGTCTTGCCCGGGGATTAGATATTGAGTTTAAAGTCTTAATTACCATAGATTTTATTCTTGTTTTTACTTCAAAGTGGAGGAAAACACAGAGAGTATTGATTACCCACTACACGATGCTGCCAAGAGAGGAAATACAGACTTCATGGCAGAATGTCTACTAAACAGGGTATGCTGGTACATCTTTAGAAATGCGTACATATGCACATATTATATATCTGTTTGCATTTAGGTTACCGCTTGCAGTCACTAACCTCCTTGTGCATTCAGCCACTGGTACTATAGTATTGGGGGGCAGGGAAGGGAAGGGGTAGGTGGTAAAAATACGTATGGTGCATGACACTAGTTTGACAGCTAAATTTCAGGCTTAATCTCTGATGTGGTCCAACTTAAAACTAAATAAGTAAAAGGCCCTTTTTCAGTGCAGTATCTGTCTTTAGGACTTTTGTGTGTTGGTAGCAGTTTTTGTCATGATGATTCCTTAGGAATTGTCATGACAATAAAGGCTACCGACAAGCAAATGGTTAAATCTGCACCTTTGTTGTTATACTACCTAGCCCATTCATTCATTCCTGAGGCACTGCAAGAGGAGATGGATTGGCCATGGTAGTTAAAGTGCATAGATCAGAACCTCAAGGTGCTGAGCTTTTCTGCCAACACAGTTCAGCTGACAAAGCTGCTTGATGTAGTCTTAATCAAATGGGACAGCTCGCAAATTTGAAATTTTGAAGTATAGGACTTTCCATTTGAGTTACATCCAATGTTTTTGAAGGTTTCTGAATGAATGTTTACCTTCTGGTCAGCAATTTTCAAAGCTTCTATTTTAACCCATTTAACCCCAAGGCCACATTTCCCAAATTTTAAAGGTGTCACTTCACAACTATGTACCAGCTCCAGGAGAAGGATCGACCATGACAATTCAAGGGTTGTGCCAGATTAGCTTTGTGCCTGATGACGCCAAGCTAATCTGTCACAAACCTTGAATTATCATGGTTGATCCATCTCCTGCTGTAGGTCGTCAGGGCTAAATGGATTAAGGTATCATCAGCAATGCTCTTGTGTGCAGGTTTCAGTGAATGGACTGGATAAAGCAGGATCCACTCCTTTGCACTGGGCAGCTCATGGCGGTCACATGGCCTGTCTTGAAACATTGCTGGCAGATCCCAAATGTGCAGTGAATGTGCAGGTCAGTAACACTAACAAAAAAGATTTCACGATTTAACCCGTATCATACGGAGGCTAAAAGCTTTAAATCTGTACACTGCCATACGCAAGCTATATTATAGTACTTACAGATAAGGATATAGACCAATGGCTTTAGTTCAAGGGTGGTGCCAGAATAGCTTGGCGCCTAGAGGCGGCAAGCTATTCTGGCACTACCCTTGAACTATTTTAGTCAAACTTATTTCACACACTGGTGTATTCTGAATGATAAGGGTTAATGCGACGTTTATTTTATTTCTTTCTCCACCGTAGTGGACTTTAGTTGACTTGCCCATAGACGCCACGGGCGACTACAATCGGCACAGAGGGCTCATGTCAAAGGGACCGTACATTGTTTCCGCTAGCATAACTGACTGATGTTAGTGACATGGAACATTCTACTCTCCAATCCCCCCCCCCTCCCCCCCCCCCCCCAACCCATTTTGCAGTGGTATAACCCAATGTGTAGTGGTGGTTTCCCTTCAAAAAGAGTCAAGCGTACAAAAATGATTGCAAGTTCAAAAGTGCGCTTTCACTGCACCAGAAGTTTTTGGCCTTATTTCAATGATGAAGATAGCGAAGGGCATGAAAATGTTTTTTGATTTTAAGTCCTTGATAATTCTGCTGATGAATATTCGTTGCCCGAAACAGATAATTTCAACACGAGTGCTGGAATGGATTCGGGAATGTGTGTTTTGCTTTTTCACTCTTGATGTTCCTCTCACGTGCGTTCCGCATGTATTGTAAACATTGCAATTTGGTGCTGGGAACAAGTGATTCTATATAAATTTGGCAGTGAAAGAGTTAATTTTTCATGTGTGGTTCATCATTTGCTTGTGCGTTCCAACAACAGAAACTGTGGTGAATTAACTTTTAATTAATTTTGAATCTTGAAAAGGAATGCATGCTGGTCTGTGATTTTGGACCTCGCGGCCTAAAGCCGTAAGATCCAAAAGCACAAACCAGCACGCAGAGATACATGCATATTTCTTAAATGTAATTTGTATTTACGATTACAGAACAAACTTGGGGACACCCCTATCCACTCAGCTGCCTGGAAAGGACATGGGGCTGCTGTCAAGATGTTGTTAGAGAAAGGTCAGTGGGAAATACATGATTTGCATGTTGGTTTGGCTTTTGATTCACTGTGACAAAAGACAGTTTTTGACCTACTTCTGATTTACATCTATTGGTGACTTTCAGGGCCTAATTGTTTACATAATAGAATCATGCCCTTTACCCATTTAGCCCCAACACGCTACAGCAGGAAATGAATCTACCATGACAATCCAAGGGTAGTGGCAGATTAGCTTGGTGCCTTCAGGCGCCAAGCTAATCTGGCACTACCCTTGAATTACCATGTTCAATCTATCTCCTGCAAATGGTACAGTCAGTAGGTGACAACTCCAAAATTTGTGAAATGCGGCTGTGGGGTTAAATATTAGGAAGATTGGCTGTATAGACTTTATTACTGTAGGCTGCATGTTTGTGGTCAGTGTTGATTTTTTTCTTAAAAATAGGGGGTCAGATCTAGCGCGGCAGATTAAGTTTACAGTTGCCAGAGGGTCAGCAGGATTTCCCAGGGGGTCACAGAAATGATGAAGTCCTAGATGATCACATACTTTGTAACACACACACAACACAAATTTCTGTTTACTGCACATGCCGTACTGTTGCTGCGTTGGCGTTCAGCGCTGTCACAAAAGCTTTGTTCTGCTTGGCACGCACGGCTGTGAAATGTGTTCACGATGACGCACTGGCACATTTTTCAGTGCATAAAGATAAAGCTTAGTGCGTCAGAGTAAAAATGTTTACGTCGGTCTGAAGCAGAACTCGGAACACTAGTTCATCAGAGGTGGCTTTAGAGGGTCAGATACGCACATTTCTGTGTAATAATCATCACTGGTGGTTATCTGGGCCCCAGGGTTCAATACATTGAAACCTTGTAATCCAGATAGCCGCAGATCTGCAGGTATGGGTAGCATCTGTGTTATTTTAGCTTTGCTTGTGTCATCAGCAGGATAAATTGATCTCACAAGTTGCTGCTGCTGCACACCAACACAGAACAGTGATTGCTATTAGTGTAATGTAATTGTTTAACTTTTACCTTTACCTATTCATATATACTAAAGTGAAAGTGGGTGCTTAAATGATCATGAACAGTTTCATTCGTGGTTGTAGTCCTAACTGCTTGCATAATACCTTAGATTAATGTGTCACTGTATGAACTCAGCTGCTGTCATTGCATTAAAAAAAAACAGTGCAGACTTTATGATTACAACAGTCATTTGCTGGTCTGTGATTTTCAGCCTGAAGGCCTGGAGCTGTCAGGTCCAAAATCACAGACCAGCACAGGTGAAATTCAAACTTACAAACTGAGTGTATATCAATTAAACAGGAGCTCGGGTGGACATTCGCAACAATGAAAACAAGCTGCCTGTTGACTTGACCAAAGATCCGGAGGTGGCAGCCTTGCTACGAGAAGCAGGTTTGTATCATTTTTGGTGTATTCCAACACTCTCTTCCACTCTATTTTTTTATGTTATAGCTGAGCATATCCTAATCTCAGGGCTCCCATTAATGCACATGTGCGTCCGCAAGATGCCATTAGCAGCACGGTGGCACTATGGCTATATCTGGGGTCTTGCAGGTTGCACTATAAAATCTAATATAATGAACCCATATAGCCCCCAAAGCCTGACAGCAGGAGATGGATCAACCATGATAATTCAAGGGTAGTGCCAGATTAGCTTGGCTCCTTCAGGCGCCAAGCTAATCTGGCACTACCCTTGAATTATCATAGTTGATTCATCTCCCACAACTAGTATGTTAAGTGACACTTTAAACATTTGGGAAAAGCGGCTGTCGTGTTAAATGGGTTAATAAAGTATTAACACAAACTATTGATAAAGCTGTTATCTTATTTTTTACAGCTGGAGTGAGAGCATCACGCTATTCCAACGATTATGGGGCGGAAGATGAGGAGGATTCAGATTAACCATCATGCATTGTCTTTCCTTAATTGTGAGATGTATGGTCACAGTGGTGTGGGCAAATTTAAATGTGTGGTGATCTCCGACATTGGGCCCGACGGCTTGAAATTGAGAGGCCCAAAGTCGCAGACCAGCTTACAAGTAGCTTACTAGCTTTACATGCTTTCATAATGACCTCAATCACCGAGATGCGAACATTTAAATTTTGTTTAACCTCTCCGTACTTCAGGTCAATAGGACAGCAGAGCTTCAACCCCTTCACTGCTGAAAAGAAGTCAGTGCGATCCAACTGCAAGAGGCATAGATCCTCATGAGCCCCCGCGACTGCGGGGGCTCATGAGGATCTATGCCTCTTGCTGAGACCACTTTGTGTCCACATTCTTTGGAAAGTTGTGGCTTTTGGTCATTCAGTGAACAAAATATACGTCCGTTGGCAGGGAAGGGGTTTAGGCCTGATGCAAGACATATTGAACCGGTCCCCGATTTTAAGTCACAGACCAGCAGAGAGATAGACGTTACTGGTTTAACCCTTTGGCTGTCAGCAGCGGCTTTTGTTGCGATGATTCCTGATGGAGTCCTTGCAACAAAAACCGTTCGCTTAACCCTTTGGCTGTCGGTAGTGCTTTTTGTTGCGGTTGATTCCTGCGGGAATCATTACAGCAGAAACCACTACCGACAGCCAAAGGGTTAAGATCTGATGTGTGAGATTTATTGTGCCTGAAGATCAAGCACGCGGGGTTCATGTCTGACTGATCGATTCCCATCCAAGAAACGTCTGCCCTATGAAGGTTATAGAGAGTAAGTCTTGTTTTAGAGAAAAGTGAGATTTTGATTGTAATACAGTGAAAATCTCACTTTTAACTCATTGTGGCCAAGATACGAAATAAACACATTTTGGAGTTATCCTCTGAGGATTGCATTATAGTTCAGGAGACAGATCGAACATGATAGGTCAAGGGTGGTGGCAGAATAGCTTGGCGCCTATAGGCACCAAGCTATTCTGCCACCACCCTTAAACTATCATGGTTTGAGTCATATCTTGCTGTGGTGTGTCACGGGCAGAATGAGTTAACCAAAATGCACATAACGGTACTTTCCTTTGCCTTCCTAGGACAGACTTTACTTAACAGAGAGATATTTTCATTTGTTGAATTCCTTTTCATCTATCATAAATATTGCAGTCACTCAGATAATCTGCAGTATTGTTTTGCTCATTTCTGTCCAGCAGTAAGATTCTTTGCATGAGCACTGTCCATTACTTGTTGAATTGTATTGAAATTTATATGCTATCACCGTAGTCATGTATATATGGTTGTCATAAGGTCACCTAAAAATCATTTCTGGTAACAGAATAAAAATCATTATGCCAAGTGTGCTTTTCTTGTCACTGAGATCACCTAATAAAAAAGAAACATTAACTCTTTTAGCCCCGAGTCCCTACAGCAGGACATGGATTGACCATGATAATTCAAGGGTAATGCCAAATTAGCCTGGCGCCTGAAGGTGCCAAGCTAATCTGTCACTACCCTTGAATTATCATGGTTAATCCATCCCCTGCAACTGGTACGTAGTCATTAGACAACACCTGCAAAATTTGAGAAATGGGACCTTGGGGCTAAAAGGGTTAATTAGCAATTCTCTTAGTAAGAAGGATGTTTTTGTTTACTTTCTACTCAAGTCATACAGTTCCTTTTTATTAACCAGCCTTTGGGGAATATGAAGACAATTAAAGGTTTTAGAGAAAGTATAAAGTCCCTTGCAGTTTTGGTATGTACAGCAGAACCTGTTTTGATCATCCAGGGATGAGAGGTAACTTGTCATGAAAGCCCATCATTGCTACATACACAGGAATGATGGTGTTTAAAACAAGTTTTATTGTACTTTATGGACTTTGCATCCTAACTTTTCAGATGTTTGAGATAGATCAACCATGATGGTTGATCCACCTTTGGCATCTGTAAAGTTACGACACCTGGTCCTCATGGGCTTGAAAATGTTGGCGTCTGACCAAGTTATGGTGTCCTTTCGTGGTTTGATAGTATGTGACACTAGCATTCCTCATTTATTTACCTGTTTGCCAGTAATGTGTATTGCCAAGTAAGTATTCTTGTACACCTGTGTGTCAGACTTGCAAATATCCAGTCAGGATAGATTAGTTTAATTTGTATATTACATCGCACAGTCTTAGCTAATATTTTCATATAATTATGTTTAACCCTTTCAGTTCTGATACGCTGTTGCGTGAGATAAATTTGACTGTGGTGGTTCAAGGGTGGTGTCATGACAGCATGGAACACGGAGGTGCCAAACTGTTCTGGCACCAACCTTGAGTGATAATGGTGGCAGAACTCCTGAATTGTAATGTAGCCTTCAGAGGACAGTTCACAAAATGGACAAATTTCAACCTCAGGATTTAACGTGTTAACCCATTACTTTCCAGAGGCTGATTTAGAAAAATGTGCTTATTGTCCTATGAAGGCTACATTACAGATTAGATAAACTGTTTTAGTTCAAGGGTGGTGCCAAAATAGCTTGGCGCCTCAGGCGCCAAGCTATTCTGGCACCACCCTTGAACCATCAGCGAAATTTATTTCAAGAAGAAGTGTATCAGGATGAAAAGAGTTAATACATTGAACCCCAAGATGAAGAGCAACAAGGATAATGTCAGAATAGTTGTTGGCCGCGCTAAACCATTTTGGTACACCACTTGAACTGGTATGTGGTGTGTCAGGGCTGAACGTGTACATAGCAACTTTTATTCCTTTTGATATTGTAAATACGTGTACATGTACTTGTATTTGTAATACATTTTTAATCAATATCAATTAATATAATTGCATGTGATACAAAATAAAGTGTATCCACCGTTGTGGACATTACCACAAGTTACCAAGATGCTAACCACATTTTAAAAATAAAATATCTGCAAGATTTCATTGTATCAAATACATGTATTTCTTTGGAGAAGTATGACATTTTCTATGACTGTTGATAACATTTACAATTTTTAACTTTGCGGATACGCTTGGGCTATCCATGAACTTTCATTTCACTTTCAGTAGATCTGATAATGCATGCTGAATTTGTATATCAAAACTTTCCTTTCCGACTGTGCCATTAATTTATGCTGTATGATACACTGCACTTGTGCCTTCTATGTCATTAATATGTACAGTTTATTGGGATTGTTGATTCTTCTGCACATTATTTCTTTGGGACCAATTTTCAGATATTCTTTTTTTTTCGGATCGTTTATCTTGAAGCTGTGCAGACAAATAGTAATCAAACATATACTGTTCCACTGATCAAATTAATCCATTCATTGCTGAGAAATAGTGAACCCAATCCAGCTGCAAGAGACATGGATCCTCATAAGCCTCTGCATTGTGGGGGTTCAGAAGGATCTATGCCTCTTTGTAACCATGTCCTTTGGATGGATTGGACTCTGTGACACTGAATTAACCCATTTAACCCCAAGGCCGCATTTTGGAGGTAATGCCTCATGACTATGTACCAGTTGCAAGAGATCAATCAACCAGGATAATTAAAGGATAGTGCCAGATTAGCTTGGCGCCAAGCTAATCTGGCACTACCCTTTAATTATCATGGTCAATCCTTCACTTGCTCCAGGGTGTTCGGGGATAAATGGGTTAATAAGATTTTAGAAACACGGTCTGTGACTGCTGGCAGGGATGAATTAATCCATTGTGCCCCGATGCGCGACAGCATGCTATGGATCGACCAGAACTATTCAAGGGTAGTGCCAGATTAGCTTGGTGCTGTCAGGTGCCAAGCTAACCTGGCGCTACCCTTTGAATTGTCATGGTCGACCCATCCCCTAGCTGGTTCCTAAGTCGTTGGGTGACACCTCCAAAATTTGGGATTGAATGAGTTGTTACACCAGTCTTTTGAATCAGAAGCAGGTACGAACTAGAATGAAAATAATGAACAAATGGGCCAAGCTATTCTGGCACCACCCTTGAACTAAGATGTCTGATCTATCTCCTTATCTGTAATGTTGCCTTCATAGGACAGTGTGCTAATTTGTACAAATCGGCCTCAGAATGTAATGGAATGACAGTTGTACCATTGCATTTTACACATTTTCCTGGCACTCATGGTCAGGATTTTGGTGCATACAAGTACAAACAGGAATCGGCTAGCTTACGAGCAGTGACTGCTGTTTTGGTAGAGATGGTCAACATGTACTTTTGTGATGCAATAGGGTCTGTGCTTCGTGAATCAGACTCTACAGTCACCAACGGGCATTCAAGAGATAATTTTTTTCTTTCCTAAATCCTCGCGAGGAAGCAGCCATCATGTTTTAGGAATTGCTGTCGCCTTTTCGCTGCTACTCACAATAGTGCTCGCGGGAACAGACACGTAACTATGCACCTTTTCCACTTAACGTTATAGTCATTAGCAGTCAAGGGGTTGAAATAAAAATGCAAAAGTTTTTAATCCATTTAGCCCAGAGTCCCTACAGCAGGAGATATATTGACCATGATAATTCCATTTAGCCCCGAGTCCCTACAGCAGGAGATAGATTGACCATGATAATTCCATTTAGCCCCGAGTCCCTACAGCAGGAGATACATTGACCATGATAATTCCATTTAGCCCCGAGTCCCTACAGCAGGAGATACATTGACCATGATAATTCCATTTAGCCCCGAGTCCCTACAGCAGGAGATACATTGACCATGATAATTCCATTTAGCCCCGAGTCCCTACAGCAGGAGATATATTGACCATGATAATTCCATTTAGCCCCGAGTCCCTACAGCAGGAGATACATTGACCATGATAATTCCATTTAGCCCCGAGTCCCTACAGCAGGAGATACATTGACCATGATAATTCCATTTAGCCCCGAGTCCCTACAGCAGGAGATACATTGACCATGATAATTCCATTTAGCCCCGAGTCCCTACAGCAGGAGATATATTGACCATGATAATTCCATTTAGCCCCGAGTCCCTACAGCAGGAGATAGATTGACCATGATAATTCCATTTAGCCCCGAGTCCCTACAGCAGGAGATATATTGACCATGATAATTCCATTTAGCCCCGAGTCCCTACAGCAGGAGATAGATTGACCATGATAATTCAAGGGTAGTGCCAGATTAGCTATCTCCTGCAACTGGTACAGTCATTACGATTAGGCAGCACCCCCAAAATTTGAGAAATGAGACCTTGGGGGGGGTAAAAAGGTTGAGCTGCTTTTTTCACGTGCACATGCAAGCATAGCTTTGAGCTTGGGTAGATCTGAAGGTGTAGAAGCTTACAAATTATTACGTTGATGCATTCGTAAACACAAATCAGTTGTGTATACATGTATATTTGGAATAAAATTTAATGATGTGTATATACTTCTTTTCCATTGTGAATACATATACTCAAGGGAACAGCTTCTGTGAACTTATGTGTGTGTCAACCTTTTTGTGTGTGCACACAAGTGCAGCAGTCATCACTTCTTGAATCAGATTGTGCATTTGTTTTGTTCAAATAAATATGCTGGTCTAAAACACGCACATACATATATGAACACACTATTTCAGACTGATTTATCAATAAAAAGAAAATTAATGAGGCCAAGTCTTGTTGCAAAAGAATCATTCCAGTCTGAAATTTATCTCATTCAACCCTGAAGCACTACAGCAGGAGATGGGTAAACCATGATAGTTCAAGGGTAGTGCCAGATTTGCTTGGCACCTGTTGGTGCCAAGCTAATCTGGCACTGCTCTTGAATTATCATGCTCGATCCTTCTCCTGCAACTGGTGCATAGTCATTAGATGACGCCTCAAAAATTTGGGAAATAAGGATGTCGGGCTGAAAGTGTCGATACAATTAAAATAAAAAAAAATTACTGAAGAAGATTCAAGACTCGACAGTGATGATCTTGGATGAATTTATTCTGAGAAAGTAAACTTTCAGACATGGCAAGATGACGTGAGAATGGCCGAGACAAAACATGCCACAATGTAACGGTAATGAGTTACAGACAAGAACAGAAAGGTGAATTACTTGGTGTGCCACACTGAAAATGAAAAATCTACATGTACATCAAGTATGCCTCCGACACAATGAAAACACACTTTAGTTGTTTACAAACATAAATGTGAAATAAACAAAATGCTAACATGATTTCAACAACCGTATGCACTATTGTTGAAGAACTTGGTTCGAATTTAAATGACGGTCCCAGCCCTTTACATGCCCCATGCCACCTGCAACTGCAAAGATTCTCATCAGCCCTGGTTTGGGGGTTCATGAAAAACTGTGCCTCTTTTGGCAGAGAACGTCTCTGCTGACACCTCATACTGAAATAGTCGCCTGTTCATAAGTTTGCAACTGAATTCAGTTCAGCATGTACAAAGAGAATCTAGTGTACCTTGCCCTATGCATACACTTCCCACAGTATGCTACACTTGATTACAATGCAAAAGAACAGCTCACATGCAAACCCTACTCTTCAGGTGCTTAGCTCATTGTACACCAAGGCTGAAATCCCCAAATTCTGGCATTGTCCTCTGAAGACTACATTGCAGTTCAGTATACAGATCGACAATAATACTAATAGTTCAAGGGTGACGCTAGAATAGCTTGGCGCCCATAGGCGCAAAGCTATTCTGGCATCACCCTTGAACTATTATGGTCGATCCATTTCTTGCTGTGCTGTGTCAGGGGTAGAATGAGTTAACCAAAGCCACACTGGTTGTCTCCGTGGATTCACTACTGCTTATCAGCAGTAGTGAATCCAGGGAGACAACCAGTGTGGGTCTAGCTGTGAGCACCTCAAGATAATTTTACCATAAGGATGTCTGAAAAGCACCAGTGATGAGAGGGACTGAAATGATTTCCATCTCATGCGCGGCCATTAGCATCCAAGGAAAAATCTACTGAATAAAGTTAGTACATAATAAGAAATAAGAAAAAAAATCAAATTTCAGTTGTTGTAAATGATGTTGAGTAAAATGGTCAGTAACTTAAATGTAGATATGGAACTCGTACAAGCAACACAAACTATTAGTACATGTACATGCATGTACACAAACACTGGATCAACTGAAAAAAACAACTGATGAGCGGTACAGATGAGATGAATGAGAAGGAACATTTTCCACGTACTTCATGGTGCGTAAAAATCCAAGAATAGTGCATATTCTGCAAGCAAACAAACTGACCAATACTATATTGACACAAATACACAAGCTTGAAAGAATGTATCTACAATAAACATGTACTTTGGGCAGGAAACTGGAGTAGCTGAGATTATGTACAACTACAGTTTGAAGTAAAACAAACATATAATGTCTGGCACATCTCTCTCTCACAGACACACACACAGAGTTTCTTTCTACACAGGTAACCTTCATTGCTCTGCTATGCATTTTTACACTTGTTGCCTCCCTTGATATACACTGGTTATCTCCCTTGATTGCTGCACTGATCAGCACAGCAATCACGGGAGATAACCATGCAGTTTTGCATTTCCACTGGTTATCTCACCTGTTCAGCTGTGCATGTGCAGTTGATAAAGAGAGATAATCAGAATGCCTCAACGCATCCAGCATAAAACATTCACTATACAGGTTGACATACTTTGTACAGGCTAGGAAGACATCAGCTTGAAACACTGGCAATTCATTAAATACAAAACATGTAATACACTTTCCGCCATCCTTTATCCACATCCTGTACCGTTTGCTGAATTGTACACTCCTGTTCAACCCTTTTAACCCCAGATCCCTACAGCAGGAGATGGCTTGACCACAATAATTCAAGGGTAGTGGCAGATTAGCCTTCAGGCGCCAAGCTAATCTGGCACTACTCTTGAATTATCATGGTCGAGTCATCTCCTGCAACTGGTACAGTCATTAGGCAACAACTCCAAAATTTGAGATTTGGGGCCTTGGGGCTAAAAGGATTGAGATGTGTAGTTTAGCATCTCATATGAACAGAAGCGTACTGGTGGCATACTCCCCGCGTTGCTCTATTTGGGGAATACTCCTGCGAATGGTACGGAATGTTACTAACCCCTTCAACTGTGACACTTACAAAAAAAACCCCATAAAAACAAAACAAAACAAGAAAAAAACCACACACACAAAAACCCAGATGTAACATGACAGGCCAAGGAAGGTGCCTAAAAAGCTTGGCGCCAAGCTATTCTGGCACTACCCTTGAACAAAGTGGTCCGTCTATCCCCTGAACTGTAATGTAGTCTTTACCCATGACATCCTGAGGATGAAATTATCAACGCCTGACATCCTGAGGCTGATTTGTAAAAAAAAAAATTGCTTTTCCTTTTCAAATTGCAGATTAGGAGATAGATGAACCATTTCAGTTCAAGGATGGTGTTAGACGCCAAGCTATTCTTGCACTACCCTTGGACTATCATAGTAAAAATTATTTCAAGCAGTAGTGTATCAGGATGAAAGAGTTAACGATATCCTCTGGAGACAGATCGACCATGATAGTTCAAGGGTGGTGTCAGAATAGCTTGGCGCCTACAGGTGCCAAGCCATTCTGACACCACCCTTTAACTATCATGATCGACCCACGTCCTGTTGTAGCATGTCAGGGCTGTATGGGTTAATAAGAGGACAATATTCAGTTCTGGGAATTTCAACCTGAAATCGGGCAGACTAGTGTGTGGGCTCAGTGCATTCTAATACACACACTGTTAACTGACCTTCACACAGCGTTAACCCATATCATACTGAGGCTAAAAGCTTTATATTTGTACGCTGCCACATGCAAGCTACATTATAGTACTTACAGATAAGGATACAGACCAATGGATTTAGTTCAAGGGTAGTGCCAAAATAGCTTGGCGCCTAGACGCGCCAAGCTATTCTGGCACTACTCTTGAACTATTTTAGTCAAACTTATTTCACACGCTGGTGTATTCCGAATGATAAGGGTTAACTGACTTTCACAGTGTTAATTGACGTTCACACAGTGTTAATTGACTTTTAGACAGTGATAATTGACTTTTACTGTGTAGCAGGATTGTAAACAAACAAGAACTGACACCAGATGGTACTGTCATGACCGCCTTCCAATTAATTGTCACAG
The DNA here is from genome assembly GCA_036245525.1 of Semisulcospira habei. Lineage (NCBI taxonomy): Eukaryota > Metazoa > Mollusca > Gastropoda > Semisulcospiridae > Semisulcospira > Semisulcospira habei. The sequence goes on along the minus strand of BTPG01000001.1, from coordinate 22,936,976 downwards.
GCATAGAATCCAATCCTTGGTTACATCTGTGCGAGTTACACTATCATAAACCAGTGCAGGTCTTCCTAATCCTACAGTATACATGTATTAACCCATTAGTCCCAACGCTCTACAGCAGGAGATGGATTGACCATGATAATTCAAGGGTTGTGCCAGATTCGCTTGGCGCCTTCAGGCGCCAAGTGAATCTGGCACAACCCTTGAATTATCATGGTCAATACATCTCCTCTAACTAGCACATGGTCGCTAGGTGACGCCTCTAAAATTTGGGAAATGCGGCCGTTGGGTTATTTGGGTTTAAAAATAAAGAACACTTCAAGATACATGCAGAACTGCACAAAGTTACAAGTGATATCAATTACATAGCACATGCATGTACATAACCATTATTTTAGATGATAAAATAGTGGATTCAAACGCAGACATAATAACTGAACAATTCTCAAAAACACGAGTACATACAGAGATAACAGAATCAAACATCTACAACAGTCATTTATCCATCTCTTATACCTGTGAGAGGCACAGATTCTCATTGCACCACCGCAACTTGCCGTGGTTCATGTGAATCTATGCCTCTTGCTAGTATATATCAACACTATTAGCTCCCTCAGTCTTAGGGATATCATCTGGATTTGTCTACAGCTAGCAAAGGACTTTATGGCATCAAAAAACGTAAGCTAGGAAGCCAAACTGACATCACATACATCATAACTTCCATGCTTATCCATAGATAGCTGAACTTTTCGATCAAAACGGTATGTGTATGCTGGTATTTACTACAGGTCTATTCTCCTTCTATTATTAGACGATTTGTTTAAAAAAAAAAAAAGGTGCATGTGATTTCAGATTGTGATATTACCTGTACAAACAACTTCAAGCAAACATTTTCTCACAAAATCTCATCACTGGTGCACTGTGGGCATGCTGTGATCTAATTATTATTTCTTGCACATCTGAGCAAACAAGATAGGATTGCCAATGTTGATGCAAAGTCTGTTTATTACACACTTTCCCAAGAGAAATGAGAAATGAAAATGAAAATGTTTGTAAGTGCACTGTACAAGTACGGATCAGCCGCAGTATTAACCCATTTAACCCCAAGGCCGCATTTTCCCAATTTTTTTAAGTTACCTGTCAACTATGTACCAGTTGCAGGAGATGGATCGAACATGATAATTCAAGTGAAGTGCCAGATTAGCTTGGCACCTGAAGGTGCCAAGCTGATCTGGCACTACCCTTGAATTATCATGCATGGTCAATCCATCTCCTGTTGTAGGGTGTTGGGGCTAAATAGGTTAAGCACTCCAGTATACCGTGGTCCCCCGATATAAGGTGCACGTCTTTGGTTCTCACAGGGATGTCCCGTGAGCAAAAGGTCCTCGAGTGCACGGCTGTATGGCAGCCGGCTATGGCTGTCACACCAAGGACGTTTGCTTACCAAGTGGTCTTCCTTCGCTGGTCTATTTAAATTCGGCCCTACGTGTAATGCAATCACAAATAAGGCGGCCTGACTTTTCAGCTCCCGGGTACCACAATATACTGAAGCCGACCCATTAACCCATAAAATACTGAGCCTAACACCTTCAAATTTGCACACTGAAATATGCAAGCTACATTATAGTACTTACAGATACAGACCAATGGCTTTAGTTCACCTACTGAGTACACACAATAGTTCAATTGATATGATCCTGAAATTTTTCCCACCTGCAGGTTCAATATTTTCCCGCCTACGTGTTCAATCTTTACTGTAGCAAATAAGGGATATGCCTCGGGCTCATTTGCTATGACAATAATCAATCTACTTTTTTTATCTTTTCAGCTAACCTCAAGCACATTAGTTAAACTCTTAGCAAACCAACATAAGGTGCACAAAATGCCACCGAGGCATTTAACTTAGCCGTCAGAGTAAAGGTGTCTCACTGCCAATGCTGTGTACTACCTGACAATCGACTGTCCAGTGTTAAGGCTTAAGTATTACTTTTTGAAAACCAACATTTTCAAGAACATTTCAAAATACTCTCAACCCTTTGCGTGATGGTAGCGGTTTTTGTGGCGATGATTCCGACAGGAATCATCGTGACAAAAACCGCTACAGACACGCAAAGGGTTAAAACCCACACACACACACACGCACACACACACGCACGCGCAACTTCCAGTGCCAAATTACCCCATATGTGCAAAGAACATAAATTGGGGCCAGCAAGAGGAAAAGAATTTCATTATGAGCGCCCGCATCTGTGAGCGCTCAAGAAGCTCTCTGCCTCTTGCAGCCGACGGGTACTGCAACTCACAGGAACACATACACAGATGTCAGACGGTTACCGAGTGATATGTAAACAACAGTAACAGACAAAAGTACTGTTGGAGAACTGCAAACATGGATGGGACAACAATTATACTTACATGAGGTCCTGAAATCCAGTGCGCAGCAACTAATTCTTTCGCAGACTTATGCAGTCAAACCTGCTCCAACAGTCACCTGTATACTGCGGTCACCTGTTTATAGAATTAACCTTTTGGCTGTTCATAGCGGTTTTAGTTGGAAGTGATTCCTGAAGGAACTGCCTCAACAATAACCACTACTGGTTGCCGAAGGGTTAACCCCCTGACTGCCAAAGAAACTGAACACCACCATACTGCAAGAGGTATAGATCCTCATGAGCCCCCGCAGTTGTGGGGGCTCATGAGGATCTATGCCTTTTGCTGAAACCCATTTGTGTCCATCTTTCTTGGGATGGCTGGGGATCTTCGACGTTGAGTAACAATGACTTTAAAAACACAATGTACGTCTACTGGCAGCGAAGGGGTTTAAGCCACAAAAGAAGAACACCCATTTTTATTACATGTTTATAAACACCCTTTATACAACCATCACCTGTCTACACTTTTCATATATCTTCTCTCTCTATAAGTGGCCGGTACATGCAGATTTGACAATAAGGACTAAGTAATCATTCAATGTACATAAAAACATAAAAAGTATGACAATAAAACAATATAAAACTTGCTTTTCTGTGAGAATTAAGAAAATCGAAACACTCATTACTCATTATCATATATATAATTTTTGCACCAAGAGAAAAATATCAACAGCAGATGTTCTGATGTGCTATCCAAACACGAATTTTAAGATCCAATCATAAAAATATTAAGTTAGCAACAATAATACCCATCTCCCCCCCCACCCCTCTTTCCCTAAAAAAATAAAAATAAATTAAAAAAAAAACAATTGTTCAGCTATCAGCAATCAATTATCTGATTAAAATATAAATTACATGTAACAGGTAATAACTAAAAAAGGATTTTTTTTCGCAGGCAACACTTTTTATACTGAAGCTGAGTATTTCATTCAATGCAAGTTCACCAACTCACTCATATGCTGACAAGAACTGAAACTACTTGTGAAATGCATGCGGCATCATGAAACAGAACAAACTCTTTATGGCACACATTTTCATCCGAGATACACAGCACAGTAATTAAATGGGTCTTAATAACAATGTTGTCTATTTGCATGCACAATTAGGCTCTGACAATGCCATTAGCAAGGGGCATCCATTTTCATCAGACCCTGCATCTGTTGGGGCTAAGGAGAATAGACAATTTTTTAAAATCAGAAGTAGATCAAAATTGAAATTTCTTTTTACAAAAACAGTGGATGCACATGTAATATCAGAACATGCAATACTGCATGTTTGTCTGAGCTTTTTAACCCTTTTAGTGCCAACACCCTACAGCAGTAGACGGATTGACCATGATAATTCAAGGGTAGTGCCAGATTAGCTTGGCGCCTGTTGGTGCCAAGCTAATCTGGCACTACCCTTGAATTATCATGGTCAATCCACCTCCTGCAAATGGTACATAGTCGTTAAGTAACACTTACGAAATTCGGGAAATGCGCCCAAGGGTTAAGCCACTGTTTTGTCAAAAAACGGGCAATTTTGGCCTACTTCTGATTTCCAGAATTCATCAATTGATGCCTCCAGCTGATCGCAATCAGCGACGTGCACCCTCAAAAGTAGGAATCTTCTGTCCTTTAGGTGTAGAAAGACTCAAAGGAAGGAAGAATCAGAAAACAAAGCCACAAATACAGATGAGAATTGATGCGAACAAAAAGGCGACTAAGATTCCACACTTTGTCAACACAGGGTGTTCATAGAAATTAACCCATTACATCCTGAGGCTGATTTTGTAACATTTGCTTGTCATCCTATGAAGGCTACATTAGAGATTAGAAGATAGATCAACTGTTTTAGTTCAAGGGTGGTGAGAGAGAAGCTTGGCGCCCGAGGCATCAAGATATTCTGGCACCACCCTTGAAGTATGTCAAATTTATTTCCAGCATATGGGTGCATCAAGATGAAAAGGGTCAACAGGACTGCCATGGTCTTGACTTCTTCCGAGAACATGCATGTCACCGGGGTACTGATGTCATCACTGTGAGTACGACACTTCCAATTTCCCCATTTATCAATTAACCCATTCTATCCTGAGGCTGATTTTGTAAAATGTGCTTATTGTCCTATGAAGGTTACATTACAGATGATTTGTTAGTTCGGGTTTAACGTCCACAGCACCGAGGTGATCATGAACGGCCCTGACGGGCGGGTTATGGGGGACAGGGAAATCTATTGCCTATGGAGTACAACCTGAACACTGATCAACTCAGGTGCACTCCAACTGTGCCATTTGATTTACCAGGACCTTTCACGGACATGCTATTGAACAAATCTGTTTTTTTCCCCTGGATTTTGAGTCCAGCTACCGGGGACGGGACGGAATTCGAACCCACGACCCGGCGATTCCCTTCGCTCTGCTGCTACGACGTTTAACCGCCTGAGCTATTTCGGACTCTACATTACATTACAGATTAGGAGATAGATCAACTGTTTTAGTTCAAGGGTGGTGGCAGAATAGGTTGGCGCCTCAGGCGCCAAGCTATTCTGGCACCACCCTTGAACTATCAGTCTCATTTATTTCAAGCAATATGTGTATCTGAATGTAAAGAGTTAAACCCAATGTGCATGCCGCCACCAGTACTGCTTACAGTATCCATGGCTTCACACAAAAGTTTAATAGGCATGCTGATTCAAACGAATAAAAGAAAAAACCCACAACCCAAACTTGCAACTCCTTTTCCAATGGAAAAATGTACGCCTTACAAAACTGCTGTAAATGTGCTTGTGGATTAAAATTAATAAATAAGTACACATGCATGCAAGGATTTAAAATTTCTCCATTCATTTCCAGAAAAAGACTAATATTCTGAACTAACTCAAAGTTCTAATATATATAAACACATCTTTAACAAATGATTAGTTAGCAAACAAATTTGAAAAGACAGTTTACATCTACTACAAAAAACAAACAAATGCACACCACACTTTTCTCTCCCTCTTTTGCGCTCACTCCCTGGAAAGCATTCACACACACGCACGCGCGCGCGCGCACGCACACACACACACACAGAGCAAGAGGAAAAACATCAAGTATCACTTAAAGATTACCCAGTAGAAAAGGCGCCACAGAAATAGTGTCTGTCTTGGTTACAGGACCTCCTAGCTACAGTGCATTGTAGTAATTTGTACATGACCAGCAGAAATGGTCTAAAACATGGACACACCAGGGGGAGATCTTCAAAAGCCCCCTAACCCATTCCATCCTGAAGCTGCTTTTGTAAAATTTATGTATTGGCCTATGGAGGTTACATTACAGATTAGAAGACAGATCAAATGTTTTAGTTCAAGGGTGGTGCCAGAATAGCTTGGCGCCTGAGGTGCCAAGCTATTATGGCTCCACCCTTGAACTATCTGTCAAACTTATTTCAAACAATAGGTGTATGAGGATGAAAATGGCTAACTTATTTCAACTGTTTCTCACAAATGAGTGTTCTTATGCACATATATTCTTACATCACAGCAGGAGACTGACTGACCATGACAGTTCACAGGTAGTGCCAGATCAGCTGGGAGCCTTTGGCACCATGCAAGCCTGGCACTACTACCTGTGAACTATCATGACCAACCTGTCTCCCACAGCTGAAACATGGTCTTCATAAACACCTTTCAAAGTTGCAAAGTCAATATTAGGTGCAAGCGAGTCAAATCTATCATGTATAGGCCTATAATAAAAGTGGACAGCAATTCAACTTATAAACCTGTGTGCATCACACAAAGAAAGTGCCATTTATATGTTCAGCTCACACTAAATCATGGTGCATCTAAACTGTAAATAACTTATTTACGGAGTGCACAGTATGAAAGACATTGCAAACTTGTTCCGTTTCCTGAGGTGCTAAATGTAAGGTCGAACAACGGGCTATTGTTGATAAGCACATTTTTCATGACATGCACATTGCTTTATGGTTGCCTACTGGTGGTGGTGGGGGGGGGGGGGGGGGGGGGGGAAGGGGGATTCCAAGTTTTTGTAGTTGGGATACAAGAACAGAAGAGGTTGATAAATCATGCAGTCAATACACATCATGAAACATGGTTCTCGACTGCAGCATTTGGGCTGAGCATATGCAGTTAACCCCATTCTGCATGCAGGCACCGGTAAAGTAAATTGTATAGGTGGCGGCATGAAAAGGGGTCTAAACAAAAGGCAACCTAAATTGATATATACACTCAGCCTTGAGAAGTGTTCAGTTGCAGATAGTTCCTACAGGCGCCATTTGACAATGGTACAAAACTTTCCACCCTCTTGTGTTGGAACCACTTCTAGTAAACAGTAATGGTGGTTGTGCTGCACAAGGGTGTTAACCCTTTGCGTGTCAGTAGCAGTTTTGGTCACGATTCCTACAGGAATCATCGTGACAAAAATCGCTACCGCCACGCAAAGGGTTAGTTCTTACTCATTTCCTGTATCCTGTCACTAAGTGCACTTGAGAAACGCATGCCGCCTATCCCCTCAGTTCGCGCCTAGCTGCCGAGCAGACCAGGTCGGACATACCCTCATTACTTGCTGCCCGTGCCTAGTGACTGACTTTCTCTTGTGCCGCGTTTGTTGAGTGTCGTGTGTACGGTGTGTGCAGTACCTCTAGGAGTAATTTTCCCTGTGTGGATTATTGGTCTGTGTAGCTGTTTTTGTGATGTCGGATTTAGAAGATATGATTTCGGACAACGTCTTAGACGTGGATGAGGAGATTTCGTTTGGCGAGGGTGAGTTTCCAACTCCCCCGCCTGATCGAGTGTCACCGACACATGAACAGAGCGGAACAAAAAAATTTACAGCTCTCTGTAAAGCGGTGCAATTTCTCACTGAGAAGGTTAGCACTTTGGAAAAAAAACAAAAGGCCACACCCAGTCCCCCTGGCCCGTCAGCTAAATGCAGACGGCTTTCCGTCTCCAGTGCCAGCACCGCTGGTGGGGAGGCGGAACGGCGAAATGCAGAGGCACAAAATATAGAAGGAGAACTGCTTGCCGCAGGGGGGCCTGAAACTGAGGAGACTATAGGAGATGATATTTTTGCCGATATGGAGGCAGCCTTTGCTGTCTCAGAAGATACGGGACCACCGGTCCAAGAAAGGTTGGCAAACCTACTTAATTCCCGTTTTGGTTCCAAGGTGCCGCATAAAAATCTCCAAGAAAAGCTGGAAAAGTACAAAATTCCCCAAAACTGCAAAAAATTAAGTGTACTTTACTTACTTACTTACGCCTGTCACCCCTACCCGGGTATAGGCCGTCGACGAGAGACCTCCAGCAACTCCTGTCCTGTGCTTCTCCTTCGATTCTACTCCAGGTGGTTCCCAGTCTCTTGATGTCTGCTTGGAGGTCTCGACGCCAGGAGTTTCTCGGCCTACCTCTTTTCCTCTTTCCCTGGGGGTTCCATGACAATGCCTGCCTAGTGATACTGGAAGCTGGCTTTCTCAGACTGTGACCGATCCATCCCCATCTTCTTCGCCCAATTTCATTCTCTGCTGTTATCTGCTCTGTTCTCTCCCAGAGTCTGACGTTGCTGATCTTCTCTGGCCAGTGGATTTTCAAAATTCTTCTAAGGCAACTGTTCATGAAGGTCTGTACTCTGTTGACTGTGGTTTTTGTCAATCTCCATGTCTCTGCTCCATATAGGAGAACTGCTTTTACATTGGAGTTGAAAATCCGGACTTTGGTGTGTTGTGACAGCTCTCTGGAACTCCACACTTTTTTCAACTGGAGAAAGGCTGCTCTGGCTTTACCGATTCGTGCTCTGACATCTGCATCAAAAAATTAAGTGTGCCCCGCACAAATGAAGTGTTTTGTGTGCTAAAACCCCACACACGCCAGGCGGACCTACGAATGTACAATACTCAAACTACCTTTTCTAAGGCAGCTGTCACGGTGACCTTGTGCACCGATAAGCTTCTGACCGCAAGGGACAGCTTGACCGCACCGGGGGTCAACCTGACCCAGGTCAGGGCCTCAATCTCCGATTGTATAACAAATCATTCGGACGCGTTGGTTTTGAACGGACATGCCAGCAAGGACCTCTCACAGAAGCGCAGAGACTTGCAGCGACCGTGTTTGCCATGCAAAATTGCCGGCATCTGTGCTCTGCACGTGGCTATGACCTCCGAGTGGCTCTACCCTCATGGCACAGATTTTGGGAAATCCCTCCAAGAAGCCTGTGAAACAAGACAAAATCGGTCAAGATATGCGTAGTCATGGCTGGCACCACAGCCAGCCACCAGCAGGCAGGACCAATGGTGACGACTCTTTTTTAGGCCGACACAGAAAGGGCTGGAAGCGGGGGCGGGGTGGAAAAGCCTGCCCCCGCGCGGGAAACTTTCCCCGAAAGTTCTAGACGAACACCTGCCACTCCCCACTACAAACGAGGTCAGTACTTTTGAACGATGCATACCATGGGTGCGTGAGTACCTGAACAGGAAACATTTGTCCTTCAAAGCAGGCCAGATTGGTACAAAATTGAAAATTTGGGAAACTCTTACTTCGGACCACAAAGTACTAGAAACGGTCATAGGTGTGAAACTTAGTTTCGATCAGACACCTGACACTAAACTGTGTAAAGCACAGTTATATTTCAATGAAGCAGAAAACAAAACGGTGGATGCAGAAGTCAAAGACCTGCTACGAAAAGGGGTCATTAAAGAGTCTTGCAATGAAGCAGATCAATTTGTCTCTCCCATTTTTCTCAGAGAAAAACGTGACCATACCCACCGGGTCATATTTAACCTTCGTTCTTTGAACAGGGACATTGAGTACCAGAAATTCAAAATGGAAACCATTCACACTGCTCTTAATTGCGTCACTAAGGACTGCTATTTCGCATCGATTGATCTTCGAGATGCATACTACTCCATCCCTATTCATACTGAATACCAGAAGTACCTAAAATTTCGCTGGAGAGACAAACTGTATTGTTTCCGAGCAGCGCCAATGGGCCTTGGCCCGATACCCAGAAAGTTTATGAAACTCACAAAACCAATCCTGGCAAGGCTGCATGATTTGGGCCATTCAATCACATTCTTCATTGACGACAGCCTCTTAGTGGGCAAGACAAAAGAGGACACAGTTTAAAATGTTATTGATACAATTAGACTGTTTGATGCAGTGGGGTTCACGGTCCACGGAGACAAATCTCAATTCTTACCCACACAAGAGATTACATACTTGGGATTCATGATTGATTCTACAGACATGTCGGTGAGACTGACAAACAAACATAAGCAAAAACTGAGCAAAGCATGTTCCGAAATAATGAGAAAACCAGTAGCCAAAATAAGAGCAGTAGCTTCTGTCATAGGACTCACGGTAGCGAGTTTTTTTTGCGGTACCCCTAGGAGCTCTCTATTATAGGGCCCTCGAACAAGGCAAAACCCCATTCGGAGCTCAGCAGTGGAGGTGAAAGGACGTGCTCCAGTGTTCACTCAAGCGAATCGCAGCAACAGTGTTTTCAGTACAACATAACTGACTGGTGGCAGAGCTGTTGGGGCTCTGACCACCAAGTGTTTAGTTTAGTAATAGTATAGCCAGTGTCCACCAGGATAGATAGGGAGTGATAGGAGCAGAAAGGAGGCTGCAGGGACTAGTAGCCCGTTAGGGTGGTGGTCCCTGGCCCCTACCATAGCGAATAGTTAGAAAAATGACAAAGGAGGACCTCGAAGGCGCCCACACAGACAAGCAAGCAATCAAGCGACGTACGGTTCTGAGAGCCAGGTAAGGCCATGTTTCGTACTTAAATACTTAAACACTTAAATTATTAAAAGAAAGACAAAGAGGGCATAGCATAGCGCCCACGCTTACCAGTCAACGATAACATCGACGGACGCCTGAACGCTAGCCTACATTTAAGCTTTCGTTCTAAACCTGAAGTCTTTGCTTACGCTTGGCATTTTTACTCTGACGCTTAAACGGTTGTACGGTTTTACTCCCACGCCTAACATTTTTTACCCTAAAGCTTGACAGTTTTACTCTAACGCTCAACGGTTGTACAGTTTTACTCCCACGCTTAACGGTTTTACTCCAAAGCTTGACAGTTTTACTCTGACGTTTAACGGTTGTACGGTTTTACTCCCACGCTCAACAGTTTTACTCCAAAGCTTATCAGTCCCACTCAGTTTTACCCTAACGCTTACAAAATTAAGGTAGGCACCCCCCCTGGGTCGCCCCCACAAACCTTAACAACAAATAAGGCTGGCTAGAGCCATCCCGTGGAGTAACCACAAGATGGCCACCCAAGGAGGCCACTCGGATTCAAATTTGAATCCGAATGTAGGCCACAAAGACTCAGACTCTACCCAGAATGTAGGTCAAGCAAACTCAGACCCGAACAATGGGCAAGATGGCGGCCAGGGGCCAAACAATGAACAGCCCGGCGGGAATAGCCGCAATAGCAGCAAGAATGCGAACAAAGGACAGAAAAACCAACAAAACAATGATCCAAATACTGATACTGACGCAAACAATGACGAGACTAGCCGCGGGGGTAGGATAACCCGCAGCTCAGTGGCCCGCAACAAAGAAGCAGCAAATAAAACGAAGCCCCCGCCAGAGGGCATGACAAACAACACAATAGTCACCGAAGAAGGTGAACCCGAACTCATGAGCACACAGGAAGATAACAACACACAAAGCAGTGATCCAGGAAGAGACAATGAGAGAGAAACAATCGACGAGAATACAAGCGATAGTGATAGCGATAGCGAAGATGACAACCAGCCATTCACAACAATAAACCGCAAACCACGCAAACGCCTCCCCCGGAAACAACAACCACTACTCCACTACCCAATACTGATCACACCAACAGACCACAACGCTACATTGTACCACATGAGCAGCCACCTACTAAACGAAACCATGACCACAACCTTTGGCCCCCTGACAGAGATCAGGAGAATCGCATACGGCAAAAGAATCCTCATAGGATGCCCGAGCACCCAGGCCCAGGCCACAGCACTCAATAAACATACAGCAGGCGGGATAGAATTCACATGCACCATCCCCAAAACACCAGGGACAAAAGCCAACGAAACAAGAGCACTGGGCATCATTAAACCCGTACAACTAGACGAAGAACTGACATTCGTAGAACAACAAATCAAAACCAAACACCCAAGGGCAAAAGTAATCAGGCGACTAACACTGCAAAACGGCCATCGCAGCAAGGCAATCCTAGTAATGTTTCCCGGAGAAACCCTCCCTACGGTGGCCAGAATAGGGGGCGAGATACTACAAGTGGAAAGGTACAAGGCCAAGGCCATCCAATGTAAGAACTGTCAAAAATTCGGACACCTTGCCAAATGGTGCAAGGCCCCCCCGAAATGCGCCAAATGCAGCCAAAAACACCCCACAAAGGACTGCGAGTTTAACGAACCGGAGGAATACCTCTGTCCAAATTGCCTAGATGCAGGGCACTCGGCCACTTATGGAGGTTGCAAACACCGCCGCGAGCACGACAGAGCCGCGCAAATAGCCAGTGCTGGACGAGTGTCCTACGCTGCCGCTCTGAAAAGTATTAGAAAACCACAAAGCAACCATCCCAACCACGTAAGCACAACACATCGACACACACCAGAATCAACCCAGCACGACCACACACAAGCACAGAGCGAACAGGGCCCCAGTGGACCACAAAACCGCCACAACTCAAACAGACAAACCAGCACACAAGAAAACACAATCCCACACCGCCCAGAAGAAAGCGCACAACACAACCCACCAACGGACTACACCACCAGGCAAACAAACAGCACAGCCGCCCACCATCAAACACCCGGCAACTCCAACCAGCCAAACACATCAAACAAACCACTAAACCCCACAGCGAACCGATGGGCAAACCCACAACCAAACTCAAACAACACCCAACACGGACCCCCCAAACAGACCAACCAACATCCTGCAAGCAATCAGCAAACACAGGAGCACACCCAACCACCATGTAACGAACCAGCCCAGGGGCAGAGGACTCCAGAGGCCGAGAGCAGGCCCCAGGAGATCTCGATAGACGATGTGCTCCTGGCCATTCCTCCCCCATTCTTTACATGGGAAGGCATGTCGGCCATGTACGGTCAGGGCCAGGACAATTCACCCCCCCAGGGGGCCAGCGAGGAACTCCAATTCGTCACCTGGTTCATGAGCTGGGGAGTAGCCAAAATTAGAAGCTACAAATCAAACGGAACAGACCTCAACATCTTCCTCCGATATTTTCGAGATATCCTCAAAGCAGTAAGTTAAGATGGCAGGCCTCCAAATCCTCCAATGGAACTGCAGGTTCCTGTATTCTAAACTAGATGAACTCAAAAACTGGTTAACGCCCAACCCCCCGGAAATCCTCGCCCTCCAGGAGACGGGTTTCCGGAACAAACCCCCCCAATTAAAAGGGTACAACTACCCACCAATTTATAAAAATAGAGCCAATAGGAAAGGAGGAGGAGTAGCCATCTACACCAAAGCTGGACTAGCGATCACGGAAATAATCCACAACATAAACCCTCAAATTGAAGCCATAATAGGAGAAGTAATCACACCGTCCAACCGAAAACTAAAAATAGTTTGCGCCTACATCCCATCCGAGCGAACCTATAGCCAAATAACAATCGAAGACCTCAAGCAGCTGCTGCTCGCTGGAGATATAGTGGTAGGTGATTTGAACGCCAAAAGTCCCCAATGGGACGAAAGTCAAATAACAGCCGACCCAGCGGGAAAGAAATTAGAGGAAGCAATAAATGAAACTCATAGATGTATATTGAACACGGGTGAACCTACCCATATGTATGCCCAGGGCAACAAAGACACTATGAACACCCTAGACATAGCAATAGCCACCAACACCATCGCCAACACGGCACAGTGGCAAGTAAACAGCGATAATCTCGGAAGCGATCACTTCCCGACACTCGTCACCATAAGTAGTAGGGGCGAACCCCCCCCCCCCCAGCAAGATCGCACCGGGGTCCCCTTCAAAATTAACACCAAAAGGACCGACTGGGACAAATTTTCTGAACTCACAAGATTCGCATCGGCATGGGATGAAGAGCCTACCATAGACACCAAAACGGCCCACGTCACAGACCAGATTATCCGAGCAGTCAAGGAGAGCACCCCCAACAGATCGGATAATGGGAAACCAGGGAAATCCTGGTGGAACAAAGACTGTGACCACGTTGTAAAAAGTAGGAAACGAAAACTCCAAATCTGGAAAAAACATAGAACGCCCGAAAACAGAATAGAATACAAACGTGCCAAAACAATAGCCGACAGAACTATTAAAGAAGCCAAGAAAGCAGACTGGCATGCCTTTACAGAATCTATCAATATTAAATCCCAAATGAAGGAAAGCTGGGACAAAATTAAAGCTCTCAATAACGGTCCAAGATCAGACATGCCATCCCTAAAAACTGAGCATAGGGTGTACGCTACCGAACAAGAAAAAGCAGACATACTAGCCCACACCTTCAGCATGGCCAGCTCGAACGAAAACCTAACAGCAGAATTCAAAGACCTTAAACCACACATTAGCCAATGTTTTGAAAGACCCACATGGAAAGAGAATTATGAACTAGACAGCGAAATCTCCATCATTGAACTAAACCAAGCCCTGCAAAGTACGGGGAAGGGCAAAGCCCCAGGAGCGGACTTAATTACATACGAAATGATTAAAAAAAGTCACCCGTCCATGAAACAAGCCATTGTAACCCTATTTAATGACATATACACTAGTGGTCAATACCCCACCCAGTGGAAAAAAGCAATAGTATTCCCACTCCCCAAACCCGGCAAACCGACATACCAGCCAGGGAGCTACAGGCCCATAGCACTAACATCTCAGCTGGGCAAATTAATGGAGAAAATTCTCAAAATCAGACTCACGTCCTACTGCGAAAAACACCAACTCCTACCACCCCAACAGAGCGGGTTTAGGAAAAAACGCAGCACACTAGACCATTTGGCCTCCCTACAACAAGAAATTCTAAACACCCACCGGGAAAGGAGAACCGAAATGGTGGGAATATTCTTAGACATAGAAAAAGCTTATGATATGGTATGGCACGAAAAATTACTCAGTAGGATGGGCGACTTAGGGATATCCAACAAAATGTACAACTTCGTCCAAGCCTTCCTGGCCGACCGTCGGATAGTAGTCAGATTAGGCAACGCAATATCCAAAGAATACACCTTAGATAACGGGGTACCCCAAGGATCGGTACTCAGCCCCCTCCTATTTACACTCCTACTCACGGGTCTACAACACGTAGTCAGGAACAGTAACATAATGCAATTCGCAGACGACACGTCCCTAACAGGAAAAATCACGAACAAATGGAAAGGGAATAAAATGGAACTAGTGGGACTTCAAGAACTCCAACAAGACCTGACAAGAGTCGAGAAATGGCTAGTTAGAGCAGGCCTAAAAATCTCTACCCAAAAGACCCAGGCTATCATATTTCAAACCAACCGCGCCAAACGATACAAAATAATAACCCCCGTGCCTCAGCTTCAAATCGACGGGACCGACATAGAATACCGCAAACAAGTCACATTCCTAGGAGTATTATTCACACACAATAATAATTGGGCACCATACGTAAACCAAATCTGTCAGTCGGCCAGGAAAGGAATCAACCTAATGCGCAAAGTAAGCGGAGCAGATTGGGGCACGGACCCCAAATCACTCCTAAATCTATACCACTCATACGTGATGTCCAGGCTACTTTATGCAGCCCCCCTCCTCACCAACCTCAACAAAACTCTAACAAAAAAACTCCTGACAGTCCAGGTCGGGGCCCTGAGGGTGGTCTTGGGAGTCCCAAGACATACCCCCAACCTCCTTGTACTGGCGGAGTGCGGCCAGAGACCCATCAACATCATAATAGCAGAAAGAGCAGCTAACCTCTTCTATAAAACAATAGGTATGCCGGATGACCACCCGGCCAAACAAACCCTAAACACCAACCACACACCCAAATTCGAACCCACTCAACAACCCCAAATAAAAACAGTGGTACAGAAGCTAGAAGAATCCATAAATCTTAAGCTACCAAATAAAGCACCCAACGCACCAATAAGCGTACCACCATGGAAACTACCCCAAATAGAAGTAGACCTGGACCTAACCAAGCTCAAAAAAGAAATAGACGGGCCCAAAATGAGACTAGAGTTCGACGTAAAAAGAATAACCACGTACAATAAATACACCATCATCTACACAGATGGATCCCACGACCCACGCACACACGCAACTGGACTAGGTATCCACGTTCCTCACAAATCGGACAGAGCCATCAAATTACCGGATCACACGGCGGTCTTCACAGCCGAACTCACGGCAATCCTAGGAGCCATCAAAGTAATAAAAGCAGACCTGAATGCAACTAAACAAATTCTCATAGTCACTGACTCCCTATCAGCGATCCAGGCGATCCAAAACTTGGACTCTCCCTGAGGAGATCCTCGAAGACCTAACATATCTTATTTAATATTAGACTCAGAGTAGTGGAACTCACAGAATTAGGCCAGGAAATTAAGTTCATTTGGGTTCCCTCCCATGTAGGGATCCCAGGTAATGAGAAAGCAGATAAAATAGCGAAGAAAGGCCTCGACCAAGAATCGACCTTCTTCGACCTACCCCTGTCGGCAGCCGAAAGATCAAACGCCCTCCGGCCAGCCTTCCAAAATCTATGGGAAAATGAATTTCATCACGCAAAAAGAGGTAGACGTAAAGGCCTCACGAGGGTCCTAAACAACGTACCCATCCTACTCTCAGGCAAAAGGAAAGACCAAACCCGACTAACAAGAATCAGACTAGGGGGCGAGAGATACCTGGTCCACCCCAACCCAGTCATATGTACATGCGGCCACACACTCACAACAGAACATATACTGCTAGACTGCCCTACCATAAACCACGCCAGAGCTAGACTAGAAGACATACTAAACCCACCTCTCACACTGGAAGGTCTCATAAACCCCACCCCAGACACTTGGCACACCACCGCAAACCAGACAATACAACTACTTAACAAACACCCCCTGATCCAACACATCTAAACAAACGACCCGTCACTGACGACAAGAACGAAGGAGAACACCCCCCACCCCCCCACCCCTACGACTCGACCCCCATAGGGCGCGGGCAGCCATGATGCAAGATTGTAAAACTAGCGATGCGCGAGCACCAGCGACAGACAGCCAGAACTAAACTCCCTTCTCCCCCCCCCCCACCCCCCCACCCCTTGGCCCATCCCCCCCCGGACGAAATCAGCGCCAGCTGGAAGTCCTTGTCCCTTCAATAATAGCATAGCATAGCAAGGCAAAACCCGAGCCCTAAAAAAAACCCCAAAGGAAACTGGGAAAAAATCATGCCTATAACACAAAACGCGTTTCTTGAGCTGCAATGGTGGGTTGATAACATCGGACACGAAAAAGCTCCCCTACAGAGGGAAGACCCTACCGTTACATTGAAAACAGATAGCTCGCTTTCAGGCTGGGGGGCTGTGGTTGATGGCACTACTCAGACAGCTAAGGGGCTTTGGAATGAAAATGACAAAAAGCAACACATAAACTTTCTTGAGCTTAAAGCTATTCTCTTTGGGTTAAAATCGCTCCTATGCGAGATGAGAGACATACATGTGCGTGTACCGACAGACAACACCACGGCTGTTGCTTGCGTAAACAAGATGGGCACAATGAAAGCAAGCTTGCTGAATGAAGTTACTCGGGATATCTGGCTCTGGTGTGACCAGATGAAACTGTGGCCGAGTGCAGCACACATACCAGGTACCGAGAATGTAGAAGCAGACCGTCTGTCCAGACAGTTGCACAGTGACACAGAGTGGAGAATTGACCCTGAACTCCTTAAAGAGTCACTCCAGTTTTTAAATGTCAGACCGTCAGTTGATCCGTTTGCATCTAGAATCAATGCTCAGTTTCCCAAGTATGTATCGTTTCTCCCAGACCCTGGGGCTTTCGCTGTGTACGCTTTCTCCATTGGCTGGAGTGATTATACTATGTTTTTCCCCCTTTCAGTCTGTTACCGGTGGTCCTGGCAAAGATAAACAAGGACAAAGCCAGGGGCACCAGCCGCGTGGCGAAACCAGATGTTTTGGCCGGTGCTGATGCAAATGCTGGTAGCAGAACCAGTAGTGCTGTCCGCAAGAGAGACTTTGTTATATCAACCAAGCGACCTGACACAAAGACACCCTCTGCGCAAAAAACTAAAACTAATCATTTGCAAGGTGTCAGGAATAGATACAGAGGTGAGGGATTTTCTTCAGATGCAACCGACATCATGTTATCGTGGCGACCGGCCACCCGTCACTTGTACGAAGGATACATCACTCGTTGGAGACGGTATGTGAGCGAGAGATCGGTAGATCACGTTTCACCGCCACTAGCCGAGGCAGTCAACTTTCTTGCGTCACTGGCACTCAATGAGTTGTCCTATAATACTACAGCTACAGCGCGGTCAGTGTCAACTGTTATTTGTGTACATACGATGGAGTACCGATAGGATCTACAGAAGTAGTTAAGAGATTCATGAAGGGTGTGTTTGAGAGGAAACCAGTGTTTCCCAAATACCATAGCACATGGGATGTGAATGTGGTGTTGGACATGCTGAAGACGTGGGTGCCTCTTAACAAACTTACGTTCAAAGAGCTCACGTTAAAACTTGTAATACTTATTGCTTTGCTCTCTGGACAGAGGTGCCAAACGCTATGAGCGCTAGATGTTACTAACATGCACTTGTCAGAACGCAAGTGTATATTTTATGTATCTAAATTGTTAAAGCATTCAAGAAGGGGAAAACATCAGGAACCCATTGAACTTCATGCTTTTCCAACAGACAGTTCTTTGTGCGTGAGATTCAGACGTTAAAAAAATATTTGAAATGCAAAGAAAAACTGGAGCTGATGGACAAAACAAGCTTATTTGTTGTAATGCTCGCTCCGCACAACAGGCCAAGCTCAAATTGGCTAAAATGGACTTTAGAGAGAGCACAGGTGGACACTGTGCATTATTCTGCTCACTCCACCAGAATGGCCAGCACTTCAGCAGCAAAAGATATGGGTGCTTCCATAGATGTCATCATGAAAGCTGCGGGATGGACAAATGCCACCACCTTCTCAAGCTTTTATTGCCGGGTTTCGAGTGAGAAACCCACCTTAGAGCAGGTGGTGATGGACAGGTATCTGGCAAAGAAGTAGAGGTAAGGCTGCTGGTCTTTTTAGCATGACTTAGCCTTTACGCTCATTACCACTGTTGCTCTCAAATCTCAAGTGCACTTAGTGACAGGATACATGGAAATGAGTAAGAATTGTTAGCAATACAGCGAGACTTACCTGTAGTGTAAGGTGAAGCTGATTGCAAATTCTTACAAATTTGTTGTAGACCAGAACTAGTGCACTTGCCTACCCCACATTGTGTTGAAAAGCACTGTGCTCTACCCAGCCCTTTCACTTCGTTGTAAGGTGCACTGGTTCCGGGGCTTTGTCAGTGGTAATATCTTTCAATACTGAGGGGATAGGCAGCGCGCGTTTTCTCAAGTGCACTAGTTCCGGTCTACAACAAATTCGTAAGAATTTGCAATCAGCTTCACCTTACAGGTAAGTCTCGCTGTATTGCTAACAATTTTAACTGATGAATTTAATCAAAATTTCAATAACAGTTCAAAATCTATCCCACTTTTTGCACAGACACAATTTGAAAATGGTCACGGATTGTCCCACTCTGGTCAAACAACAGCCTGACTTCAATCAATCAGCTACTCAAATTTGGTGCACACACACTACTTTTATGAGATGCGTGTTTAACTCATTTGCGGCCAGGCTCATCTGGATGTGCAGCATAAGCCGCACATCTGGATGCGGCTGGCCACGAACGAGTTATGGCCCTCACACAATTTCTCAATCAAACAGTCCGCAAAACAAGTGTTCTTCACTTTCAAAATGTCGACTGTTCTCTTTTTGCCAAGAAGAATAACTTCTTTGTCTGTGACCCGAGTAAATGTAAGTAACACTATCAAAAAGTCAACCAGCAAGCAAAATGAAAAATGAAGTACATATAAATATGACTGTATCAGTGGATCTAACAGAAAATGTAAGAATGATAAAGCCAAATCACACACTTCCATCAGCAACTCAGTTGTTTATTTGCAATTTGCTCAGGTCATGACCTCAACAAAGACTTCCTCAGGGCATGCCTGTACTAGATGATTGACTGCATATCACCAAACTGCAGTGATGTCGTTTTCGTCGGCAAATCGGCCATTCACCGATAAAATTCCAAAATGTCCGAAAGAGTGACCTTCTGATCGGCCCGCTGTCCTAAGGTTTTACGCCTCATTCGGCCACCCTTTGTCCGTTTTTTGTTTGCTTGTCTCATGTCTGTTTCGTTACTGCTTCTGGCCATATTAATTTCCTATCGGATAAATAAAGGTGTTATGAGTTACGAGTTATTGTCGAGCATCGCGTATCGGAAGCGCCAAGCAGACGACAAATGCATCAGCAGAGAGAGAGAGAGAAACTCCCCTTGTTGCTAACGGCGTGCCATTACCATTTTCGTTTTCGAAATGCCGCCGAAAAAGAAACCAAAATTTATCAGTGGCCAGCGCTTCCTCTCGTTTGTTAATAAATGTAAATAAATTTTTTTCTTCAGTGTTCTGTGTGTGGTATTAGTTGCAACATTTTTGTAAGCAAAATGGTGGCCGAAAGATTTTCAAAATGTCCTAAAGGTTTGTGACTGAATCGGCCAATTGGCCTATGCTGAAAATTTCTAGCAACATCACTGAAACTGAGAGTGCATTGACACAATTTTGGCAATTGACAATAACAAATAATATTACCATTACCAAGCAACCAACACTCCATCCTCCTTAAACTCATTCACCATCAAATTGTCTTGGGAAAGCCAAGTCTGACAACAAATGGGACCAGACGCCCTCAGTACTTTTCCAAAACTGGATTTGCCACATTTTCCCCCTCTCAAACCCTCGGGGTAATAAGAAAATACTGTAATGACCGTTTCACCAATTCTTGCGCTAACAGGAGGGCGACATGTTGATGAGCACACATCCTTAGCAGACACATTTCTAACAGGTAGTGATGTCTGTGTAACAGTACAGTGCAAAGCCTTTGGCTGTTTAAATTTGCAATGCAAAGGCGATGAGAAGAAGAGCTCTCCATAATCCGAAAAAGTCTGCCAAAAACTGGCGACGTTGTTTAGCATGGCTGAAGAACTTACACCCCCGACTGTTTCAAATGTTTCGAATGCATTTTCTGCAGAAATAGCTGCTTCACTCAGCATTCATGGTAAAAATTATCTTTACAGTCCTGATCACAATCAACAGTAGTTGTGTTGACAAGAAAATTGGTTATGCAGCCATAAATAGTGAGAATGCAAGCCAACGTGATGTAGAATGTGTTTGCTGCATTGTGCTGCTGTGACACTACCAAGCGCACAGACATGGCGCACCACATCGTCTGCTCTGGCTGCATTTTCATTGCTTTCTTATAACTAGATGAAAGCAGAGAAGTTCTCCTTGATTTACATTTCTTCTTAATAACACACGCCAATTTAGCTGAACTGTTGGTCAGACTTTCATTTCCCTCCAATATCTGTGTTAACTATATTGTTGCCTACACAAGTTAAACTTTTCTCAAAAAGCAAAAAATTTAAGCATGTGTTCAGCGTTTGGATGTACAATAAGGTTAAAGTGAAAAAGTTATAATAACATGACAAAACTAGATTAAAATTATCTGCTGAAAATATATACACAACAGTGGATTAAATAATCAATGTCTGTAATTTACATAATGCTTCTGTGCTTAGCCTGTACAATTTTGTAGACTGATTGACCTGATGTGCTAAGTGACACTCATTGCAAGACTAACACAGATGTTGCTAGAACCAAGCAAGAGGCATAAAACTTCATGCGGGGGGCTCATGAAGATCCATGCCTCTTGCAGATGGCCAGTATTTACAGCACATGTGTAGGTCAGTCTTCTATTTGTAAACTCCATGTCCACTCACAACAGACCTTTCCTCAGACAGACATCTCACAGTCTCAGCCATTCTTTCTCTCGCTCTCTTTCTCTCTTCATCACAGCTTGCACTCTTGCTGGACACAGCATTTCTGACCTGAAGAAAAAAGAAAGAAATAGTGAAGCTCCAGGTAAAGTAAATGTGATGCTAATTCCCCTCAAAATCTGTGACCATTTGCAGCATCAGGGTCTGTGAGCTGTTTTGTGATTTGGATGCTACATCTGTAGGCTGTAATGTATAAATCAAAACACAAATGGTGGTATATAAAGATCATAACTTCTACACATGTTGTACGTTTTTTAAAAAAAAATTAATAAAAAAAGGGCGAATAAATCAGAAAGAATTTGGTTTTATAAAATATACCAGAATAAAATACTAAAAAATCAAAACAAAATCAACGAAGTGTTACAGCGGCCTGACACTGCCACATTGTATTCTAAAGTTATTGACACTAACTTACCTATCACGTTTCCCATTCCAGTTCTTCATAGATGCGGTCAAAGCAATCATTCATGTAGAAATACTGGAATATATAAAAAACACAAAAATGAGGAAACACTGAAAAAATGCCATGAACTCTTTTCCTACAGCTGGCGGTTCCGTCAGCCACAAGACACTACCCATAGGCAGAGAGATCTGTCCAGCTAAGTTCGTTTGCAGTGCATGCTCTTGGCCATTTTCAGAGGAAAATGTGTCTGTTACTTCGCACGTGCACCAGATCCAGAAATGAAATCTTAACTCATTGACGCCTGACACACCACAGCAAGACATGGATCGAGCATGATAGTCCAAGGGTGGTGCCAGAATAGGTTGGCGCCTAAAGGCGCCAAGCCATTCTGGCACCACCCTTTAACTATCATGCTTGGTCTGTCTCTAGAATTGTAATACAGTCCTGGGGTAGAATGTGTTAACACAATTACTAAGTGACAAAGTACACAATACATAAAGTAAAATACCTCGAGATAATTCTTTTAAAGAAAATATCCTAAAGTTTCAAGCTTATCCGTCCACAAACACGGGCTCTAGTTGCTGTCACATACACACACAAACGGCGCTTTGGCGCTAGATGTGCGTTCAACAGCAAATGCTAGCATAGCTAGACATGACATAATTTTATCTTGTTACTACACTTTTACAGTGTGACGCCTGCCCACGTGTCTTACTGCGTACTAGGTGTTGAACCGGCCGAGGCCTGCCCCATTTCAAAGTCTATTTTTAATACAGTAGACCAAAATGTTATCTATAGTGTATGAATATTTTAACCACTGGTGACTTTTTCCTCCATAAAACATATTCAAAATTGAAATAATTGTATCAGAACATTTCACTCACATATGGTGTGAATATTTTGACTACTCTCGGCTTCTTCCCTGGTCGGTCATACTCAAAATTGAAAGACATTCCCTCCTCATCCACCTCGTATGACTTGACGTCCTTCCAGGCAAACTCAATCACCTGAGCCTGCATAGTAACAAAATTAAAAGCATATTACACATACAGTACAGAACAAATCAGCCACTCTATCATTTAGGAATTATTCTGCCAGGGAAAATGGGAAAATCCCCCATCTGCAAAAGGCAAAGCCCGACGGGCCCCGGCATTTGTGGGGGCTCATGTTGTTCTTTGCCTCTGGCTTTGTTCGTATCCCTGCTCCATGGACAGGTGAGGTACGTTATTTGTTGTTAACCCTTTCAGCCCCAAGGTCCCATTTCTCAAATTTTGGAGGTGTTGCTTAACGACTGTGTACCAGTTGCAGGAGACTGCTTGACCAAGATAATTCAAGGGTAGTGCCAGATTAGCTTGGCACCTAAAGACGCCAATCTATTCTGGCACTACCCATGATTTATCATGGTCAAGCCATCTCCTGCTGCAGGACTAAAAGGGTTAATCTGTTCAGTGCCAGGTGAGGGAGAGCATGTTTCTGCAATCTTTGTTAACTCATTCTACCCCAGACACACCACAGGAAGATAAAGATCGACCATGATAGTTCAAGGGTGATGCCATAATAGCTTGGCGCCTATGGGCGCCAAGCTATTCTGGCATCACCCTTGAACTAACATGGTCGATCTGTGTCCTGCACTGCAATGCAGTCTTCAGAGGACAACGGCAAAATTTAAGGATTTCGGTGATGGGGTAGAATGAGTTAATTCAAGACCCAAAAACCCTAATGTCCCAGGAACATGGATCCAAAGGTGTCCACAGGAGGCATAGATCCTCATGAGCCCCTGCAACTGTGGGGGCTCATCAGGATCAAGGCCTTTTGCAGATGGGTGGTATTCAAACTTTCTCAGCACTGGAAGGGCTAAATCTGTTATGATTCGTAGTCTGCTGTCAGTGAAGGGGTTAACCCATTGAGCCACGATGCACTACACCCAGAGATGGACCAACCAAGAGAATTTAAGGGTAGTGCCAGACTGGCTTGGCACCAGGTTATCTGGCACTACCCTTGAATTATCATGGTTCATCCATCTCCTGCAATTGGTGCATAGCTGCGAGTGAATTTGGGAAATGTGGCCATTATTCGTTATCATTCGAAATACACCAGTGTGTAAAATAAGTTTGACTAAAATAGTTCAAGGGTAGTGCCAGAATAGCTTGGCGCTTCTAGGCGCCAAGCTATTCTAGCACCACCTTTGAACTAAAGCCATTGGTCTATATCCTTATCTGTAAGTACTATAATGTAGCTTGCATATGGCAGTGTACAAATTTGAAGCTTTTAGCCTCAGTATGATATGGGTTAAACTGGTAAAGACGATGTATAACAAACCAAGGGGAATTACTCAGCGCTGGACAGAACAGTTAGATCCCCTGCCCCCGCCTATCAGGCACCCATTCGCCAGCCCACAGAGAAATACGCAGGTATAGAACAAGACGATCATCTACATCCCTAAAAAAGGATGCATCAGGTCTCTTATATAACCCATGTCTTTCTCCGGAACTTAGGAAGTAGGCAGGAGAAACATACATACACAAACACGAAGGTGCATTACTATATGTGGTCGGGTAAATACCCTGAATTCCCACAGTAGATGCACAGAACATTACACAACAATGTCACGACACAAATTTGCCTCGAGTTATACTGAGATACTCACAAACCAGATAGGTGAGGCTAGCGCTGGCAGAATTGTATAACAAACCAAGGGGAATTACTCAGCGCTGGACAGAACAGTTAGATCCCCTGCCCCCGCCTATCGTCTTGTTCTATACCTGCGTATTTCTCTGTGGGCTGGCGAATGGGTGCCTGATAGGCGGGGGCAGGGGATCTAACTGTTCTGTCCAGCGCTGAGTAATTCCCCTTGGTTTGTTATACAATTCTGCCAGCGCTAGCCTCACCTATCTGGTTTGTGAGTATCTCAGTACAACTCGAGGCAAATTTGTATCGTGACATTGTTGTGTAATGTTCTGTGCATCTACTGTGGGAATTCAGGGTATTTACCCGACCACATATAGTAATGCACCTTCGTGTTTGTGTATGTATGTTTCTCCTGCCTACTTCCTAAGTTCCGGAGAAAGACATGGGTTATATAAGAGACCTGATGCATCCTTTTTTAGGGATGTAGATGATCGTCTTGTTCTATACCTGCGTATTTCTCTGTGGGCTGGCAAATGGGTGCCTGATAGGCGGGGGCAGGGGATCTAACTGTTCTGTCCAGCGCTGAGTAATTCCCCTTGGTTTGTTATACAATTCTGCCAGCGCTAGCCTCACCTATCTGGTAAAGACGAGCACTGCCAAGAAAAAGTCTTGCAGCATGGTAATGTAAGTAAAGCTCTCATAAACAGATGAAGTTAAACCATTCTACATATATTAATATCTACCAAGGGCATTACTATAGAAATTCGGGAAGGCCTACCCTCAACCTTGCCTAAATATGCACCTCCATTGGCCTTAAAAACACAAGGGAGACAACCTCCTTGATACTAGGGAAGGAAGCAAGAGTTGCATCCCCTTACATGCAAAATAAGGCGTCGCTAGATCTGACCAGCCTGTCGCGTTTCAGCCCTGAAAGTCTAAAATTTTGCCCACCAGCCTTTGGCTAGTGACTTCAAAGTTTTACCAGCCAAACTGAAAATGTTACTAGCCAAACTGAAAATTTTACTAGTACTGAAAATAACCCAATGCAATAATATAATGTACTACAAGTGTTTGACGCCCAATGTTAGAGTGTTCTCTGCCCAGAGGCATTGAGAACAAATATTTGAACAGACAATCATAACCAAGTTAATGTTTATGTCCTGACTTAAGGCTTTTGATAGTATCAAGTGGAGAAATAACTGAGGTGGCAATTTTATTTTATCATGTGAACTGTGGTGGGATTTTTATTTATTTTTTAGATCCGGGCTACTGTTTTCACAATAGGTTAAAGGGTCTATAGACCCCCAGGTATAAATTTTAGAGGGTACACGGACCCCCATCTGAACACTATAGAGGGTCCGCAGATTTATTTCAGAAAAACTGCATCATCTATATGTTCCTTAAAATAAATTAACTCATTTCGCTCTCTCCTCTTCAAATGTGTTGTGACAGTGTGTGTGTGTCCTTTCCATGATACTGATTCTTTAACTGGTGAGCTATTGTGCAAAAGCCTGTCTCCCTCTCCGTCTCTCTCTCACACACACAGAAAAACATATATTTATTTGTATGATCGTTTGATAATGTATTGTAACAGAGAATATAGCGTTTTCTGCTGAATGCAGATAGATAACCAAAGTCTGACTTGTCTAAACTCTGTGTGTGTGTGTGTGTGTGTGTGTGTGTGTGTGTGTGTGTGTGAACTGATGTACTTAAAAGTTTGTTTCAACCCATTCAACAAGAAAAATGTGTTTATCCAATTTGTGCCTAATAACTGTCTACCAGAAAGATCATAGGATCGACCACGATTTAAAAAAAAACCTGACAAACTTATTTCTGTTCAAATTTCTGGACTTGTTTTTTTACTTGAGTTTGCCTCAATGCACATTGCACATGCCATTCGTGTGCCGTCGTGCTTTAGCCATGGAAATACATGCAGCCATGAACTTGGAAAACTGCATCGCAGTGGTGGTGCCACACACGGCCCAGGGGTATCATTTCTGGTATTGTCGCTTGTCGATGGAGACGGCGGTGTCGAAGTGCAACTTTCTTCTTAGCGATTATCAAGATCAGACGGTGCTGGATTGAAGAATCTGAAGCATTCCAGCTTCCTTTGCTTTTTCTCCGCCATTTACAACTTCGTTCAAGATCGAAAGTGAAACGCACGATGCCGTATCCCATAATAGTATGGCGACGCCACAGCATTCAAAATGTAGCGCCGCGCACTTAAGTAATAACATGCCGACACCACACATAAACTAACTTTTTGCTCGCCCAGTTACACTCGCACGTTCCCCGGAGTCGGGTCGATTCTGAATGCAGCCGCGCCGCGACTGATAAATGAACCAACTCATCATCCCACTAAAAAATACGCACGGCGGTGGCCGCAAGGATAATGTGTCTCGGGCGCAGATGCACTGAATTTCAGTGCGTCTGACTATACCCCTTACTTACATTTTCAGTACAACATGATTTTGAGTTTTAATGCGTCATACATGCACTAAAACGGAAGCCCTGTAGAGAAATTTAACAATCACTGTCATCTGCAGTGGAACCAGAACATCAAGCCACTCAGTGTATTGTATCTTTCTTGGCCGGCCAGATGAAGTGGTCCACTTGGTGGCGGCAGAACTATCAGTGTTGGAAAAACTGAACGGTGTTCACACCGCACACATGAATGTTTCAGCCTGATTCTGGCTTGGCCGTATACACAAAGTTTTGTGACAGAGGTCTCGATTTTGTTGTAGTCACTCAATCCTTTGTGTATTTTGAACATGTTTCACTTTAAAAAGCCAGGCGTTACTGCTCTCGTCGGTGGACCAAACCTGACCACAGAAGTGTGATTTAGTTATCACATCCGCCCTTCTGTTCAAACGAATTTCTGTGCATTTGTTGTTTGACGGTATTTGTTATCCGTTCATTGTGAGTTGGTCGGGTTCATTGCGCTTCCCCCATGGCTGTTCAAGGCCTCCCAAGGAAAGACGGACTATAACACTTTAAACTGTGCGTTGATTATGTAGAAGATCTTTCTGCTTTTCATGGTATTGACGTATGTACAGATGAAGAAGACAAACATCTGAAAGGAATGTGTAGAGAGCCGCCGGTAACTTTAAGTACACGCAGGACTCAGTCTCTCAGAAACTGTCTTGAGACTGATACATTTTAGCCTGCACTGTTCTGTGTTTATCTAATTTAAGCCTAGTCAAAATAGCCATTTGATCACCATTAAGAGTGTTTATTATTTTCACTGTGGGTGTCCCATCCGATTTGTAAGATTTAGTAAAGTGGCCGGATTGCTCTTCTGATTTTATAAGATTTAGTGGAAGGCTAAAGACAACTTCACCTATACACTGCCACTAACCCTGCACATGAACTGTGAATTATTTCGAACATTTTCACTGCCTCCGAAATCAACTACGTGTGGAGATTACGTTAACCCAAGAACTTTCCGTCTGTCTAACACTGGATTACCAATGACGCATCATCCCATTTCAGGACCCACTGAGATCGCAAGGTAAATCTATCTGACATTTTGAGTAGTGCATAGCGTAGTGGTGTATACGATGGTCACTGGCCTGAACCATACTTTTCGCAAAAGTACTTTGCATGAGTTAGAACAGTTGAAAGACGTGTCATTTGCAACAGATTTGCGTTGTCTTCACGGTAAACTGCGCGCCGGTTGCCTGTCTTCTAGTCCGTTGCATGCATTGCTCATCTTCATTTCCTAAGCATGTCTAGTGTCTACAGAAAGCTTATTTCTTAGCTTTAAGTGTATGTCTTAAATACAACATACGTTCAGTACAGCTTAAACAACAGGCCGTAAATGACCGCGCCATTAAAATGTATCCCGTGTGGCACACGGTCAGCACTGAGCGTGTACACACATAGCGTGCTCGAGTAAAACAGTGACAAGATTAGCACGACTATAGTTGCACAGCCGTAACAGATTGCGCTCAGCTCTGTGCTGCCAGTCAGCGGTATTAACAGAGGCAACACGCTGCACGGCTCCTTATCTTACAGCGCCGGCACGCGCGCGCGCCTGGAAACTAATCAGATTTTGATGTTCAATCCAAAGAAATGGCTGAATTTTTCATCGACAGACACTACCCACATACTGTGTTCAAGGATCTCTCCAAACGTTCAAAAACTCAGTCGCGCGAGTACACTGCAGACTAAACTACCGCTGATAGTGACAGGCCTATCGTAACCATGATCTACCATCCCACACCAATCCGTGCGTAAAATCCTTCTTCTAACTGGGGTCTTTGTCATCCAGTCAAGAATCTGCTGCTATCTTTCTGAACCTCCGTTGGTAGCTTCAAGAGGATATAATTTGCGGGACATGCTGTTCGCTCTACTCTCAAGCCTCGTCATACCACCAGAGCCTCCGGCTCCACTCCGTGCAATGTTCCTAATTGCAAGACGTGTCCTTTATTTGCCTTCCACCGTGTCAATGGTCACGTTACAAATTCAACATGACAGATACTTCACGTGTCAAACCACACGTGATTTATGGCAGTGTCAAATGCGCAACTCTTGTATAGGTGAAGTTGACTTTCAGCACTTCAGCTAAATCATATAACAGATCAGAAGATCAATCAGGCCACTGTTACTAAATCGTTACAAGTCGGTATGGGACAGCCAGCAGTGAAAATAATAAACACTCTGTACTGGTGATCAAATGTCATTGTTGACTTGGCTTACATCTGATATACACATAACAGTGAGGCTAATGTACATCCGATCTCAGCGTACTAGTGACTGCCTTCTGACGTTCATTTGCAGGGTTATGGCAGTGTCAGTTGCACACTTTGTATAGGTGAAGTTGTCTTTAGCCTTCCACTAAATCTTATAAAATCAGAAGAGCAATCCGGCCACTATACTTAAAGATGACATCACTAGTATAGATACACAGAACAGTGCAGGCTAAAATGTATCAGTCTCAAGACAGTTTCTGAGAGACTGAGTCCTGCGTGTACTTAAAGTTACCGGCGGCTCTCTACACATTCCTTTCAGATGTTTGTCTTCTTCATCTGTACATACGTCAATACCATGAAAAGCAGAAAGATCTTCTACATAATCAACGCACAGTTTAAAGTGTTATAGTCCGTCTTTCCTTTGCCTTTTACTCGCTCTGCACGGCAAATCCTGCACAAACTACTCAATCGCTCCATGTGGTTTGAATAGGAATATTGTGTGTCAGACTCCATTCTAAACGTCGGTGAACTACACTCACATGCTGGTCTATAAAACGTTCGATAAAAAAATCACAGGTAAATCTATCCAGTAAAAGAAAAGCACTTACTTGTAGCACTATGTTACACTAACACATATATTATCACTCATTGAAAATCCAAACAAAAGTATTTTAAAAGCACAGTCAAGGTTTAAAGCCAGCACAAATTTGGCACTCTGCCCACATAAAATAGTAAGCGTAAAGAAGGCCTACTATCAGGCGGTACCAGATGCCCATCGGAATGCGCTGTAACTAGGTCACCTCACCACCTGATAAGCTAGCATGGCACTCCCTAACTAAATGTGTGGGTTTGTAGAAGAACTGAACAGCCGTGCCCCGTGGAGTAATTCAACGAGTGCCAACTTTGGTGCAAATCCCTTCGTCTATGTTACCTTCAATGTGTTTTTGCAGCAGTGTTTTCATAGAGACATTTTGGGTTGTTTAGTGCCAGGCTGTTGTACGTCACCATTAAGTTTGGAGTGCGATTTCAATTTGTAGTTGGATTCGACTAACCACGGCATTCTGGTTTATGCCAGTGCACAGTTTGTGGCGAGGCTGTAGCTCTTGCTACGACATTCTCATCTGCACCGAGTTCGAGTGACGTGTTCGGCTACTGCCGCAAAGTGACGTTAGTGGCGGTTCGCGGTGTGGTCAGGTCACGTGGTCCCGCCGAGCGCGCTTCGCGCATGCCTGATGTTCGGCTGGCAGTTCGCCGTTGGATTGGAAAACGCATGAGCGCACTCGCATTTGGCGAGTGGATTTTTCATTTTACTCACCCCCCCCCTCCCCCCCAAAAAAAAATCACTCGCCATGGCGAGTAAATTACTCGCCATTTTCAGAGCTGCGTTTAGATTCATGCCGGAATACTGATTGAGCCATTTATTTCTGTTGCAGCCATTCATTTCTGTTTCATAATTCACAAAAGCTCACAAAACTATCTGCTATGGCCATGATAGCATATTTACCCTTTTAGCACCGGGACCCTGCAGCAAGAGATGGATTGACCATGATAATTCAAGGTTAGTGCCAGATGAGCTTGGTGCCTGAAGGCACCAAGCTCATCTGGCGCCACCCTTGAATTATCATGATCAATCCATCTCCTACAACTGGTACATAGTCGTTAGGCAACACTTCCAAAATTTGACAAAATGTGACCTTTTGGGCTAAAACTAAAAGAAACCATACTATTTGTTTCTTAGTCTTACCTCTGCAGTTCCATCTTCTCTGCATGCTTGAAGTTTGAAGCACTGGAGGCCGATAATGGCTATGACATGACCATCTCGCCGTGAGTCACAAGCACAGTGAGGAAACATCACATCTGCATAACCATCTACATGGCGCACTATTTTCAAATACTGCACAAAAAAGACAGGAAAATTAAATTTTGAACAATCACCTTACTAGTCTATCAAAACCACCATGTAAACACCGACCTCAAAAAGTCAGATATGATCTGCTGTCAGCGAGCGAGCAATGAAATTTAATTTAAAACCAGATTTGAAATTAGTTTGCTTCTAGTTCTAATCACTCTACTCTCTCTTCCCACTTTTTCAGACTTTTGTTTCAGCGAGAGAACATAAATAAAGTTTCCTTGCAAGAAACAAATTTATTCCCAACAGGAAACTCAATTTAACCCCAATGTCATACAGGAGCTGGATCGACCATGATAATTCAAGGGTAGTGCCAGATGAGCTTGGCGCCTGAAGGCGCCAAGCTCATCTGGCACTACCCTTGAATTGTTATGGTCGATCCATCTCTTGCAACATGTACATAGTCTTACGTAGCACCTCCAAAATTTGCTAAATGCAGCCACGGGGTACCAAATGGGTTTAGCCATATTTCTGTGTTGAAGTCTGAAACTAGTTGAAGTACGAAAAACAACCAATCTCACCTCAAGAGTCTTCTCTGCTTCCTTTAGTGCTTTCAGTTCATACAGCTTGTCTGCAGCCTTCAGTATCCCTCTGTTCACATCCTCCGCAGCCTGAAAACAGTTCAATGATTATGAACACTAATACATGGGTGACAGTGCGAAAAACTGAAAACGGTCCACGGACAAACCATGACACATAATCCATGAATTGCAAGAGGCCTAAATTCTCATGAGCCCCTGCGAACGCAGGGGCTCATGAGAATTTAGGCCTCTTGCATACGTATTGCCTATTGCACATGAGTGACAGTGCAAAAAACTAAAATGACTGAAAACGGTCCATGGACTGGGTACAGCCCATAATCCATGACCAGCAAGAGGCACACATTCTCATGAGACCCTGCAAACACAGGGGCTCATCAGAATTTATGCCTCTTGCAGATGGAACAGGATGGCTGAAGGGCTGTTCTGTCTGAACAAAATAGCTGAAATTCAGCTTTCTAGGTTCCCGAAAAGGCTGAATCAGCTTCCAGGACTGAAGACCGTCACCCCTGCTACTAACAAGTACAATGTCATCAGTCCTTACAATAGGAGTGACTCTGGCCTATGAACCTGGAGCCTTGTAGCTATAGAGGCCTTAAGGGGTGAAAAGGCAGAGGTTGTGTACTTTCAGACCTTTAAATCTACAAGAGGTTTGATTTATTGTACATTGCTTAACGTCCCGACAGCAACAAGACTTTCTCAGGACGTGCCTGCACTGCTTGTGAAAAAAAAACCTAAACAGAACATTGGCCGGTCTAATACGCTAAATAAACATAAGAACATTTAAATAGCAACACACATCCAATATCAAGAGAACAGGCAGCGCAGACAGTAGGGAGAGTTTCAAAAAAGGAAACTACAGGTGAATGGACCAAGGGTAGACAGAAACACATGCCCCAGAATAGAGGGGAAAACCCACCCTGCGGGGCTGACCAGGGCGAGCCTGGGAACTAAAAAGTAGTTAACACCACCCACGTCCCCAGGGCAGACCAGGGTGTGGGAAATCTGCAAGAGGGGTGGATTCCCATGAACCTATGACTGCAGCGGTCGTCATGGCCCCCAGGTTGGGGCCCATCATGGCAGAAATGTAAATGAACAATTGGTTTTCTAATTCTAGACATTTTTTGTGTCTCTTGACAGCATTTAAAAAATAGCGATCATGACATCGTATTTGAATGAAAATGTTCACCAAATACATTTTTTCATTTCCTATTTACCCACAGCCATTTATGTTACATGGAGGCTGTGACTGGAGCTTGGAGGCTAGCTTACAATACACTATTCTGTTTGAGCCCTGATCCGAGTGCCCAGGAAACCAAATATTGCACGGACTGGTTAGCCTCAATACAGTGGAGTCCAGTTATCTTACTGAGGCTAAAAGCTTCAAATTTGTAAACTGCCATGCAAGTACATAATAGTACTTACAGATAAGGATATAGACCAATGGCTTTAGTTCAAGGGTGGTGCCAGAACAGCTTGGTGCCTAGAGGCGCAAAGCTATTCTGGTACTACCCTTGAAATATTTTAGTCACACTTATTTCACACACTGGTGTATTCCGACTGATAAGGGTTAACACAAGCATGCTTCAATCGCAAGTGACATTTTTGAATTCCCAGCAGACAGCCTTCTTGTTCTCTATTAAAATATCATTGATAACATGACATGAAAAACACAAAATTCCCGCACTACAAAACGATGATTTTGTTTCTGCAACAAAACAATTTCAATATTTTTTTAACTGTTTAAGACAAACGACCATCCCAAGTGCTGAAAGATGATTTCCTCACATCTGATACCGATCTTGGTATACCACTGCAGGCGGAAGCTTTGTGTACAGAAGTACCCGCCAAATCCGTTTCACAATAGCTAATACGGCCACACAGCATGCTAGTTTTCACACCTCAAATGTCAATCCGATTTGCATCTTTGATGGCCGAGGCTATCCTTTGTTTTCAACCACTATTGCTCAACAGGCACACTTGAGTGTACACTTAGTGAGGATGGAAGGTGTTGGGTCACACACCCGCTACATATTTTATACACACACTGGCCAGAGAGAGGGTGGTGGAAGTGGTGAACGAGGGAGGAGAGGGGAGGGCTGCACATTTTTTACACCGAGTCCTGTTTCATTAAACAAGACTCGACAGTTGGAGGCACAGTGGATTAGTTTAAGTCATTCTATCCCAGACACACCACAGCAAGATATGGGTCGACCATGATACTTCAAGGTGATGCCAAAATAACTTTGCGCCTATGGCCGCCAAGCTATTCTGGCATCACCCTTCAACTATCATGGTCGATCTATGTCATGCACTGCAAAGCAGTCTTCAGAGGACAACAGCAAAATTTGGGGATTTCGGTCTTGGGGTACAATGAGTTAGATGAGATTCTTGCTTTCCCATCATTTATTCAGCCCGGTATTGTGAAAATGTGTGAGCCCAAAAGACCGACTCTGTTGTGCGGTGGTAGTGAGCGAGATGGGGTAACTCAATATGATATAACAATGATAAAACACAATATCAGATCTGCATGATTTGTAAGCAGCAGACGCAATGTGTAACAGAGAGGGGAAACTGCACTTTCAAGGATCGAGATACTGATCAACATGAAGCATTCACACTAATGTCTGCACACACTGGTACATGGCTGAAAAATGAATTTTTCTCTAAAATGTATTTTTTTTCAAAAAATACTTACAGACGGCATTACTACTAGGAATGCTTCGCTTAGCTTAACAATTTTAGCCCAAAAAACTTGTGTACCTGACAACAGGGGAGGCAACCACCCAGGGGTGTCATTACCAGGACACCCTGAGTGGCCTCCCCTGCCTCCCTATCTGGTGGCACGCTCACCGTTTCCCGGCAGTCTCCAAGTCTTAGCTCGACTGCAGCAAGCGGGGAAGGTGGGAGGGACCTCTGAGTAATGCCGTCGGTAAGTATTTTTAGAAAAAATTCATTATGGAGAAAAATTCATTTATTTTCTCAAAATCATTACCGACGGCATTACTACTAGGAAGAATGGCGAATAGGAGGGTGCCGCAATCTGGTACACCTGTCCCCTGCCCGAGCGCTCTGCTCATGAACCATTGAGGCCCGTCCCTACGAACCACTCCTGACAATTTTAGCTAGGCGTTACCCATGGCGCCGGAAGGGAGTGCTGTGCCGCTGAGATGACCCCCACTAGTACCAGTTAGACGCGCTGGCCGGATAGGTCTGACAGGTCTCTGCGGGCGAAGGTAGACTCGGCCTTCTCACCTACGGCCGCCACAATATTCCGCCCTGTGCCTGGCTGGTAAGGCGTTGCTAGTAGCCTCTGCTTGACTTGTGTGCTCGGACGTGCAACGTCTGGGCCCCCCCTGGGGGTATGCCGAACGAACGACCCAGCAAGCTAGGGACCATTTGTGCCAAGGAGTCTCATCTGCCCGGAGCCAAGGGCAGGAATATGCGCGTGTCTTGTCTTAGTGGCGTAGTCTTGCGCCTGCCACTATAAGGCGCCCTGACCGCGTCGTGTAGGCGGAACTTGCGGGACTGGTCCATATCACTGAGCGGACAGACGGTAGGACTTGCGGTGCGGACACTGGAAGGAGGTTCCTAGCCCAAGTCCAGCCGGTGGAGTGCTGCCCTAGTCATTGGCCCTGATCTGGAGACCGGAGGGATGCCCCGAGAAGGCACAATCTTGCTAACTGTGAAGCTGAAGTGATGGCGAACAGTCAGCAGGTCTTTTGTTAGGTCTTCCAGCATCACCAGCGGAAGCCGGCCGTCTTGCCGATGACAGTGCTCAATCCGATCCGAGAGGTCTGTACCGGCGCTGGTCCGTGCTAGGTGTCAATAAGTGTCTGCCACCCGGTAAATTTGAATGATGCTGAAGGGTCCGATTCCGCTTGGGACCCCCTAAACGAACTCGGCCAAAATGGGGGTAGTCCAGTCTGTGGGGAGAGTTGTTCCACTGCACATCAGGCCTGTAGTACTCTCCCCTCTCCCTCGTATCCGTACTGTCAGAGACTCCTTGAGTCACTGCAATCGCATCCACTGTCGCATCCGAGAAGTCTCTTGGTGCCAGCGTGCCGCGCCAACCGCTCTGTGTCTGCACAAACAGTTGCTGCCAGTGTTGCGATCGTCTCGGACACGGAGCTGAGGCAGGGGTTCACCGCGCGTCTCCAAAGGACCAAGTCCTAATCACCATGCCATCCCTGAGCTTGTGGGGCCCCTAGGTACCCGTCCTGAGGGAGGGAACGCGCTGACGCATCTTAACCCATATCCGCCTGAGGCTAACAGCTTCAATTTGTGCCCTGCCATACACAGGTTATACTATAGAAAAAATAAGAATACAGCCCAAAGGTTGTACTTGAAGGCTAGGCCAGAATAGCGTGAAGCCTAGCGGCGCCAAGCCACTCCGGCGTTACCCTATAACTATTCTTATTCGAACGTATGTCACCCTCTGGTGAACAAGATAAGGGTTAAGATGACTTCCACCATACCTGTTGTTCCCAGGCGGTTATCCAACTAAGGATCAACCGCCCCCAAACGGCTTAACTTCGGTGAACAGACCAACCGGGGAAATCACATGCAATGGTGGTTGGCTACGCAAGGAGTCCATTCCTCGAAGGAACCCATCCACGACCCAGGCTTGTGGATCCCGTCTGGAGGCGACAGAGGAAGCAGCTTCCTGTTTCACTACAGGAGGACCGGCCTATCATCAGAGTCTCCTCACACGCATAGAGTAGTTGGAAGGCAGCCAGGTGTAGTAACACTCTTTGCGCTGCCGCTGACCCTGCCACAAGGGGAATCCACGCGTACGTTGAGCTGACCTCCGAAGCGCCGTGTCCGACGAGTGCTGTCCCGATCTCGTCACCACCAGCAGAAGTGTTACACAAAGAAACTCTGACCTTCTAGTAGCTGGAGCGCACCCATACCTTCTATAGCATAAGCCATTGTTTCCATCTGATGCTCGCCAGCCGCACCACCTTCAACCCCAGCCAGCAGATGTATCTGCCTGTGTGTTCGCTGGTTGCTATACCGCCATTATCGGTCAGGCACTCCCTGCCTAGGCGGCAAATCTGGGCGCTGGTCCCCCGTCGGACTTGCCTCCGATGCCCAGGAATCCGCGTCGGCGGCGTTGCGTCAGCCAGGAGTCCGGGTCCTCCCACGCTTCGCCATCTGGTTTCAGAGGACCGACCGTCCAAGCAGCTGCAAGCGCAGGGCCGAAGTTACTAGTAAGCGCCAAAGCCGACAGTAGACGTCACCTAGTCTCCAGGTCCGGGATCCATAAGGGCCTACAGTAGCCTGACGGGCGTCAGGGTCTCAGCCCACCTCTGTGGTCTCCTTCTAGCCAGGGCTCCCGCATCACCAAGTAGCGCTGTAGCCAAAGCTTCCATCTCTCCACCGCTGACTGAAGCGAGTGGAGACAATCCTGCCGAGGTGGCAAGGGATCCTGCAAAGTCGCCTTATTGTCTGCCAAGTCGGTCCCACAGAAGAATGTCCTCCCGTGGAGCCTTCCACTGATGTGTTATCCCAAAAGATGGGCGAACGTAGAACCTGTCACCACAGCGCGTCCCTTCATATCCCGTCGCCGCCGGCGATCTCCGCTAAGGAGTAGGCTGCGAGGTGGTACGCCATCCTGAAGGCTGTCACTAGCTCCGTGCGTGTCCTGCTCCGATGTACCAAGGCTGAAAGGTCCCAGGTTTTTTTCCAGACACTTGCTAATGGAAGGCGTCACCCTCTCGATGAAATCCCGTGTTAGCTAGGGGGAAGCGAACCCCGGGAGCAGTCCTGTCCAAGCCTTGCTTTCACTTCCTCGCGTCCGAGTCTGTAGTCTGTGGTGAGCCACCGCTAGCATCCACACCTCCTTTTCCACCGCTAGCACGGCACCGCCCGGAAAAGACTCCAAATCACTGCCGGTGGAAGTAGATGTTCATCCTCTCTGGTCATCAGGAGTCTCAGAAGAACTATGTTGTCCGCCGCTGTCTTGCCGAGTGGTTGCCTAACGCCTCCGCTAGATCCCTAAGTCTGCGAGGGAGCGACGTGAAGCACTGGGCCACTGGATGCGTCGGTCATCATCGCAGCCTTCCACTTAGGGCGAAGCCGGCCGGAGGAATGATGCGACAAGCCGGGACACTTCGTCCAAAGAGCGGCGAATCTGCGATGTGTTGGAGCGCACCGACCGTCTGCTAGGCGTGTCCATTGTCTATCCCTACTCCGAACCACGTCCTCCGGGTGTAGACGAAGCGCCTCCTCGACCTCAGGTTTTGGATGTAGGCCACCACTGTCGAACTGTTAGAGAGTACTTGTAATCCTGACCCATGAGACGCTGCTCCCACCTAGAGAGAGCGTGAGCCACACTGTTTCCACTCCAGCCCGTTGAATGTTAGACGGCATGATCCCTCGTCCACGTACGAGGATATCCTGACTTGTGAGCCGCTGCTTCCGCTCGGAGAGGATGAGAGGCACACTGCTTTCATCTCCAACCTGTTGATGTGTTTGTCCGCTTGATCCCTCATCCAATACGAGGATCCTGACTCATGAGACGCTGCTTCCCACGGAGAGAGCGCGAGCCGCCCTGCTTTCATCTGCACCCTGTTGAGGCGTTTGACAGCTTGATCCCTCGTCCAACGGCGAGGATATCTTGACCTGTGCGCCACTGCTTCCACTTGGAGAGAACACGAAGCACACTGCTTCCATCTCCAGCCTGTTGCTGTGTTTGTCCACTTGATCCCTCGTCCAATACGAGGATCCTGACCCGTGAGATGCTGCTCCCACTCGGAAGTGAGCGGGACACACTGTGTTGATGCGTTAACGCTCGTTCCATAATCCAACAGGCTGAGGTCGAGTGTCAAAATTGAGGGCGATTCCGTCCTGCCGCTGCCATCTCCATGATCTCGGCGCCGGTGTCGAGGCTATCGTTTCCCCCGAGGAAAATCGGCCCTTGAAGCTCTGGTCGGAAGAACGGCCACTCTTGCCGGGCGCCTCTGATGCTTGGTGTCACCGTACCCGAGCTTGTCCGCTGGTCAGAGAGGCGAAGAGGGAAGAAGACGTTCCCAGGCATTAGGTATCTATAGCGCCCTTTCTCCAGCTGCTGTGGTCGCCCGACAGAACATGTAGACTTCGTCCCTGCGTGAAGCAGGTCCATGGCCACTGTGAGTTCCTCTCTACCTCCTAGGGCGGAGTGTGGGTGGGTGGTTGGCACCACCTCTCATAGGCTGCTGACCGAGTTAGTTCCTCCCAATAGGGCTTCGGACATGGGGGATCCACCCTGCGAGTTAGTTCTCGTCTGTGGCTCCACTCTTCGACTCGGGACCCTGAAGCCTGTGTCATTCTCCATGCTCCTACGGCGTGTGGGAGGTGTCCTGGTGGTTTAATCGCGACGGGGAAGCACCTCCCGCCGGCTGGCTCTAATTACCGAATGTCAGTCCTCCTATGGACAGCTTCGGTCTCCAAAACATTTCTCAGTCCAACACGATGGGGAAGCACGTCCTGACAGTTGGTTCGGTTGACTGCACGACCGTCCTCAAGGGAGGGCTCTGGTCCCAAAGCTTGCTTGTCTGAGACTCATATCTCATCTTCCACCTTCACTGCGGGGGAACTGCGCTCCATATGCCGACACAGCCTAGGGGCGAACCCCATCACTAGCGTTCGAGCATGTCCCGGGCCTCTATGAGGCGGGGTGGAGTTCTTCCGTGCGTTCTGTGTCTCACATGACTGAATTTGTCACCCTCCGTTTACTGTGAGATGCCTGAGCTCCATGCAGACCATAACTGGGGGACAAATCCCGTAGTGAGCGTCCTTGCATATCCGGGGCCTCTACGAGGCGGGGTGGAGCTCTTGTGTGCGTTCTATGGCTATCTTTTCCTGTCCCTCCCTGAGAGGTGCGTTGTAGACGCGGCACAGTGATGGCGCTGGTCCGGTGTAAGGCTGGCGGGCACTTGCCTCTCAGGGGGGAGGGGGTCCCCCGCTTGGGCTCTCTCTCTCTCTGTCTCTCACCTGGGGGGTGATAATCTGGCCCAACATCTTTATTGCGGGGGGGACCGAGCTTCCATATGCCGACACGTGCCTAGGGGCGAACCCTATCACTGGTGGTCGAGCATGTCCCAGGGCCTCTACGAGGCGGGGTGGAGCTCTTGGTGCTGGGTCAGAATGGGGGGCAAGCCCCGATCCTTTGCTGCTGTTAGGCTCACTCATCCGCTCAAGGCGGGGCAGCGCTGCCCGAGGCACTGACCAGTATGATTCTGCCTTTCCCTTCATTGTAGTCAATGCTGCTTTGTTCATCAGATGTGTGCAAGGCGCCGGTTTATCCCTCCGGTAAAACGCCTCCAGCTGCGACCATCTCTCTTCCTTCCACGTCACGCACTGTCGCCTGTCTGATTGGAGGAGCAGCATGAGCAAGGTAGGCAGACATCATGGCCGTCCTAGGCCACTGGAAGGTACCACACTTGGTGCAGGTCTGTACCTAAGCACTGTAACAAAGGACAGAAGAAGACTGCCGAGAAGCGGGGAGCCTCCGCAGAGGGACCGCGTTCCTAGTCGGCTTGCATACATCACCACCCGGTCGCTGCCGCCAACCGGTCAAAACCGGTTAGAGGCAGTAACCGCTACTTTACCTAATCATGACTCAAACCGATAATCCCACAGAAAAAAAGCAACACCACATAATCCACAGAACACGTAGGTAATCCAAGCACAACACAATGCACAACACAATGCACATAAACCCAAGTGTCCACGGTACACAACGGTAATCCACCTAACCACAACCGGAGCACGATATGCTCACGGCCTGTCCTGGTTGAGCTAAGCAAAGAGACTGCCGGGAAACGGTGAGCTTGCCACCGGATAGGGAGGCAGGGGAGGACACTCAGGGTATCCTGGTAATGACACCCCTGGGTGGTTGCCTCCCCTGTCGTCAGGTACACAACAATTTTTTTGTGTTAAAATTGTTAAGCTAAGCGAAGCATTCCTAGTAGTAATGTCATCGGTAATGATTTTGAGAAACTAATAGCACACTAGATCTGACAATGCCCGTGGTAAATGTAAAACCCATCATGAAACAACAATCCATCTAGTAAAACAGCTTCGTAAATTCATAAGATGTACACGTGGCCTAGTGTTTTCCTATCAAGCTCATAATAAGCATGTAAAGTATCATACTTTGTACTTTTAATCTCCAGGGCAGTACACACTCGCTCACAAATCTCTCTCTTTGCAAACTGTGAAGAATTTTGAGTCTAAACTGGTTAACACTCAGGTTTACTCAAGGTAATTTTCTGTCCCCCAGAAATTTGCGTTATCACAAGCAGGGTTCGAAATAACCAGGGGCCTGGGGCAAAAGGCCCCTTACTTTGGCCTCGGGTCGTCTACTTTCCTGT
Organism: Semisulcospira habei; assembly: GCA_036245525.1. NCBI lineage: Eukaryota > Metazoa > Mollusca > Gastropoda > Semisulcospiridae > Semisulcospira > Semisulcospira habei. The sequence continues at coordinate 22,895,908 of BTPG01000001.1, read as the reverse complement.
CCACGGGGCCCGATGTGCCCCCTTTTTTCAGACCTACTTTGTCTCAAAGCAGCGGAAGGCGGTACTTAGCGCATCAGCGCAGTCCCGACACAGGTCATGAACTTTTCATCAAACACACATTGCTGTCTATTTTAAGCATGGAACGCATTGCATCAACCTCTCTTTGCTGCATAGCGGTCTAGTGCGATACGTTCACTCTGCTGTTTGCAGCTCATTATTCTTCTCTTAGCTAAAACAGCTTCCTCCTTTGAAGGAGAGTTCCTATGTTTCGCTGTCTTGTCCGTAAATCATGCGACAGCATCTTCTGCCTCCCGCAAACAATGTTCTGCAGAATCAGACATTTTGTTTATAGTTTTTAACCTCTACAACTAATGGTTCATGAGCCTCTTACTTTCCTGTGGGGCCCCCTACTTTTACTAACAGATGGCCTGAAGGGGCCCGTACTTTTTTAAGGTCTTTTGAACCCTGACAAGTGTACATCAAAACAATGAGCCTCATGCATGAAGTCTGACCTCATTTTTCTCAATAATATTAGAATAATGCTGAATTCATGTATGCACATGAGAAAAAAAGCCCGAAAAGCATAGGTTTTCAATCTGACATTAGCCTTAGCTTCCCCATGCATGGCAGTGTGCAGGCCAGCTAATGTAAGCCTGATGGCCTTTTGCTAATGTGATAACCACCTAGCAGCCAGAGACCTATCCACAATATATTTGATTTAGCCATGAACTAATGCACAATACTGAGGATGACATGTATACATCTTAATCCTTTGCGTGTCGATGGCGGTTTTAGTCACAATGATTCCTGTTGGAATCATTGTGACAACAAGAAAGGTAAGAAAGGCCATTATGGCTTTGTGACAAGGGTTGGCTTCTGCAGTAGCAACATCCATATTTTCTGAAAATGTAAGCATTTTTCACACATCTGTCAACCCCTGTGACCCTTGACCTTTGTTATGAGTCGCCTAAATTAGTATGCATAGGAAGGTCTTATCATCAGCTATCTTTGTACAAAATTTGGTTGAAAAATTTGCAAAAATGTTGGTAATACCTAAAATTTAATAAAAATTCGGCATTTTACACACATTTGCCAGCCTCTTGTGACTCTTGACCTTTCCAAGGGGTCATCCAAATTAGTATGCATAGATAGGTCTTACCATCAGGTATCTCTGTACTAAATTTGGGTTTTAAGTTGTGAATAGTATTTGAGAAAAAACATGTCAAAACATGGCTATTTTTCACCTATTTCCTGAGCTCTCGTGACCTTTGACCTTTCTGAGGGATCAACCAAATTAGTGTGCATAGAAAGGTCTTCCCATCAGGTATCTCTGTAGCAAGTTTGGATTTAAAGTTGTGAATAGTATTTGAGAAAAAAACATCTTTTCGTCAAAATATGGCTTTTTCAGACCCATATCCTGAGCCCTTTGTGACCCTTTACCTTTTTGAGGGGTAATCCAAATTAGTATGCATAGATAGGTCTTACCATCAGGTATCTCTGTAGCAAGTTTGGGTTTGAAGTTGTGAATAGTATTTGAGATAAAAACATCTTTTGTCTAAATATGGCTATTTTTCACCTATTTCCTGAGCTCTTGTGACCCTTGACCTTTCCGAGGGATCAACCAAATTAGTATGCATAAAAAGGTCTTACCATCAGGTATCTTTGTACCAAGTTTGAGTTTAAAGCTGTGAATAGTATTTGAGAAAACAAATTATGTCAAAATATAGCTATTTTTGACATATTTCCTGATCCCCTGTGACCTTGACCTTTGTGAGAGGTCACTCAAACTGGTATGTTTAGAAAGGTCTTGGCACAAAGTATCCTTGGGCCAAGTTTGAAGACTGTTGCTTGAATAGTCTCCGAGAAAATGCCAATGTTAAAGTATACCCCGGATGACGGCGGACAGACGATGGTGGGCAGGCGGACAGACGGATGACCACTGGCCCAAAACATGGACTCACTTTTGCTTCGCAGCGAGCCAAAATAAACTTTTGTCAAAATATGGCTATTTTGGACTTATTTCCTGAGCTCTTATGACCCTTGACCTTTCTGAGGGGTCAACCAAATTAGTATGCATAGATAGGTCTTACCATTAGGTATCTCTATAGCAAGTTTGGGTTTGAAGTTGTGAACAGTATTTGAGAAAAAACATCTCTTGTCAAAATATGGCTATTTTTCACCTATTTCCTGAGCTCGTGACCCTTGACCTTTCTGAGGGATCAACCAAATTAGTATGCATAGAAAAGTCTTACCATTAGGTACCTTTGTACCAAGTTTGGGTTTGAAGTTGTGAATAGTATTTTTGAAAAAATAAATTATGTTAAAATATAGCTAATTTTGACATATTTCCTGATCCCCTATGACCTTGACCTTTGTGAGAGATCACTGAAATTGGTATGTTTAGAAAGGTCTTGCCACAGAGTATCCTTGGGCCAAGTTTGAAGACTGTGGCTTGAATAGTCTCCGAGAAAATGCCAACGTTAAAGTTTACCACGGACGACGCCGGACGAAGGCAGACGGACGACCACTGGCCCAAAACATAGACTCACTTTTGCTTCGCACGTGAGCCAAAAACTGCTACTGACAAACAAAGGGCTAACCAGACTTTACCTGCCAGAAAAGAAAAGCCAGTGCACGTTCATTTGAGTTAAGGGTGGCCTCTCTCTCGAGTGAAAACAGCCATCGTTTCAGTGTCAGGCATGTGGCTGTGGCTGTACTGTAGTTCTGGATGTAGATGTTGTGTGGAAGCTCATGCGGCTGAAGACGTCGCTCTAGGTGGAAAGAGATGGACATACAATTTTATAAACCTCCTTGTGCACGCAGACCCAGGTACTTAAATATTGACTGGGTTGACAGTGATGCTCTGCATGAAAAACAAGATTGGGGTTTAACGCTGAGCAGGCGACCAAAGCCATCTCATGGCGGGAAAGGTAAAAGTCTGGTCAGCCAGATTAAGAAAAATTAATGAATTGAAGAGGAGGTACAAAACTAGCTAAACAACTCATCCAATGTCTTTCTTCAAACTAGCTATATCCAAAATTTCAAGTGAATATAACAAAAATAATGCACTCTAATGTGGGTCTACCGACTTTTGGTAAAGTCATTTAACTTGTTAACGTGACATTCACTGTCAATATGCTCAGAGGCCCTCTGTCACGACACGGTTTTTCCCCGTCTCATGTTGTAGGGGACTAAGTTTAGAGGGGTGACAGGATTCAGTTAGTCACCGGGTAACGATAGCGTAGGTGTGTAGTATTTGGCCTGTACACGAGTATTTGTTGCCGTGTGAGAGTTCAGAGGTAGGCGTGAAGCCACTTGGCCGCCCAGTCTGAACACCATCGGGTGGTTAGTGTTTCACGTGTTTTCACATCACGTGAATTAGTGAGCTTTTTTTGGCCAACCTTAAGTTATCCAAATTTTCATCAGTTGCTTTTCCAACTGCGAACGAGTCGGTCACTTCACCAGCAAGTCTCCGAGGGTGGTTTTAGGCGTGGTTCGCCATTTGCTGGAAGCCACAAGCAGCTGTGTCGATCTGGTGTATCGGCCCTGTGATATGGTTCGGGTCGTCCACGGAGCCGTTGTCCGAGGAAGGAGAGAGAGAGAGAAGAGCTGCGACGACTTTACCCCTGGCTTGTCTTGTCTTGTTTGTCTTCGTCCTAGCCGGGGCGTCTTCACGGATGACAGTGAGTACACGCGACAATTCTCTAGTGGCCATTTGCTTGAGAGAGGGGGGGGGGGGGGGGGGGGGGGGGGACCTGTTTGTGTTTGCTTGTTCTGTATTATTATTTTGGCTAGAGTGTATTGGGGGCAGGGCTAGAATACAAGAGAATAGAATATAGAAGTGAGTACCGTCTGTTGTAGTTTCTAGAGTAGTGGGTGGCGGTTTAGTTATTGAGATTTAACGCCAAGCAGGCGACTAAGGTCGTCTTAGTAATTAGCATCGGAGGGTGTATTCGAAAGCGAGTCACGTGGTGACGTGTAAATATGTATTATCTTGAGGTTGTATTTATTGTTGCGGGAGAGAGGTGAAGAGTATATGTTGAGGTTGGATTTATTGTTGCGGGAGAGTGGTGAAGGGAATATAAGAGACGGCAGTTGAAGTTGCGGGAAGGGTGATGTGATCATTTTGTTTCTTTTGCTAGTTATTTATATGTGTATTTTTGCACCTGTGTTGTAGTGCATCCTATCCGAAATTCTGGTTCCTAATCTAACCCAACGGTGGTACTGAGAGGAGGCTGACTGTGTCACTCCGCCTTGTGGGACTACAACGCCGAACCTGGCTGCTGTTACGAGTGTCGCGGCACACTGCGAGTTAGTCAGTTCGGGTCGCCCCACTTATTTCTAACCTGTTTAAGGAAAGTCGTATATTTATAATATTGTAAAGAACCTGAAGATTTATTTCATTCTCCTCGTAGTGACAGTCTTGTGAGAGGAGCTTTGTCACAGTAACATTTTGAGTTATTGTATTATTTAAAGGCAGCCTGTGTTACGGAAGACCTTATCGCGGAAGCAAGAGCGTAGAGTTGAGCTGCGCTTAACGGTTGTGCTTCAGGCGAGAAGGTCCCGTGACGTAAAATATAATATTTATTCAATTAACTTTCAGTTATATTAAGTTAAGGACATTTGCTCCATTCGCATATGTGATATTGTTCATTCTGAAACGTTGTTAGTTAAAGGAGCCTTGTTTATTCTGAAACGTTAGTTAAAGGAGCTTTGTTTATTTTGAAACATTGTTAGTTAAAAGAGCTTTGTGCTGTGAGTGTTTAGTTTGCTAAAGCATTAGTTTAATTCGAACGTGTCGTTTGTGCTCCCGCTGAGGAGATGTAGTAGCTTAAGAACAATATTCTTTTTTCCTCGATCTTCGCTTGTTCTAGTAGGCATATTTGGTTTATGTAGTTGATATTGTGCTATTTGCTATTTGAACTATTACGTAAGGAGCCACGTGCTGTGAGGGACTCTTTGCGGAAGCAAAGGCGCTGGTTTAACTGACGTTAGCGCTCGACGCTTGTGCTTCCGTAGGGGGAGGGCCCAGTGGCTTTTGGTTTAAGCTCTTCAGTTTGTTTTCGTTGTATTAAGCATAGTCATTATATATTAGTTTTCTTAAATATGTCTTCGTATTTTGTTAGAGATATTTTGTTTGTCGTATATTAGTTTGATCAACCTTTTGCATTGGGAATATTTAGTTTATTTATCCGTTATTTTGTATTGTGTATTAAGGGCATTTGGTTTGGGGAATTTGTGTGTGTGAATGCGACATGTGAACGTGTGGTTAGGATTGGATGAGGGTATAGTTGGTTATTGTTAGGGTTATATTTAATAAATGTCGTCGTCATTGTTCCTCTGGTGTTTGTGTTAGGTTTGTGTTAGTGTGGGTTGGGTGTGTCTCGAGCGGTAGCGCTCACAGATCGCACCCCGGAAGCGGGGTCGTGACACCCTCTTAAGACATGCCCTGGATGAAGCATGTCTTTAATTTTCAAGCTTGCATATATGCAATCATCAGAGATTTTTGTGTTTACATACATAGGTCATTCTCTGGAAAAGGATACCAAATGCGTGACATTCAAATAAAAATTAAATTTTGCATTTTTTAACAAACTGTTTATGCAAATGAAAGAATAATCCTTCTAGTTAATGTACATGCAAAGCAAAAAAAACAAACAAAAAAACTAGTCATGTTAGCATTTTGTATGATTTTATTTTGCAAATTGTACACTCTCGGTTGTTGCATGGATGCCAATGTGAGTCCCATTCCACTTAAAATCATCTTTCAATACCATCATTTGACACCTAAATAATCTTTCAGTAATCAACACACACACTGCTTTGTTGAAAAAACCAAAAATTTTACAGTATTTACCTTAGAGGAGTTACATTTTTGCCACGCACAACATTGTCTTGAGTTCGTCCATCTAAAAGTTTTTCTGCTTCTCAGAAAACAACAACTAGAGGCATAATTCTTTATTACTGATGCTCTTGGGGTGTCTCAATGTCAACTTAGTTTTTGAAATTTTTTTAGAAAAAAATTAAACAATAGAAAAACTGATTTACATTTGGGTGTTATCTTCGTTGTGACTCGGATGCCAGAAGAAACGTAGCCACTTTTTTGAATGAAACATGCTCCCAAACGATGTTTTCATAGGGCAAAAACATTACAGTGTCAATAAAAGTGTTTTTTTTAAAAGTGTATGCTCTATCAATCCTACCCAGAAATGTACCACAGCTTGTAAATGTCGAAATAATCTATCACTGTTGTTGCCGGATGCCACACCGCATTGTGGAATCCAAATCACGACTGAGATAACTTTAAATTTCTAGCCAATTTCCCCATGAACACATTGCTCAGAGTGTTGTTAAGGCTACTCTTACAGAAGAATATGCAATACAAAAGCTACATAATATCTCAAGAAAGTCCTGTTGGTCCTGTTGTATTTATTTGTAATGTTATTGTATTCGTCTATGTCATGTTTGACTGCGTGTGTTAGCGCAATGAGTTTTTGCCACAAAAAGATTTTGCGCTATACAAGAACCATTCATTATTATTATTGTTAAGAAAGCAGTTTAATTCGCATACAACTAAACGTAGATCACTGCGAAGCTTGAAGCTGAAGAAACAATGGCGGACATATTTCGGTCGTACAACAAAGGTGCTGCGTGGACACCACATCCAAAATCGCCGATAGCATGGGATTGCATGGTGTTTGAAAGCTAAATATAGTTCAGCCATGAACTTGTGCGTTTTCCGCAGAAGGACACAATGTGTTATCCGGTTTCATTCACAACTTGCGAAGGAAAATAGTTCTTTGCACATCTCGGTCATTGCACATCTTGTGGATGCCAGATCGATAAGCCAAATACAAAGTATCATTATGATACTTAAATCGCTTTCGAAAACTTTAACAGGTATATCAAGCAATGAAGTTAACTTTTTTGCTTGAATGTGTTTGCTCGCGGAGGAATACAAAAGCCCTGTGTCGATCCTGGATCAAGTTTGTTTACATCATATTTTGGGACACCATGCGGGACGACCGAGAGCTACATTTTTGTTCACCCATTTTCCTGTATAACCTCTTTATAAGTACACTTTAAAAAGTCTTATTTGAAGAATGATATATATATATATATATATATATATTGTGTAAAAATTATCAGGTGCTACAATTTGGATGGTTTATGAAGGAGTAAGCAAGATCCTTGTGAGCACATCTAAACTATGTCACAAAATGGTGACCCTGATTTGCGACATTTTCACTGGTAATATCGTTGTAGCACAAAAACTAAATCAGACAGAGAACACATTTTATCATATGTATTTTTTAAGACGATACCAAGCAGATATTTATAATTATCATGAAAAACTAAGCAATACTTGTCAAACAATAAAGCCCCAAAGATAGGCACCCCCACTGGTATCCTTTTCCAGAGAATGACCCACATACACACACACACATACATGATGCTTTGTGCCAAATGTATGTTGTGCAGCGAGGCAGTTCACCGTCAATGTTCGAGGCATTCCTGCCTATGACGTCATGTGCCTGCTATTTAAAGCGCTCCACCGCATCCAATCCTAAAAAGTATCTTTTATAATTACATGAGTGGGACCAAAATAAAAGCTGAATCCTGAAGCGAGGGTACAGGGGACATTTTTTAAGTGAAAAAAGAAAAAAGATTTTTTTTTTTTTTTAAAATCCGGAAATGACTTAAAAATGGACAGTATTAACCTCTTGTGCATGCTCCCATCAGTACTGTTTACAGTACTGGGGGATGCAGAAACAGGGGGTTAAAAGTTGTCCTGTTCACTCCAAACAATAACCTCATTTTGAGGTGTAGCTGAAGCTGATCTCAGACAGAAAGTCAGTGATTTGTGCCCCTTTACATATACATGTTACAAATGTGGGAATTGCAATAGCTGGGCGTAATGTGTTACTGTATATTTTTTAGTGGTACTTACCAAAGTTATACTCCACGGTTTCAAACAAATAGAAGAAGTCTGATGCATCCCCCAGGCCAACTTTAGAAGCAACAGCCTGTAAAGACAGTGTTAAATTTCTTATTACAGGCCACTAAAACATGGGTGACACTCAACAAATTAAAAAAACAAGAATGACAAAGCCCTTAAGGCTCAGGTGCATGAAAAATCCAGCTCTAACAAAATTTGGTTGGAAAGTTTTGCAAAAGTGCTGATAAAAACTAAAGTTCTACTTTTTTCACATCATTTGCCAATCTCTTGTGACCCTTGACCTTTCAAAGTGGTCATCCAAATTAACATGCATACAAAGGACTTACCATAAGGTATCTCTGGACCAAGTTTGGGTTTGAAGTTGTGCATAGTATTGGAGAAAAAACAAATTTTGTCAAGAAATAGCTATTTGGGGGCGGTCTGTGGCGCAGTAATACTAAAGGTGCGAGGTTCGATACCGGGTTCCAGCGTCGGACTTTTCTCCTCTAGTAAGTTAATTCGGGCAGACCATCGGGTGTTCTTTCTCCAGGTACTTTGGCTCTTCTTCTCCCCCCCCCCCCCCCCCCCCCCCCCCCCGCCACCTCCACTTTGGTACCAGTTTCAGGCCACTTTATAAATTTCAAATACAAGCGATCAAAATTTCCGAAACCTCAGTAGCTGCGCTGATCCTTCACACCACGTGAATGTCCTGTCTGTCTTGCACTGTGTTTGTCTTCAAAGTGAATGCATGTGTGTCACGTGAGCGTGCATGTTGGGTTCAGTTCATGGCGCTTTGAGCCGAATCGGAGAATTGAGTAAAGCGCCTATATAATAGCCGGTATTATTATTATTATTTATTGTTTGCGCCTTATTTCCTGATCTCTTGTGACCCTTGACCTTTCCTAGGGATCATCCAAATTAGTATGCATAGGAAGGTCTTACCATCAGGTATCTGTACCAAGTTTGGATTTGAAGTTATGCGCAGTATTTGACAATAAACATCTTTTGTCAAAATATGGCTATTTTGGACCTATTTCCTGATCTCTTGTAACCCATAACCTTTCCAAGGGGTCATCCAAATAAGTATGCATAAAAAGGTCTTCCACTATCTCAGTACCAAATTTGGGTTTGAAGTTGTGAACAGTATTTGAGAAAAAAAAAATTTGGGTCAAAATAAGGCTATTTTTTACCTATTTCCTAATCCCATGTGACCTTAACCTTTCAGAGAGGTCAATTAAATTGGTATGTTTAGAAAGGCCTTCCCACAAAGTATCCTTGGGCCAAGTTTGAAGATTGTGATTTGAATAGTCTCCGAGAAAATGCCAACATTAAAGTTTACCACGGAGGTCAGATGACAATGTATGGACGACCACTGGCCTAGAACATAGACTCACTATTGCTTCCAACATGAACCAAACACTGAAAGCTGGCCTGGATCAAGGGACCCCCCTAGGCCCTTGTAAAGTGCAGAGGTAATGCCTTGCTGGGAGGCCAAGCCTCTCTGCCCAAAACAATTTTTAGCAATTTATATATCAATTTGTTCAGTTTGCCTGGCACCTGAGGGCTCACAAAGTACACAATTTTTAGCTGTATTTAACTCATTCTACCCCAGACGCCCCACAGAAAGATAAGAATCGACCATGATAGTTCAAAGATGATGCCAGAATAGCTTGGCGCCCATATTCTGGCATCACCCTTGAACTATCATGGTCGATTTGTGTCCTGCACTGCAATGCAGTCTTCAGATGACAATGGCAACATTTGGGGATTTCGGTGTTGGGGTAGAATGAGTTAAGGTGCGTTTAACAGTTTATTCTCTATGATATCCATCACAAATACTGGCAAATCTTTCTTCCCTAGAATGACCGATGACAGGTGCATCATTGTCCTCAAGATATAACATAGTGACACACTCCGGACTCGACTGAACGCGCATTTCTGCGAGTGAAATATGATTATAACCTCCATCATTTATAGCAGAAGCAACAAAACAAATTGAGCCGGAAATTTGATCAAAAACCAAACCTGTACATTAATTTCATTTTTTTGATCAAGAAAAAGCAGAATTTTCGCATTTTAGGGTTATAAAAAATGTGGATTCCGCCTCCAGGGCAGACAACCATTAACTATGCTAAAAAAATGCAAACAAAGAAGCATAAACACTTTGTGAACTGCAAAATAGCACCTCATCCAGAATAACAATCCTACAAGGACTTGACAAATTAGAAACTCTTGTAATTATACTTTCTGGGGAACAATTTGCCCACAATCTCTTGATATTTCAAATGCACCCTTCCACACACTTAGGAATTATGTTTTTTGATTCGTATGATTTTGTCCACCAACAGACAAAGCTTTCAGGTACAATTTGTTTTGTATCACAACAAAGTGGTAATTTGGAGGTCTCAGAATGAAGAAACTTTTCATAAAATCTAATTTTGCAGTGTTAACAAAATATTTAATTTACCTTGTAGACAGTGTCTGCATTGTTGCTGCGATGTATGGTCACCGTACAGATGCTGCGGTCAGGTAGCAGGACCTTGAGCTCCACTTCCCCATCCTGATCCAGTAAGACACAAACAATATACAGGGTAGAGCTAAGAAGCACAACAATTATATTTACAATTTCTTAAGTTTTCACCAAGGGTAGACTTGCAAAGCATAACACGACTACAGCTCTGATTCGACATATCGCGAATCGTTACATCGTGAACCCGGACATATCGCAGGGGGTACCTTGGATCCCGAAAAAAATTGGACCGACTGCAAACGGCGGTGAACCACAAAGTAATTTGTCTCCGGCCTTGGCTGTATCACGCTCCATGGGGTGCTGCACAACCGCCTGATAGGAGACAAGAGTCAGTGTATAATGAGGGTCTAGGCTTCTAAATAAATATAAATAATTATGGTATTTATAATGCGCTTATCTTATAATAATTATAACTCTAAGCGCGCACTCACAACTCGCGCACGCTTTAGACAACGACTCACGTACCACAAATAGTGAAATACATTACGACAGTCTGCTTAAGGTGGGGAGTGTGGTGGTATAGTGCTAGAACTGTTGAAAGAGGTGAGTTTTGAGGGCGGACTGGAAGGAGGAGAGAGTGAGTTTCTGATGGAGAGAGAGTGGGAGAGTGTTCCAGGTGGATGGACCGTATACTGAGAAGGAGCGGGGGCCGAAAGTGCTGAGTTTGGTGCGGGGGATGTGGAGGCGGAGAGGGTCGGAGGCGGAGCGGAGGGAGCGGGGAGGAGTGTAGGGGTGAAGTAAGTTTGAGAGATAGGCGGGAGCGCAGTTAATCAGGGATTTGTAGCAGAGAGACAGAATCTTGTATTGGATGCGTTGGGGGATGGGAAGCCAGTGAAGGAGTTTGAACAGGGGAGTGATGTGGTCGGATTTTTTCTTTCTGCGGATGAGGCGGGCAGTATTGTTCTGGACGTGCTGGAGAGTGAAAGTGGTGGAGTGAGGGAGGCTGGAAAGGAGAGAGTTGCAGTAGTCGATGCGAGATAGGATGAGAGAGATAGCAAGTTTGATGGCATCTTCGGTAGTGAGGTATTTTCTGATCTGACTGATGCCGGGGATGATGATGATGATGAAACTTTATTTTTCAACGGTAAAAAGTTTTGACAGAAAACAAATCGTCATTTTACAAACTTGCCATTGCTAACATCTACAGCATAAAAAAGGAAAAACTATAAAAATATATTTACATACAAAACCCAATAGCATCATTATCTACAGAAAAAATAATAACACTCATCACACACACATGCACACACGCACGCACGTGCACGCGCCGCTCACACAAACACCCACACACACACACAAACACGAGCACACACACACACACACAAAAACCATCTTATGAAATACATGAGGTAAGGAAATATTACAGTACCTGAGGAGTACTAAGTTTGACTCATCAGGTAATCAGAAAATTTTGTTTTAAAACTTCCTGTTGAGTAATAGTTTTCAAATGTGCAGGGATTGAATTCCAAGCAAACGGACCAGAGAATGACATACTAGTTTTAAAAAGGTCGATTCTTGGCAGTGGTGAGGGTAAGGTATTGTTTCTTGAGGTCCATTCACGTTCTTGGTGAGATATAAATTTAGTGATTAGATACTGGGGTGTCATATTATTCAGTATCTTATACATAAAGACGCATTTGTTTAAAGTAAGTTGCTGACGCAGACCGAGAATGTTTAAATGTCTAAATTTGTCTGTGGTAGGGATGGGGCGTCTATCATTTTTACAGCTCTTTTGTATATGGAGTTTAACCTCTTCATGTGGACATCACTGTAGCCGTCCCACACTGTGGAGACATAATCAACGTGGGACTTTATATGAGCATGAAAAAACAATTTACGGGTATTTGTATCCGTTACATGTCTAAGCTGGGACAATAAGAAAGTATAGTAGTGCACCTTCGTGTTTGTGTATGTATGTTTCTCCTGCCTACTTCCTAAGTTCCGGAGAAAGACATGGGTTATAGGCAAGACCTGATGCATCCTTTTTAGGGATGTAGATGATCGTCTTGTTCTATACCTGCGTATTTCTCTGTGGGCTGGCGAATGGGTGCCTGATAGGCGGGGGCAGGGGATCTAACTGTCTGTCAAGCGCTGAGTAATTCCCCTTGGTTTGTGTACAATAAGAAAGTGTTTTTAGCAATGGTCTTACAAACAGCATTTATATGGGTCTCCCAGCACAGTTGTTCATCAACATGTATTCCTAAGAATTTACGCTCAGTGACTTGTTCAACAGGTTCAGCGTTTAATTGTAATGGCTGTAGTCGGCGTTGATGTTTTTGTTGCGTGGCGATTAACTCATTCTACCCCAAGACCGAAATCCCCAAATTTTGAAGTCGTCCTCTGAAGACTGCGTTAAAGTGCAGGACACAGATCGACCATGATAGTTCAAGGGTGATGCCAGAATAGCTTGGCGCCCATAGGCGCCAAGCTATTCTGGAATCACCCTTGAACTATCATGGTCGATCTTTATCATGCTGTGGTGTGTCTGGGGTAGAATGAGTTAAGATACTCTTTGTTTTAGCTGGGTGAAGAACCATATGGTTCTGTCTACACCAGTCAGATACCTTATTGAGACTGCATTGTAAACTATGGTTAATGTCCGTCGTTTTTTTTAAACCAGAAACATGAAGACTCGTATCATCAGCAAATAGATTACAATTAACGTCAGAATTAGTGATATGCAACGGTAGATCATTGATAAATAGTATGAATAAGAGAGGTCCCAAAATAGATCCCTGGGGGACGCCGTATTTTACATTTCCTTGCTTAGAGTATCTTCCATGGGCGTACACCATTTGTTTTCTGTCTTCGAGATATGATCGGAAGAATGCTATGGCGGTTGCGTTCAAGTGATAAACTGTTAGCTTATTTAGGAGAATGTCATGGTCCACAAGGTCAAATGCCTTTTTAAGGTCAAAGAAAACTGCTCCTGACATCAGGCTTTTATTGATTGATTCCAGCCAGCTGTCTACAATATGTGTCAGTGCTGACTGACAAGAATGTTTCGGTCTAAAACCAGACTGGTGAATATTAAGTAATTTACCTTTTTCCAGAAAGTCAAGGAGATGTTTTTGAATGAGTTTTTCAAGGAGTTTTGACAAAGCTGACAGAAGGGAGATTGGACGATAATTATTGATATCTTCAAGATCTTTAGATTTAGGGATTGGGATTACCTTTGCTTCTTTAAGAATGGTTGGAAATGTACTTTGCTTTATGCAGAGGTTGAAAATATATGTTAGTGATTCTACTGTATATGGTAATGAGATTTTTAGGTTGATTGATTACAAGTACATTGCTTAACGTCCCGACAGCAACAAGACTTTCTCAGGACGTGCCTGCACCGCTTGTGAAAAAAAAACTAAACAGAACATTGAATGTATGTCGCCAGCCGGTCCACTACATTAAATAAACCTAACACATGGGGCCTAAATAGAGCTAAGACCATTTAGCAACACACATCCAATATCAAGAGCTACAGGCAGTGCAGACAGTAGGGAGAGTTTCAAAAGGCAAATACAGGTAAATGGACAAAGGGTAGACAGAAACACATGCCCCAGAATAGAGGGGAAAACCCACCCTGTGGGGCTGACCAGGGTGACCCTGGGAACTAAAAAGTAGTTAACCCCACCCAAGTCCCCCAGGGCAGACCCGGGTGGGGGAGATTTTTAGGGTTTCATTATCAATACCATCAATGCCAGCAGACTTTTGTTCGGCATGCTAGAGATTTATCTGTCGACTTCCGCAGCTGTAATATTAGGGATGGTAAAGTATTTGATATAGTTGTTTTTTTAAAGTGTTCTCTGAGAAAACTCGGCACTTCATATGGGGAGGTGGAAGTAGCATGCCTGGGCCGTGCTTCTGGCACATGGGCACGTGGGAACAGCTTCACACAGACTACAACCTTGACCTCCTCCTAGATATGACCACACACATAAATGCGTTAATAGGAAACTGATTCGATGCACATCAAGGTTTATGCTTTTCACAGGTGTCAAGTTTCACAATGCTCCGCAGCCGGCGGTTATGACCTGGAGGGTGTGAAACTGAGGCTGAACCCTCGTTCACCTCCTCTAACGAAGAACATGGGCAATGATAGGAAGACCTTAGGCACAGCTGCGAGGGATAATGAATGTCTATGTTTGCTGCAGAGTTAGGCGATCCGCTGTTGAAGTTAAAGAGAGGTATGCTACCCTAATGCTGGTGCTCACCGGTCATCGTAATCGGATTTTCTCACCGTGCGTAACGACTTCAAACAAAACACACTAGCAAGGTGATCAACCTATTTATTCATTGAAGAATAAAGGCTACCTAACTTGCCTCTGAAATAGGTTGTCTATTGATGTGTGTGAATGACATAAACGAGAACAGAAGTTGTCCTTTGTGAGTGTGTGAAATCACTTGCCTTGGATTTACATGAGCCCCTGCAGTTGCAGGGGTTCCTTTTCCATGCCCGTTGCAGATGGACGCTAGCTATGAGATTGAGACATGTGCCTTTAAGTTTCGGCTTTTTCAGAATTTTAGGATCTCATGCCTGCAGTGTGTGTGTGCGAGCATGTGCGTGCGCGAGCGCAAATTTTGTTTGACACCTAAGACTGACGCTCATTTCTGTTCCTAATGTACCCTAGAAAAACCAGCGTTTCCGATTGGCTTTTTTGCAGCACCAATGAAATTGCATCTGTCATGTACAACACAATCGGTATGGCAGGCATGATTGCACTGCATAAATGCGTAAATGTATTTTAAGTCTGAATAGAAAAGGAAATGTTCAGCAAAAATAGATCACTTCCGATCCTTCACAAAATGAAAAACGTTCTTTTTCCGTGATGCTAACAGTGCAAGTGTTTGTGATTGTACTCGGCTTTGAAAGTAAAGAATGCAAGGGCGATGGGTAATGTCTACACACACGCCCCGATTCTCATCAGATACCATCCCCCCCCCCCCCCCACCCACCACTCCTTTAGCCCAATATCTTGCGGATGGATACACTGCGACCCCATTTTGTGGACCCCGACGACCGCGATATGTCGGGTCACAGCTTATTAAAATTGCTCTTAGTCCCATGTGTTAACACATTCAACAGTGACATACTATATGGCTCAATGAAGATACTTCAAGGGTGTTGGCTATTCTGGCACCATATCTTTAACTCTTAAACTCCAAGAACTAAATGACTTCCCTTCTATAGAATGGAAGTCATTTATTTCTGGGAATTTAAGAGTTAAACGATCTGTCTCCTGAACAGTAATACAAAATCTCCAGAATAAGAGGACCACAAAATGTGGGAAATACCACTTCACAAACTGCAAACGCAAAGAAGGAACACTAGAAACATGCCAACTCCTTTCGCTCTATTGATCTCTTCTTTAACCCATTACATCCTGAGGCTGATAAAAAAAAAATTGCTTATTGTCCTATGAAGGCTACTTTACAGATTAGGTAATAGATGATTAGATCAACCATTTTAGTTTAAGGGTGTTGCCAGAATAGCTTGGCACCTCAGGCACCAAACTATTCTGGCACCACCCTTGAACACCACCCTTGAACTATCATACTCATGGTCAAATTAATTTCAAGCAGTAGTATATCAAAATAAAAAAGGTTAACCTACATCAAACATTTGCAACGTAAAGATAGCAAATAATTGTACAGGGAATTACAACACTAGCTGTAATGAATGTAAACTTGTGTCAGGAAGACCTTTCACAGGAAAAATGTGACGCTATAACCCATTACATCCTGAGGCTGGTATTTTGTAATCTGCTTATTGTCCTATGAAGGTTACATTACAGATTAGGAGACAGATCAATCATTTTAGTTCAAGGGTGGTGCCAGAATAGCTTGGCACCACAGGCGCCAAGCTATTCTGGCACTACCCTTGAACTATCAGTCAAATTAATTTCAAGCAGTAGTGTATCAGAATATAAAGGGTTAATCCCTTTTGCTACAGATACCAGTACTGTAAACATGGCCAACATGGGGGTTTACAGTTCCAATCCCACATTTTATGTGTCAATACTTACATCTTCCAGATCACCGGCTGCTAAAAAGTCTTGCATCAAGTCACTCTCCCCAATCACTCGGACTGCACATACTGTGGACACATAAAATAATCACATAACAACACTTTGCTTTACAGATGTAGATGGACCAAGAGTTCAGTTATTTTCACTTGCCCACTGTTTTCAGTGGACACGTGGTAAGGCCATTGAAAAAATGTAACTTTGAAGGTTGATGGGCAGGAAATCTGACATGTACGGCTACAGTAGTCAGCAGTGATTTCAAAATGATGCACTGGTCATCCATGTACAGATTTAACTGAATAATCTTTCATCCTAACCTTTTTCGAGGTACTGTTCAAGTCCACGCCGTCGTTGATCCAACTGCTGCTCTGACAAAGTGAACAGTTTTTTGCCAGGCAGTTTGGGAAACGTGAAGTCTGGAAATTCCCGCTTGAGATTTTGGTGCAAGCCATCAAACTCTCTGTACCGTCTAGAGCATAAGTGGCGTCCTGCCATGTAAATGTTGAAGACCTAAGGAAAAAAAAGCGTGCATATTTACATTGAAATGTTAAAAGGATAGAATGGTACCAGCTGAGAGAAGACAACACTGACAACCTGTTGTACTGGTGAATATTTGCAATCAATATCAGCAATGGACGCTGCTTACAAAAGTATAGTTTTGTGCAGTTCTTGTGCGTTGATACCTAAAATGTATTTTTCTCTAAAATGTATTTTTCCGAAAAAATACTTACCGATGGCATTACTACTAGGAATGGTTCGCTTAGCATGCCAATTTCCAGCCCCAAAACTTGTGTACACCACAACCGGGGAGGCGACTCTAGGGAGTCATTACCAAGAGACCCCGAGTAGCCTCCCCTGCCTCCATATCCGGTGGCGCGCTCACCATTTCCTGCCAGTCTCTCAGCCTTAGCTCCACTGCGGCAAGCGGGGTGGGAGGAAGGGACCTCTGAGTAATATCATTCGTAAGTATTTTTTTTTAAAAATACATTTTAGAGAAAAATCCATTTATTTTTTGCAAAATCTTTACCGATGGCATTACTACTAGGAAGATTGGCGAATAGGAGGAGGGTGCCGCATTTCTCGGTACACCTTTCCCATGCCCGAGCGCTTCCGCGCGTTAACTATCAAGCCCCCCCCCCACGCGCCCAGTCCCAACAATTTTAGCTACGCGTTACCCATGGCGCCAGGAGGGAGTGCTGAGCCGCCGAGATGTCCCCCACTAGGGCCAGGTAGTTGCACTGGCTGGATAGGTCTCGCAGATAGAGGCGGGCGAAGGTAGACTCGGCCCACCAACCCACGGCCGCCACAATGTCCCTCACTGCGCAGTTGCGGTCAAGGCGATGCTCGCAGCCACTGTTTTGACTTCGTGTGCTCAAGTGCGCATTGTCCTGGCCTGCTCTGGGGAGAGCTCTTTGTACGCTGACTGGATAACCCAGCGTAGCCAGGAAGGGATCATCTGCGCCGAGATGGGAAAAGGCATGAGCACCCTTGTCTTAGTGGTTTAGTTCTGTGCAGGTACACTTTAAGCACCCTGACAGAGTCCTGTAGACGGGACTCCGGGGACTGGTCCGTAGCCCTGTGTGGACGGACGGTCAATACTTGCAGCGCGGACGCTGGCAGGCGGTTCTTGGCCAGAACATAGGGTCGGTGAGGAGCTGCACCGAGCCATCGGCCCTGAGTTGGAGATAGGAGGGACACCCTGAGAAGGCGTGTATCTCGCTAACCCGAGAGGCTGGAGCATGGGCGAGCAGGAAGCAGGTCTTCCTGGTTAGGCGTCCAAGTTGCGTAAGTGGTCAGGGCTCAAACCGTTCCTAGTCGAACCAGGTGAGCACCCCGGACAAGTCCCAGCGAGGAATCAACAAGCAGGAGCCGGCCGTTTGCAGATTGAAGTGCGCCACAGATCCGGCCGTGGCAGGTGTCGATAAGTGTCTGCCACCCTTGCCAGGTAACCTCGGATGGTGATGCGGGCCTGGTTATGCTTGGGGAATAACCATAGAAGAACTCGGCCAAGTGGGGGTTAGTCCGGTCCGTAGAGTGAGTCGCTCCTCTGCGCGCCAGGCCTGGAGTACTCGCCACTTTTCCTCGTATACGTTATGGGTAGAGACCCTCCGAGCCGCTGCGATCGCTTCCGCTGCTGCACCCGCGAAGCCTCTTGGTGCGAGGGCCTGCCTGACAATCTCCAAGCGTGCAGCCGCAGTTGTTCCGTGCACGGATGAAACAGTTGCTGCTGGGGCTGCTTGAGCATCGGACGCGGTGTGGGGAGTTTCAGCAGGGGGATCAGTAGTGGTCCAGCTCCTGGTCCAGCCGAATAGGCTACGAGGATCTGTATCGTAATGCCACCCCTGAGCTTCTGGAGCACCTTGGAACCCGCACTGTGGGAGGGAATGCGTACGCAAGGAGTCCGTCCCACAGGATGGAGAGCGCGTCCACAGTCCAGGCTTGTGGATCCAGTATGGGGAAGGCAAAAGAAGCAGATTCCTGTTCCACCTAGTGGTGAACAGGTCGATTATCGGCGTCTCCCAACGCGCGTAGAGTAGTTGGAAGATATCCGGGCGCAGTTATCACTCTGTGAGAAGCAGCTGGCCCCATCACGAGAGGGAGTCCGCGCATACGTTGAGCTGGCCTGGGATGTGCTATGCCCACAGAGTGATGCCCCGATCCCCACACCACTGGAGGACTTGGTACACGAGGGTGCAACGGGGTGTGCGCGCTCCCCCCTGGTCTCGAATGTAGGCCACGACCGTCGGGTAGACAGAGAGCGCCAGTACCTCCAGTTGCGCGAGTCGTTCCTCCCATCTGGCAAGAGCCAGCCACATTGCCTTCATCTCCAACCCGTTGATATGTCTGTCCGCGTGTTCCCCCGTCCAGCTGCCCGAGGCTGTGACAACTCTGGCCACAGGTATGCTCCCCAGCCTGAGAGGCTTGCGTCCATGCAGATGGAGAGCTGTGGCGGCGGGGAGAAGAGTGGTACCCCCAACGCTATCTGGGACTGTCCATCCACAGCTGGAGGTGAGACTTGACCGAGGAGGGGTGCCAGTGCTGAAGCGGATGCAGCTGTATTGGCCGAGAGTAGAATCTGCCTAGGGGTAGAAGATCCGCTGCAGCGCTTAGTAGGCCTGACAGCTGGGGCCAGACCATGGCCGGGAGAGCTTCTGCGCGAGACACTCGGAGTGCCACCTCCGCCATCTTCTGTATCTGGCCTTCGGGGCGTCGTACCCGGTTGATGTCGGTCAGGAACTCCATGCCTAGGTTGGTAACCTGCGTGCTGGTCCTATGTCGGACTTGCCTCCACTAACTAGGAACCCGCGTCGGCGGAGCAGAGTCAGCCAGGAATCTGTGTCCTCCAACGCTTTCGCCATCTGGTTCTGGAGGAGCCGGTCGTCCGGGTAGTTGGGCTGGAGGCCGCTTGTCGGAACCCTGAGGCAACTCCATCGATAATCCCGTTGAAGACCCACGGGCTGAGGTTAAGTCCAAGGTAGGGCCCGAACTGACACAGCACCCAGCGGAAGGCGAAGCGCAGGTAACGCCGCGATGCCGGATGGATGGGTACGAAAAGATATGCGTCCGCTAGGTCGAGGCTCACGGCGAATCCTGGGGCCGAACCGCCGCCCTCAGTGCTCTGGCAGTTTCCATCCTGAAGCGCGGGGCCGAAAGGTACTTGTTTAGTGCCAAAAGGTCGATACTGGGCGCCACTTGCCTCTGGGTCTGGGGACCAGGAAGAGCCAACTGTAGAACGCTGGGGAGTCAGGACGTGAGACCACCTCCGTGGCCTCCTTCTGGAGTAGGGCTCTCACATCGCCGTGCAGTGCAGTCACCTTGTCCCGATCCCCTCTGTACTCGCGTCCACAGGAGGGAGTGTCGCATGGGGGGGGGGGGGGGGGGGCGACTGGAAGGAGATCCTCCGGGCCTCCATAACAGTCGAAGAATCCCTAGGCCGACTTGAAATAGCTCTTCCATACGTTCCCTGACAGAAACTGGCGGGAGGACGAGGTTCAAGTCAGCGTGCCCAGCCGCGCCCTCGCTTCTGGGTGCCTCTGGACTAGGCAGTGAAGGGTGTGGGGAAAGCGCTCGAGAGCACGGGTAAGGGGGAGGGTTCCCCCGTGGCCTCTAGGAGGATGGGAAGAGGGGGTTCTGACCCACACGGCGTGACCATGGCTCTGCAGCTGACTGAAACAGGTGGAGACGAATCCTGCAGTGGCGGGCCGGAGTTCCTGCGCCATCTCCTTTACCGTCTGCCAAGTCGGTCCAACAGTAGAGTGCCCCTGAGCGGAGCCTGGCGCAGCTGTGTCTTCCCCGAAGCTGGGAGAGAGAGAGAGAGAGGCAGCGTCCCAGCAACTCATCCCGTCGCATCAGGTCTCAGTTGGCGGCCGCCGCCATGGAGTTGGCCGAGGTGTGGTACACCGCCCTATTTGCCGCCACCAACACCGTGTGTATCCCGCGCAGAGGAGCCGAAGCCGAGAGGCCCCAGGTGTTCCCCAGACACTTGACCATGGACTGCGTCGCCATCTCGAGGAATCCAGCGCACGCCAGGGAGATGCGGACCAAGGTAGCCGTCCTGTCCAAACCTCGCGACAGTGTCCGTTGGTTGCGGGGTGCCCCTGCCTACAACAGCGCATCCTAGTCCACCACCGGTAGGGCACAGGAAAACACCTGGGAGTGACCTGCAAACCACCGCTGGTGGAAGGTGATATCCATCTCCTCTGGCCATCGCGAGTCTGAGAAAAAGCCCTAGTCTCCGAAGCTGTCCTGTCGCAGGTGAACCGAGAACGCCTCCGCTAGGTCCCGAAGCCAGCCAGTTGAGGGAGCGACTTGACGCACTTGGGCTGCTGCGGTGCGTCGACCATCGCTGAGGCCTTTCTCTTCAGGGGCGGAGATGGTGGGCAGTACTCCAGAGGGAGGAATGACGCGATGAGCCGGAACGCCTCGTCCAAGGAGCGGCGTGTATGCGATGCCGGGGCTGCGTCGACTGAGATGGTGGAGAGTGACGATCGACCACCAGGTGAAACCGATTGCCCGTCGTCTACGCCCAACACATACACCTAGTCCTCCAGGTGTAGACTGAGCGCCTCCTCGTCGTCCAACGTGGCCCGTGCTGAGGTAGATGCTGTAGGTCTGTGCGCCGACCGAAGAGTCGCCACCTGGGACAGTCTGTTCCCGCGAACTGTCGCGAACTGCTGGTGAGAGGTGGGCCGGTGCCACAGGGAGGCTGAATCCGTCCTGCTACTGTTATCCGAGTGGTCCCGGTGCTGATGATCGAGGCCACTGTGTCCTCGAGGTAGAACGATCCCTGAAGGTCCGGCCGGAAGATTGGCTGCTCCTGGAGTGTGCGTCTGAGATCTGGTGTCGCGAAGAGGTCCGCCGCTGCGATGTGCCTGAACTTGCCCGCCGGTCCAACGAGGAGGAGTGGCAAGTGGAGACGTTTCCTTGCGCAAGGTATCTGTAGCGCCTGTTCCCCACTGCTGCGGTCGCTCTTCCGATCGCGGGGACCGAGTCCACTGGAGTCCTTCTCTACGCTCCTAGGGTGGAGGGGATGGTGCTTCGGGATCCCGCACTCAACGAGAAACCACATAGCGTCGACTATAAGTACTGACCGAGCTTGTTTCCTCTCCGTGGCGGGCTTCGGCCTCGGTGGATCACCTGTGGCTCCACTCTCTGTCTTGGGACCCCGAAGTCTGTGTTCGTGGCCTGTCCAGTCGGCGGCTTAATTCCTCAGTGTTGATTCTAGGATTTCAGAAAAGGGAGCCCAAAGGCTCCCTCTAATCAAAAAAGGGAGCCCCTCAAGGTGTAAAAGCCTTGGAGTTTTTGCAATTGGATCAAACTGGGATATTTCTTTATTGCCACGTCCTCTTTTGCCATCCAATACACAGTGCGCATGGCCCCAACAACACTGTCATCTGCACTGGCCCGACTCCTTTGGACAGCAGACTGGGAAGCCTGAGAACAAAAAAAAACAACAACCCTCAACTCTATAAAATTTTTAAAGTAATCTCCTATTCACAAAGTGGCAACATCCACAATTAGCCCAGTTAGTCTAGAACATTTAAAATTTATAAAAGCTGTGTAAAACTAAATCCATCTGTATCTTGAACAGGAAAAAAAAAATCTCTGTTGGGAAAATGTGAATTTTGAAATTTAGGCTTTTCCGTTATTAAATCCTACAAATATTTTTTGCACTTGGAGTGGAAGTACAGTATTAGATCACACGATGAACTGTAACTTCACTTGCCATGGGGCTAATTGTTGATATTTCCCACAAAGTCACCACTGTACATTGTATTTCACATTATGAGTGTGTGTGTATGTTTCTTTTTTTTAGTTTCACACACAGACAAAAATAAATTTTAATTGCCAAAGACAAAGCAAATCTGTCATTGAGTGAGAGAGAGAGAGAGAGAGAGAGAGAGAGAGAGAGAGAGAGAGAGAGAGAGAGAGAGAGAGAGAGAGATTTTTTTTTCAAACGCACCTGAATAAAGTTTTTCTGCAGAAGTTCCTCTTGCAGAGCATGCTTATGGTCTGCAGTTTGAACATGTCTGTTCAGTGTTGTTGTTCGGTAATTCTTGCATCCTGGCTTTGTTGTAAATGAATTAGTCTTGCCGTGTTTCAGGCACAGAGTGCATATCATGCTGCCATCATCTTTCTTTGTAAGCCAAGGTCTGTCCTTCAACCATGAAACTGGGAAAGTCTTAAACTGTTTCGCCTTAGGCTCACTGGTTTTCGAGGTCGACGGACCAGCCAAATTGTCAGGTTCACTCAAATCACTGTAATCAGTTTTGCCTTCGGCAGTTTTACCGAAAGGCCGAGATGAATCATCGTCCGACTGACTTGACGTAACTTGACCAGCCCTTGCTGTTGAGTCAACCTCGTCTTCGGGATTATCAGCATTCGAATCAACACATTGTTTCTTCACCTTCGTGAAAGCGTATGAAAAGAAGGTATTTGAGCGTTTCATCTTCGTTCTGTAGTTCTGTGGATGCAACACGTGTTTTCCAGCTTTGTGAAGCAAGGAACTTTCAAAACCTCTGATTGGTTAACAAGTGACAAAGGTCGTTCTCTCGGCCAATGAGAATCGCCGGCAGAATGCACGTTCGGCTCGGCTCAACTCAGGCCACACTGCACCAAGACGCTCGAGCAGGCTTTTACGCAGCAGCGGTGCAGCCGCGCTGGTCGTGCAAAAAAGCGTCCAGTTTTTTTTTTCTGCGATTCTTCGGCCGCGCTATCGGTGTTTGTTTTTTTTGCGATTTGGAGCATAATATTGCGAGAAATCGCGCATAACGCGCTCTAGAATCAACACTGATTCCTGTCCCGCTCTGAGAGGTGCACTCTGGGTGCGGCCCGGTCTAGGCGCTGGTCCGGCCTAAGGCTGGCGGGCGCTGTCATCTCAGAGGGGTGGTCCCCCACTTCTGCTGCCTGGGCTCTCCGTTTTCCTGGTGGGCGTGCAAGAGGCCCAACTTTTTCCTTGCAGGGGGACCAAGCTCCTAATGCCTGCATATCCTTAGGGAACAAATCCTGTCTTGGCATATCCCAGGCCAAAAGGCGGGGTGGAGCTCTTGGTGCTTGACAGGAGGGCAAGTCCCGTCAGCTGCTTTAAGGCTCTTTATACCGCTTCAGGCGGAGCAGCTCTGTCCGAGGCACCGGTGGGGGCAGCAGGTCCCTTTTTCACGCCGACAAGCTCACGATGTCCGAGATGGCCCTCCTCATCGATACTTCCAAGGCTGCTGTCGCTGCGTGGTTGCGTGCCGGTCTCTCCATCCAGTAAAACGCCCAAAGCCACGACCATCGTTCCTCCTCCCAAGTCGTGCATTAGATGCATGTCCCACTGGAGACGCAGCCTGAGCAGGGTAGGCGGACATCGTGCGCATCACTAGGCCACTGAAACGCCACACTTGGTGCAGGTCCTCACCTGAGTACTGTAACATAAGACAGACAAAGGCCGGCGCGAGTGCGCGGAGCCTCCTTGCGAGGGTCCGAGCTCCCGGTGGGTTGCATACATAGTCTCCGGTCAATGCCGCCGCCCGGTAAATTGCCGGCTGAGGCAGTAACCGAAGCTTTACCTTGTCATGTCCCGAGACCCAGCAATCCACAGAGACCAAACCACCAAGTAAATCCTCAGAAACCAAAGGTAATCCAAGCACCCAACACCACACAGGTAGTAACACACGTCCAACATAAATCCAACGTAAGTCGAGTTCACCAAAGGTAATCCCACCATACACAGTAACAGCACGCAAGGTGCACACGACTGGTTAGGTGTAGCTAAGCGAAGAGACTGGCGGGAAACGATGAGCGTGCCACCGGATAGAGAGGCAGGGGAGGCTACTCAGGGTCTCTTGGTAACGACTCCCTAGAGTCGCCTCGCCGGTTGTGGTGTACACGAGTTTTGGGGCTAAAATTAATATGCTAAGTGAACCATTCCTAGTAGTAATGCCATTGGTAAAGATTTTGAGAAAATAAATGACGCAACATGCAAGTCACTTTTACTCATGGTACAATCAGTGTATAAGCAGCATGGAATATATACATGAACCGTCAAAGCATCATTCAGCATGTATTAATCCTCTTGTGAATGCAGTCACCAGTACTGTGTACAGTTCCAGTAGCTGCATGCACAAGAGGGTTAATGGATTAACCCATATCATACTGAGGCTAAAAGCTTTAAATTTCTACACTCCATATTATAAAGCTACATTATAGTACTTACAGATAGACTAATGGCTTTAGTTCAAGGGTGCCAGAATAGCTTGGTGCCTAGAGGCTATTTTAGTCAATCTTATTTCACACACTGGTGTATTCTGAATAATAAGGGTTAATAATATGGTCTGCACTTACCACAAACTTATCTCCACCATTCTCAAGATAATGGTAATCTGGGATGGATATTGGCAGTGACCGACGCTCAGAATAGTCGATGTATGATGGTCCTGAAGAATCATCACTGGGCTCAAGCTTTTCTGCAACTTGTTCTGGTACTGATATCACTGAAAGCAGGAAAAGACAAAGTGCTTTATGTGTGATCAGTTTAGCTATCCACATCAGTTTTGTTCCTGTATCTGTGTGACATAATGAGGATCACTTAGTGCCTCAAAGTATATTTATCTATAACCTTAACCCTCTTGTGCATGCACCACCAGTACTGTTAAACCTTTTAGACCCACAGCCACATTTCCCAAAGTTTGGAGGTGTTACTAATATACTACTTTATTAGTTGCAGATGGCTTGACCCTGATAATTCAAGGGTAGTGCCAGATTAGCTTGGTGCCAGTAGGTCCCAAGCTAATTTAGCACCCTTGAATTAAAGCATCATGGTCAAGCCATCTCTGCTGTAGTGTAGGGTGTCGGGGCTAAATGGGTTACAAAAAATTGTGACATGGTGACAGGTGGCCCTCCATATTTTTTTCCGTCCCTGTCAAAATTTGTCAGTTAAATATGGAAAGTTTTCCGTTAATGGAAAGCCTGATTAAGTCATGTTTCCCAAACATGGTATAATTAAAGACTTAACACCCTTGTGCATGCAGCCATTGGTGCTGTTTACACTACTGGTGGCTGCATGCATATATGGGGTTGAACAGACCTTAGTCTTGCACAGGCAATGTTCATCAGTCAGAATGCTACCATTTCTAAAGTATTTAGTAGTTTTTTTTCAAATAGTAATACCTCATGAACAAAATCATGGTATTAAACTATTATGTTCATTAAATTCTAAAACTCTCCAGGGGAAAATTATATCTGACAAACAAACATTCACAAAATTCTGTTACCTGTAAGAGTTAGTGTGTCGCCGCCAGACCGTATGTAATCAACCACCTGCTTGTGTGTTGCACCTTCAACATTGATCCCATTCCTGTGCAAAAGAAAAATAATTTTGATTGTGTCAAACATTTAGATGCTCACCTGCCGACTTACCACAGGAGACTGACTGACCATGACAATTTAAGGGTGGCGACAGAAAAGCTTGGCACCTTCAGGAGCTATTTTGGCACCACACTTGTACTATCCTGGTCAATCTGTCTCCGTAAATGACTGGAAATGTACTCTTCAGAGGACAGCTCCAAAGCAGCTGTGAATTTTATAATTTTGACTTTTGGACTCAATGTAAATAACAGACCAACAATTCTGTCCTAGATCTTTACACCAAGTTCATTGATCCAGCTGACAGATCATCAGTCAGTGTTAGGCTGACATTGTCTTGCATAGCAATTAGCATTAACTATGTTTCATAAGCATATCATTGGCAGACTACAGCTGTAAGAAGTTTATACCTTTGCTGGCAACAGAAGCGTTTGTTCTCAGAAAATTAGATTATAATATAAATCATATAGCTAAAATTCCATTAGGAAAACCTAACTTTTTGCACAGACATTTTTTGTGTGATACGGATGGGAGAGTCTAGATGACAAAGTAGGCTTGACTGATTATTAATGCACCAGCGTACTACTACTAGTGCTGCGTAAACAGTCAACTCTGCTCTATGTGGGCGTGAATCTACCTAGCATCTATCATGAATCTAGCCAAAGAAAATCTATATTGAATGAAACAATACATACATGAATCTATTCAGAACAAATCTGCATGGCTATGAATTATGAATATGATTCACCTCATATAGATCTATATTTAATTAACCAACTAAATATAAATCTACACAGCTAATGCGATCAAATCCCCTTTGCAAGAAATGTTGGTGGATTAACTAGAAAAAGAAATCTTGGTGAAATAACAGCAGCACAAATCTACACTGGTGAGATTTAAGCCCTGGTCCCCGTTTCCCAGTGGTGCCCGAACGCGTATCATGTACAGTGGTTACATTTTCTTGGTGTGTAGGAAAAAGATTATGGATTCCACTGGTGGCTTCTTTAGAATGCACTAAAGAATATTCTGTCATTAGTCAAAGCCATTTTTTGTGAAAGATTTTTTTATGCTGTAAATGCATGGGAACACATTAGCCGTCCTTGTTGAGTGTTTCTATCATCAGCAAGATGAACAATCACAAGTCAAAAGACCGTTGATATTTTAGTATCTTTGGCCAAGTAACTGAAAAATGCGAGTGGATCAACCTCAAACTACTTCTGCAATATGCCTGAGACAGTTGAGCAATCAGAATGATCAGAATCACCCAGAAAACCTTGAAACTGATAGCATAACAATACCTCCTTCGCAAGCAATCTTTCTCAGCAGTTAAAGCAACAAACAAAAAAAATCATCTGCAACTACGATGTCTTCGTCATATTGACTGTGTACCACGCTGGATCACTCACAGCCAACAACGAGCATAACGCAATGCTCACTGCACACATACTGTTTCCTGGAGCACACAAACAAAACGTATGCGTACGTTCGCTCTAGGAAACGTGCCCCTGTATTGCACAATTTTGCAGTGTGAATGAAATATCAAGACCAACACCTTTTTGCTGTCTGTGACAAGAAATTCTTACACTAGTGCTAGTAGTTAATGACTGAATTATCTTCAGAACTTAATGTTTTAGTTCCTGCTTTTTATACACTGTTTGTGGGGTATGGCACTTAATTAAGGTCAAGTACTGATCAGCACTTAGAATTAAAAACAGCTTACCGACACACAAAAGTACAACCAAAGATACGCTGCATTAAGACAACAAATAGAACCGTACGATGCTGTGATATCTAAATTGCATACATCTGCCCCTCTGCGGTGTTTGTTTCTGTGCTGTCTGTTGCCCACACATTCCAACTGTCCAGTCGAAAACACCACAGGATTCAGTTGTAGTAGTTGTACTTGAAACCAGAGGGGCATGGCGATCCACAACCCCACAAAAGTCACCTTATTTTCGTTACTGACAAAGAAATACAAATAATGCTGGCGGACACAAGATTTGGAACGACGAAAAATCGACGGAAGCGACGCAGAAACGAAACTTACACTTCCAAAATACGGTCCCCTTTGCGGATGCCTGCTTTTTGCGCTGCTCCGCCCTCAAGCACCGCACTGACATGTTGAAGCGGTGCGTACAACACACCGTTGATTGATTTCAGCACACCACCCTCACTAATCTGACCTCTGACATTGAAACCAAAACCTGTAGAAGTCTTTGATATTGTCACTATACGTGGTCCGGGTTCCGCCTGCTGTTTTTCCGATGGAGGGGAGGGGGAACTGTCTTCATCGCTGTCCGCCATGTTCGTCACGTGATTTTTCAGAGAGCTTTCTCGGACTCGATGGTTTTCGTCACTTATCATTCGTCGGCATGCCCGTCTAAGGACCAATTATCGAAAACATATGGAAATATATGACACTTAATAGCACATTTCTTCAAATCCGTTTCGCTGACTTTACCCTGCCTGCCTCAAAATTCACTCCAGTTTACAAAACGGTTTCAGACGGCTACTTTCCTGGTAAAAATTTAGATTATCTCCCTTCTCCCCCGCCCCCCCCCCCCCCCCCCCCCCCCGACCCCCGACCCCTATTCAGTCTTCTTCAGCCGACATTCCCTGAGAAATGCCGATGCCCAAAGTAAGGTTATCCTTGTCTCGAAGTCAGACTGCGCCTCATAAAAGCTTTTCATCAGCCACATAGACTAATAAATCCCAAAATTAAGTTTACAATTAGTTTTAGTGGCATGTCAAGCGTTCTCAGTTCGTCTGTTTACTGCAAATTTTCTGATTTTACCTGAAAGGAGCAATTTTGGCTACCTGAGGCGAAAATCTACCCAAAGTAAATGAACTCATATGTGAATCCACCCAGAGTAGGGTAAAAAAAAAAAAAAAAAGGGTCTGGATGGGGTGTGTGGGGGTGGGGGTCTGGAACCCCTGCCGGCAGTACCCTGCGGCATCGGCGGCACTCAGTGATGACCCTTGTCAGTAATGTCCCCTGAGTAGGGCATCACGGCCAGGCCACGAAACACAGTGCCGTTTCCGTACTGTCCAGTCTCTTAGCCGTAGTCAGTCCCAGGCATCCCCTAATATTTCAATCCCCTAAAAAAACACTACCACCCACCAGCTGCACATTTGCCATGCACAAAAAAAAAAAAAAACAACAACAACAAACAAACAGCACATCTGACAGCCTAAGTTATTTCTTCGGCTATGACTGAAGCTGACTCCTTACCAACCCCACACTGGCACCCAAGCACAGCTGAAATCAGCCTGGTGCCCCTCGGCACTACGTCAACGGCAACTCAACATAGGCCTACAATTGTCCACTGGATAAGCTCAGGATGGTATGAACCAAAGCACCAAACATGACTCCTTTCATCTAACCAGACATTTCCAGCAAAATCAGTTGAACGGCTATTCAACCCTACTGAATTTTCAAACTCAAGGCAAAAATTATTTTTAAAAACACCGGTCCCTGCACTGCCTCAACTGCCCAATTTAAATATATGAACAGCAAGAATGAGAAATCTGGGTCTCAGACATGAACATTTACTATTGTCCATGTATCTGGATGGCCGGTCAACGGTTTCAGTGAGCAATGCCACACACCTCAGTCAGAGTGTGACAGGCGGCCGCGGCCGCCGAGCCGTGGTCAGTGCCCTCACACTGTTTTGATTGGTATAAAATCTTCAGTGCGGGTTACTGAGATTTACACTGTGACCTTCTTGTAGTGAAATTGACACCTTCAGCCTTGAATGGTTTTGTGTTGAAAATTAACCTCACCAATATCGGTGACTGGTACAAAATTTATCAAAGTAGTTCTCTTGTCTATTTAGAGCAAACTCCCGGCATTTTTGGGTTTAGTGACGGAGTCTTTATCATCTATTTATCGCAAAGTCAATGAAACATTGACCTATGAGCCGTATAAACGAAGATCTAGTAATGCCTGACAGTCAATCATTGGCCGCGGGGCTGACAAGTGAGACTGTGAGGAGCTGGATGGAACGCTTTCAGAGACAATGCCGACGTTCATCTTCGTCTCTGAATGCATTCCGCCGGGCCATCCCGCTGCCGCAGTACTCCCCGGCCCGGGGCGGCTCCGGCTCCGGCCGCTGCGGGGACTCAGTAACTGTGACTCGCCTTTTTTCAATAGTCAGTGTAGTCTGGCCAATGTTGATTGACTGACTCTGTCATAGGATTATAACGATCAAGTTTTCTCTCCGTAGTGGCACAGTGCACAGTGCCACTGTGCAAGACTGACATGAATCCGGCAGTGGACACTGACTGAGCTGGGCGCTCTATAAACTACTGGGCGCGCATGCCGCAGTTGAGCAGTACCCTTTCAAACTGACTCGAAGACAAGGACTCCCAAAAATGAGGGACTCAATGGCACACGGCTGCCGGATTGTCCGCATGGGCTGCGTCAAGTTGATTCGCTACCCAGGCCCCGATCAGCTGTAGCAGTGCCGGCGAGTGACAAATAGTGTGAGGCCGGCAAAAAGCGACCAATCAAGCGATTGGCCTCAGTCAATTAGGAATTGCCGGGCGACTTCATCAGTTCTGACTGATGAACAAAAAACAACCGGGGTAAATCAAGATGAGCTTGGTAATGACCGAATGAACAATCCTTTGAAGATTATGCCGGGCACACCAGTAATAGAGGATCACATAGCTTCCTCTGATTATCATGTCTCCGAATACTAGTGAAGGGGACCGGGGGTCAGCCGGTTGCATGAGTGAGCTTAGTCATGCGGCCAGCCGGCACTAGGCAAGGTGCTCCGCTATAGCAGAACACCTTGCTATAGTGGCTGGCACAGGACTATGTTTGCCGTCATGCAACAGACCCTGGCGGTTCCTTCAGCGCCTTCATCTTCTGCCTGTATTACATCAGTATTAAGGACTGAGAAACCGCGGCTCTGTAAAACCTTTTCTCTGCCACGGGCCAACTGCAGGAAACAGATTCTCATGAGCCCTTGGAGTTGCGGGGGCTCATGAGAATCTATACCTCTTACTAACACTATTGTGACCGGGTAGAAAACCCCTGGTCCTCCTAGTAAGGGGGTTGGGCGTGGGCCGGGTAGCTATTTCCTTTTTTGCAGGGTGGGGAAGCTACCCCCACGCCCAACCCCCTTACTAGGAGGACCATGGGTTTTCTGTCGGGGTCACCTTCCCTTATACCATGTTGGTTCACGGCACCTTATTTCATTCGGTGCACCCCTCTCACGAGGGACCCCCTATCCACCACCCAGGGGACGCGCCTCAACGCCATATGGTCCCAGCGCGAGGAGAGAAGCTTAGAGGCTGATATTTAGTTCAAGAATGTAATTTTGGTTTGGTTAGTGACCTGATCTTCATATGATGGACTGTGGAAGCAAGAGTTAAGCTATGAACTGTGGAAGCCGACTAATCATGAAATGGACTTGTGGACACGGACTGATTATGTTCAAATTTATATCAAGCTGAATTATTATGGATGATGTTAACCCACCAGTATGGACTCTGTTTGCCTGTGGTCATTTTTTTCTGTCTCTTCCATTGGGTTTTGTCTGGTCAGGTTTAATATGTCTTAACTGCAATAATCCTGTCAGATTCTTGCAATGCAAGACAATGGAAGAGATGTATTATTTTTGGAAGTAGCCATTTGTCTATCATAATATGTTGACATAGGAGGGTAAAGGATTTTGTGTTGTTCATTAACCTCAGGTTCGTACAGCCTGATGTTTCTGGGGTTTTTTTGTTCGCCAGCGCGGACGCTGGCACCTTTCGGTGGGCTAAGATGTGACCCGGCTCTCATAACCCATCTGATGTAATTTTGTTTGTTGCATCACGACTTTGTTTGCAATAGTGGTGTGTGTTATCATTCAGTGGTTTTCCTTCAATGTAAGGTCTCGCAAGGTATTGTTTTCATTGATGCCTGTGTTAGTCCGACCCCTCCGGCTTACTTCTAGACCACTAGGTATTCAGTGTCTATTAAGCGGACGCAACCGCGTCGGCCGCCTCGTGGCTTTGTTCTAGCATCCGGTGCCTACAATGGCGATGATAGCTTGTGTTTGTGATGAGGCATTCTAAGTTGAATATCTCCTCAATGCCTGTACCGATTGTTTTAAACCAAGATCCATAAGATTCAGCATGATAGTCTCTTTCATTTTGTAATCTATTTCTAGTCCGATCGATTTTGGGTTAAACATTATTTTGGGAGTTTGCACCTTTTACACCGACCAGGTCGATGGAGAAAAGTCGTTTAAAAATTCATAGTTAATTTTAGCTGTCTGTAATCAAATCAATGGTTGATACTAGTGAAACTATATTTGCGGCTTTTTCGTTAGCAACAAACCGCAAGTTTCTAGGTCCTATGGTATCGGAGCTATGATCAAAAAACCAATTGCAGACTAACACAAATTTCAGCAATTCCGCTTCAACAGCACCAAATTCTGGAAGCAGGCGAGTGGTGCTTTCTTTGCGGCCCGCGCGTGCCCTATATAAAGCCCCTGCACGCAGCGTAGCATTCATTCACCTCTGAGCTGGGCACTGACCACATGTGCCATGTGAACCTTCATTTTGTGCGCGAATTTTGAACTGCATCCCGTGTGCAAGACTGAATATGTGAAGGACTCCTGTGCTGAGTTTTGCCTCTGTAAGTACACTTGTCATTAGGTTTATTTTATGCATTTCGTTGTGTTGGTTTTATCTCATGTATGGTGAGCTTACATGGGATTGAAAGCTCTGTTGATGATGTACTTTGCTAATATTGCCTTGATGAGATCGTTTTCATGTTGATGGCTCCTTTGTGTCTGCCATGTTGGCTTATGACTATTGAGTTTGATGCACTTGGCTGAAAGCCTGTAGTTTGGCGGATATAGTCAGGTCAGATTTTATTATGCAAAATCATTGCTCTTATTCTTAGTTTACGGTTTGTATTCTGATTGATGTGTTCTTTGTTTTATGCATATTGTTTTGTTGTCTACCCCCCCCCCCCCCTCTCCATTGTGTGATGCTGATCAACCAAGCTGCTGTGTATCTGTTGTGTATGTTTGTGACGCAGGCTGTTTCTTTGTCTGAGTTCTGGTGATGTATCTTGTTATGTTGGGTTCCTGGAGAAGTTGCTTTGTTTCATGTTTGTGATTTGGTGTTCGGATGTCATGTTTGTAGCGAGATGTGCTGATGTACCAGATACGTGTTTTGTTTTCCTGTTAAAATGTACGTGTTGGTGTTCGATTGAGGTACATGTCTTGTGTGTAGTAAGACTGTGTTTGGATTTGATGTTCGTGTTGCAAGGTTGATATTTGTCATGATTTGTGCCCTCTGTTTGTCTGCATGTGGTTATGAATGCTTATTTCTTTGTTTTCATCTTGGTTTATCGATTAGCGATAGGATCAATGCTGTTTGTGGTACATTGGCTTAATTATGCGAATGACCTCATGCAAGGAATGTTTATCTTGATTCCGGATTAATGTGTGTGTTGAGATGCAGCTGATGTAATGTTAGCACATTGTGAAGATTTGTTTAGTCACTTTGTCTGATAGATGTGAGTATTTGTGTTTAAGTCTGGGTTATTCTGTATTCATATATGTAATTGATTTTGTGAACTGTAAATTTAATGTTTTGTTTTTGTTTTGTTTTTAGGCACTGCTTTTAGTACTTGGTACAATAAACAAATGTCATAGCGACCTCTTTGTTGACTCCTCCGTCACATGCCTCTGTGGCCTGTCAACCAAATCAATTTCTTGTACCACCACTCGGTTACACTATGATCACTTTGTATTCACGTTTCTTGGACAGCTGGCTCTTTGCTGGTGAACCGGCTAACGAAAATGTCAGAAACTACAGCCGCCGGCCCGGCGAGTGCGTCCGCTGGCAATGGAGGGGTTAATGAATGAATAGCGTCATGCAGCATAATAATAATAATAATAATAATAATAATAATAATAATAATAATAATAATAATAATTACGGTATTTATAATGCGCTTATCTTATAATAATTATAACGCTAAGCGCGCAATCACAACTCGCGCACGCAATCGCACGCTTTAGACAACGACTCACGAACCACAAATAGTGAAAAACATTACGACAGTCTGCTTAGGGTGGGGAGTGTGGTGGTATAGTGCTAGAACTGTTGAAAGAGGTGAGTTTTGAGGGCGGACTGGAAGAAGGAGAGAGTTTCTGGCGGAGAGAGAGTGGGAGAGTATTCCAGATGGATGGACCGTATACTGAGAAGGAGCGGGGGCCGAAAGTGCTGAGTTTAGTGCGGGGGATGTGGAGGCGGAGAGGGTCGGAGCGGAGCGGAGGGAGCGGGGAGGAGTGTAGAGGTAAAGTAAGTTTGAGAGATAGGCGGGAGCGCAGTTGTTCAGGGATTTGTAGCAGAGAGACAGAATCTTGTATTGGATGCGTTGGGGGATGGGAAGCCAGTGAATGAGTTTGAGCAGGGGAGTGATGTGGTCGGATTTTTTCTTTCTGAGGACGAGGCGGGCAGCATTGTTCTGGACGCGCTGGAGAGTGAAAGTGGTGGAGTGAGGGAGGCCGGAAAGGAGAGAGTTGCAGTAGTCGATGCGAGATAGGATGAGAGAGACAGCAAGTTTGGTCGCAGCTTCGGTAGTGAGGTATTTTCTGATCTGACCGATGCGGCGGAGGTGGAAGTAGCATGCCTGGGCCGTGGCGGAAACAAAGCTGGTCATGGAAAGAGAGGAATCGAGGATAACGCCGAGGTTTTTGGCCGAGTCAGAGAGGGAGATGGGGGTGCTGTCGAGTTGAAGGTGGAGGGAGGGACTGAGGGAGCTGCGAAAGTTTCTGGCGAGTGCCTACCAGCATGGCTTCCGTTTTGTCGTCATTCAGTTTAAGCTTGTTTGCTGTCATCCAGTTTTTCACGTCTTCGTAGCAGTCAGCCGTGCGAGTCAGTAGTGACTGAGTGTTGTCGAGTTTGTCTTTGTCTAGTAGTTGTGAGTCGTCAGCGTAGAGGTGGTGGTGTATTTGGTGAGACTGGATGATGTTGGACAGGGGAGACGTGTAGAGTGTGAAAAGGACCGGGCGCAGGACGGACCCCTGTGGAACTCCGCAGGAGAGCGTGACTGGGTTGGAGGAGACGCCGTCGATGGTGACGGACTGCTGTCTGTCGGAGAGGTAGGAGAGAAACCAGGAGTGAGCAGAGTCAGTGATGCCAAAGGAATGGTGAAGGCGGTGGAGGAGGATAGAGTGGTCTATAGTGTCGAAGGTGGCAGAGAGGTCGAGTAGCGTAAGAAGGGAGATGTTGCCCGAGTCGGTGGAGAGAAGCAGGTCGTTTAAGATATGTAGAAGGGCTGTTTCAGTGCTGTGATGTTTGCGATAGGCAGACTGGAAGGGACTGAGGAGGTTGTTATTCGGCGAGGTGGAGGTTGAGCTGGTTGAGTATCAACCTATATCACATATATCAACCCAGATGTGTGCAGCAGACAGTCGGTGATATAAGAAGAATGCTTTGATGCGGCTATACTTCAAGTTATTTTTTTAAAAAATCCTGAAGGTCTTCACAGCTGGCGCATTCTGGATGATCTTGCTCAAATCAGGAATTAGGAATGTACATCTTTGAAGCCAAAACACTCTGAATGATGCCATCCCAATACGCAATAGGCCATCTGGCCGACGCGCGTTGGGATGCGTGCGAAGTGCATACAGCCTTGTAGTGAACACTCCATGTAACTGACATAATTGAGAATGATCGACGTTCAAGAGATCATCAAAGCCTCCGCAAGTCTGATGATCAAAATGAACACATTGTGCTCCAGGACCGAAATCCGCAAATTTTAAAGTTGCCCCCTGAAGACTGTATTACACTTATGGAAACAGATCGAAGGTCATAGTTCAAGGGTTGTGCCAGAATTCTGGCACAACCTTTGAACTATCACGCTCGATCCATGTCTTGCCGTGGCGTGTTGGAGTTGAATGAGTTGATGTTCGTTGGTATGTGATTTTGGATTTTACGGCTCAAAACCGTAAGGTACAAAATAAAAGACCATGCCAGCACACACATTATCTGCCCAAGTCTTGGTTGTCGTAATCATGTGTATTCTTTGTAGCTGATTCAATTATATGGTGATTATATATCCACGTACATCTTATCAATTTAGTGACACCATAAGAGGAACTGATGCTTCATTTTATGGTGTACAACAAGATCATAAACACATGACCTCATCTTTGTCATGAATATAATACTTGAAACGAATTTTGGTATATTTGTTTGATTGTTTTCGCTTATGTGTCTTTTTGTTTTAGTTGTTTGTTTGTTTGTTTCATTGCGGCTTCTTTGTTTCTTTAGTAGGTTGGCTGGTTGCTTAATTGGTTGGGTGGATGGGTACCAAGTTTTTCTGACCCCGCGCAGTCGGTCGCACGCCGAAGAATAATAGAACGTTATAAATTTTATGTCACGACAGAGTCGCCAGGCAGCTAAAGAGAAATCATCCTATAATTCAATGAACCCTAAACAAGGTAGATTTCTCTGTCCTAGAATTCCGAACGCAAGCAAAATGTTCTGATCCCATTTACGTCTGTATTTCTCAAGCGGAGGTAGTCACTGATCAGACGTTCTTTCTCTGGCGGTAGGGTGGCGGCGAAACCCAAATCATTCTATGATGGACTCGACACAATCTGCAACATTGATGACCCACTCATTCTATGAATATACACGCAAAACAAGTCAGATCCTTTCCAACAAGATCTTCACGAGCCCGGCATTGCAGTTTGCGTCATGAGAATCCATGCTTCGAGCAGATGAAATGATGTCGATTCGTCAAGTTGATGGAGTGCACATGAAGACAGATCGATTGAAACACGGAACATAGCGCCCTGTTGCCAGACAGAGACAAGCTTCACCAAAACCGTCTCCTCGATCCCAGGAACATGGCCATAACTGGACACCAGGCGCATCTCGGTCGGCAAAACGCAGTTCGGGTCCACGACGGCCACAGAGGGCCCGCGCACGGCAGTGCGCGGGCCATCTGCGGCCGTCGTGGGCCCGGTCTAGGGCCATTGCTTACTGGGAGTAAGAGACATAGATTCTCACGAGCTCCTGGAGGCACATGGGGTTTGTGTGAATCAACGTCTTCCTGCAGAGAATAAAAGAGGAAAGAAATGCCGGTGCGGGAAATAGGGATAGAGGGAAACTGCACCCGAGCAAAATGGGTCCAATTAATGATCACACATCCTGAGCGCCATTAGCGACCCCACAGACTGACTGCCCGCAGAAATGCGCGATCACAGGCAATTGAAAAT
This sequence comes from Semisulcospira habei, assembly GCA_036245525.1. NCBI lineage: Eukaryota > Metazoa > Mollusca > Gastropoda > Semisulcospiridae > Semisulcospira > Semisulcospira habei. The sequence continues at coordinate 22,858,327 of BTPG01000001.1, read as the reverse complement.
GGACCTTGAAAAACGCGACGAGTTAGCTCAGAGACAAGCACATGATGGAAAGATTTGAGCAGGTCCACACAATACTTTGTCCCTTGTTTTCTTTTGTTGACTGATGTTTGTTACACGTTTTAGTCTGTTCATTCTTTCTCTCTCTCTCTCTCTCTCTCTCTCTCTCTCTCTCTCTCTCTCTCTCTCTCTCTCTCTCTCTCTCTCTCTCTCTCTCTCTCTCTCTCTCTTACTCGCGCATGTGTGTGTGTGCGTGTACAGTGTGCGTGCGTGCGTGTGTGCGTGTGTGTGTTTGTGTTTGTGTGTGTGTGTGTGTGTGTGTGTGTGTGTGTGTGTGTGTGTGTGTTCATAATTATTTAAGTTGTATTGTGAACTGATTTTTTTCGGTTTAATTTTTGTCCGATGGAGTTAACATTAACGAACATTTTTCAGAAGTTTGCAAAATCATCTGAGAAATTAGAATATGTTACGGTTAACCCATATAATACTGAGGCTAACAGCTTCAAATTTGTACACTGCAATACGCAAACTACATTATAGTACTTACAGATAAGCATATAGACCAATGGCTTTAGTTCAAGGGTAGTGCCAGAATAGCTTGGCGCCTAGAGGCGCCAAGCTATTCTGGCACTACCCTTTAACTATTTTAGTCAAACGTATTTCACACACTGGTGTATTCCGAATGATAAGGGTTAAGTACCGTAAACTGCTGACATAGGTCACAAGTCACGATTCCTACCAGTCAGTCTTCCTATGATCACTTTCTCTCCCCTCCACATCATCCTTATGTCCTCCACTCCCTAACAGTCCACTCACGTCACTTTTGTTTTCAAGATAAAAAGGGATGTCACAATGATCTTCCCCAGCACTGAGCAACACGTCTTCGGGCCCATGACGGCCTCAGTGGTCCCGCGCACAGTCGTGGGCCCGATAACCGTTGCTTACTTGATATTTGGGGAAAAAAATGTGCCCAGTTTCATACTTGAAAAATGTCTTTCTCACTTTCCTTTTATATACTGATATCTTTCTCAAACGTCTTCTGTTTCGTTGCCTGACTATGTCAACGCTCTCAAAATTCATTTTTCTTATCTGGAACTAAGTATGATAACATGTGGATCGATAGTGGAAATGTCATTGCACTTTACACTGAGTCACCACAAGAAACTGGCTGATTTTAAAACATATAAAAGAACATCGATGCAAATGGGATTAACAAAAGACATAGATCATCATGAGCCTCAGCAAATGTCTTCTGCAGATTTTCTGCTCATTGAATAAACCGTGAGAATAAACAACGTAGTACTACATAACACGAATCAACCGCCCTGACGCACCTGCTGACACGAGGCACAAAATCACTCCGTAACCTGAGATGCCTTTCCTCGCAGATCTTTAGATAATAGCAATTTGCTTCGTAGGAGTTCGGTTCCTCCAGCGCCCAAGAAAAGTTATTTTCGTCACGTTCTGTGAGTCGCAGGCGCAAACCCCGAACGACCCCCTACACTCAGACAATGTCGATGATGGCCATTTTCGCTAGCAATAGGTATTCAGTTTCCCATGAGGCCCTTCAAGCGGTGCAGAGTCAATTAAGACATATGCCACTTGCAGCCGGTGGAGGTTTCAAGTAAGAATGAGCACGTTCCGATCCGGAACGCTGGCCGTTAGTACTGAAGAAATGACAAAATTGACGTTTCTTTGGCAGCATTCTGCGCGCATCTACAAGGCTCAAATGACACTACAGCGAGAGGAACTTTTACTCTGTAGTCAGTGTTTGTGTTAACTCATACAGTCTCGACACACCACAGCAAGATATGGATTGACCATGATAGTTCAAGGGTGGTGCCAGAATAGCTTGGCGCCTATAGGCGCCAAGCTATTTTGGCACCAACCTTGAACTATCATGGTCGATCTGTCTCCTGAATTGTAATGCAGTCCTCAGAGGATAACTCCAAAATGTGGGTATTTTGTACCTGGGACACAATGGCTTAACCGATTTTTAAAGGCAAATACAAATGTACCGAAAAAAAACAACTTAGAAACCGGTATCGTATACAGATTAGAAAAGAGAAATATACTGACGAGCAAAAGAAATGCGACATTTTTGGAACACTAAAGTGTTTCCGATGATTCCAAAAATTTCATATTTCTTTTGCTCATCAGTGTAGTTACACCGACTGCAGATATAGGCGATGTCGATTAGAAATGATAAACACCGATTGCAGAGTTAGGCGATACTGTTTAGTAAAGAGAAATGCGGATTCCGGAGCTAAGGATACCCCAGATCGTTGAAAAATACCGGCAACTTCAATGAACTGACTGATTTGCTATTTAACCCCTTCAATGCCAAGGAAAAGAGAACGCGATCCCACTGCGAGAGGCATAGATCCTCATGAGCCCCTTCAAGAGTATCTATATGCCTACTGCTGAAACCAGTTTATATCCATGTTCCTTGGACCGCTGGGGCACTTTGGCGCTGCATTGGCCGTGAAGGGGTTATAATCGTGTCCTTCTGAAAGAAAACATCGGCTATCTACGAAACCCTTGTGCGAACACTGCTTTGTAACCCCTTGGCTGCCAGTGATCACGGATTTCGCGTCTGAAACCACTGCACACTGACCGACATTCGAGTGAAGAAACAGAAGTAAATGGGACCTAGGACTAACAAGAGACATAAATCCTCATGAGCCCCCACGACTGCAGGGCTCATGCGGACTTATGTCTCTTGCAGCTGAGTTGCGTTCATCTTGCACCGGCAGTTCAGGGGTTAAACAAGAAGTAAATTGCTGGCCCGTCCAGAATTGTGTGCTGGTCTGCGATTTTGGTTCCTACGGCTCTTGGCCGTAAGGTCTAAAATCAGAGTCTTGCACACAAATTATGATTGCCTGTGCGTCCTATCTGTGGATCTGTCATAGCTTTGCTGGTAAAGCGCTACCCTAGAGCTGTCAAGATTTATTCATCTTTAGTGCCTTGTTCGTGATAGTAAAGCAAGCAATTCTCTCTAGAACCGAAAGCCCACGCCTTCCGCCACCCCATCCCACCCAACCCCTAAAAAAACCTGAAGGGGGTTTACAAAAGCATCACTCTGACATGTTGTTAGTGGAAGTATTTAACCCATTTAGGCCCGAGTCCCTACAGCACGAGATGGAATGAACATGATAATTCAAGGGTAGTGCCAGATTAGCTTGGCGCCTTCAGGCGCCAAGCTAAGTTGGCACTGCCATTGAATTATCATGGTCAATCCATCTCCTGGAACTGGTACATAGTCATTAGGCAACACCTCCCAAATTTGAGAAATGATACCTTCGGGCTGAAAGGGTTAAAGAAAATGACACAATTATTAACTTGTTTTATATTCAGACAAATTGTGTTATTTCAATTTTTTTCAATTACTTTTCCAAATGATTAGACACCGTTTGCCATTAAATGTGTGTGTGTTAGTGTGTTAGTGTGTGTGTGTGTTAGTGTGTGTGTGTGTGTGCGTGCGTGTGTGTGTGTGTGTGTGTGTGTGTGTGTGTGTGTGTGTGTGTGTGTTTGTGTGTGTGTGTGTATATCCCATTTCAGCGTAAGAGTTCTGGCTTGGAGCGCTTTACAAAGAAGAACTTACAGCTGACAAAAATAGAAGTGGAAGCCAAATAATTATGAAGCCAAGTAAATATGTTAAGAGAAATGCAACCGAAACCTATTCACCTATTCAGTTACAAAACCTATACCATACACACATTATGCCCGTCATCCAGATGAACATAAAATGTCAGTCATGCTTAATATACCCTCAAATACACATACATACTAGGAACATCATCGTGGCAACAAAAGATCTAATGGTCTGAAATACAACAAAAAGGAAACATAAACAAACATTACATCTTCGCAAAGAAAATGTGGCTACCATAACCACTTAAATGCAGTGGCAAAGTAATCCACGTCCACTGACAGTCAAGGGATTAATCTATCTCCACAATGCGTATGTATAGTCTCGAAGTTCTCATATTAGGACTCGGTGTTTTAAGTGGACAGCCGCCGGATCCGAAATCGCTGCATGAGATTCACCGTGGAAGCAGTAGTTTTTCATCATGCCTTGCAGAATGCGGATTGAGCCAGTAAATCATCGTCTCACTGCGCTTTGTAGTGTCGCTAGATCACACGGTCGATGTGTAGGGAGAGATTTGCAGCTAAATACAGTAGATCAGCCGCTGCTTTATCGGTTCCTTTGCCAGCCACACGCATAGACTGCAAAAGGCACGGATTCTCAAAACCCCACAAGTTGCGAGGGCTCGTGAGAATCTGTCTTTTACTGATGGGGGATCGGATTCATTAGTATTTTTACCCATGTCCTTCTGAGGGGGAAAACTCTGAAGGTTGGGCCTGTGACTCAGTGTGTCTTCGGTTTTATTCGGCTGCTAAAAAGGAAAGAAAAGACAATAACGGTAGACTGGCTGACTGCATGCTACATTATACATACTCATACTACAGCAGAGCATGGTTTGAGCAAACACTTGTTTGCAAGAAATAGTGGTCTCGAGAGGCAAATGCTCGTTTAACCCTTTTAGCCCGCCCAAGGTCCCCTTTCTCAAATTTTGGAGGTGTTGCCTATGTACCAGCTGTAGGAGACGAATCATGATAATTCAAGGGTAATGCCAGATGAGCTTGGCGCCTTCAGGCGCCAAGCTCATCGGTGACTACCCTTGAATTATCATGATCAATTCGTCTCCTGCTCCAGGGTCCCGGGGCTAAAAGGGTCAACCCTTTCACTGCCTGGAAAAAGTGAAGGCGATCTAACTGCAGGAGGCATAGATCCTCATGAGCCCATGCGACTGCGGGGGCTCATGAGGATCTATGCCTCTTGGGGAGACCAATTTATGTTCGTGTTCTTTAGACAGTTGTGGCTTTTGGTCGTTCAGTGGACGCAGTTTTCAGAAGCAACATGTACGTACGTTGGAAGGCATGGGTTTAAGAGAAGTCTTCAAGGGTTAGGAGTGTCACCTGTCCTTCAAGACCACCAATTCGGTGGCTGCTGCCAGCAAAACGATGGCAAAATGACAGGTGATCTTTCATAAGGGTGGTCTCTCAAAACACTGAGAAGTCCTCTAATGGACCGCTGCATGATTAATCATCAGCTTATCGGGTCTGTTATACGCTGACCTCAGCTTTGGAATATCAGATGTATGGACTAGTGGTATCATAGTAAAACTAAAAAAATCATTACCAGGTGGACGTCAGAGGGTCCTACAAAATAACCGTCAGGGAAGGGGTTAATGGCAAGCCATTGTCACGCGTTCGCACAGATTTTGTTTTCTCAATCACGAGTCATGAAAATAGTTTTGAACTATAACGAATTGATCAAAATTTGGACGAATCACGCAATCACGGAACGCGAGAAGGTTACTATGTCGTGAGTCACCAACCAACCAACCAACCAACCAACCAACCAACCAACCAACCAACCAACCAACCAACCAACCAACCAACCAACCAACCACCCACAACCACAACCACAACCAAAACCAAAACCAAACCAAACCAAACCAAACCAAACCAACCAACCAACCAACCAACCAACCAACCAACCAACCAACCAACCAACCAACCAACCAACCAACCAAAACCAAACCAAACCAAACCAACCGATTTTAATCTACCTTCAACTATTTTGCGCTGCCGGCAAATATCCTCCCCCCAACCCCCCCCCCCACCCTCACCTCCAAAAAAACCCCAAACAAACAACAACAAAAAACAAACAAACACACAAACAACTATTATGTAATTTATTCCTCCCTCTCCCCACACAAACAAACAAACAAACAAACAAACAAACAAACAAACAAACAAACAAACAAACAAACAAACAAACAAACAAACAAACAAGAGGCAATGATGTGTCACGATTTCAATCTACATTCAACTATTTCCATTTTTCAGTTGCCCTGCCAACAAATATTCCCTTCCACACATCCCCCAACCCACCGCCTACCGTCCACTGCCTATACCCCTCCCCTTGCCTCCACCCCCTCCTCCCCCTCCCGCTCCAAAGAAAAAAGAACCCACAAAAACAAACAAACAAACAAACAAAAAACAAAAACGACAACAACAAAACTAGTGCTAAATCTGGTCGCCCCCCCCCCCCCCTCCTCCCCCCATGCAAAACAGATGAAGGATGCGTGGGGTAACTTATCGATTGGTGCCAAGAATTTATTGACAGTTCTAGAAACAAAGGGAGGATAGTTTTTCGATCTCGAGAAAATCCTCGAGACATGTATCATCGTTAAAGACATCAAGATACTCTCTCGGACAATCACGTTGAGTTGACGGTCGTGAAAGTTAACCCACTCAGTTGTGCAAGAGAGGGATAACTTTCCAGTTAGCCCCTAAAGCTCTGTCATGCTATGACAGGATGTGTATCAAACCATGATAGTTCAAGGGTGATGTCAGAATAGCTTGGCGCCTTTAGGCGCCAAGCTATTCTGACACGGGCCACCCTTGAACCATCATGGTCGATCTCAGCGTCTCCAAAACTGTGACGTAGACCTCAAAAGATATCTAAACAAATTGGGATAATTATTTTTATCCTTAGAATGTGAGGAGTTAACAACCTGCAGCCGGGAAAAAGCGTGGAATAATCGATGTCGAAAAGTCGGTCATATAGCCTGATCTGTGAGGGTCGGAATTGGAAGGCACGATCATATAGATCGAGATGGTGTGTACTCATGCAGTCGCACGGCGGGTTCAGTACAGTCAATGTCTCTTGCTTCGAGTGTATCGCCTAAAAAAAGAAAGGAAAAAAAAAAAAAAGAAAAAAAAAAAAGAAGAAAGAAGTACACCCTCAACTCCTTCCCTGCCACTGGGAGCAGATGTGTGATTGTTTGTTTGTTTGTTTGTTTTATTTGAACTCTTTGTGTACTCCCCAAACGGCCACAACCGTCCAAGGAACATAGGTACAAACTGGTCAGTCACAAAAAGAGGCGTAGATCCTCACAAGCCCCTGCAGTCGCGGGGGATCGTGAGGATCTATGCCCTCTTGCAGTTGTATCGCGACCACTTTTTCTCGGCAGTGAAGGAGTTACTTTGACGCAATCATAATAAAAAAACTTGTTAATTATATATAATTATAGGCATTTTACCCAATTCTGATGAATCGGCTACAAGCGCCGCGAACTGAACCCAACACACACGCTCACGCGAAATGCACGCATTCACTCTGAAGACAAACAGTCAAAAAGCAAGCACAGGATATTCACGTGGTGCGAAGGTTCAGCTCAGCTAGGTTTCTCTAGGCTTGCGCCTCCAACAGACAATTCGTGTGCTCGTCTGTGATATTGGACCTTTCGGCTTACTGTCGTAAGATCCAAAAGTATAGACCACCCATCCACTAATGACTAGGGAACTGAGACGCTGTCTGATGTCATGAAGCAACGGAAGCAATCTCCGCCGTAGCCGTCACCCGCTCGTAACGCATCGTTTAATTCTCTCATCAGCCTGGGCGTTCGCCAGCCTGAACACCCGAGGACTTCCTCCCTTTCAGATTCAGATAGCTTTATTGTCCCATGCCAAGTTGACTAGGGACATTTCTCTTTTGATCCAAGATACATATAATATAGCAAAATTGCGTTTCCCACTTTCCCGCAGTTACACGACGTTCCACACGCAGTTGCAGTACCCTTCCCCCTTCACGCGGGCACTCAGTTCCCGACCTGACCGAGATTCAACCTGTGGACAAAATGATGAGGGGAGAAGATTGATTGTACATTGCTGAACGTCCCGACAGCAACAAGACTTTCTCAGGACGTGCCTGCACTGCTTGTGAAAAAAACAAAACAAACAAACTAAACAGAATATTTAATGTATGTCGCCAGCCGGTCCAATACATTAAATAAACCTACGACATGGGTCTAAATAAAGCTAAGACCATTTAGCAACACACATCCAATATCAAGAGCTACAGACAGCGCAGACAGTAGGGAGAGTTTAAAAAAGGAAAATACAGGTGAATGGACCAAGGGTAGACAGAAACACATGCCCCAGAATAGAGGGGAAAATCCACCCTGT